>JAWWEO010000001.1:4104959-4170833 GCA_035582975.1 Ormyrus labotus | reverse complement strand
AGAAAAACATTTAGTGAGAGATGCTGTATGATTGTGTATATCAACAATAATATTGCTGTGATTAGAATTGATTATAGGTTATTTGTAGTTAAGGATGACTTTTTAATAATGCATTCAAATGATTAATGCAGATTTCAAAGTTTTTTCGGGGTATAATCTCGAGCGAAAATAGATTTTTTCACTTTTGCGCGTAAATCTGTATTAACGTTTCTCCTTAGATTTGATTGAATATATAAACTCAATCATGTGTAAATTTAATTCAGTCTTATATAAATTTAACATTTTTATTTATATATATACATATATATAAATATAAGAAATAATTTTTATAAATCCTTGTTTACGATTTCCTTCTCATTGAAACGAGTTAAATTCATTTTGAATTTTCGCTCGCGAAGTATCTTAATGAAAAACAATGTGACAGAGAATTTCCCGAATTGATAAATGAAATGCAAGAAAATTAATAAAAAATAAGATGATGAGAAAAAAAATAATAAAGACAATTTTTTTGCTACAACGTAATCAGAGCGGACCAGATCCCTGCATCGATAATTGAATATATCTCTGCAACATATTGTAAGGTGAATAACGCCGAGAACAAACAAGAAATAATAATATTAATAATAATAATAACAACAGTAATAATAATATCAATAATAATATTAATAATAGTAGACATAGGAAATATACTTATAACAATAACAATTATTGAAAAGCGACATCGTCGATTATCTTTAATCTCGTCGTCGTTAAGTGAAGATCTGAGCGAAAAATTTATTGTAATAAGAGTTCTAATTATTTATTCACAAACGAATGTTCAAAAGACTAATGCTTTTTACATGCTGCGTTTTTAAAGGAGAAAAAAAATTAATTTATCAACAAAATTAAATCTCAATATTTATTTGAAAAAGAAATTATAAAGACTGAACTGCTGAGTATTAAATATTATATTTAATTTTGCTTCAAAAATTGTAAGAAGTATTATTTAAAACCTTGCATGGCGAATCACAAAAAAAAACGTACGAGCAATTAAAAGCTTACTCAGGTCTTTTCTTAATTAACGTACCGTCAGATTTCTAAAATAACACGGAAAATAACTGCAGTTAAAAAAAAAATTCATTGTAACGAGAAATCCAATATGATAACATCCACAGACATATCCGTTGGCACATATAAGTTTAGGATACGATTATTCTACTCTACATATCGCTACCATATATAAAAAAAAACAACCGTACGCATGCTTGAACTCTTATCGATAAAAAATTCAATTAAAGGAAATTTTGTTCTTAGTTTAATCGTTAGTTTAACCAGTTGATTTGTGTGATATAAATACTGTAATGCGCATGTATATTAATTCTATTAATCCGATATAATTTTGAAGTATAATGTCTAGAAATTCATCGAGCAATAAGTCAGTACACACTAAGTATTCAGTAATTTTTTGTTAAATCTCAATCTGTTTATACGAATGATTTCAGACTCGGATTAACTTTCCAGACAAATTAATTTTTGAAATTATATTGAAGGCGGCAAGGAACGTTGATAATAAAAGGCAAGATTAATAAGCGTCTATAAAATGTAATTTATTATTGTAAAGCACGTGAACATATTGCATCAGTACTCAAGCATAATAATTGTTGACTTGAGAAAGCGATAAAAAATGTAAAGTTTTCGTCTCGCAATGTTAGCACTATTTACAGTTTTTGACGTGAATCTCGCGATTTTCGCACGGAAGCTGAGACAATCAATTTCGTTACCTTAAATCTCGAGCTTTCGCGCAACAATCGCTCCTTGTCTTCGCGTAATACGTGTATTTTACAGTTATAGTATAATAGTAATAAAATATGAATATAGATGACTTTTTGAAAAGTATCATCGACATAATCCTTATAAGTAATCTCTTATATATTTGACGTTGAAATACGTGTACTTCCGTAGCAAAAACAAAAAAAAACATTTATATAAACAGTCGAAAAAGCTCGTTAATGAAAAAACGATATTAAATATATTGTGTAAATCTTAAGAGAAACGGAAAGTTACACCTGAAGTTGACCCAACAGTGCCAATTGCCTTTAGTACGCTGATTTTCATTAAGTGTTGATATCATTTCGTACGATAAGTTAACACCTCATGAATAAATCGGGATTTCAAATTCAAACTGACACTTCGATTGTGTTGGTTTTCGTATTTTCTTGTAATATAAGTACCAGTTTAAGTTATTTGCTAGATTTTTAAAGAAGAAAATAATGAATTTTAAACAAATTTTCAAAAGTGATATTACTATTTATATATCAAGTGAGATGAAGATAAAGGGAAACTTGTTCATTCGTTGCATAAGTAAAGTAAAATTAGTTTTATTTTATATTAAAAATGTAAAAGTAAAAAGAATTAGGGAACGACGAGGAATAAAAAAAAATTAAGCGAAAGAGTAATAAATAAATGTAATGCTGTCGGCGATCGACGTGTACGGCGACAAATTCTGTTGTGGCGTAGAGCAATCCGTTAGTGCAGGGGCCTTAACCTTACTGCGTGAAGTCGACGCCGATCGGTCGGTAATTCGAGCGCAAATATCCATTAAATTAAATAAAAAAAAAAGACATTATTTCCAACCGATCGCGCCGAATTTCAAATTTACCGTAACACAAGGCAATCAGCTAAGAAATGTAACTTAGTTTTTATAGAATATTGGGTCGCGCTCGCCACTTAAACGTTATTTTTTTTAAATCCAAAATGAAAGAATAAGGACCGAAGAAAACGCGCACGTATATTCCGGAATCGGCTAACGATGACCGAGAGCGAGCGGAAGGGCGATTCGATCGAACGATTCATTTTTTAGGCTATAGAACGGAAAAGGGAAAAAAGTCACTTTAACAAGTAATATATCTCGAATTCGGTCGATTTCACAGGTGAGCTATAGATTTTTGAGGAATATTTTTTCTACTTGTTCCTGTATGGGATTAAAATCTTACGATACTCGAAACAAACGTAAAATAAAATAATTGCGCGACTAATACTGTGTGCCAAATATTTACGTCGAGAGATTGTGGAAGACGATTCCGATGAGAATAAGATAATCTTGGCCCAAAGCAGACGTGCCAAAAAGAAGAAAAAAATAAAATAAAATAAAATAAAATAAAAACGAAAAATTATAATCAATCGCAAACGAGTGCCAAATAAAACTCAAGGAGAAAGTGAATTCACTCCATATGTAATATCAGCCATTTCTTATAAAACTCCGTTGGCATCAGAAAAGTGATTAGTAGCGTCGCCGAGGCAGAAGCTTTGCTAATTCCAGCATTCGCGCCATTTCTTGGCGTTATTAGTCACTGTTTTTATTCCAAAAAAAAAACAATGTCTTTTCTGTACCTAGTAATTGAACGAATATAAAAACACAATAAATCATATCGAGCTCTCAGAATAGAATGAAGACTCAATAAAGATTACGGCAGAGTTAGGTACATTTTATACTTATAAATTTTATGCAGAAAACTGCGTAAAATCTTTACGGTAATCAAGAAAAGAATCATTTTTTCTGACGTCAACATATGATACTTTCAAAAAGACGCGCGCATATTGTATCTATTAGAAAATTTTCGATCGATGATTAATTGTAACTGTATAAGTTCGGGTTCTTTTATTTTCTTTTTCAAAATTCGTAAACACCTATATTATGTCGATAATTTCTTGCAATAAATTTTTTGCTTTCAAGTATTTCGTTTCTTTTTCAATTTTTTCCACCCAAAGAAATTCTAACAATAAAAATGTATATTCATTAATTGCTTAACTTGTCCATTTCTTGCGAAATGATAGATTTGTATACTTTTTTTTTGTATTTGTATCGAAAATCGACGAAAGTATCCAAGCGAAATAAGCGGGAAGTTGATAAACATTGAAAAAGAAAATCTTAGCGAAAAACTGACTCTTATGTGCGGTGAGCACCTCTAGTTCTACCCTCCTGTTTGCACTTCAACTACTGAAACTTCGGCCGAAAGCAACTTACGTTACGAAGCCTTTAAAGAAACAGGGTCTTAATAAAAAAAAAAAAATTAAACTTACAAGTAATACATGTAATAAAATTTTAATGTGGAAGAGAGATAAAGAGTAAGAGAGAAAGAGAGAGAGAGAGAAAACGAGCGAGAGAGAAACGAATTAATGAAAAGAAACAAAAAGAGATGAATGAGTGACTACTTATATTATAAGAGTTCGGGTTTTAAAAGAAAGAAAATGGGCAAAGAAAAGAAGCATATACTTATAGCGTCAAAGACTGTACCAAGACGCATCTCGTACATGCGGTTAATTCACGGTAGTGCTTAGTGAGTGTTTAGAACTGTAATACGTGATGTGTATAATTATATAAAAGCATTAATTTCTTTCCTTTGCGAAGGGATTGCGTCGTTCAAGGTTTCTTTGTAATCCACGATTATGAAAGAATGAATAAAAATACGAATTCTTTTTGTAAAAAGGAAAACGGTGACAAATTGTCTCTGCGTTAAAGGCAGAAATTGGTTGATTTTATTAAATGTAGAATGATAAGTGTTAATGAACATATCAGAATGATAATAAATAAAGAGCTGTAAAACTATAAAAGAATTCGCTGTCAAATCTTTGCGAACGTGCAATCCAGGCATAAGCATATTACGCATACATATATACACACAGACATACTGATTGTTTCAGGGTACACAAAATTTAGCAAAATTGTCAAATACTGGCAATGTATATAAAAGAAGTGGACACAAAAAAAACACATCTAAGTTTTAAATGTATCTATTAACTATTTTAAAGATAAGGCAATGTGGGGGAAAAGGAGAATATCATTAAAACAAAATAATGTATAACAAAGAAGTATATTTACACAAACATGAGACATAAACAAATACTCCATACAATAAGAAATAAAAATATTAATGCATAAAAGAACAAATTGCGCACCTATTCAATCTATCATCATTTACATTTATAATTTTTCAGTTTGGAAGAATTTCAGTTACGAATAACGCAAAGTCGATCCTTGCAAGGCTTTATCGAGGGGCGCGGTCGCGCCCCGAAGCAAGCATATATTGTTCTAACAGCAAGAATATATAAAACGAAATTTGCGATTTGGCAGGCGATCGATTGCGTAAATAAATAACAAAGCGACTAGTTGGCGGAGAAGTACTTTAGATAATAATCTTACTCTTCACCTTCTCATGAAATATTTCACATATCTATCTTTGTTGGCAACAAGCACACTTTTGGCCACGTCGAATATGTTAGAAAGTTGAAATATATCCGTATAAATATATCCGTTTGCAAAACAAAAGAAGTACATAAATTTTATATTAAAAATACTGAATGAGATCTCAAGAAAATATAGCTTTATTTCGATCGAGACTGAATGGCTTGTGATTGACGATGGTTCTTCGGAAGGCAATTAGTTACATCGATCGAAGGTGTGCCACTCTTTCGTTTTCTTGTACCGTGTTTAGAATTCATGGAAATAATAAGCTGGATTTATATAGGTTAGTCTGTATTTCTTATTATAAAATTTGCCATAAATAACCTACACCACTTTATGTCACTTTTTGCATATACAAGACGAAACAAAACATACCGACGATACACGATGTAATCGAAAAAAAGATTGGAAGATTTTGATAAATAAAATAAAAAGAAAATTTATTGAATACCACACCTTCCACAGCAGCGAAAACAGTGCGCATTCAAAAAAGGTTTTGCATTTACAGACATTTATATATTCTTTTTAATTTATTTAGCCTCATTCTATTTATACTTTCGCACGGTACTAGTAAGTGATGAGAGTTAACGATACGTTTTTGAAATCAAAGTACGTGCAAATTGTTACTACAGACGTGCTTGCATCAATTTATCGACAGAAACTCCGCGATTTTAACTGGAATCGATGGATTGCAAATCTTCTGTTCCGTCGACCAAAACACCGATAACTCTCATTTAATTTTGTGATTTAAATTCTTATAAAAATATAGCAAACGTTTTATGCGTTGCTTTTCTTTTTAAAAGTGTAAGGTAACAATTCTCAAATAATGATCGAAGTGTTCTTCGCCTATTAAATATCATTCCCGTGACGTTTTATAACTGAACAATGAAAAAATAAAGTAATTTCTTTGTGTGTACTTCTTTTTTGATCAGCGCATATCTTTTACATCCGAAATTGATGGAACAATGTTAAAAAAAAAAAAAATAACATTAACAGATAGAAAAAAAGCAAACAAAACACAATAAACGTTATGAAACACTTCATAATAACGATTAGATTAAATGTGTGAGATACTCGTGGATTAGAATATAGGGTTGTTTAAAACAACGTTATTAAACGACAACATTTTTGTGAGATTAGGGAGGAGAGATAAGATAAATAAAAGTGTATTGTATTCTTTGTATTTGATCCTTAAGTTACAATAACTTAGAATTTAATCTAAAAAGTACAGATTGTTACTTATATTTATATTTAATCGTATAATTTGTACGAGATAAATACGTTGTTAATTAGTTGCTGTACGCGAACGCGTGTAAAAAGAGCTTATTTAAAAAAAAAAATGTGCCAAATATTCAATTGACTATGTAACGAGGTATCGTTAACTATATCATTTCGATAAATATCGATGTAACAGTAAATTTCTTTAAACGGTTCATTAATATTGCAATAAAACAATTCGAATTCGAAAATACTATTGCATCGATAGATTTTTTACTTTCTTTTTTAAAAATCAATTGTTTTATATCATACTGTAAAACTTACTATGCCTTTGTTTCAAGAAAGTTTCTGTTCTTTTATTGTGCCCTTTCGTTTATATATTGCAACGCAATTACTCCACTTACATTAAAGCACCTTTTAAACGATAACTGCATGTAACTATGAGAATAAAAGCACACGACATTTGCGAAAAATATTAGGGTTTTGAGAAATTCAACAACCTGACACGTACTTTTTCTCAAACATTTTCTGAATGGCAGTTCGGATAAAGTATTACATAATTGTAATAAAATAAAATATGTATAAACAAGAGAAACATTTTTTCAAAACGAAAGGACATTATTATTTTTACAAATACATTTTTATTGGCATAGCAGCATATTTGCGTACATAATATTTCATGAGTATTAAGCAAACGTGTAAGTAATCCAAAATTTAAATAAGTTTTATATTTTTTTTTAGATCAAAACTATTATTAATTAAATCTCCATTTTGAAAAAAAAAATTGATCAATGATTTTTTATTAAATGCATTTAATGGAACAAATTTCGTAAATGTATTAAATGCAAAATCAAAATTGTTTACATTATTTTTTATTTAAAGATACGTTTAAACGTTTTAGAATAAAAAATATCTGACTTGAAAAATCAACTGTAAGTCAACGACAATCCGACACTATAAAGAGCTTAGACAAAAGTTGATATTAATTTTGAAAATATAGCCATATCTCGCAGCATATAAAATCAATAATGATTAAATATTCTTAAGGGCAATAATAGATATAGAAAATGTCGTGTAAAGTTCAATTTATATATGTGTGATCGAGTAAAAAAAATAAGCAGAGCTTAGAAACAGAGAGAAAGAGAGAGAGAGAGAGAGAGAACGAATTATGAAAAAGATCACAGAAAAAGAGTAATTAACTAAACATTACGACGAGAAAAAGAAAGCAAAGGGAGACATTTTTTAAATATTGATACGCAATGTCTATTCATTATACTGCAAAAAACAATGGACTCTTGTACATGTACACGATTGCAGTCTCGTGGCTTTCTAGCAAAGTAAAATAAGCAATGACACAAATCATATAGATCAGACAATTTTTCACTCTTTTTAAGTAAACGCTAATAACAATATAAAATAGCTTTAAATCCGATGCGTTGAAACGAAAAACTTACTTAAGGACTTGACAATGAGAAGAAGTATTTACTTTAGAAAGCCACGAACACGAAATCGATTTATAAATGATGTCTAATTATGAAATAAATATCATTAACTCAAAAAGTATAAAAAAAATATAAGTAAAAAATACCAAAAAATGGATACTATTACAATAAAAATGAAGAACGAATTGTTCTTCTACAATTAGATGATCGTACAACTGGAAAATGAAGAAAACAAACATTTTTAGTGTTTACTATACCAATAATGAATAATTCTATTACGACACAATATAACATTAAGAACAATATTATTATTATGATCATTATTGTAATATTTGATTTTTGGTTATTAAAGTGTGTATATAGCGATATATCCTAGGTGGTCATGTCAATTAACTTTAATTTACTCCGCTATCCTAATCCTCCAATAACCATTTCTCAAATCTTGAAATAAATTCATTGAACAAAATAAAATTTTCGACACGTTTTATTTATTCAGTTCTTACTAATTTACAAAAGTGGCATTTTTTTCTAAGTTAAAAAAAAAGTACTAAGAGTATTCTTAATTAAATTTCCATGAACATATTAATTTTTAACGAACCTTATGAATTATAACATTTAAATGACAAACTGTGCCTCGCCACCCTCGATTTAATGAATTAAATCGAGACATAATGGAGATCGCTTCAAATGGCAGGGTTGTGCAAAGCCGACGAATATACAGAATAAGGGATGACGAAAAGTACTGCTTTAAATTTTATTTTTGTTGTTTATTTTAAGTAAAATACAAATGTATTATAATTATTATGACTAAAATATTTCGGTTTTGGAATTCAAGTTGATTGGTAAGAAAACACATTGAACGGGTAAAAAATTAAAAAAGTTTATAAAAGTTTATTAACTACAAAATTTTGTAACTTAATTAAGGCAGCCTTGTTGATTCTTAACTACATGATTATTAAAAATATTACATATTGTTCTGTAAATACGTATTTTTATCTTCTATCATAGCTTTTTTTATATCGATAATGTTTGCACAGCGCAAATCATTTAAACAGCCGCTTATAAAAATAGTAAAGTATTGTCAAACTGTTAGTATCTAAATGTACGAAGGCCTCTTTGAAGAAATTTATTTCTATATAATGCGTTAACTTCAGCAAATAGTAAAAAATCTTTTTAACCTAGCTAGACTAGAGTAGCGATAAGCAATAAAAGCTAAAAATTAGCTTTCAAATACGTAACTTACGATATAAATAACAATTTTGTTAAATCTTAAAATTGAAGGAAATATAAAAACTTCATTTGGTAAAGTTTCAATTTAAACTTCTTATTCCTTTTAATATAAAATTCTGTTAACTTTGCTTGGATTAGTTTTCTTTAAACTGAAATAAATAACGTAATACTATGTAAAAACGTTACATATTAGGAATAAAATATTTAGGAATTTATGTGATAATTTACATCTCCTTAATTATTATACTATTTACATAATTTTAATTGTTTTTTACTGTATAAAAAGAGATGGTGAAAACTTCAATTTAATAAATACTGAATTTAATTATATCATTTTCTAATATTCTAAAGTTTAAAATTTAGTAGGAATTTTATGTAGAGAGAAAAGAGAAAATATATTGTATATAACCGCATAAGATATTAAAATACAAATTGTGGTACTTATAAATTGTATTAAAATTCATGACATTACAAATTTGTAAAATTTGCTTCAAATGAATGCAAATTCTCTATTAAAAAACATTATCTGGTAGATAACGTAATAGACTCATGAAAGAAAAATTATATAAACTATAAGATATTCAAATATTAAAAAAAAGGCTTTATTAATTCATCTTACTATATTTTTTACATTATGAAAATCACGGCAAGATGCATTAAATTAAGTTATTTCCTATGTCTTTATCAAATTCTGTAAACCAATTGATATAATTTATTATCATATGATAAACCATATAACATTTTACTCCACGGTAAAATACGTAAAAAAGGCAATAAATTTAATCACGTACAAAAATTTATATATTATATAATAAAAATTTAATAAGGCCCATGTTACATGACGAACTTTAAATATTTGTAAATCGCTTCAACCTATGCATTTATAGTTTACTGTGTATACCAACAATTTCGTAGTAAAAATCAGCACTTATAATCCAATGACTATTGTATCAAAAAATTTGAAGTTATAATTCGTTTTTTTAATTTTAAAATACCAATTTGTATTTTCAATATCCATCTCGGTCAAGAGTTTCGTTTTTAAACCTTCAATCCCGAGAGAAAAGCTATCATATCTTATACAGTAAAATATGTTTCTCATGTCGTTTATATAATACTTTTCAATGATCGACTAACGATCATAAAATTATAAAATTTTAAATGGTAATTATGCAAATTATTTCCTATCATAAATGACAATACAGATGAAGTGGGGAATTAACGCATTTAAAAACTACTTTTAAATTATATCGTATGAGAATGACAAGCGATTTCATTTAGGAATACGTTAACCTACATCTGTACAAAACTGTCCTAAGAAAACTGCACTGCAAATATATAAGTCCGCAAAAATAAATAAACAAAATTAGAAGAAAAAAAAAACAGACTAAAAACGAATGATCCTTACGTCTTAACAAAGTGGATGAGACAGTATATTATTTTATTACAGAGCAGTTTCCAAAGCCGGTGCACTGGGACTGCGCGGTACAACGGCGTCCGAACTCGATACCGCCGGAGTCTCTTGAGATTTCTGTTGGGGAGACTCGGATCGAGCGCGGAATCGTTTTTTGAACAAGTCCTTGGCTAAGGCATTCTCTTCCGACGGATGCGCCGAGCTCGCCAAGAATTTCGCCCGAGCGAGCTGATTGTTCATTCTTCGGTTCTCGATCGCCTTTAGTGGATTTTCGATATCGACGGCCGCCGAGACGTTATCGCTTTCGAGCTTCTTTTTGTTCTCTTCGATATCGATGGCTTGGAGACGATTCTCCAACTCTTTGTCCCTCTTGTCCAATATCCTTTGGCTGCCGTCGTTGCTTGTATTTTTCAATTCCTCGAAATTTTTGACACTACTATCTTTTTCGTTGGAGAAGTCGATCTGTTTCCGTACCGTCGACGCTGATTTTACGGGGTTTTCCGGCGAGGGTTTCATTGCTTTTTCCTCGGCTACAGTATCCTCGATAATTGTGGAAGAAAGGACATCTGTTCGAGGTGTCTGAAACCTCCACGCCGAACGGGGACTGAGAACTTTGTTAAGAGACGACTGCTGCGACGGTTTCGTCGGCGAATTAGTTTGCTGCTGTTGCTGCTCCTGGCACTGCTGTCGAGAAAGCTTCAGTTGCTCCGTTGCGGATATTCTTGTAGGTCCAGCCTTGATGCTCTGTTGAAGTAGAAGCCGTTTAAAGTCCATACGAGACGTAGCTGCCGGCGACAATATTGTCTTTGGAATCTAAGTGTGAATCATATTATTATTTTGTCATTTTTTTTATAATTTAATAACTTAAGGATTCAGAAAAAAAACTCCGCTCAAACGGCGCTAAAGAGGGTACTGTCGAATTGTTCTGTTCAATATTACAGTATTAAAAAATTATATAATCAAATTCAAATGCAAATAATGAAGAAAATATCAAATTTGCCTTTCTCAAAGCAATGATAAAAATAATTAATAATTTAAGATTGACTAGTCACCAATTATTGAAAGATTTTATACAGAATAAATTTTATACAGATCATATAAATGTTGATTAACATCAACTATTCGATTGGTGATTTTATAACTTTATATATAAGAATTTTATAACATTGAGCAGAAACAAGAATTCTGGGACCCAATAATTTTTAGACAATTCAACAGTACCTTCTTTACCGCACGATTTATAGGGAGTCGATTGCATACCTCTGGGACTTTTTGCGATTCGGGACTCCAACTGTGTCTCGTACCGATGACTTGTTGATTGTTGACAGCAGGCGCGACCGATCTCGCCGGCAGCAAATTTTCCGAATCGTTTTTAATTTTCAGCCTCCTCTTGGATTTATGAATCGCCGCGAACAATTCCTCGTTCGACATGGTACTTTTGATGGGCGCGAACGCGAAATTCGTCGGCGTGTCCCTCACCGAGTCCGACAAGGTCAGTAGATTTTTTTCAGAATAGGTGTGCTGCATCAATGCCGGATTCGGCGACGCGCATCTCTGCGACTGTAAAGCTAATCTCTCGGCTACGGTCGGGATCGAAGGACTAGTTGGCGTTGACGATCGAAAACCGTGACTGTGTTCCGACGGGCAAATCGGCGAAATTGGCGCTTCTTTAGTCTCTTTCACTATTGGAGTAAAGAAGCGATAACCCACGGCGGAAAAACCAAGCGGCGAGGTGAATCTGTTAAATACACAAATTTTTATATAATAAATATCCTCTTTTTGAAACAAATTTGAAATAAAAATTTAATGCGCACAAAAGAGAATTTCAACTATGTAAATTGAGTATTTGTTTTACATCCAAAATAAAGTACACACGGGCAAAAATTTTTCTCAAAATGACTGATTTTTAATTGAAATACCAAAAAAACATTGATAAACTTATTTTGCTTTAGTTTATAAAAAAAAAGTCACAATTACCTGTTTTTAACGTCAACTGGTGCCTGTTTTGGTAGCTGCTTTTCCACCGTGGATTTACACTCCGCCTCCAAATTCTCCGGATTCAGAACGTCGTGGTAATTTTGCCTAGTCTGATGATAATTATGAGTTGCAAGCTTGTCGGCCGAATACGATTTCCGCGGTTGCCTGGCGAGCATATTCACGGCACTGAGCGATCCCCGGGACAAGCCTCTGGTTATATCAGGCGTAATGCTTCTGGTCGGCTCCGCGATGACCTCCCGATGAATTTTTCTGTTCGGTAACGTGTAGAACTGTTGCTGATTCACTTTATTGTACATCTGAAGCGGATGCGGGAGCTGCTGAGTGTAGATGGCTTGGTTCTCGGAATAGTTAGAATGCGTTCTGGGTTGATGAAAACTGTTTTTGTCATAGTTGAGCTGATCGTAGGGATCTAAATAATGGACGTTCGGTTGCTGTCGATGTGGGTGAGACTGATAATGATAAATCGGATCTTGCTTGCTGATGGGGAGATTTTGTCGTAGCTGGGCTTGTATGTTATTTTTTAAATGAAGCTCTGGCGGCGGTTTGTTGTAAATAACCGGACAGGAATAGTCTTTGTGAAATTTTTTAACTTTCGTCGGGTCAATGTAGAGGGATGGTTGATATTGACGTTGAATAGGTTGCTGTTGCTGATGTATTTGTTGTTGAGAATACACCGATTTTGGAGGCTCGTTCGACTGTATAACGAATGCATTCTCTGAAACATAAAGTTAAATATTTCGTTTATCAACAGCATATTATTTGTTTTTTTCCTTAAGTTTTGATTCTCGTACAGTTTACGGTTTTTAATCTTGACGATAATTTTTTTTTCTTTATTTACGCTTTACATATCAAGAAATTCAATTGCTTCTCGCGATGAAAACAAATAAAGATAAATTATATTTTTTTATTTTATTTTTTATCATTAGAGAAATGTTGTTAGTAATATATCTCTGAAAACTAAATTGATTCATGCTTAAGTATCAAATCAAATAAGCACTCACGTTTTCTTACAAAAGCATCATCCACTATTAACACAAAAAATAATAAAATTACAAGTCCAATTTCGAAGGTGGAAAATAAAAATTTTCTTACATTCATCGTCCTTCGGGATCAGACTGGAGTTGACTCCGAAATTAAATGCGCAGATTAAAAAAAAGTGTACTCACCGGATACGCAGTGTGCAATTATGATAGATGAAATTACTCTATATGAAGGTGCTGCATTCATGAGTGGGTGTATTAACGTAGTAAAACAACAAACCAAAACAATGCAAGACATATACAAACCAATGTGAATTTTAAACAATTTCTCTAATAGAACTTTAGTCGACAAATTTGCATCGTGCATGAGAAGAAAATTTCAATTCAATTTGCGCAAGTGCAATTTAATGAAAAATTTGCAAAATTAATCGGCTTGCTCCTCCTTGATTGGTGTGCAGAGAGCTATTTATATACAATGAGTGCAGGAAGTGTGTGAAACAATGAATTAATGCAGTAAAGGCTATTTCTTTAATAAAAAAAGCTGTTTACATACACATACATTTTTTTGTACTTAATAAAAAATAATAAAATAATTAAAAATTACATTAAAAATAAAATAATTAAGCTAAAAGTAATAAATTTCATAATTATAAAACGAAACGAAAGAGCATAAAGGATTTATTAATTATATACAAAATATTAATAAAGAATCGACGAATACATTCTTTCATTATTAAATGCATTTAAAAGGCGCTTTAATTAGGATAGATCAATATGTAGGATCAATCAATCAATCGAAACGAAGAAGAGAGAGAAAAAGAAAGAGAAATGATAGAATGGACAGTGAAAAAATATTTCAAATGAAACATAATAATTACGTAACACATTAATTCTGCATAAAATTTTGCCCTTCCCGCGTTGTAAGTGTATACTCGACTAAAATCTTTAGTGCTCATTTCTATAGATTAATTTTTGTATGCTAAAGCTTTATATAAGGCACTATACCAAGTGATGTGTGTTAATAATATGACGTGTAATATACATTTTTACTATTAGTCACTTTTTGCAAGTTCTACAGCATACAAATTCCAATAATTAAAGATTTTTCATATTAGGAAAAAAAAGTCTGGTTTAACTCTGCTGCAATTTTTACAAGGGCTCTATATTATTAAAATACAATTAAAAATATATTTTGATAGTAGAGCTAAAATATATTATTAATTTCATATTTTCAATTTTTTTTAGTCAAATTTTTAATTACAAAAAACAAGCATCACAAAATCAAGCACAGAAAAACATAATATTGAATACATTTCATAGTAAGAATAATTTCACCCACTACTATTTATTACAAATACTTACATGCGGCACAACGTTTTATAAAAAAAAATTAATATTTTTCAATTCACGATAAATTTAATATTTTGTTCACTAATTTGGCAGTGCAACAGAAGTTCTTTTTCTAATGGTTTAAAGTTAAGTACATTAGCCTTACTTGTTCTTGTGTTCTTGTTAGTACCATCTTAAAATAATGGTTACACCGGATTAAGCAAATAAAGAAATGATTTTCTTCGAATTCTTCGTGAAAAGTATGCAATATCGAAGAGCTTTCAAATAAGTTAGTCCAATGTTAGTCATTTCAATATCCGCAGACCAAATACTTACAACGCGAGGCGAGCAACAAAAATACATAATTTATCTTCGTCAATTTACCACATTCGATAAATAAATGATAAATATGAATGATTAATTCTACGGAACATGCGACCAATAGTTGTTTTAATTTTTACGATTATGTTATTATTTGATTTTACAATCTTATTTTTTTTTATATTACGTATCTTAATGATTTATACAATCTTAATAAGCGTATTTACAATTAGTATACCGTATTATACTGCCTTCTTCGAACTTTAATCGAAACTATTATTTTAATTAAAGTCACTTAATCATAGTATTTTATATTTACACCTATGCACTTATTTATTAACATGTATATCTTTAAAATAATTTGTTCTGCTTACAGCTATCGAAACATTGCGGAGGTCAGAATAGATCTTGCCCAGAGAATCATTTCTGAAATGTAATTCTCGTAATCTACATTATTTTGAATAATCTGCAAAATTAATTTAACCCCGAACGAAAGATTTCTTTGAATAGTTCTTTTATCGTTACTTTCGTTATTTTAATTTAAACTCTACTGTCTAAATACACCATGGCGTAAGTGTATTTCTATGTTTTAAATTCGATATTTCATTCTTTTCAAAAATTTTCTGCCCATTGTGCCTTATTCAATTTAATAAGCTGAGAATATATTATCTATATTTCAGCAGTTTCGCAAATATTGCAAAGATTACTTTCTTTGTATATTACATAATTTTAAAAACATGTTTTTATCGTTACTTTTTAATTTGACAAGTAAAGACATATCATATTATGTTTAATTGTATTCATGCAAGCTCGATTATCCAATCACTACAATCATTTAGTCAATTAACATAAACATGAAATATAATATAGTAGTTTCAAAATTACAAGACGCTTTATGCTATATTTAAGTTGCTTTAGAGACGTTTGTTATTTAAATCAGTTACTTCTTAAAAGATTTCTTTTCCTGCGAAGTGAAAGTGAAATTTCTTTAGGCACGCCTTAGGTAAATCCCCTGCAGAGTTAGCCGACGAAACAAAGCAGGTATTCTTTTGTAGGAAACATAAAAGCTGCAGTACATTTTGGTTGAGAACCGTATTCTAACCAAGCCAGGCCATGAGAAACTTGTATGAAAAAATTCATTTAGTTCATCAGACAGAAAATATCGAAAAGTACCAACGAAGCCAAATATATTATGGGACAGAGGGTACTATCCTGAATAAAAAAAATTTCGATAAAAGTTATTATTTATTTGATTATTAGTTCTGGAGACATACTAGAATTTTTAAAACTGATGATTCCAATATCATATATATGTATACTGAACATACGCATTGAATATAGATATGTATTTACTGTTGAAAATCATAAGTTTTCAGCACTTTTTATCTCCAGAGCTAATTATCAAATTAAAAAATGTTATCGAAACTTTTTTCTCAGAGTGTTGTCCTCTATTTCTATTATATCTTAGTTGATAATACTTTATTTGAAAAATAAAAAAAAATACGTCTCCATTATCTCTCCACGTTCTGCCTGACATACTTAATGGATTTTTCGTGCAAATTCCCTAGATTCTCGTTTGATCAGATCTTCGTACACGAGTACGAATGATCCCCACTCGTTTCAGCTTGCTCTCTCTCTCTCTTACACGCGCGTTTAACGTTAATAAAAATAATTTTGTATTATTTATGTTCTGATAATTATTGTTCTTCATGGGTATTTAATCTTAAAATAAATTAATTATTTTTGATAAATAAAAACCAATCAAGCCTATATTAAAAATGTTATTTTACCAAAGTTTTTGTAAAATTTCTAACATACCTAACTTTTTATGTTTTAATTTCCTAGTGATTGAAAATATATTCTCATCGAGCCTTTATGATTTTAAAATTAAGAACATTTAAAAACAATTTTTAATATTCCCCTTGGCATTTAATTTAAAAATCAGATTACTTTTGGCAAAATGAAGCGAATCCGTAATCAATATTTAAAGTGTAAGACAAATAATGTAATCGATTGAGACAGGTAACTTAAATTAATACTTGGCACATACTTTTTAAATTAATTTTGGATTACACTGATACGCAAGCTTAATGTAAATTTCAGTACTTTTTGAGAAATTATCGCCAACATCTCTTATAACATTTGCAATCTCGATAACGAAGTTTATAATATTATTAGCCAATCAACGACAAGATCGTTCTCATTCATTCGTAAATTTTTAATGCAATGGTGAAAAATGATTTCAAACATTAAGAATAATGTCAAAAAGATAGCCAGAAGTCAAAAGTTCGCGTGTCACAGACCTTATTATTAATTCTGAAACTAAGACATATTACATAAAAAAAAAAAAGTTTTCGTTTACTTTGCCCAAGAAACATTGCGTTCCCAGTTAATCAATTTAAGTCTAATCGTTCCTGATAAAAATTGCTGCAAGATTTCTTTAATGAAATTTCTCGAAATTTTTACTCTTAAACAAAGACAAATTTACGCGGCAGAAAGTTTTTTAATTTTTTTAATTTTCTACTATAATATTAAAGTCATTTTTATTTTCTTCACAATATCTTCATAATACCAAAATAAATAAATTTGAAACCAATTTATTAGTGCCTCATCCAATCAATTTCAAGTATTTTTTATCAAGTCTTAAAACTCCATGAAAAAGTAGGTAACCATATCATAAATTTCGATTTTGAAGCAAAAAGCAACGGAAAGTATAACGAATGAAAATAGTAAAGCGGCTTATCTTTTTATACAATATATGCTGTTTGCCTTGGAAAAGTACAGATTTGATAAATTTGTTTTCTCTTCAGTGCTGCCATACTTGTGCACATAACGGCCATTCAAAAAGAAAATGTTTGCGATGCATTTATAGTCAAAAGTTACTTGTATCTAATTATATCTTTTGTAAACAATTTCTACTAATTTCACAAAATTTCGCAGCTTTGCAATCACAATTTAAAATTTACTTATTCTGTATGTCGTTAAGAATACAAACATACAAATTAATTTTCAATGAAAATTATTTTTTTAAATGTGAAGATTTTTTGGGCTTTAAATTCAGAATGCCTGAATATTTTTGATCTTTCTTTATATTTTACGAATGTTTGACTTTAATACATTTATTGATACGTAAAAATAATTTATTTCTATTCTAATTCATGCGCGATAAATCGAATATTTTGCTAAATGTTAAATCTGTGCATCTTGCGCAATTAAGCAATTATTCTTTTCCAAATTGATCGAAGACGGCAAAGTGTTTAAAATAAAAATTCGAAATAACAACTCACTGGGTCGCCGTGTCGCCAGAAAAAGCAAGTGTCTCGCCAGCATGGTAAACTTGAAATCCTTCACAAATCGGCTTTACCAAAGAGAAAAATAATCGAATAGAATAAAATAAATAAAATAGACAATAAACTTGACGGACCCGAGGCAGCGCGACAGCATCTGCACTGCCGTGCTGCGCTACTGAAGAAAGTTTAGGTGCAGGCGACCGTCTGTCTAGCAATAAGATGCCCCCCCTCCACGCCGCGATAATTGCTCCCCCCGTGGCGCTTTATCATTGTGACATACTTGACGTGTGGGCATGCATCAAGTTGCCTCTCTTTTTCGCCAATGTTCTCTCCTTTTTGCAATGAAAAAATACTGCGGACGATAAACAGTGGAATTATCCAATCAAGGCACGGATGGTTCGATCCCGAGTTTCATCGAACTTTGATTTATTATACAACTGATTTTTTTAAGTTTCAAAACTTTTAAATCTGTAACAGAATTAAGGGAAACGATGTGGGATTTTGAGCTGTTTATTGCTCCCTGCAGCATTCGATCGCGGGAAATTAATTAATTGCAAATGCAAAACTCAATTGAACTTACTTATTATCTCAATTTTAAATTATTCGCCAATTCAAATATATTTATCGTACTTATTTCAAGAGAATAAACAACCTTTTTTCAGTCTGATGCAACAGCGCTGGGCTGTTGAGTGATACATCGCGGAAGATAGAGAAGCTTCACTGTTAGTACATAAACATAAATCAAATTCATGGCCTTTTCCGAACGATTGCCAACTTAGTTACTAATTTACATTTGCATTCGCTGTAAATTTTAATTGAAAAGATATGCGATTTTGAGAACAATAACTCGAATAACCAATAAATAAACGGACAATTCGGTAGAATAATTATAGCAACTTTGGTATGGGTACATCTCAAGCTTGATAAGTTTCGAAATTTCTTTAAATTCTTACTTTTTAAATTAATATTTAAATAATAAAAAAATTTTTTAAACGATTATTCTAGCGGCCGTTAAAAGAATTATTTTAATTTAGCTACATTTGCTTAAAAGGCATTCTTATCAAAATAAAATAATTACTTTTATAAATAAGAATCAAGACAAGTGCTGTTGCTATGCAATTACATTTGTCATCTTTAACAATCAACAATGTTTCAGTGGTCTGTTGCGTACTATCTTACTTTTTACTCTGAGCTTATCATCATATGCTTATATGCTTCTTGAAAGTTAAGAGCACATTATTCCATTACGTTGTTGAAACTCTCCTTGTATCAATTATTATATTACAATCATATAGGATCAACTGTATAGCGCTGATGTATAAAAAATGTTGCAAACAGTTTTTTAAAGAATGTATAATGTTCCTGCGTTTGACTAACTATTAATACTATTACATTTTCTGCACATTTTTTTATATTTTAATATAATGGAAAATTACTCTTAAAATTCAACAGTTTTTTTCTGATTACTTAGCATAACATTTAAAATTTTAATGTTTTTTCTTGAAAAGTGTATGGACGCAATGAGAGATTTTACCATGTTGCAGCTATTTCATAAATAAGTTAGCATTTTAAACTAAAATAACTATTCTGTCAAGTAGTAGCATGCTGTCAGTCACGGTTCAGTTTTCAGTAAATATATGTAGTCCGGTATTTACCAGCAGTTGAATACATTGTTAAGTTAAAAGTTAAGTTATCGACCCAAGGTAATTGTCATCTACTTTTTTGTAGAATCAAAAAATATATCTGAATTTTGGAAAGATTTAACATTTTCCCTGTGCACTATGAAGAGAGATCTCGTCGTGAAATTTACGCGTTTCTCGTATATACAATAGCTACCAAGTACGCAAAAATTAAGGTATTACTCTTTTTATCTAAACTCTGAGAGTACAATAATATTTACTTATTGTCCTCCCAGTCCGTACCGGCTCTATTCTTCAAAAAGTCATTGATTTTTGGATAAACTCACAAAAATATATACATCTGAAATCGTTTGCTTATCTTCTTCTGTGAATCATAAGATATGCTAACGATAATTTCTTAAATCCAGACAAGTGGTTTTCGATTATTCCAGTATAATAATTTAGTTAATACTCGATCAAAGTTTTTTAAATACAAACAAATTTGTAATACTAATTTATTTGAATAACAGTAAATAATAATAGTCTTACAGTAAAGAAGCGAGTTTTAGCCCTACAGTATAATTATTAATTACAGTCGCTCTAATACCCCAACCGAGGGACGCCGCGTTAAATAACAAAAAATAATAATAATAATAATGACACTTTCATGATTTCAGTAAAAATTGAAAAATAATTAATTAAAAAATATTGACGATGATGCGTAATACTGATCATTAACATTAATAAGTTAAACAATAATTTAATATTATTTATAAAATTATACTTTTTGAAAAGTAAAAATTTTTCAATGCTGAAACAAATTTTTCAAACAACGACATTGTTGCTATAGAATTGAAATTTAACATTGCATATACTTTTAAGAGGTGCGTAAAAGATAAATCTATCATTGCCCTTAATGGAAATAATAAATGTAAATAATGCTGACATTTACATTTCCTCAAAAGTAGATAGGCTGCGTTGCTTTTGCATTCCCCCACCACCAGCCTTTTTCATATAAACTCATCACCCCGACAACTTTAATCAACAGGTGAGACGCACCTGTGCAGGTGAGAGAGAAACTTCTAGAACATTTTATAAGCTCTAGAACATTCTCGAAGGTCTTCGTGAGAAAGAGGAACCTCGCGGACCCGCGCCCCGCACCCCCGGAGGAGCGGTCCCCGGATAGCCAGACCTGGGAGAGTGGCCCTGGAAGGCCGCTGTTACAGATATCTTAACATTAAGGCAAACAGATAATTGGAAAAACAAAGAACGTGAAAACGAAAAACTTGAAAAAAAAAGAAAAAACAAAGACATTGAGAAAGCAAACAAAAAGAAAAGAGCACTGTATTAAAGAGCTAATAAAAGCACTATTCATGACAAAATATTGATTGAAAAGCACAAGGCTATTCCAATGTTAAAAAATAGAAACATCTCATTAAATCAATAAATCTGAATGATCAAAATGTATCAGTTTCTAATACGTGCGCTTTCGAGAGCTTATTACAGATACTTTTAACTGCGTCGAAAATTTACAGAAAAGTTATGCAAGGAGCTACAGAAGCAGGAGGAGAAAATGATTCGGAAGAAGCAGAACAGCGAAATGACCAAGAACTAGCCGAATCGGACATTTCCGTTGAAGTAGAGAAAGAACCGCGCTACCGGGAATCGGAGGTAGGGTGACGGTTGCACACTTTAATACCCATAGAATACACTGAAGAGAAAGTTATAGCCGACTTAGAAATTTTCGGCGAACTAGAGTATTTCCATGTACAATTTTCACAAGCGGACATGAGCACACAGCGCTACGCTTTCCTACGTTACGTACGTAGAGACTCGGCAATGTACGCCTTAGCAAAATGTAAACCCGTCTACGCACCAAACAGGGTAGATCCTCAGGCTCTATCGAGATGGACGGGCCCCTTAGGTAAGTTGCATGCGACGTGCGGACGACAGGGAGCCTGGCAAAAGATCCCCACTAAGCAACAGAGGAAGAAGGCTAAGAAGAACAAGAAGAGAAAGAAGATGGGTGCTCCGAGCAATAAGCAAGGTGGAGCACCCACGAAGAAAAAACAACGCAAGACGAAGGCCAAGGCACTTATCCTGAAGCCCGCGGAGGGAAGACCTACGCCGAGATTCTGGCAGGAATCCGCTCGCAGGTGAACCCTACCGAACACGGGCTTTCAATTAAGAACATCCGCCGAACACAAAAAGGCGATCCCCTTATCGAATTGGCGAAGGCCTCGGAGGTGAGTAAGGAGGGTTTTGCCAGTACCCTAAACAGGCCGTAGGGGCAGACTGCAGTTTTTGCGCTCTGACTCCCAAGGTCAGAACCAGGTTTGGAGGTCAAAGACGTGGACGACTGTGCGACGCCTGACGAGGTCAAGACAGCTCTGAGGAGTTTTGAAGGATTACACCGGCCCTTTGGAGGTGAGGCTTACAAGGGCGAATAAAGCCGACAAATGGCTAGCCATTGTGACTCTCACCGAGGAGGACGGTAACAGGTTAATGAAGGCGGACAGGGTCGAAATTCGATGGGTCTCCTGCAGCCTGAGGTCGAGGACCCTGGTCGAGCGCTGTTACAAGTGTCTTGGCTATGGGCACCGCGGTCTCGGGTGCGGTGGTCCTGACAGGAGCTCTGCCTGCTACCGGTGCGGAGAGAAGGGACACAAGGCGGTCGACTGTAAAGCCGCCGCCTCCAAGTGCTTCCTCTGCTCGGGAACTACACCCGCGGCGGTAAATCATGTCGCAGGGTCCGGGACTTGCACGGTGTTCCGTGAAGCCCTAGTCAGGTCTTCGTCGTAATGGCTGTGTAGGTTCATTCTGCAGACACACATAAACAGGAGCAAGACGGTGCAAGACCTGCTCACGCAAATCTGTCTCGAGATGGACGTGGACACTGTTGTGTTCTTGTCAGCGAACAACATCGAGACGAAGATGGGAGGACGTGGTATTGCGGCGATTTGGATATCCGACCCACGTTGATTAAAGTGGCGGGGGTAATGGGTTCATATGGAAAAGGTTGATGGTGGGGGGATTCAAAAGCAACATGGCCTATCTTCTCTCAAATGTAACACTATTTTACACGTCCAGCCATTAAAAGTTATTTTTTATTATCAATATTAAACATCTTTGTAATTCCATTAGTAATTTCCCGAATTGAATTAATACCTTTTGCCTGGTTGTCAATCCCGCATCAAGCGCTTCCCTGTGTGGTAGGGGTAGATAGGGGAACTCTCGCTAGATGCAGTGGGTACTGAGGCAATCAAAAATACTCGGGACAGATCAAAACGGAAATTTTATTAGAATGGAGGAGATGTGGTACCCCAAGTGAACACGCCTACGAACGTGAATCTCTACCAATTTTTATCGCCCAAATAAAAGTAAAAATACGCTATTAATTGTAAAAAAAAACTGAAAATGATATTTACATTCCTAATTCCGACTTTATTCACAATTATTATTTCCATTAGAGACATTATTTAAAATAGTGAACTTTAAAAATGAAGTCTAAAAAACAAATATTCGTTACTATACTTGATTCTTAAACCGGACAGTCCTCAGATTTACCAAATCTCCGTGTCATCAACAAAATGCTTTAATGCCTTAACGGGCTCTAAATCTACTGCCCTGGGCCTCGGAGTATACGACTTTTTCGACGCGATATTGACATTAGTATCTATTCCCGAACACTCATGCAAATTCGAGGGTATATCATCGTCATTCTCGATTTCCGGCTCTGGACTCGCTACGCTCTCCGGATAATTGATCCGTTCCTTCATCAACTCTTCCCTGAGCTCTTCCGAGGCAGTACGAAAGATTTTCTTCTCCACGTTCTTGTCGGAAAAGGAGGAGACGGTGCCGAGTTTCTTAATGAACATTATGGGACTGTTGGCCATGCGATAGCTGTCGCTGCGCTTAAGTTTTCGCTCGGTCAACGGAGCCTCGGTCACCTGACTGACCAGACTCTCACTTAAATTTATCGTAGCCTCGTTCGCTTTAGATTCGATTAGATTGACGTCGTCCTTGATATTTTTGTTATTGTACAACACCGTCGACTGGACGTTCGATCCGTTTTTGAAAGATTCAAGCTCGAAAAGCGGTAGGCGTCTCACTAATTTAGGTGTATTACCGTTGGGTACAAGGCTCTGTGGGTACGACCATGGTGTATTTAATTCCTTACTCAAACGCGGCGACCTGGACTTTAAAATCTTTTGTTCGAGGGAACGTTCTGAATTGCGTTTCAGCTCCAAAAGCATTATTTCGCGCTTCGGTCGCAATTTATTCTCCGTCAATTTGTTCCTCTTGCCATTCAAACCTCTGGCATTAGAATTTCTGACCTCCGCGTGCACCCTACTGATCTCCGCACTGTTACCCTCGTTACTTATCGACTTAGCTCTCGGCGATCCGGGCAATCTGCGCCCATTACCAACGCTCCCTTTCGGCCCGGTCGCTGTCTTACCTTCGCTGCCATCGACTTGAACGTTGACGTACGCGCCGTGGCGCCCTAATTTTTGCGCGCCCGTCGTCGTCGTCGCCGTCGTCGTCGTCGTTGGACCGATGACAGCTGCCGGCGTGCGCACGTAGTCCGGACTGACCGCTCGATCCGGCGACTTGGCCGCGCGAATGATGACCTTGCCGGAGGACTTTTGCGATGCGACCGGGACACTGGATTCCGAGGGATCTTGGCCGTCGACGACGTCGGGACCGGTTCGCTGCACTGCTCGCGGAGTGATTTGCGTCCTGTGCAGGAGTGGCGAGGGCGCCGCGGTTACGGGACCCTCTTTCACGAATGGACCTGAACAGGTAAACGGGGTTTGAATTATATTAGTTTTTAATGAAGTTTGTATGATTTTTTAATTTATTGTATAAATTTGTGCGAATTTACAAAAGCGATTGAAAAATTTATTGTACTTTTGGAGTAACACTATCATCAGACTAGCCACAGTGGTCTTTCTCTTAATTTTTTTAATAAAGTTTACTAAAAACTTTCGTAAATGTCATTAAATTATTTAATAACATCAGTGACAATATGTCGCAAAATATAAAAACGATTCGTACTGTTTCAAAGTACATTTAACGTGTACCCGTCGTCACTCTGAGGCATTGTTTAATAAATTACTGTACCTGTAAAGTCTGTGATCGGACTATATACTCACCAGCGCAATAAATTTTCCATTTTTATTTGTAAATATGGTGGAACGAACACGGGGCAGTGGGATATGTAACGTCCCACCTTTTGTTAATAGGTGTTTTCATTATTACTGGCATTTTTTTCCATCCATAAGGCTCAAATGACATTGGAGGATCCCGCATACCTAACTGAGGGCCCGTAAATTCCCAGATATTTTTCTCATGCATTTGTTAATAAAAAAAATGAAGGTCAAAAAACCAATGACAGGTATTAATCACGCGGTGCCCTTGACAAGCTTAAAAGGGAGAAGAGGTGGGTCAAAAATTACAATATTGTGCCAAGAACGAGCCAAAACTCTTTCTCCCTGACCTGCGAAGAGGAAAGTCGTCCTCAGGAGCAGGCGCCTCGACCAGCGGTGGGGAATTAGATTTTTGCGCTTCGTATTCTCAGATAAGACTTGAAGTTTAAAAAAAAAAGACGTATTTAGGCATTGGAGGTGATACACGATACGAAGTGATCGGGCAATCAGAACTTTTTTGGCATTGAACAATTTTTTAACTGGGGGCGTTTTCTCTATTACAACAGGAGATCCTTTATCGATAAATCATGGTTCGGGTAGTTTTCAATTAACATCATCGCTTACCTGGAATGAACGTGGTCTGCGTTCCCTTTCTCCTCTTTAAACTATCAGACGAATACACGACTTTACCGTGAGAGTCGAGGGTCACCCTCGCTCCCTGCCTTCGCCTCTCGAGGGAGGAATCCGACTTCCTCGGCAGATCGCTCAAGCTCACGTATTCCGTGTCCGCTTTCAACGAGCTCGCATTGGCGTAAGTCGCTCCGGCGGGCCTCGAGCTCGTTGCCCCAGCACTGTCCTGCCTCCTCTTGTCGTTGTTATTTCTCACGTCGGCTATTGTCACATAGTCGCCGGAGTCCATTGGCCCGAAATTCGGCTGTTCGGCTTCTTGATTCGAAGCATGCCTCTGCTGGTGTTTTCTGCCTGGCAAAACACCGCGAAGTTTACCCAGCACTCCACTCAGTGGACTTACTTTCGGATTGTTGCCTGAAACGATAAGTTTTTTTATCATATGTCAATGCGCATTCTTTCAAAAATCACGATTTTTTTTTTACGGTGATTAATTAAATGCACATATCTACTATGAATTCATATTACGAGATAATATCCCGTATTACAAAGAAATATTGATATTGAAATTATTCATAAAAAAAAAACTCAGATAAGAGACAGATGCTGATTTGGCACGATTTTTAAATGATTATGTTATAAGTATACATCATGTTACTATATGATTCTCCTGGAGATCCCGACCTAAATTTTATTCATAATTATGGTAAGCGGTTGAAACTTGTGATCTTATCAAAATTTATAATTTAGTTCGTCTCATTGTCAGTTTAATGCGAGAATCACACGAGAGTCACGTAGTATTATGTATACGTATACAATTACGTGAGAATCGCTTGAGATTCACGCGAGAATATTATACCAAATTCGCACCTGACTCCGAGTTGATTATCATCCGAGTACTTTCGGTAGAGATAAAAGAAAAAAGAAAATTTGAATTTCATACCTTTCTCAGCGTAAGTTGCAGTGCTCGGCACCGTAACAGTCTGCACGGTTGCGTAAAGGTTCTTGTCCTGATCGTTGATGACCTCCATCTTCGAGGTTCCTACAGTGGCCGACATCAGCACGGATCCCGTGCTCTTCTTTTGCTTCTGCGCGGATTCCTTGGTATCCGCGTCCTTGTGATGCTCGTCGTCCGAATTGGGCGGCGTGATAACGCACATGGAAGGTATCCGGCTGGTGTTGATGGCGGTCTTGGAACGGATGCGCTCGATGCGCTCGCAGCCTTCCAAGTCGCTCGACTCCGAGTACTCGAACTCCGAGCAGGATCGAGCCGTGCAAGCTGGACTGGAGGCGGACTCGACCGGGGAGGAAGATGTATTGTGTCCGCTGTCCGGCGACTCCCCGCCGTTCTGATTCTGTTTGTGAACCTGATCGTTCAAAGCGCTTGTTAATATTTACACTTGATAATTATTTTCTTTAAACAAAATTATAAAAAGAATCTAATATACAGCGTATTTCCGTTAGAAAAGAATGCAATTTGTCCCTGAAAAGCGTGTAGTGCACACACAGTTTTCACAAAAGATCACTTAAATCTGATGACTTTTCCAAGATAAATATTTCAGTCAAAAGTTATCAAATTTTGGAGGAGGGGACAATTTCAAGGTCGTTCCAAGATCAACTTCACATAGAAACTCTTATTTTTTTGTAATGAATTCAGAAACATTAAGTTGAAATATTTTCAAGTAAACCCGGGCTGCCTAATATTAATAATCTACATTTTGAACGCCTGAACGAAAGTTACTCTTTTCGAAGAGGTCTAAGTATAAATTCTTTTAGAGGAAGATGTCCTCAAGCATGAAGTCGTTGATAATGGAGTCATCTAACTGATGCGCTACATTAGAGATTATTCAATTATGAAACACAAATCTGCTACATCAATCCTGAGCTCTACTGAAAAGCCTGCAATTTTCGTATTTAACTTTTTTGCGAAAAATTTATTCCGCAAAGTTATATTCAAGAATTACTATCCTTTTCGGACACCCTGTATGTATATATGCATGTGTGTCGTTGTTTGTCCGTGCGTAAAAAGACCTCAGACAGCGGCAGACACACCTACGTAATTTTAAATTGATGTATTGAATTTCATTTCACAATTATTATTATTTCCCGTGCATGTATGCTCTAATACGTTTTTTATTAGATGGAAATAATCTTTAATTTCTATATCTTATTCAAGATGTTTTGCATCCCTCTTCCAATGTAGCTCCCGCAGTGTGTAACTCCCACTCCTTTTATTGTCACTTTTCATCACGATGAAACACGATTTTATATCTTATTGTGCATTATCATTTTGTCATTATACAGACAATAAAACACGTGCTTTATTATTAACAGCAGACTCGAATGTTTAAATTACATATTTTGTTGTAATTTTGCAATATTTTCTAATATATGACGCAAACCGCGTTCACTCAGCCATATATTCACTTTTTGCGAATAATCGCGTCGCATAAAGTAATTCACAAATTTGCCTGACAGAGGATATTTTAAAAAGAAACCCGCACACAATGGAATTTGACTTTCAGTCGCAATTAGTCGAACCTTTGGGAAACAGTAATTTGTGGGATACTAATAATAATTTACAGGCAGGAAGTCTGAAAATAGCTATTTTGAAATATACGGAGGTTAAAAGTCGGAGAGAAACCTGGTTTTTAGTGCTGCGCAGATTCAACGGCATGAGTATGACGTGGTATTTCTGGTTATCGTGGAAGTGTATTGAACTGCGTGGGTGAGTACGCAGATGTGAAGGTAAGGGGTGGATATGAGTGTGGGTGTATGTGTTTGTGAATGGGGGTACAGGTATGTGTTATGACGGAAGTGAGCGAACGAACTTTTTTTAAATTTGACTTTTTCGGCTTGTATTATTATGAGTCGAGTACTGTTCTACTTCGAAGAAGTGGACAAAAAATCCACCCGAGGCGTGCAAAATAATTAGCAGTCGATAAATTGTGCAATTGTTTTGTTGTAAGTTAGGAGAACATTTTGAAGATTTAAATAATTCATCTTTAGTAATAAATTATTCTGATAATGTTAAATATTCCTTGGCTAAAAACGACAAGTAAAATAGTACTACTAAAAAAATTCCAATTAGAATCGCTTGAACTTTACTTGAGAATTTGGCTCGATTGACATTTGGAATTTTTATGAGATCTCTCTTACATAATCATTACGTAAATATTATAAAGTACATGTAACTTTATCACGAAAAAATTT
This sequence comes from Ormyrus labotus, assembly GCA_035582975.1. NCBI lineage: Eukaryota > Metazoa > Arthropoda > Insecta > Hymenoptera > Ormyridae > Ormyrus > Ormyrus labotus. Next base: position 4,141,784 of record JAWWEO010000001.1, on the reverse strand, counting down.
AAGAATTATACAAATTCTTTACAGCAGTACAATGATTACGTAAGATACATGTGAAAATCACTCATGCGATTGTCATTCGAATCTTTTCAGTAGAGAAATAGAAAAATTACACAATACTATAGTTTTCGCGTAATTTTTATAGTAATAAAATATAATATTTGTACCATGGCAACAACGGTCAAACTAGATTTTCGTTCAGGCGGCGGTGGCGCCGCGAGAGTCGTGCACACAGTTCCAGCTGAACTGGTCGTCGTGGAAGTCGAGCCTCGCCCGAATAATTCGTATTCGTTCTCGACGATCGGCGTGGTCGCGTCTAATTGCAGCTCGTTCGTCTTTATCTGGGGACTCAATGGCGTCAGCGGCTCCTCTTCCCTCAAAGTCTTCAGACCCGAATCCACGTGGAAAGACGTATAGTAGCCTTCTGTGTCGCACGAATAGATGGAAGACGTTTCCCCGTCGTCCAGGAACGGCACTGCGTTTATATCCTGAATGATGTCTGGCGTTAAAGTGCCCTCGGAAGTGACCGAGGACGAGGCCGAGGTGTCGCGGCCCTTCAGTCGACGGCTGTGAGACAGAGATGTGGAAGATGTACCGATCGACGCGGTTGTTGTCGATCTGAAAGGAAATCTAAGTTTTACTTAAGAAATAAAACTACTTAAATTAAAAGCAATAATATTAAGATTTCCAAAAAGATTGTTCTTTTGTAAATTTTTAAGTCTTTTAGTGAAATAATTTTTTTTTTCATAAACTGTTTTAAAAATTGCAATATGCGTAACATACAACGAATAAAATTATACATTATGTCTTTGCTATTATTTAGAGTAAAAAAACCAACTTTTCCTTTTTAACGTATTTTTCTTAGCCTTTCAAAAATTATATAAAAAAATTTTTTCATTCAACCTTAACTACAAATAAAAAATTACACGCGAAAAAATCGATTTATCCTCTAACCTCGGTGGATGCGTGATGGTGGTAGTCTCGCTACCAATACTGGCGCGTCCGCTCTCGGACGAGGCGCTCCAGTTGCCGGAACTGGAGTGCGGCGGCTCGTCCGCGCATCCGCTCGCTTTTCGGCGCTCCCGCCTCTCGGCGGCGCTCTCCCTCATCTTCACGCTCGACTGCCTCGAGGGCGAGCTCGTCTGCAGCAGGAGCTGCTGGGGCTCCTTGTCCTGGCTCTCTTTGACGTCGTCGTTCGCGGAGGCGGAGCAGGTCGCGTGGTGCTTCGCCCCGACGCTCAGTACGCTCTTGCCGCTGGAGCTCGACGAGCTCGGCTTCCTCTCGTGCAGCGACTTGACGGTCTCTCGCCTGGCACGTCGCTCGCGCACCGTTGTCGCTGAGACGGCTGTCAAGCTGTCGAGTACGTTGTCGTCGGGACTGCCAACGTCGTTGCTCGTTTCGGCCGACTGTTGACGGGAGGATTTCTGTTCTGGGGTCAGCGTCGGCGCCGATCCGCTACCGTCGTAGTACTGAAAGTGCAAAAGTTCTTTCGTTAGCTGTCGAGATCGACGAGCGATATTTTTATTTTCGAATAAATTTACCAAATTTTGCGGCTGAGAAGATTTCGGACTGATGAGCTTGAACCTTGACCTTCCCCACGCTTTGAGAGTGTTGAAGTGCGACTTCTTCTCGACCGACGAATCTTTTTTGTTATTGTCCAGTAAATCTGTACTTGCCGAGCGATGGGCTCGCTTGGCCGAGGAACTGACTCTCGCTTCCGAATCCTCCATCACCGTTTCCCTGTGAAAAGTTTTTAATCTTTTTTTAAACAAAGTTTATGCGTCTGAGATACTTTTTACCCGCATTTAAGAACGATCAGATTGCAGAGACGATCTTTTTTATTTACGTTTTACTTCGTTTTCCTCTCTTTTTTCCGCGCGACGCAACGAACGTTTACTTATCGTTATCGCCAATCTCTCAAAGCATATAGACTCACCCGCCGACCGCCTCGCGAATTTCCTTCTGATCGGTGCCGGCAATGGTGTTTCTTCGTTTGCCTCGCGGTCTTCGCGCCCTCGACCGCCTCTTGACTAATTCCTGCGTTTCCTGACCCGTATGCAATGACTTCCGCCGCATCGACATACGCTGAAAACCACGGCCGCTCACGTCCACCGCCACGATTTCTGCCGGGAACCTGAAATTATCGAGTTTTTAGTAAAGCTTTTTGTACAATTTAAAATGGTAAATTTTAAAGTGGAGTTATTTTTAATAAAAGCTTCTTTTATGAAGCAAAATAAAACTTTTAAAAATTTAGTTTACATCATAATCGAAAGATGAGAATTATTATCCCAAAAATATCTGTGCACATACTTGAGGGCAATAGTTTGCGATTGTTCCTCGGGGCTCGGCAATTTATGGTCAACTGGTTGACTGTCGTCTATATTATTAGCCATGATTCTCGACGCGCAGTCTGGCGATACAGTAACGTCGCCCAGAGCTTCCGTCGATGTCCAGCGACGCAAATCTTCGATCGCTCGTGGCTGCAAAGGCAGAGGAATCATTAATTTTCGTTTCTACGACGTATCACTTAAATTTGGCTGACGAGGCGAGGAAGGACGGAAAAATTGATAATGTAAATATATTACCGCAAATTAATAAGAATTCGTTAAATAAACTCAAGGGGTATGAAAAAGGCAGTTTTTATAATCAATATCTTTTGAATGCTTAAATAGGTCGATAGAGTTTATCACAAAATATCGTCAAAATGCTATTATTGTTATTATTATTAGATGATGGTAAGCAGTTAGTGACAACATCTTCTTTAGAAATATGAATAATATAAAATTTATTAGGTATCAACTATTAAATATTTTCCATATAAGTATTTTTCGTTTTAAAAAGAAAAAACAAGAATTGTAAAATGTAAATTAACAAAATTAAAAGACCAACTAATATTTGATGTTTGGTTTTTTATTAATTAAACTCAATTGTTTTTCGCTTTATTAATTTTCTGCGGCTTATTTCGACTTTTTTCTACTTATTTTTGGCTATTTAAATTTTTTTTTACTTTTTTTTGCAACAACAATATTTTTTATTTCAATTCTTTAAGTAAAAATTAAATTTTTTACAAGTTCTAGAGTATCAATTTTTTTTATCAATTTTAATCAGTGATTAAAAAAATTATTTGAATATTCCTAACATTCTAACAGCTCACATTCAATTGCATAAACCTTTAACAGCCAATCTCCTTCAACATCAACATTTTGACGTTATTTACACTTTCGAGGAAAAAACAGAAACCTTCGCGGAAAAAAGAAAGTGCTTCGCAGAAAAAGTATAAGATTGCGCAGCATCTCGCGCGCCGAAGGGTACCGAGAGAGGAGATGGAAAAATCTGGCAACGCTGGAATTCCACCCACTCAGTAGTCTTGGGCCTTAGAAGCAGTGCCTCGGTACAACGCAACGGTGATCCCCGGCAACGTAAAGAGAGGGAGAAAAAGAGTGAGAGGCAGAGAACATGAGACCCGGCGTGAACTCTAACGGGTGTTCAAAAAATCACCGAGGATGGGAACACGAAAAATCTTAATCAACCTAATGCAATTATCGGCGGCGTTTCCTTTCGGGATAGTTTTCACTTTATTGAGATACGGAAAGAAACTGGTTTTCTTAAAGTTTTTTTTTTTTTTGTTTGTGGTTTACTCAAATTGAATTATAATTTTATTTTGTAGTAAATAATGAAATTATCTTTTTACGGTACTTTATTGATACGTTGAACTATTACGACTGGAGCAAACGATGAAGTCAGAAGAATTTTTTTCGATTCGAGCTTACATCACTATCACTATATATGTAGAATAATTACTGCGTTAAGATTAAGAAAGGAAAGTAACTTTCGAAATGAGAGAATCAAGGGACATTGTCAGAACTTAATACGACCACGACAGTGAAAGTTTCTGCGCAAAAGTGGGATAAAAAAACAAAGTTTTCATTTCAGTATGAAAAAAAAAACTTGTGCTTCGGCGCTCAGCAAAACTATTTTCAATTGTTTCAAAAACGTATCGCCAATTTAAAAAATCCAGTTTCACTTTAATAAATAATCCTTACTATAAATTTCAAAATGTAAAAAATTGTTTATTGCTCGGTCGCTGAAAAACTATACTGCACTGATCGTAACGAACCTTGAAAGATTTTCCTTGTTTTAATTATGCAGCAAGACTCGAGGAGATCTATCTCCTTCCAGTCAGATTAAACGGGACGATTTTACCTAAGCGCCTCTTGCGATAACTATAACGTCAAAGCTCGAGACCAAATGAAAATTTCTTTGTTACCCAAATATTAGCATTTTCAAGGAATCTTGCGCTGTTATTTACTTTTAATACAGTCTATACATAAAAATTATATTGACGATACAATATATAAATTTATGCATACAATGCATTTCTAAAAGTTTTTTCAATTTTCAATTCAAATATTAAAAATAAATTTATAACGAACAAAAAAACTTGATAAAGTAACAATACTAATTTATTGAAATTTGAATTAAGATATTCATTAATTGAATATTCAACTAGAGCTCTCCGCGTATTTTTATAATTTACATTTCATTTTAATGCGTGTATACAAAATCTTTACGTACAAACTTAACATAACGTTTATTTCCAGCACTCTGTGTATTTAGCATAACTCGTACCCGTACCTTATTAAAGAAATCATGCTCCTCGCATGTTGCGAAAACTACAGTCAAAAATATACGAAAACGTAAAACCAGAATATAATATATTTATAATATGTAATAAAATACATGTATTTTCACCTAAAAAAAAAAATTACATGCCTACTACATTCTGTACGGAACACTCGAGTAATCAGTTACAACAAATTCAAAACTAACATCGAGTCTCGAAGAGAATCGTGAAAATCTCGATACCACTGGAGTTAAGTTTCAGCTTAACCAGCGTTGGACCAGTGAACGATCGAGGACCGTAGAGCCGGCAATCAGTGCATCGCGTTCCGCGTGCGTGGTGGCGAAACAGTTAGGGTAGCGCGAGAGAGAGAGAGAGAGGGAGCCCAGCCAGTTGGAAAATCAACAATACGAGTGTACCGAGAAGTTTTCCGAGACACTCGAAACTCGGACGGCGAACCCTGCTGGAGATGCCTTACAAAGGGGCATGCACGTTCTCCCGAGCGGTGGCTGGAGCTACGTTAAGACTGATGCGCCAATCCTGCCGAGGAAACGATATACCAACACCAGGAGAACCGGCGGCGAAGCACGCTCTACTTACACCGGTGGACGAGGAAAATTGTGGAACCGCGGTAGGACACTGTCGCCAGTGGTCCGGATAAAAAGCGCGACCGCGAGATTCTTTTCTAGACCGCAGAGCATCGCATGCCGAAAAATGCTGCTGATCAAGTCGGTCGAAGCCAGCAAATGCACGTGACGGAATAAGCCGGGGAAAGGTCTGCTCGGCCATCCGCGGGAATTAGGTATGAAAAATCACTACTCGATGCAGTTTCGAGCCTTCGAGGAGGATGCGCCGACGAGGGCGGAAAGGCAAAGGTATATCATCGATACACCCTTTTCACAACTCATTCGAAACGAAGCGAGATGAGTCCCTGGCAGAGAAAGGCCCTGAGGCTCCGCCTTTGTGAAGGGCGGAGCTGGAAGAGCGCGGCGCATTCAATAAAGAACAAAAAGATACAAGGCCGGACGGAATTCCGGCGGAAGTACTAAAGGCAATGGCCCGCGGAGATATCCAGAACTCTTGCTTAACCCGCGGCAATTCTGGCGTCCAGGTGAGTTTTTTTTTGTTCTCGTTGAAAAAAGGCGCCTTGTACCGATGAGCCAGGGTAAAGGATCGGTAAACAACGCACAATCGTTGAACAAACCTGCGTCCATAAGGCCAGTGGTGGAAAGTCTTGAAAAAACTGAAAACATTGGTGGACCTGTCCATCTGGCAATATGACCTAACTTGGTTGGGTAGATAAACGTGGATATTGGATCAGAACTTACTAGTAATTTAGCGAATACGTAGGTAGAGGTGTTACTGATGGATAATAAAAAAATATCGGAAAATGATGAATGAATTAATCTTGCAAGAAAAGGCAGGCGCTCAAAAGGGAAAAAATTGACGTCTGAGGCTATCCAAAGTTACGTACTGGAATTCAATGTTTCAAATGTGCCCTAATGAATAGAACTTGCGCCGACTTGCACCGACGCGTCTTGATAAGGTCGTACACCGCACTCGTCGTTGCAATTCAAAATATTATGGAACCAGCACAGGCGAGAACCACAATCGTGCTGCTGACGAAGAAGCCCATTTCCCGAGAGCAGTCGTTGAGAAACAGTTATAACACCTACGAGTCTTCTAGGTACAAGGTTCATCTTCCAGGCGATCTAAGTGACCGTGATGATAGCTCTCTCTCTCTCTCTCTCTCTCTCTCTCTCTCTCTCTCTGCAAAGTAATGACCAACGTAGGATAGTCTACAAATTTGCGTTAAGCGGTTGCTTCAACGGACTGCCAAGCTTATCGTGCTCTAGTTTTGATAACGGATTCAAATTCAGCTATTCCAAAACTGCTTTAATTCACGGATGCTACTAGATCTGTCCCAGATTTATTTCAGCATAATCTTCTTGGGCTTTTAATCAGTGATTCAGATCACACTGAAATGCTGATATATATATTTCAGCATCAAATTAGTATTCAAGTCAAACGAAATATATTAGGGTTTACATTTGAATTAGGCAGACGGGAGACTTGAAACATTACGAACTTCGAATGTTAGATCTGCCGTGCGCGTGTAAGGAGAGACGAGCGCATCGCTCCCCCACAGGATTAGTTTATTCTGATGACCGCACACAGAAAGTCGCAGGTCTTATTTCACGGCTGTGTGTGCTACCTTACAAGATCCTACGCGCGTATTCCCCGGAGTACGTGACGGCTTACTGATGAGGCACTGGCCTAAATTGTTAATGAGGGGCACGGTAAAAAAAGAACTAGGAGGTAACTATGCGTATACACGCGCCTTTTGAATTCGGGAAGCGATTATTCCAAGTCCAGGGAACAAGATTACGGATATATTTATGAGTATTTATTTATTATTGATACATTTGCACTCTTCTCAGTTTTATATAAAGATTGTTTAAATTGATGAATGAAAAAGGCACGTACTTCGAGTTTCTTGTTGATATTTGTTTATAATCTTTTTTTGCAAAATTATCGAATTCAATTTTTTGTAAATTATAAAAAATTCCTTTAAAAAAAAAATCAGTAATATTTTTCAATAACAATCAAAGTCCAATGCTTCGCAGCATTAAAACGATAAAAGAAAAACAAACCGCCAAAGAATGTCCAATATTTTGAAAACGACTTCGGCGCGTGCCAACTTCAAAAACAAAAATCGGCCGAAATAAACGTGGCCAGAGACTCGAGTAAACGCAACATTATAAACTTACCACTCGTGACTCGATGTCCAGGCTCTGGTCGCGCTTGCGCTTTCCGAGTATCGGCGTGCACAGGAACATATCGATGGAGTCTATCGTACTGAGATCCCTCCTGAGAGAGTCGAGGCTCCGCACAGCCACCGTGGCGGCGGCTTCGTAAAGCTGCCGCAGTGCTTTGGGTCGCGTCTTCAATGTGAACAGGCATCTTTCCGGCTCGTTCGTCAGGTGGAAATGCTCCGTCCGCAGTGCAAATGTACAGATGTCCGATTCCGCTGCGAAATAAATACGGAAAATTTTTATTTTTCTTTCGGTTTAATATATTATTTAAAATTGGAAAATGTTTGAGCTCATTTCGAGCAAAAGTAGCCAAATCCACAGTCGTTTTACCTGCTGTGTAACGATTTTTTTTTTAAGGAAATGAACTCTGAAATTGACATAAATGTGCAACGCATGACATAACGTAAGAATGTATAAGCGTATCCAGAAAAGTACCTGTTTTAAAACGGCACCATTTTAGGTAGTCTTACGCATTTTTACATTGTTCCTCGCGTTGCACATTTATGTGCCGATTTCAGAGTTCGTTTGTTAGTTCACAGCAAAAATTTTAAAGTCACACGACAAGCAAATAGCATCATAATAAATTACGTAACAAATCGTTACCCGATAATTAAAACTATTGTGATTTTTCTTTTTAGAGTGTATTATACATAAAAAAACTGTTAAAAAATTGAATTATTTTTCAAATTGTAATATCTTTTTTCGTTATATTGGGATTTAAATTGATCGTTTATACCACAAGTGTTTCTCGCGCCTGTTTTTCTCGTGGAAAATACTCACTAGTGAGAGAAAGTGATACTTAATGCAGGCAAAACAGGGCTGAAAAAGTGCCGTTTCCCGTTTTACATTAATTTTAGAAATGCTAAAAAGTTCATTGATAATTTTATGCTTTGTCAGATACTGTTGGAATACAGTCGAAAATTTACCACAAAATAGAAATAAAGTAGAGAAAAAAACCTACTCTCTCCTGATCGAATAATTTTTATAAAAACTAAACCATCAACCAATCTGTGAAATTATTTTTTTACTTACGTAAATCTTAAAAACGAACAAAAATAAAGGAAGAAAAATTGTATCAGATCAAATTTCTTTCAGTGGATCTTGCGGTATATAGCATTCTACATAGGCAGACGCAGGCTCGTACAAGCACATATGTATATCGACACGGCAATTTTCTAAAAATAGTATTACGTTTCGCCTGGAAATGTCTTAAAACATTTTTTTCAAATATTACAAAGCTTCCTTCGTAGTTTTTTTCAAGGGCAGATTATGTAAAAATTCAATACATATTCGATTTTATACTGTCTGAAATTATTCTGTTATAAGTATGCAATTAATGTCAAATTTTGAAATTGTAATTGATATATTTATTATTTCATCCACCGACCGGAAAAACATTTTTTTGCAATGTCTTTAAATAATTCGGAGTGACATCAGAGTTTCCAGCCTATGCCACAACGGCGTCGTCTCGAAAAGCAATATCTTTATCACATGGGCCAAGAATTGAGCTTTTTACTTCAGGGTTCTTGAAATATTACAGTATTATTGATCACGTCTACGCGACTGCTTATTTCTTTTCGACGAATAAGAAACAGTCGTTACGAATGGGTTTATTGAGATCGTTGTTTGAGATATTGAGTAGAATGAGAAAAATTTAAGTACTCAATATTCCTTTGTACCCGTACATTTTGCTTTTTGTTAAAACAAAGAATCGTTAAAGTCTTATCAACATCTGCGAAGTATTCATTTTTACGTAATACAGCAGCAAACAAAAATACGAACCAACAAATTTTAACGTCTCCCAAGATATCGTAAGACTGAAATAATTTTTTACTTGAAAAAATCTTCAAAATAAGAAGCTCCATCCGACTCCGTGCCAGACGAAGAGGATCGTAAAACGTGGTGCCATTCGCGCAAAAAGATGTCGCAATGCGGAAAGTCTGCAAAACCTCGGAAGGCACACAGCCAGATTTTTATGCCGCTAACATGATCATGAAAAGAAGTTGCCTCTACATAAAGTCGGCAAAACTCCGCAAGACAATTTGCCATCCGAAAAAAATTGCAAGACCGAAGAGGACGTTGCCTTCCAGTGCATTGGCCGCAGTGGCCGTACGTCTATCTTTTACTAGAAATACTTTAAAACTTCGTGGTAACTAAAAGAATGTACGATGTTACGCACTGTATGTGCGGGCTGTATTATTTTTATATCTGCGGGTCAACTTGGGGGTATGCTTTATACCACAAAAGTATGACGAAAGCCAGATCCCTTTGGTCTAATGCTCGAACTTTCAAAAGTTATAAGCTCTTTAAGTTAGATGAAGAAAATAGATCTATTAAAAATTAATATATTGTATCTTAAAATTTAATATATATATTACATTTACATATTTTTCTCCGTGTAAAATTTATTAAAAAATTGATATTTTTACTACCCTTGTAATCTTACATCTAGCTGTACGTACTACATTTATTAAATTTAATAAATACTATACTTATTAAATTCTTTATTTCAGCGTAGTATCGCCTACAATTACTATATATTATTATACATTGTCACCGCAGATTTAATTAATTCATTAAAGTTTTTTTCAACCTAATATTTATGTTACATATTTTTACACATAAATATACACAGAAGGATATATTTTTACTCCTATTAATTACTGTTACCAACACAATAAGAACAATTTCATTCTGATTACAGCAGTGATTTTCAAGTACCCCCGAACCTTTAGAGAAACGGGCTAGCCACTTGTGCGCCAACTAAAGTGGCCACCGCGGTCCTCTTTGGAGAAAGGTTCAAAGAAGCAAAAGAGCTTTAGTAATGATTATATAGCAGATACTGTAGTACGTATTTATAGTTCCGCTATAGTAAAATTATAATTAACCCTACTGCGCATACAATTCTACATAATAGGTGTTTATGTGAAAGACGTGTTTGTCGTCACGAGTTGTCATTGACTGCAGAAAGGTTAAATTACACTCTTCTGTAGTATTTACACGAAAATATAATTGCATTAGAATTCATTACAGTTATAATAAATATCATAGTAATTATAGTTTTTTCGTAAAAAATAAACTATAAATAATAAGCGAAGGTTTTTAAATTAACAAAAACAAAATTGAAAAAAATCACTATCTTGGATAAAACCTCTGATTATTCATTTTTAAGATAGTTACAATCCACACCATACACCGTATTAACTGGAAAATTTATCGCAGCACAATGAATTAACCAAATGTAAATTTTGAAAAAAGTTACTTTTCACAATAGGAAAGCCGAATTTTATCCCGAAACGAGCAAGAAAATTCTATATCCGTCCGCGTAATTCTCGGAACCCCAGTAAATTAGAAAACAAAAACACGCTCTTGAAAAGATTTAATTTTAGAATTTAACGGTGCAGCGGCGCTCCGCGAGAGAGACGGCGGAAGAAGGAAATAAAGAAACAAGGCAGATAAGACGGTAAATTCGTCTTTTACTTCAAATGCATGCCGCGAGGCAGAGACGGCTCCTAAGCTTAAGCAGCTGCCTCCTGCATATCGTCATTACAGTGCTGCTCTGAAAATAGTTTGGAACACCTTCTTTCTTGTAGTACTCTCTCTCTCTCTCTATATAAGCTGGAGCTATTTCTTCGCTTTGTTTTTTTATAAACACGCTGAAGTTAAATACGAATTTTTCAACAATTATTTATTGATTTTTTAATTGATTGATTTTAATTTCTAGTTACTCTCTGAATAAGATCTCTAGCTCACTCGTTGAAGCAAAGCTAGAATAATTAGTTTTAAACCGAAGAAACTGAAATGTTTGTCTTACTTGTATCCCTTTAATTTCGAAAGATATTTCCATAATTGCGCGCAAGACCGCGTTGTATCAATGGAATTCGTGCAGCGGCCTTGGCATTCCAAAACAATAAAAGAGTATCTTTCTGTTTTTTTCAATTTTAGTATTATTGCGCGTATTTAAATTTATTATTTTTTATTAAAGTTGTATTAAACTATTGGCAGTAAAAATTTTAATTTAATGTACTTAGATGCTAATTATCACAATGTCGTGTCTTCAAGAATTAAGCTCATCCTCAGTCCCGAGAAAAAAAATGTCAATGACAATGAGTCTAAGAAGAAGGAAAAAGGTGTAAAATTTATGAAAATAGATTTTAACTTTTCTTATAAAATGGAAAAGTTAAGAAAAAGTTTTGAATTTCACCCTTAGTTTTTGTAACATATCTTATGTGATTGTCCATATATATTTAAAATGTAGATACATGTAAACTTTTCTATAATAATGGAATCCGAATATAAAATATAAACATAATAATAATAAAATACGCTGTGAAAGGTGAATTTTTCGGAAAATTGTTTAAAATGTTTTAATGAATACTTGAAACTGAAATTTATTAACATAAATCACAAAGTGAAAGTACAATAATCAACAATTTTACGTTTTACGCAGCATCGCTCATAAAAATTGCAAATCGCCGGCATTCGCTAATTGACGAAAAGATATTTCGAACTTTTCATTCCATTGTAGCGCTAAATAACTTTAGAATGACAGTACATCGTCCGAACAAGAGCAAGCGCAGCTTTAGCTTGAACAATCTACTTGTAGTTGACGTGCAGGTTCGCTGAACCCAAGAGTTCTTCGGTCAGAGGAAAGAGAATGGAGAGGGAAAAGACACTTGTCTCTTGGCGTCCGTCAAGGATTTCCTTATTCGGTATATCTTCTCTCGCGACTTGCGCCGCGGGATGCTTTTACTATTGGTGCCGCGGCAAAAACTTGAAAAGTTATTATATGGAACCGAGAATGAAGAAATGCGAGCAGGTTCGCGACGATTTATAAATGAGTCTTTATTCCTCGATACTACCGCGACTGTTGGCGAACGAAATCCTTTGATCCGTACGATTACACGGTACGGTATATATAAAGCACTGCGGTATGTAACACCTCGACGGAGCACCTCGCTAAATCTTTTTGATCAATGTGATAAATAACACTCGACCGCGTGGCATAACGTTTATCTCAAATATTTCAGATGTATCAAATAGATATTTAATGTATTGTTCATCTAATTTTTTTAAAATATTGAATTCCGGCGAAGCGGTTGGACATTGAATTTGATATTTGTTTCAATAAGTAGACACGAAAAACTAAGGGGCGACGCCACCTGGACTTAATCATCAACGACTCGGCATACCTGGAAATTGAGTGAGGTGGCTTTTGACACCTGTACACAACGGTGCACTAAGCATTCCATAAGAATATGCAGATGTTACAATAAATAGGATATCTGAACTAGAAATTCTAATTAATGTCTGCTAAATTATTGAAGTGGGAAGTTTGCAAAAGTTTCTTTGTAAACGTTCGCATCAAGTTAAGGTGAATTTCCGTTCGACAAAAACTTTAACCGACTTTTAGCTAAACGTGAAATTTTTACGCCATATGGTCATATGGAACAGACTTCCTAAAAAAATCTAGTCATTGTTTCTCCCTAAGCCGCAGCAGGATGGACGCCGAAATTCAAACCATGGAGAAGTATAACGAATATTTTCCTCGCATAGCTTATAAATGCAGTCATACCGTAATTACAAGAAGTGTCACAAGTAGTGTGACAAAGTACCAAGTCAGAGATGATACGGATATGAATTTCTCACGGAACGTCAAAATTGCATAAAGTAATATTTAAATTGTGTTTGAGATTTTTTTTTACCAATTTCTTTTCTGGAAATATTAGCTAGCTATCAAGTGAAGTATTTTTCACTTGGCAATGTTCTAAACATTGTAAAGCTTAAGACAGTCTCGAAATTTTATTTTCTTTTTTATCCCATCCGCTTGAGGTCTACCTTTCCAAAACCCTGACCTCGCTTGTGAATTGAAGAGAGGCGGTTTCTTGACGTGACGTTACAAAAACCGAGGGACGGTCCGATTGCAAACAGATCTCAATGAAAAGTTAGGACCTACCAAGTATAATTAATGTCGTAATTGTATTTTGTACTGTATTTTATCCTTTTTTAAACAACTACTTAAAAATATGCCAAAACTGTCTACAATTATGTTATATATTTATACAGTAAAAATTATACTCATTAATAACAAAAAAGATCTCGCTTGGTTAATTTATTTCTTAAATTGTTTTTCATTATACAAAATAATAAATTTAAGAGCAAACGCAGACCGTAAACAAATCCAAAGGCAACGTTTATTTCGAATCGGCGACTGAAGGATGTTCGCTTTTACAATGAAACTCTAGTCACATCATGGTTCCACCGTAACCCAACCTACATCTCGAGCAAGGAGGGTCGTTTCTATAGACTCGGCCGGCATCTCTCTCTCTCTCTCTCTCTCTTTTCCTCTCGGTTTCGCTCGGGCCGCTCGCGGGCATCGGCAGCTGTCTTCCTCGCTCTTGTCGGCTCCCCGTGTGTGTGTATATACATATATGTGCACGCAACGCACACTACGGGGCGTCAGCGTGCGGCGCACAACCGGATAACACTTCATTCTGTTTCCCTCGTGCTGTCTCTCTCTCTCTCACCGGCTTATAACCGAAAAACTTATTGACATTAGGCCGCTCTCTCTCGCCCGGCGCTCGGATAATTACACGCTCTCGTGATCACACTTTGCGGACGGACGCGACGAGGGGGTAAATACGAGTTACGTAAAAATAATACGGTTATTCAAAAACAATTTACGCTCTCGGAATTTATTCTTACATCTGCAGACGATCGCAGTTGTCTTTCACCTTTTTTCATTGATAATTTCTTTTTCTTCCAGGGTTACAAGTCGCGGTAAGAAATAAGTCTGTTTTGCATTTTATGCTAAAGCGCATATTGTTACCGTTTTCACAATACATTTGTTTATAAATATACCGCGGAATTCAACGAGCGGGCGAGTAAAGGGAGAGAGAGAGAGAGAGAGAGAGCACAGAAGGTCGCGCCTGCCCACATCAGCCGACGTCCGTAAAACCGAAAAGAGAACGTCCGTAAAAACCGGTAATAAAAAAGGGCAAATAAAGAGACACTGCTCGGCGGCGGTGGGTATCGAGTCAAAGCGTTCGGCGAGGCGTCCGGAACTCCTTTGCAAAACGGCTTCGCGCCAACATCTGTGCAGTAATCCGAGAGTCAGAATAGGACTTTCGGAGTTTCGGACGTTGAGAAAAGCCGACTGGCTTTAATTACAAGTTCCTCTCTGCCCGCTTCCTCATTTCCATCCAGTTTTTCGGGGGGGAAAGGGGGGGAGACTCACCCGGGACGGAGAAAGCTGCACGGAAGTGGCGTGTGTACGGCGCGGAGGAAGATGGAGTCGTGAGAGGGTGGAGCAACGATTGATGGACTTGTTTACCGCGGAGCGAAGATGCTCCGGGTAACGGAGTTAAGTGTGATTAACACCGAGGCTGATTACGACGGGCGGCGGAAAATTAGACAAACGAAGAGCCGGCGAACGGGAATGGAGGCCAGCGTGAAGTCACAGTGAGTATACTAATAACTTCAAGAGCGACGAAGAGGCCCCACTCGTCGTACAGTCGACATTCCGCAGGAGACAGACGGTTCGCGCGCATAATTACGGCTCGGCTTCAGGTGAAGCAAAGAGCGAACGTTCAAAGAGTTCTCTGCGTTGGTAACCAAAGACGCTCGCGGCCGATCTTCAACTCTGGAAGAGCGCGGAGAAGAGCGAGAGACGCTCTCGTCGAGCGTCTCTCGGCAGAGCCAGCCAGAGCGTAGCTAAGAAGTTGACCAGCCCGAGAGTCACAGCAAGAAGCAGTCAGACAGGAAACGCTATTTAGAGAGACGGCTGAACTTAGAGAGAGGTAAAGTCAGGCCTCGTCGAGAACGGCCGCCGTCGCCGCCGCGTCTCGAAGTCTCCCTCGACAGGCATCAGGAGAGAAACGACGTCGTCGGCCGCCGGCCTGGTCAAGGTCAAAAATGCGGAGAGGAAGAATTCGCGCTAAAGCATCGGTTTTAAAGCGAATATAAGCCTCCGCGCGAGAGAGAGAGAAAATGCGTGCGGCTCTCTCTCTTTCTCTCGGAGTTTAAGCGCCGAGAGCCAAGAGGAGGAGGTCACCGCGGCGCGCCAGACGAATAGAAAGGCGAAAGAAGAAATGCACGCCCACCGGCGTACACGCCGTATAAAGGAGCTAAGGGCAGAGAGAGAGAGAAAGAGAGAGCTGCGCGGTAGCAGGCAGCGAGATTATCGAAAAGGCCCGCGGCGGCGGCGGCGGCGGCAGGCAGCCCTCGCAGGTTCCTTAAGGAAGCAGGTAGAATCGCGATAAACAAAGATGCTGCAACGAGAGATATGCCGATAATACAGTTGACGCGGGGCGACGCAGGAGGCGAAAATTCCTTGGATTTTTCGAGAGGAGCGGAAGAGAGCGCAGGTATATACGTATATAGCCGAGAAAAGGGAGCAGGAGGAAGTGCTCGAAAGCGTGGGCGATTCTCCGTTGGCAGGGCCACCGGGGAAAACACTTTTGGGAGAAGTAATTCGGGTTAATTTTGGACGGCGAGGCGGCGCGCTCTTCGGCGTCTCTCTACCCTTGGCATCGATGTGCACGCGGGATAAGGATTCTTAATTTTAATTCGAAACTGGAGGCAGTCGAGCTGTCGGGAACGCCTGAATTAATAAAGCCTGCGGCTTCGCGCCGACATCTGTGTTTCGTGTTGTAATTTAAATTGCAGATCGGGAGACTAAACGTTTTTGGGGGCAAGTCCGTCTATTCCACTTCCTAGTTCACACGTACATTTAGAAAATTGAGAAATTCGTTAACGCAAAAAAATTTGGACGCATATCGATTGGAGAAGGAAAGAGGAAAACTGCCTGTGGTTCTTTGGATCAAGTATTTGTTTATTTTTTTACTAACCCGGCAAGAGTTTTATTAAATTATTTGAGAATTCTAATACCTGCAGTCGTAACGGAATTACGTGTTTGTAAAAATCGTCAATCTATAAGTTAAATCTGAAATATTTTTATTATATACAGCGTAAAAAAAGAGCAATTTTCTTTTCATAAAATCCTCTTTTCTTAAGGTATCGTAAGAAGCTAATTAAATAAATATTATCTTAAATAAACTAGAAACCAAAACAGTAAATAATGAGATAATAACTTCACAGAGTCCCTTTGTACCAATGCTTTTCCGTTAGCTCCATTAGAGGAAACATTAGTCACCTTTTGAAAATCTGCCCTCAGAAAAAACCATGCCTTTCAAGTTTACTTATGTTTATTGTCACGGGACGCGCGTTTAAGGCGTCTGATTACGAGGCATAATCCCGTAGACGATATGAGGAGGAATTGATCGAGAAGAGAAGTGCATAGGCATCGATTCCCAGCCGAGGTAAGTCCGGTGCCTTTTCTTTCTCCTCCTCCTCCGCGTTTATTTCGTATAACATATAATTTCATTTAATTTTTGTTAATTTACATGTATAATGCATTACTATTTTAATGCAACAGTTGCTTCAATGGGGTACGAAATAGTTGTAAGTGTTAGGATACTTTCGACAGTAATTAGGAAACTGGCGATAATATCGCGTGCGGCTAACGTGCTTCAAAGTTGACGTTTCGGATTCTGGTGTGAAATGACCGGCAGCAGGTTACTTCAAGCATCTTGCGCATTGTATTTCAATTATAAAATTTTATCAACTTCAATAATTAATTATTTAAGTTAGAACACAACTAAACAGGTAACAATTCCTGTATGAATTCTTGGATTTTCGGTCAACCATTTCATAAATATGCGAGTGAAAAATAATTTCTTTATTAGATGCAGTCTGGATCAAGTAATGATATTTTAATTTTGTTTACTTCAACAGTTTTTTTTAAAATGCAAAGAAGTATAACGATGATTCAGGATGTTTTCTTTATTATTTTTTACACAGTCGGCGCTCCAACTTGTTATAAAAACTTGCAAAATCCAGTGATTACGTAAAAACCAGTCTTTTACATAATGAAAGATTTATACAGTGATAAAAGATTTAAATTTCGCATTACTATTGTACGAGTCTGAGCTGAATGTGAAACAAAACAGAAATAGAAAACCGTTCAGAAAACCTTCTATCCACATCCTAATCATTTGCAGCAGATGACGAGGTAACAAATTTTTTATAATATCAACAAGTTTCTGGGAAGAGGATGAAGAAACCGTTCATTCGTTTTATAAAAATCATTCCGAGGCCACTTCCAATAATTACCAACTTCCGAAGTCGCCGCAAAAGAAAATAGCGTTCGAGGGTAAACGAGGCCGTTTAAAAAATCGCCAGCACAGGTGTCGCGTGACTTTCTTTCCGATATCAAATCTTGAGTTATTCTCGTTTCTCGAAAAAATCTAGGCTGCCCTCGTTGCCGACTGTAATACTTTAAAATTCCCTCGTCTGACGCGAAATTAAGAGCTCTGTGAGAACTCTGTTTCCTTCGAAACAGCTTTCTTCATAAATATATATCGAATTACAAGGCGCGGAAAGAAAAAAAGGGAAGGCCTTCATCGACGAAGTATATCGGCATTTTAATTACCCACCGACTTCTGACGCATTCTCTCGAAACACGCAGCTATTATGACTTTAGTGCACCGAGCACAATCTTCCCTCTGTTTTCTTATAACGAAGTTGTAAAAATCCCCCCGGAGAGTACCTGAGTCAGCTGCTCCGGCGCGCATAAGGGACGTTGAGAGGAGAGCGCTTCCTTAGTGCACACGCGAGCGATAGAGAAAAGGTTCGGTGCGACCCTCAAACTGGACACCCCTGGGATAGAATTCCGTGGTGCAGGCGAGAGAGAGAGAGAGAGAGAGGGGAGAAAAGAGAAGCCTCAGCTGTTTGCCAATGGAAGCCTTAGAGGAGTATATATTCTTTTGCTCCGCGACTTATTCATTGTCTGTTTATAATTTTGATGGTTTTTTTCTAGCGTGATTTTTTTGTTTTGCGAGCCTTCGTTAGGTAGATTTTTATTAAATTTTCGCAAAGCCGTTACCGAACAACAAAAATACAAATCCAAACGTCAACTTCCTTTTGTGTCTTTTCTGACTCGCTTCTTTCTTTCGTTTTCTTTGTTAAATTTCCCTTTCTCGCGCATATAATCATCCTTAAAGGGGCGAAAATGAGTGATTGGCCAATCTTGGATTTGAATTAAAATGCAAAACAAAGGAAACTTTTATAATTGTACGTAAAAAAAAAGAATAGCACCGGTTGCTCGAAAAAAAAGAACAATTATGCAGAGAAAGTAATAAGGAGTAAGTTAAAATATTTTCTTCTAGCTTGTGCAGGCAAGCGAGAGAAATATTTAATTAACCCGCACATGCAAATTAGTTAAAGCTGTTTATACACCGCGTCGCAATCCCGTTATCGTATACGCACTGGTTTTTTTTTTTTTTTTTGGCTAACAAAGTAGTTTTCATTACGGTATTTACTTTGTAAAATTACCATCCGAATTCGTTTCCGAGTAAGAAAATATTTATCTTTTTAAGAATCAGCCGTTCTGTTGGGCGTTTAATGATTTTTCATTGAAAATGAAGTTTATTTATTTTACACACGGCAATTTTACTAATATTTCCTAACCCTTTGCATTAATTGTTTAAAATAAACGTCTGTAAATTCTGCTTGGTTTATACGTAAACCTTACAAGGGTGCCGTATTTTGCGTTCTTTGTATCGCGTTTCGCGCTTTAAGTATCGATTCAGCTAGTAAATTCGCGGGCTCTAATTGTGCACTTCAAAGACGTAAGTGCTGAGCAACACTAATATCGATTAATACATTTTATAATTTAATTATTTGTCATTTTTATAATTTTATTTAATGCATAGTTAATCTATAGTTAATGGGGGTGCACATTCCAGTTGGAAATGAAAACGATTTTATAGCCATAAACAAGAAGTCGTCAGTCACGAGAACCTGGAAACAAAACGTGAATACTTCCTTGTTTGGTTGCATGAAAGGTATCGGTTTAGTGAAACATTTTTTTCTCACAGTTTCCAGATATTGCCTTATATGATTCGCGAGGTATACTAAGGGTATACAATATCATTAAAATTGCCGAGATTAAGTTTATAATATACTACCTGTGAATGTTTGTTTGCATTTCTGTTATCGGGGATGCAATTTTAAAATTTTAATAGGAGTGAAAATGTAGTAAAAATAAATAAAAATAAAAGCGAGATAAGAAGAGAATTTCTAAGTAGAATAATTGCCGTTCGCATTTCTCTTTCAATAGAATTCGAGACTTGGCTATTTTACTTTCCACTATTACGTTGAACCGTTTAAAAAACTAAAGCATTCACGAACTTTTAATCAGTCCTTTACCACTTTTACACGTAAATATTTTATTTTAATCACGTTTTATGCAAATAGTCTAAATTAGGTATTAGTTTAAAGTAAAAACGCCTCGCATGTAAAGAACCTGTTTACTAATCAAAATTGGATTAATTTTCTACGTGAGATAAGAGCCAATTTGACCGGATTTCCCGTAAAGTTTCTTTCGCGGCGTTATTTTTCACTCGAAGAGCGTTTTAAACTAGAAAGCGATGGAACGAATTTCAAGCAAGATAACGACGATTTTATCCCCTTTACACCTGCCTGAAGATATCGTTTTCAAAAGATAAGATTATAAAACGCAGCACTGTACGTAAAAAGGTATAAAACGTAAAGTTGGCGAAATCCCCCAAGCCCATCGTCGTTCGCTCTCGGTGAAGGAGAGCGCGACACCGCTACATCTCTCGCAATAAACTCACGGACTGGTATCTTCTTGGGATCTTGGGCGACGAGCCTCTCCTCGATCCCGTCGAGCCTGCTCCTCAGCCTGCCGCTCCGATCGGCGATGCCGGCGAGCTCGGCGGTCAGCTCGGCAAAGATGTCCTCCGCGGCGACGAGGAGCGAGGCCAGCTGCTTGAGCGAGGCGGTGAGGGCGCCGTTCGCCACCGCCTCGAGCTCGGCGCCGACGGGCCAGTCGCGCGCCGCTCCCGCCGTCTTGGGCATGTGGCCTCGGCACACGAAGCGCGGCTCCACTTTCCGCGTCACGAACGGCATCTTGCTCCTGCTGCTTCTTCGTAGCTCTCTGTCAATGGGTGCGATTCAAGACCGCCGCGCGCTCATTCTTCCCTCGGCGGGACGTGACGGCGAGGAGGAGGCGGACATTGCATATCGGCTCCCCGCGAGCCATAATTCCATGAACCGTTTCTCTCGCGACGGAATGGCCGCTCATGACACACTAAATATAACATACATCACTCGCGAGACACGCTCCCGAGATGTATCGGTGGGAAGGGCCTCTCCTCGCCGATATCACCGCGGCGGGCACATCGCTCGATTTCCGAAAAAACACAAACAACAACACCCACGCGCGCCGCCTCTAACCCCTCTTCCCATGCCCCGTCCTCTCGTATAACGCGGCACGAGCGCAATCGTGCACGGAACGCTACTGCCGCGCAGCCGGCCGGCCGAGGAGCAGCGGGGGACACACGGTGGAGCTCGGCCCGCACACCCATCTCTCCGCTACGCCCATTCAGTTTGAATCGGCCAATGAACGGACGGTGCTTGCCGCGCGACTAAAGCATCGGGGCGACATCTTCTCGCGGGGGACCGCGAGACTAATATGGACCTGGGTCTTTACTAGCCGATGATAAGTCGGCCAGGTGGGATCGCGGTTGTATCGCCTGTCGTTCTTGTATCGTTGGATTTTGTCACTTTCCGTGTGGGTTTTAAATTTACAGAGAAAATTTTCGTGCCCTTACGCTGATAAAAGGGAGAAGCAGGGAGGGACTGGGAAAATTGTAATGTTACGCGCGACCAATTAGTGGTAACCGCCACCCTCTAAATGCTCAATTATGCGAAATTATCTCTCAAGAACCCACTGAAACAATCGTTTAAGAATTTTAACTTATCTTACAGCAATCTTTATTTGGAATTGCTGTAGAGCCCCTTTTATGCACAGGTGGTTCGAGGGTTGCAGGAATGAAGGCGCATTCAGCCGGAGGACGTACCGAGAAAAAGTTGGCAGTAAAAATTAATGTAGAAAACTATTGCAAGAACGCAGTATTATTTCGGATAATTTAAATAATGAGCAACATTATTTTGTATGAATACAATGCTCTCATTAAATTCTTTTTATACAGCACATATAGGCAACTTGAAGGTTTGGCGGATCATTATTATTACAAAATACGATTTCCTTATAGTTTTTACGATCACAGCTATTTTAATTGCATAAGAATAAAATGCACAAAGCGCGGTTCTCCTGGAACCGCTTACGGCAACCCTGTGCATTGACCGCCGAGTGCGACCGGTTCCGAGTTCTTAGACCCAAAAATTAAAAGGAATAGTACACGCAGGCCTCGTAAAGTACGGTAACCTTGTACCTCACAATTAGCTAGATGCTGTTATTATTTAATATTAACATGAAATGTAATGTAATTTTTATATTACTGGCAATGATATCAGTATATGATGTATATGTTAGATTTATTTAATTTACAGTAATGTGCTTTTCATCATCATCATGTTTTTCAAGTATTTTCTAATTATATATTAACTTATGCTTATTCTTTCTCATTCTTCTTTCTCCTTGTTTGTACTTTAATATTTATTCTTTAGGAATTCAAATGTAACGATAAAGCTTTCTTTTCTACAAAATTTATCTGAAAATGACGCATGAATTATTTAAATTCCTTTAACGAGCAATATTTCACTTTAACGATTCCAAAAATTACAAAAACTCTTTTTTTTAGGAAACGCGCGGGTCTTTCGAATCCGGTTTTTCTACTTTTTTTTTCGAAAGAGATAAATGGGAAAATTTCTAACAATTGAAATATTTATAATAATGACTTTCTTTTTTGAAAAATGAAACAATCATCTGCGTATTTTATGACTACATTCGGTCACTGGATTCTTCAATGTATAAATTCATATAATTTCTAATCATAATAATCATAATATACGTTTGGCACGGTGAAAGTTTTCGCCAACTTAAACGCCATTATTCGAGGCAAAAAAGCTATACAACGCTTAATTTTCAACCTCTTTGAAACGGCAAGTATTAACGATTTCATAAGTTTTTTTTAGAAACTCGAAAGAAAACTATTTTAACGTTTAAATATGACTGGTCACGAATGCATTGCAACCGGGCCCCGTTTACCAGTGAAAATACGTGAGACTTCTTTTGAAACGCTGGTATGAATGCTTCAATCGTTTCTCTGAAACGCGAGAATGTTACGTTTCACGTGTGTTCATTCTCTCGTGAACTGACCGTCGACTTCGGAGCCTCGTACATTCTTTTGTCGGCGACGGATGGGTTTATTCGATTAAGCGTCTTCCGATTTTTTTAGTTAAAAATTTGCCGTTATTAACGAATAATGTAAATACGAAAATGCAGGCGGTTAAAAATATTTTCGGCCGGCATTGTTTTCTCCTGAATTTACTAGAGGAGCGAGTCCCTGTTATTGATTTCGCTGATGTGACCTTCCGTGACTAACCAATGAATTGTCTACTCGCTTTCCTACAATTTTAAATAGTATATGCTGAAGTATAAAATTAATTGATGCTGCCAATTTTGTTGTTCTTATAATTACTGTAAAAATTCAAATTTCATACTATATTAAAAAAATTGTAATAGATTTTAATTTTTATTATAATTATATAGATTTTTCTCTAAATTCGTATCGCAGTAATGTTTTAACCAACTATTTGGTTAAAATATTGGTACGAAGGACGCTTGATAAGAATTTTTTTCAATGAAGAAGTCATGCCTCTTTATCTTGCTGAAATTCCTGGATTATGCTAAATTGTTTCGTTTTTTCGCACACTCGAGTGATAATTCTTATCCTTAATTCTGTTTAAGGAGGCATAAGGTATTTCTTTATAGTTTATAAAATATTTTTTCAAAATACCTTTAAAAATGAAAGTTTTTGAAAGTGCTTCAAGGTTGAACGATCCTCAGGATTGGCCAAAAGTAGCAAAATTTCACATAATACTAATACGAATACCTGCCTTCATTTCAAGGATGTCAATAAAAAATTTAGAGAGATAATCTAGGAACTTGATTAAACGCATAATGTATGCATTAAAAGTTGGTCTGTTTTTATAATAAGGAAACATTTTATTTCGTCATAACAAAATGTATAAAGGTCTCCATTTCGGTCTTCCTTAAACATGTGCAGCTAGTCAATGTCAAAAATAATTCTTGCGCGTTAAAATTGGTTATACTCTCGGCGTTGATCTACATTATAGTCGCTGACGACAAGATCCAGATGTACTGCTCGGTAATTTATTGCGTCTAGGCGTCAAAGCCGGTCGTACTCGACGGTTTATAAATAAGAATGGAGATTTTCAGATTTTAGCAATGCGATACTTTCCAGATGTTTGCATGTAATAATGACTTACATTTAATTTATCCACCCGTGCTGTAAAGCTGTTCAGCCTCCTGTGTAAATTTTTACGCTATAGTTTCGATACGAAAAGTACTGTTTACTTAAAAAATGCGATTTTTCCAGTATTTACCTGGAGTCGCTTATTTTTAATCAAAATGTGACATTCCTTTTGATTTTGACCCAACACGGATTTATTGCTTTTATTTAAAAAATAACATTTTTTATCACGCTTACGTTATTTTTATCAATAGAATGTCACATTTGTTTGAATTTCAATTAAGAAAGCCGCTTTTTACAATTAAGGGATAAAGAGAACATTATTGAATAAAAACAAATTATTGGTTTTATGCTAGTTTTTATTTCTATTATTTTTTAGTTTTATATTACAATATGTATAAACTTACATCGCCGAAATCGTCAAATATTTAAAAAATTGTCTGCAAATATGGAAAAAGTACAATATTGCTTCATATTTATGTTTTATTGATTTACTATTATTTAATGTTATTTAGTAAAAATAGTGAATACATTTTTTAGTACAATTGAACTCTTCAAAAGCATTCTTGTACGATTGAGTTGTCTGTTTTAATTTGAATGCAGCACTTATTACGTGTACAAACTGAACAAAATTTAAAAGTCCAATTATTTCTTTTTTCTGTTTTGCACGATGAAAATAGTGCCTATGTTAATTGAAAATTGAGATGGACTTCTTTTCACCCCAAAGCAGAATCTTAAAAAAATACAATTTGCATTATACATTGATGATGCATACATTTGAAGCAAAAATAATTCGTAAAGTTGTCATTTGAATAAAGTACTATAAATGTAGTTTAAAAGGTCATTCCATAATTGCTTTATTCATTGTTTCTTTATCAAATTGAAATGTACAGCTATAAAATTATTCTTCGGTTTACATTAATAAAATAGTATTTACAAGCATAAAAAACCCCGATTAAATAAGAAAAGAAATAAATTCAGGATACAGGTCGAAAGAAGCAAAAGAATGTGAGCAATATTTAAAAGTGCATGAATTTATTTTTGCGTTAAAAAATTTTTACTTAAGTAAAAATTTAAAATGCGATCAGACATGCCTACTTAAGTTAAAATCATTACAATACAGTTCGCAAATTTATATCGATTGTTAATAATATACAATAATAAGTAATCAATAATAGGTGTTAATGACAATAATGAATATTAGCTACATTGTAAATATTATTACGCATATACTTTCGTTCTACCTTTCGCAATTGACTGAATAAAACCCCCTTAATTAACTAAACAAATGAAATCGGAACAAGTATTTTCTTTAGGAATAATTTTCATACATAGTCATTCACACTTAATACGTACATTTAATAACAAAACATTTTCAACATGAACTTTCACTCTGTTAGAATAGAAAAGACGCGATATTTTTTTCTATAAAATTTCTCTCCCTCTAAAATACACATATCAAAAACAAAAATTTTCATTTTTTGGATTGGCAGACATACAAAGGCGCGGCTGCCACTCGCTGGACTAGAGATTTCACTACTGCATTTATTGCGCGATTTTCTCATCATTTCCTTTCTTCATTTTCCTTTTATCTGCATGAGACCGTAGTTTTTCTGCATGGGCAATATCTACCTTCTTTTCTCTCAATATGTTTCGGTTGCAATGAAATGCTTAAGTAAAAATTCGATTCTGTGCGTCTGTTTTATAGTTGTTTGTTTTCATTTTAAATCTTTCATCTTTTTCTATCGTTTACACGAGGTTTGCGCATTCTTTTTTTTAAGGCACGGCCTTTCACGCAGGAAAGAGCCTCGATTATTTAGGAAAATAAAACGGCTCAATAGGATAAAAGCGCGAAATGCTTTATTCTTTCTTTCATAAAGCGCATCATATTTTTTTTATCTCCTCTAGCTTCTCGCACGTGGGCATCAGGTTTGCGTTGAAAATATCGACAACTAATTTGCTACCTCGAGCCATTCTAACATTTTGCTTTTGCTTCTCTGTTTCCTTTGGCACTTCGGAGTCCCAAACAATTTTTCATGCAGAATCTCTTTGGTTAATGCGAAATGCGCGTCCGTAAAACGTGAAGCTGTGCATACGCGGAATATAGTCTCTCTCGTCGACGCAATAACTCGCGAGCAGTACCTTCAACAAACGCCGTAATCCTCAGCTTCCTCTGCCTTCAATTCGAAATTCGACAGACCCACCAAGATTAAATCTTGGTCCAATCTCTACGCTAATTTAATATCTATATTTATTACACGTACTATATATATATAATAAAACACTCTCAATAAGACGGCAGCGTAAAGTCGTTGAAGCTTGTAATATACATAGATCTATCGTATAAAAGAGCAAGAAAAGAGGGTCCAAAGGCAGTGTAGCCCGGTAATAGGCGTTTAAAAAAAAAAAAAAAGAACCAAAAAATTCAGCGGTTCTGGCACAGCTCGCAGTCGGCGCGCCGAGGGCAGCGGCCCCCTGCGCTTCAGGATCTGTAGATGCGTATGACGTCGCGAATGGGCGCCCGGCAGAGCGGGCAGTGGCCGCCGCCCTTGCCCCGCCACTGCTGGAGCGCGCATGTGTAGCACATGCACATGTGGCCGCACATGTAGAGCACGCTGTCGATGCCGCGCTCGTAGCAGATCGAGCACTCGCTGGGCTGGCCGGGCGTCGGCTGCAGGCCCTCGCTCCACTGCTGCAGGTGCGAGCTCGAGGCCGCGGGCTCGATGCTCTGGTAGCTGACGGGCTCGACGTAGGTGGAGGAGCCGGTGGAGGCGAGAGTGCCGCTGGCGACGGTCGGCGAGGCTTGCCTGGCCGGTGCCCGGAGGGCCGCCAGCGTCGCCGTCGCTGACGTCGAGCTCGAGGCGTAGAGGGGCTGCTGCTGCTGCTGCTGCTGCGACTGGGACTGGGACTGCGACTGCGTCGTGGCGGGAGGGTACGTGCCCTGGGGCGGCAGGTTCACGACGAGGACGGTGCCACCGCCGGCGGCGGGCTTGAACTGCACCATCTCGGAGAAGCGCGAGAGCTCGGACTGGGGCTGGGCCGCAACGGCCGATTGACGCTGCCTGGACGGCGAGACGGGTGGTCGGCCTGCCAGCATGTGCACTCGCTGCGTCATGCCGTAGACGTCGACAAAGGCCCAGAGCTGGAGGCTCTGGTCGACGTGCATGACGACGCTGGCCGGGCCGCCGTTCTTGCTCATTTGTACCTCGCCGAAGTGCGTGACGGTGAAGGCGATCTCGTCGCCGGGCTGGGGGCTCGAGGCGACGTCCTTGGAGACGACCCAGTACTCGGGCCTGTCGAGGAGGAGGTCGCTGTCGTCGGGCAGGTCCTCGGCGGTGAGGTGGGCCGGGTCGCAGGAGGTCAGGCCGAGGGCGAGGGCGCCGACGTACCTGGGCTCGGTGGCCAGGATCTGGACGACGAGGCGCTCGCCGAGGACGAGCGGTCGGCCGGTGAACGAGTAGCCGTGGCAGAACTCGGTGTCGGTGCGAGTCGCCACGCACTGCTGGTTGCTGAAGCGGATGTTGCGGCCGCGCGTCGGGTGGAACGGGAGCGGGGAGAAGATGAGGCCGCTGGGCTGGAAGCGCAGACCGGGCAGCTCGACGTCGGGCTCCTGGTGCAGGCTTACGGTCTGCAGGGAGGGGACGATGATGCGGTCGAGGTCGCGGCCAAGATTGCTCGCGTCGTCGAGGGCGGCGTGCCTGCTGTGCTGGGCGTTGTCCTCGTTGCTGTGCTCGGCGCTGCGGCGGACGTTGTTGAAGTGCTGCCTGTTGGGGTCGACGTACTCGATGGCGGTGCTGTTGCCGTAAACGTCGATTATCGCCCAGAGGGGGCTGCGCGTCTCGACGCCGCTGAAGAAGACGCCCTTCTCCTCGCCGTTGACGCCAAAGTGCACGTCTCCCGCCGAGGTGACGTAGTAAAAAAGTACGCTGTCGCGCTCTGCAAATCGTTCGGCGAGTGCCTTTGCCCAGTAGCCTGGCTTGTTCGTGAGGTCCGGGCAGGCGTAGCGGGGCAGGCCGCTGCGCAGGTTAACGGGGTCGTTGCTGGTGAAGCCGAAGCGAATGACTCCGCTCCAATTGTCGGAGATCTCCAGGAACTTGACGCAGACCTACGAAATTCAACGGGGTGTACCGTTAGAGAAAGTTCTTTGCTGCGAGTAAAGAGCTGCGATCGTAGAGATAAAAAAAGATAGAGCGGTTCCTCACCTTTTCACCGACGCGCACCGGCCGGGCACTGAAGGTCACGCCTTTGCAGAAGCTCTCGTGCCTCCTGGCGATGGTGTTGCCGTTGCATAGTCTGATGTTCTCACCGTGAACCTGGTGGAAGGTCAGCGGCGGCAGGTTGTTGGTACCAGCGTTCGAGGATCTCGGCGCTGTAACACAAGAGGAAAAAGCAAAGATGAGATTGCGAAATCGAAGCACGGCTGGAAGGGTGGGACACTCTTCGTGCCTGGGAAAGATATGGGTTCTTTGTCGGCTCCGCGACGGCGGAAGCTGCCCGGAAACCGCAGGACGCTCTCTTTACGCCTGGGAGCGATTGATGGCCGCTCCCGCATTCTCGCGACTTAGCATGCCTTCTCTCTCTCTCTGGCTTTGTGTTGCCCGAGGCCCGACTCGACTCGGGGAGCCATCGTTCCGGGAGGTTGCTCCTCTCTTTCTTTGCCCGCCGCTAAGAGAGAGAACGCGCGGCGTGGGAACAGCCGTGACGTAGCGGCAGTTCGTTCGTGCCGCGGAAAGCCGAGACTCCTCTCTCGGTTATTGCCTCCTCCCCCCCCCCACCTCCCGTCGGATTTGATCCTCGGTTCCGGAGCGCGTCTTTATAATCCGAGGAGAGCTCCGAGAGGCCTATTTTCAAAAGTGCACGGCGGCGGCGGCGCGCGCGGATTTAGACGAGGCTCGAGTTATGGGAGACGACGACGACGCGGCTGCAGCGACGGACTCTCTCCTTCCTCTACCGAACGAAAATACATCCCCGCGTCGCCGAGAATAAACGATCGCGGCTCCGCACGTGCCCGCGAGTCGCACGTGCTCTCTCTCTTTCTCTCTCCGAGCGCGTATTTACACCTTCCGGCGACGGTTTTGGCGCGTCACGCGTCTTCGGGGGGTCAGTTCTCTTTGTTGCGTCGGTGCATCGGGGCACCGTTACTTTTTCCAGGCTAATCAGTCGAGCGTTCGATCAAATGAGTCAGTCGGCGGACCGCCGCTGTCGCAAGTACGTTGACATTGAAGGCCACTCCTCGCGGCGTTCGAGATTACCGAGCGAGAAAAAAAGTCTAATAGCGAGGCTGTACGCGATGGTTGCGCAAGAGCGGTGTGCGGCGTGCGTTCCGGAGCGAGAGAACGGGTCGCATTGTTACCTCGTCATTCCGCTAATCAATCGCTTTCTTTATTCGCGCGAAAGTCCTCGAGACCGAGTCGATTCTCCTCGCCTCGGATTCTCCCTCTCCGATATAAAGAGAGCGCGCCGCGGCGCCTCGGTAAGTGAGCGGCGATACTCGCGAGGAAGGTGTATATATATAGCCTAGCAGTTTTCGAGCTCTCGTGGGAAACCCGCGGCACAGATTTCTTACCGCTTGACGAAAGCCTTCCTATATAACTATATACTTTCGATTCTCCTCGGATAGACAAAGCCATCATCTTTTTGCCTTGTCGAAAAATAGCGCGGGTCATTCGTAAATGGACGATTGACCAGATTTAATTATTTAGCAGTCGAAATTAGTTGACTTGAAAAATAAAATGGGGAGGGGGGGGGGGGAGGGCGCGCATTTTCCAAGCAACGATCGACGCGCTCTCACGGTGGAAACCTTGTTCTTTCACCTATTACTGCGTGGATTTTTTTTTCTTTGTCCCCTCCCTCCCCCCCTTCCCCATTCCTGACGCGCGAGCACGCGACCCCTCGAGGGAAAATAACGAAGAGTCTGCGGGTGAGGAATGCCCTTGAAATCCAGGCATCGTAAATACTCTTCTAATTCTCTTTTATAAAGTACTGGTTTTCCTGAGTAATAAACTGGGGATTATTTCCCTCGATTCTTTAATTTCGATCGTTTCTAAAGGGGGTAAAA
This sequence comes from Ormyrus labotus, assembly GCA_035582975.1. Lineage (NCBI taxonomy): Eukaryota > Metazoa > Arthropoda > Insecta > Hymenoptera > Ormyridae > Ormyrus > Ormyrus labotus. The sequence continues at coordinate 4,111,967 of JAWWEO010000001.1, read as the reverse complement.
ACAATTTTAAGTAAATAATTTGTTAGCAATAGAGAACTGTAGTAATTTTTAGAATTTCATTTCGCAAGTTTAATTATTAGCAAGTTGTGATTGAATTGTTTATCAATGCAGCATTCGTTACGTTTACACTTTTATACTTCTGCAAGTAAAAAGAAACCAAGACCTATCTGTGTCTCTTTCTCTCTCTCTCATTCCTCTTTGTTATTTTCGTTCCCTTCTCTCACTTTGTTTTTCTCTATCTATCAAGGGATCTCCGTACGTGATTATGCAACGGTGCGTAGGCAGGTAAACAGTACATGCCGGCGCTCGGCGAGAAACTTTGCCTAGCAAATAAAAAAAAAGCCAGTAAATTGAAATTCCAGTCAAAATATTGTGCTTTTAAAAGCATTTGTAAACAACAATAACATCGATGAAAACCGCTTCTCTCTAAAAGCGTTTATACTCTCGTTCGCACAAGTTTAAAATCGGCAAATTACATCACCGCGCAACAGGACGCGATAAGATAAGAAAGTCAACCGAAACGTCTGCCCCCCACCCCTGAGTTTTTTTGTTTTCCGGTCGGAGAACCCGCGCGTCCCCTTCGGGGACCACTCGGCGCAAAGAAAAGTAAACTCACCAGTGACATTGGTACCGCTGTCAGCCCCTCTCGAGAGTCGCAGCCGAGCGACTCTCGTCGCCCTGCCGATGGTCATCGGTCTCCTGGACGGCGGACAGGACGAGAGCGACATCGTTACGCACGGACGCCGACGGCCGACTTTTTTCAAATTTGCCTCGACTCTGCGCTCTCGAGGCTCAATGGGGCCAGAGGGGGCCCGGGTATCAGAAGGTGGCGCTGGCGTCGTCCTCGTCGTTTACAAACAGTCCGCGAGCCATTTATAATATCCCCCGGCGAACGTAAAAAGGCGGCGAATACGCGTATGTATATGTATGTATATTCGGCCGTGTAAGAGCAGGAGCCAAGCCGAAGCCGAGGAGAGAATACGGGTGGCTCGGGCGAAGCCAGCGAAGCGACTGGCCCCGCACAGCTGGCTCGGGCGCTCCGAGGCCCCGAGAACCCGCACAAGCGCACGCGCCTGTTCTCCCCGGCGAGCTAGGAGTGTGCGTGCGTACAAGCGCGCGCGCACACACACAGAGAGAGAGCACGGAGAAAGAGAGGCGAGGGAGCGTCCACCGGGCGCTCTCTCTCTCTCTCTCTCCGTATATCCTGCCTGCCCGAGTATAAACACAAAGGCGCGACTCTGCCGCGCTCTCTCTCTCTCAACGACTGCTCCTCTCCTTGTTCTTCGCGGAGTGCAGAGTTCGATGTTAATGAGCGCCGACTCTCCGCCCGCCGAAGACGAATCGGTTGTATAGATATATATAGGTTCGATCGGCCGGGGGGAATCACTGTTATTAATTCGGCCCGTTTCTGTCGGGAGAAAACGCGCGGAGGATCGCCTGGGAAATACGGCGGGGGAATCTCTCGCCGATGTGCCCCGGCGCACAATTAGCCTCGTCTCTCCTTGTGTTCTCTCCTCTCCTCGGCTCGGGAGATTCTATCCGCGCCGCGGCTCCGCTAGACGAGAGACCGAGGTGCAACGAACCCTTTCCACCGATAACTGCGCAGCAGCAGCAGCAGCAGCAGCGGCGGCGGCGGCGGAGGCAGCGGAGCTCCTCTCCCACAACGAGAACCGTGCGCGCGCCCGGAGAAACCGAGTGCGGCGCGGGCCTTTTCTCACGGGTCATTCATCGAGTAGTCCCCGTAGGTACGCGCGCGCGCGCGCACCTCTCTCTTTCTCCTAGCTCCGCGTCCCAGCTGAGAGGAGCTGCGCATAAGTGGGTCGGGACAGATATCGCCGAGTCTCGCGCTTGCAGTCCGGATATATATATATATATATATATATAAAACGCACGACGAGGGCCCAGGTATATATAGAGAGAGACGACAGCGGAAAAAGTTAATGCTCCGAGAAAGAAAGAAAGAAGGAGCGTTTCCCAAAGTCGGGCGTCAGCTGCCGCGGGGGGATGCGGGCACGCACACACGCACACACACACGCACGGAGGCGCACGCGCGCACTTTTTGAGGTCCAACGGTCGGCACGCACCACCTGGCCGGTAGGCTGCGAGGCACACAACACCGCGTGCACCGGGCCCCGCCAGCGCCCAATCGGCGTTAGGGACATTTTTATGCAGGGGAGAGAAACTGCAGCCCGTATCGACAATGGGGCCGACGTACTTTATTGTTCTCTCTCCTAGGTCCCCTTTCGTGCTCGTACACACGTCATGTCGCAGTATATGTACTCCGCGAGCATTTTTCAACGGAGCCGGGGTAGAAATAGCTCTGCACTCGGCGCTATACGGAGGGGAGAGAGACGACTCTCGTCGCGAAACGGCGACGTTTCGGACAATGGAGATATCTCCCTCCTCGCAAGCCGCTTACCGAGATGCGAAGGAAACTAGGGCGGAATCGATTTTTCCTCCCGCGCGCGGAGTATATGAGCTCGCCTAGTGCAAGTATCTCGGCCAAATTTTTACCCTCGAGCGCGAAGAAAAGCCATATCGGGTTCGCGCCGCTCGGCCGATCTGGCAATTTTTTGCCAGCCCGGACAGAGAGCGAGAAAATCGATGTGCGTGGCGCTCAGTTTCTCTCTCTCTCTCTCTCTCTCTCTCTCCTCCCCCGCACGGCATTTCAATGGGTCTTTGCGTATGTGCACCGGCCTCGTCGTCCCCCGTTCCATGGGGGGGGGGGGCTTATACGGAGCGCTCGGTTATATTGCCGCTGCGAAGCAGAAGCTGTATCGATCCCCTTTGCGCGCGGAACACCGGCCGCAGACAACACTTCGGCACTTTCGGCTCGTAGCCAGGGGATATCTCTCGCCGAGGCCCGTGAGTGTTCGATATTCCGGACGGGAGTCGCAATCCATCCTCGGAATTTCCTCGCCGGCGATTTCGCGCGAGATAAGAGAGATAAGGCGGCGCTGATACAGTTGGAATTGAATCGTCGGCGTGTTTCCATCGCGGGGATTTCGAATGAAAATGACGCGCCGCTTTTCACGCGTGTTTACTTTAGTTATCGACGCGCGCTGCGTCACGAAGGCATCTGCTGGGTCTGGGTTGTGAGATGTTGGGTGTCTTGGTTCGTGTCTCGCCGCGACAGATAGAGGAAGATATTGGAGAGCGCGCCTCTAATATCTTTAAGGATTGGAAGAGCCAATATTTTCGGGTTTCCAGAGAGACCGACAAAGGAGCTTTCACGCCGCGCGGCAGACGCATATCCAGGAAGAAAGTTGCAGATGGGCTATGTACTTTGAGAAAAAGGGGGAGGATGATTCTCGAATCCGAGTCCCTTTCCCACGAAGCTCTAAAAATATCGTTGCCCTCGAGGACTACGTAATGAGGAAGCGCGAAGGAAGGAAGGAAGGAAGCAAGCTGAAGGGATGGTGGAAGCCCTTTTTTGAAGGATATCCTGTGGGTCATTTTTTTTCTTAATCAACGGTTAGTAACCGAAAAGTTGAATGATCAAGACGTTTCGACGAGACTTTCGATTGTTTTCAAGAGGAACATTCTTCTTGAACCTGACGTTCAATGTTATTGAAGAAGCGAAGAACGAACTGAGAAATATTATAGAAGATAAGAAAAAAATTTCATTCGCTTAATTAACTTGATTGTAATTTCTCAAATTACAGAATTACGGAAAGAATGACTAAGCCCGCGATTAAAAATCACCAAAGATAACAATCGCGACAAAGCCAAAATCCCGCACGAATCAGCGGCGGCTCGATGCCAAAAAAAAACATCGACCGGATGTACTTCGGTGGCAGCGACCTTAAAGAACTAGGCGCCTCTCCACGATCCGTCATTCAATTAATTCTTTGACTCGCTCGCTCAGCCCCTCATTCAGCCGCTAACCGACGTCTCCATTCTCTCAAAGTAGTATATAACATTAATTGCGCGTAGGTCGCACTGAAGCCACCGCGCTCATTCCGACGTATTTCCGCGTCTCGGGTTTATACTTTAAACTCTGCGCCTTTATAACCGTTTTCGAGGCGGTAAAGTCAACAACGTACGGGGAGAGGGGGTCGCTCTCTTTCTCGAGTCGACGAGCAGACGCGCGCTAATGCGCAATTTCTTGGGAGAGACGGCCGGTCTCGTTTTGTTGCTTTATCGCTCTCTCTTGTGCGAGTTGTAAAAATCTCGGGAAGCCTCGACGATACTCGTCTTTGGGGACGGCGGCCCGTCCCGCGACATTTGTTCCATTAACTCCCGAGGTCGTCGGTCCGCCCCGTGGGGAGTTGCTTCGCAACTGCCCCGATGTCTTAAAAAAAAAACTCAATTAAACCTATATATCAACCCGGAGAGAAGAGTCGGGGCGAAATGCCGACGTTCAAGCAAGAATTGAAGAGCGAGAAAATTGAAAACTTTTAAAAAGCCACTCGGCTCGAGCTTGTCTCCGCTTCTGCTCTGCAAGGCGCGCGCGACAATCGCAGCTGTCAAGCTCAAGTATTTAGAAAAGAATCGGGGAGAAGTTTTAACATTTGTTTAGGGAGCGCCGAGAGCGGTCCCCGATGGCAGTGATGCATCATACTCCGAAAGTGTATATATATATCCAGCCGAGTGCCAAGGGATAAAGCTAAACCGCAAGGGCTTTAAAGCCGCTATTCATCGCGCATCCACCCACGCTTCGGAGCGGGAAAAAAAAAAGGTTCTGTACAACACTCGAAGCGGGAAGCGGGAGAGATAAGGGGGAGTTTATCGAAAAAGAGTATATGACTCCTCGCTTCCGGCCGCACGATTCCTCGATAAGCAGACAAAGTGCGCGTGAAAGTGGTATAAACAGGGAATCGCGAGAGAACGAGAGAGAGAACGGAAGTCCGCAGGACGCTCGCGCCGAAGCAGCGGGAGGAAGAGGAGGAGGAGGGTCAGCAGCTGATAATATGGCCGACGGGAACCGGTTTTTCCTCCAGGGCGACCGTAAATACGAGTCTCCTTCGCGTGACGTCACACAAGCCCGAGAAAGAGGACTAGCGGGAGGAGGAATATATAGGTCCAGGGGTAAGCGTGAGTGCGGTCAGTTATGCAGCCTAGCCGACGCGACCGTTAACCGATCCTTCGGAGCCGATGCTTTGTGCTTGTTGTGGCATTAGTCACCGACTCGTTCCCCGATATAGCGATGGAAAAATCAGCTGGACGCTCGAGAACTGTTGGTTTTACATCGCTGCCACGGAGAAACCCCTCGGAACCGAAGATAATAGCGGAAGGAACAAAGACCCAATATTTCGACGAACGAACTCGCGAATAAAAAAAAAAAGGCGGGACGAGCTTCGCCGCGGAGATCCTGGGCTGTGTTAAAAAGCCCATTATATCCGGCGACTGGCTCGTGAAACCGTGGCGAGCGGTAACCTCCCACACCGCGGTCTAGCACTGCTCGCTTTCTCGCTCGACAATTCGTGAAAGTGAAGCGAGCGATCGGCCTTGTTTTTTTTTTTTAAAAAAAACCTCGAAAAAAGAAAAAAAAAAAAAACGAAAAACCGCGCGTCCTCCTAGGTGAATTTGGACTTATAAAATGCAGAATGTGCCTCCTACCTAATCCAATCTTCTTCTTGAACTTCTTGAACACCTTCATCTTGCTCTTGAGCGGCGCGAGGATATTGTGCTCGTGCGTGCTCGCGTGCTGCTGATGGGCCTGCACGATCGGCTCCTGGCCGTGCTTCCCGGTGGCCGGTGCGTGCTGATGCTGATGCAGATGCTGCTGCTGGTGATGCTGGTGATGGTGGTGGTGGTGGTTGTGCTGCTGCTGCTGCTGGCCGGCTTGCTGGCCGGTCGTCTGGTGTATGTGATGGTGGTGATAGTGGTGGTGGCTCGCGGGCTGAGCCGCGGCCGCGTGGACGCAGCAGTGGCACGCGTGGTGCACCTTGCTGGGGGCGGACTGCTGTCGGATCGCGCACTCGGTCGACGAGACGCCCATGCTGCCGGGGCGCGAGCTCGGCTGTGCGGGACTGAGGCCGCTTAGCTGGACACTGCCGGACGAGGACGAGGACGATGACGACGACGACGACACGCGCTTGCGCCGCAGTATCTCCAGCAGGCACATGCAGAGACGAGGCCTCCGCGCGAAGAGGAGCGGGGGAGGGAGGGCGCCGGAGAGAGAGAGAGACAGGCAGACGAGAGCGAGTGTTCTCTCGCGAGCACCACGACGTCGACTGAGGCTACGCCGGGGCTGCGTCGGCCTGTGTATCCTCGGGTGCGCGCGAGCCGTCGGCCAATCGGGCGGCGGGCGAGCCCCCACCCCGGGCGGACGCGCGCCAGCTGACGAGGGGGGAGTGAGAGGCGCGCGAGGGAGAGAGAGAGAGGAGGGACGCGAGGAGGGGCACCTGGCTGACAGCTGCCCCGACGCGCGCGCGTTCTACCTGGGCCCCGACACCGGGCCTGCCCCTCGCCGCAGCCCAAATTTTCCCGCAGCTTTCGCGGAGAGCTGATGCTGTTGCCGCTGCTGCAGGGCCCGAGTCGCACCGAGGGGAGGCTCCGCGAGCGTAAAAGCGTATACATAAATCCATCCCTCGCCGTTGGAGCAGAGTGACGAGCGGCGATTCTCTCTCGCTGAGGAGGGAGGTTTTGATTGAAGCGCATCGATGCTGCGCCGCCGAGGCCTTTTCCCACTGGGCGACTGCAGTTTCTCCGTGTGACTTTATATCTGACGGGATTGCTTTTTCCCATCGATCTTTTTTCCCACTGATATTGGAGGGCTTCGATTCTCGTCTAAATCTCTGCACTTGGCATTAGAATCTTTATAGCGCTCGCGGCTAATTTTGTTTATTTTGTTTTCAAAGGTAATGAAACACCTCTCCTTTCAGGTCGCGAGATAAGCGACTATTCAATTCTAACACTCGGACGTGTCGGTCTGAGAAAGTCGTCTTAATTTACGAGTCGGAAAAAGGTGAAAAAAAAAACGTCGCCTCTAATCTTCAAAAATGTTCGCTCTCGGCATATAGGTGGGGGGGGGGGGGGGGGGCGCCCCCCCGCCACGGTTAA
>JAWWEO010000001.1:4007226-4104859 GCA_035582975.1 Ormyrus labotus | reverse complement strand
AAGTTAGGTAACTAGGAATTAAAAATACCTATTTTTTACTTTCCTGGCCAATTTTGATACTTTTATCTCTACCAGGGGAACCATACATGACATTAGGGAATGTCAGAAGTTCTTTTTTACCGGGTACTCGCAATTGTCTCGTTGTTGATGGTTATAAACAAACGCTACATATATTTTAACGTATTCATGAGTCGCTATTAAAACATTTAAATTACTTGACTTATGTTCGACTATAATTTTGAGGTTCTTCAAAAGTTGTCTACGTGTAAAATTAGGATCTAATATCATTGGAGTAATTAGTTTAAAATATTTTCTGATATTTTCGCCCTCAAGAGACAAACGTTTCAAATGGCCAAATCTTCCAGATGTGAAATCAAACTATATTTGACGTACATAAAAAATATGATTGGCAAAGTACTTTTTACTATGTTGAATATTAACACTTGTTACGATTCAATGATGATTTTTGAAAAAACGTAATAATAATTTCTGTTTTTGTTCTTAATGATAGTATGTATAAAAATGGAAGTAAAGTCTAGTATAAATTTAATAGTTTTTACACTAACATTTTCCTCATTGTATTTATTGTAATTAATCATATCCAATAAATTATCTACAATTGAACTTATCTAATCACAACATTTCTCTTTTTGTTACAGGTAAGTTACTGAACTGCACCCTTAACCGTCTGACGTAAGTTTATAGAAAAATAAAATTCAAACTCCTCGTTATTTACTATCTAGAGCGTAAGACCACAAGCTGTCTTAATTAATTCGTAAACGATTCTGCCAATGAATGTCAGTACCAGATTTTACGAACTTCGATTCCATCCCGAGGCGAACTTCCCACATATTTCCACGTATATTCCGCAAAGTAACTCACACTTGAGATTCAGTTTCAGGTATTAAATATGCTGCGGCGAAATTTCGAAGCTAGTCTCAAATTTCATCAATTTTCATCCACCGCCTCTTTCTCTATCTCTCTTTCTCTCTCCCTTAATTGACGGAAGCGCATATCGAGCGTTCGGATTTCACGCGCAATAATAAAAAATAAAAAGGAAAAAAAAAAAAATATCCCCGTTGACCTGCGCATCGCGCTGCCGCTGTCGCTGCCGCCGCCGTCGGCGGCTGATGTCATGCGTTATTTCGAATGGCCAAGAGAGCCTATAACTGCTCCAACCGCCACGTAGCGAGCGTATGACTTTGCGAGATATTTGTGGAAAACCCCGCACCTGTTTTTCGCTTGACATCTTTGCGGATGCTCTTGTCAATTTTGCTTTTTTCACGGCGACGTCGCTTTATCTTGCTTTATTTCAGAAATTTTCCAGAGTTCGCGCGGTTTTATTTAGTGGGAAGTAATGTTAGACATCCGAAATATTCTGCGCGCGGAAATGGTATTTAATAAAGTTCAAGTATTATTCGCGCCTCATTCAACGAACTTTCGTTATAAAGATTGCCTTTACATTCCGTAGAACTGCTTCGTATAATGTTCGACGTCAATCGGCGGGAGAAAAACATTGCATTCTCCGATATGTGGAAGGAAAACTGATCCTTAAACTTTAACCCTTTGAAGCATGGTAATTTCGTATGGGTTACTAAGTTAAGAGGTTTCTTTACAAACGAAAATTGATATTTTGATTTTTATTTAAAGTGTTTGTGTATAAATAGTTATAAATAAATATATAGTAAAGTAATAAAAAAACAAAAATTTATATCCGGACGATTTCTATGGCCGCTGATTAAAAATCCGGAATTAATTTTTCAAAATTCAAAATGGCGGATTAAAATTTTTAAAAATGTTTTTTTCTACTTTGAATTTTGAAAAATTCAAATCCTGATTACGTATTCGTACTTAGCGATCTCAGAAACCCCCGAGTACACATTTCCAGTCAAAAAAAAAAAAAAAAATGTTAGGTCTGTAATTTTAAATTCGCCATCTTGAATTTAAAAAAATTAAAATTTTCACTGCAGATTCCTCTTCAGCTGCCCCCAAAAAGAAATTTCAAGCGAAAATAGGCAATAGAAAAATGTGTGCCTCAAATAAGGTAGATAAAAAAATTTGAGCAACCAACAACGCTCACGCCGACCTACATTTCAAAACGTTGTTCTTCGCGTATCAGAAGCTCAAAATCGCAGGACTATAAGAAGAAACGTAGCAGCCTGAAGTCGCCGGCGACGTTGTCGCCGAGAAGGAAAAAACGCGCACTTGAGCCATTATACGACGGCCGCATGCGCATGCATGCATAAGGCGTGAATAAGCGATCGACGCGAGCAGAACCTTTTCTAAAAGACCAGCCAGGCACGCTTAGACTTCTACTTTTTAATCCTTTCGGCCCTTCGGCCTGCAGTCTTCCAAAACTAATCGCTTTTCAATCTTGTACCTTCCGTATTAAAAATTTTTCGGATGTTTTAGGCAGTGGCTTTACTGTGTGGGGGAAAAATGCAAGGGAAACTTGAAGATTTAATTACTTCCAACATTAAATTAAACAATGAGGGTACGGTTGGAATAACTCGCATAGCAACGTGATTTTTTTTTCTCAAATATTTTGGATGGCTGAATAAAATTTATTTGTTCTCACAGAAAATTACTCGAATTCGGAGTGAAAAAATTAAACAATCCAGATTCTGTAAATGCTTGCTTTACACTCGAAATTTCGACGGAAATCCGGAAGTTTCGAAATGACAAGCTTTTCAAATATTTCAAAGTTCGAAATATATGTTTCAAATTTCAAATACCTCCCTTTAGAATTTAAGCTTTAATTTCCTCTTTTATTATATTTGAATTATAAATTATAATTCTTTAGAGTATAATTTATCAAGTTCTTACATAAAGTCATATGCATTACATAAATATATCAATATCCACCCCTCGAACCACCCTTTATTCTTGTCGTCTGATTGTATAGCAAACTCATTATTATTTAATTGGATTGTACTCACGTGATAATACCGTTTAAAAGCTTTTAGTTATAAGGCATTCATAAGCAATTTATCATCCCAAGTAATACTAACCTGGCAAAGAATAATTTGCGAAGATGTTTACTGTAGCTGATCGTTTAACGTAGTGCCAAATCAACCTTTTTAACTAGCTCCACCACAACACTCTCTTGAAACAGATCATTAATCCACAAACGTGCGTAATGCAATGTTTGAAAAACCACAAGTCGCCACAAGAAGACGCATTATTCATAAGATCACGCGTGCGGCCAGATACTACAGCGCAGATAAATGCGCAATTACGCTTGTTACCCCTTTTTCTGCTTACCGGCGCCTCGCGGAAGGGAAAGAAACGAAAAAAAGTATGTCACACGTGCGTAACGTTTCTCGCCAAGATCAGCTTTTACTTTCTGCACGGGGATCGCTTCTTATATAATAATGCGCAATATCTTCGCTCGCAATTGAGCTGTTAATTTTTATTCTTTCAAAAGCATCTTGTTTTCATGTGCGTTAACATTAACACAAACGTTAAATCATAAAAGTCGCAGACTGATTGCTTGTTCAAATATTATTTTCTACAAGTTTTTGATTTTGATAAGGCATTCTTAGCTCTAAATTTGGGAAGGTTAATTTCCATTCTTTCCGCGCATTGAAGAGAATAAGGAAAGTTCTATGGCATAGTGTTTATTCATTGAATGAAACTTCTTCATATAAACTTGTTCAAATAAGAACTATTATAAAGATACTTTAAAATCTAATGATTTATGGTTGTATAAGAAATTTAAGTTTTAATGTTGACTTGTTAACCGACAATTGAAAAAAAGTAAAAATATTATTATTACGATTCTATCACGTATATTTTGAACTTTATTGAACGGTGCTCTAATTTGCACTTGTTTTTATTGTTTGATTAGATCAATAATTTGATATTTTCCAGTCAAAACTAATGAAAACTTGCAAACCCAGTCGTGTGGAAATTCTGTAAAGAAACGAACAAGTAATGCCTAGTTGGTCACGTGACAAAGTAGGAGGAGTGTCCTCACGCTTTACTGGTCGCATGACGCATCATTACAGCGCGTTACAAAGCGGCACCGCCGCAAATTTTCGTGTAATACTTTTTAAACTCGACTCTCTGAAAGATAATGCCTTTTTCCCGCAAAATCCAAATTCTCGCTCCGGCCAATAAAAACAAAGGCACGCCGTTCTCTCAAAGCGTATCGCTGCGGCGCTAAGCAGAGGCGCATCGACGCACTAATGCTTCAAAGGCTTATAACGAACAGAGCTAGCGGCAACAACAACAACGACGACGACGCCGACGACGACGACGACGACTACACCGAGAGGAGGCACCTTATCGCTGGCCTCTTGTTTATTGTTCCTTTTGCGTGTTCCTGTTCCTCGTCGAGTTCGGCGGCTGCTGGAGGTGGGCAAATAAAAAAAAACGCGGCTCCCCTCCACCGAGCGAGCGAGCGAGAGAGAGAGAGAGAGGAAAAAAGACAAAGGTGAGACTCGGCGAGCAGAGTCAGGTAGGTGCACGCGGAGAGTTTTACATAATCCAAGCCCCGGCACGACGAGTCGGGGCCATTATCATCGCGGCCTATCGCGCGCTTCGAGGCATTTAGAAAAGCGCTTTGCACGCGATGGCTCACGCGCGAGCTCCGGCCTTATCGGCCGATACCATCTTCGTGTTCGCTCGTACCTACGCCGAGCCAACGATATACACGTCCGCGCTCGTGTGTCTATGTGTGTGTGCCTGCTACGTCTCTCTCTCTCTCTCTCACTCTACGTGTCTGTGGTTTCTCACCGTAACAGCGGTAATGACGGGAATTAGCGGGAGAGAGAAGGAGAGAGGCCTGGTACAATTATTATCGCTGTCATACCGTGTCGCGTCGGCAAAGACCTGCCGATGTTCCCTTTCTTTCGCGTGCCCGTTTTTCCCCTCGGAAACGATGGATTTTCAAAGTATTACTTCCTCGCTCTTTATTTATACGCGGAAAAAAAAAAATTATTGATTTCGACGAGACTAAATTTACTCCCACGCGATTCAGTTTTTCGAGCTGCTGAAATTTCGGGTTCTTCCGAAAATCAGTACTTTGAATTTAAGGGTGAAATGTCTAAATTAGAGTTAAATATTTTTAGGCCCAAGTGGAAATAATTTATATAATTTTTTTTAACGCATGCCTGAAAATGCTACATTCTCGTGCTTATTTTCTGTGAGGGAAACTCATAATCCCTCACGTATGCGGGAAAGCATTCCCATTCCCGCACGGTTTTTTACGGCTTTTTTATTTTTTTTTTACTTTTTTTACTTTTTAAAAATAATTTTTAAGAAAAATTATTAAAAATTAAATAATAAACTTGCCTTTGGCTCGTGCGCTCGCCTCCGTCTCCTGCTGCAAACTTCCCACTGGTGGAATAGTCTCCTTTCCGCACTTGTTGCACAATATACTAATTATTAAAGTAGCAAAATCCAACGCGCTTCGCGCGTACTATTTTCTTTTTTTTAGGTTATACACGCAATTTTTTACTTTGTTTGATTTAAACATGATAGTCTCCTAATTTTTAAGATACTAGAAATTCAACAAGCGCGCGTACCGCGCGCGAAGATTATTTTGTTTTTGCTCATCAGATATAACACCTATATCCACCAATGAACTACTTGATAACGCTCCGAAGTTGCCTCCAAAATCTATATATACTAAATCGCCATCTTCCTTTATCGACTAATGAGCTACTTGAGAAAGCTCTGAATTGGTTCTAGTCGATACTAATCGCTTACTTCCTTTTATAATAGGAAAATTTAAATCTAGCGGATATATAGCAAATTCTCGCACCTATTCTTTACCGACCAATCAAAATCAGTGTTTAAAGGCTTCACAACATCCGACCATCATTCGTAAAATTTTGATTTTATATAATTTATATAAAATTTCTATATAATTATATAAAAATATAAAAAATATAAGCTTCTCTAATAGGCATCGGTTGTTAGTTTTGGCACGAGAGGTGTAAAAGGTTAGGATGCACCACCAAGCGCCAGTCGTGAAAAATAGAATTAATTCCGCTTGGGGGATGGTATTTTCTTCGAAATTCGTTCAATATTTTATCAATGAATTGCTGATGGTTGAACTTTTTTAAAACCTTTTCTCATTAAATGCTTTGTACCGAATTCCAAATAGAGTATACAGTTTGCGAAAAATCATTGAAGCTTGCTATTTTTCTACTTCTTCCTGACTACTTTGTTCTAAAATCGAAAATCTATGACAGTTTGCACAAATTTCCAAGTTCTTATGCGGAGACACTAAGAAAATAGTTCCATTGCTACTAATGAATAAATTTACTCGCGTTGTAACTGTCGCCCTCTGTTAAGTAAACCCCAGATTTCTTGAGCTACGCGATCCAACTTTAAGTCAACGTTAACTTGTGTGCCAAGTGATATAATCTTAAATATTCATGTAGAGATTCGTTAATTGCATAAGAAAATATTGAATCAATACAAGATTAAAATAACTTAATGGATTCTATAGTCTTTTTTGATAATTGAAAACCACATTTTTCATTATTTGTACAAATTTTAAAATGTAAAATGTCTTTTCTATAATTACATAGTAATCGATACGGTTTATAAAGAAATGGGTTTCTTCTCTTTGATCAATCGATAATTCACAGCCGTTCAAATATCTTGTTAAAATAACATCTGAAGTATGATGTTTTATACCAATATTACCGCTATTCAGTTTATGCAGGTGAGAAAATATATTTCACCTATAAATATTTAATTAATAATGAAAAAAAATGTGTACATTTTTAATAAAATTTCTATCATCCACATTAAATTTGATTTGTATAATAGTCATACTCTTTTGTGAATATATTAAAAAAAAAAAAAAGATGCAAATACATTTTTTGTTTATAAATAAGTTATTTCCATTAAAGATTGAATCTAATACTTACAGCTTACTTGAAAAAAGCAGGATAATTTAAACATGATTGAAGTTAGACTGCATGTACCGTAAAGACACAAATACGGACAGGCAAACGTCATTGCGAATAATAACCAAAATATTTCTCTTTTAAATATACGCGTACTGGGGAGAATGACCGCAATGCATTCCTCGTGTACGATCGATCGATTTCAGGATTAATAATATAATTAATAATCCTCCACGCGACAGAGAGCAGAAATTAACAAAACAAAAAGAAAGAAATTGCATTTTTTATGCAGCCTAATAAAAGATCAAATATAAAATTGATTGATATTCAGAAATAAGAAAAGCAGCCACGTTTGATTTCGCTATTCGAATAATTAGGGGACTTTTCAATAAAGCTACTTGTATTTTCATGGAATTTCAAAAATTTCAACATATCAATGCTGCAATGAAGTTTACAATTTTTAATTCGGTATTTAATGCCGAATTTCGTAAAAATTATAATTCGATATATACTTTTATTTTTAATTTTAGAAAAAGTCGTTCTGGACATCAGTTTTTTTTTCCGTTGGTCATAACAAATGACTGTGAAAGCGAAACCTTAAAAAACTGAGCAGTTTTTCTCCAGAAGATGTTCGCAAATGCAGTTTTTGTCATAAAAAATTAATTCAGCTGCCCATTGTCGAGCTGCCTAAAAACTATAACGAGTCAATTCTGCCCATTCGAACTGCCCAGCTTTGTTTATTCTTTACGTAACATTCGAATCTCAAATGCGCTTGCCGTTCACTTATTTTTTTTGCGATATATCGCTGTAACAGCTATAAATTTAAAAAAATCGAAAAGGCGAGGCACATAATTGAAAGCAGAGGTGTCATCTTCCTTAAAAAAATCGTCACTTAGCGCTCTCCGCTTCTCTTTCTTTACTCTCGAGCAAAAAAAAAAAAAAAATGACCGGCCACGCCGAAGCGCGGCGACGAAGGGTGAACCAACGCTTCGCGCAACGATCCTTTCACTTTTCCGCTCGGAGCAGGAATTTCCAAGAAAAATCATCGAGCGGCCAGTGTACCGGCGCCGGTACACGTATACGCGCGTACACTATCCGTCCGAGCGCATAAACATCTCCGAAGTTTCGCCAGGCAGGCAGGCAGGCGGCGTAATAGCGCGCGGAGAACAAAGCCAAAACGAGGGAGAGAGAGAGAGAGACGCATATATAGGGCGGCCGGTGTTCTCGCGCGAGGTCGTCCGGGGTGGCGGCGGCGCGGTACTTTCCCCCTCTCCCGCGCGCGACGACGAACAGTAAGAGAGAGAGAGAGAGAGAGGCTCTCGGGGCTCTGAAAACTCGGTCAAAGTCTCGCGTCGCGTCGCCGCGCGTCTCGCTCGCTTTATTGGGGATTCGAAGGGTCGCCCGGACGGATATCGCCATCTTTCTCTCTTACTCGCGGCCGCTCAGCTCCTCCTTCTAATGCCCGCACACCTGAGCGTCGCGCTCTTTCTCAAGTCTTTTAAGGGCTCGAAAAAAAATACTATCGGGAAATTTTCCGTTCGACGGTTCAATTGGAATCGCTGAAAAAAATATTTTAAAAACAATTTCCATTTCTGATTATTGAATAATCAGTCGGTATCTTTGCCTGTCGGGAGTACAAAACAGTGAAAATGTGCTTCGGAATAATTTAAAGCAATGATTGTCTTTATGCAGAGATATTTACAAGTGAGATTGCGGTATTATGATAACATTATTACCGAGTTTCCTTAGCACCGTAATATTAGTACATAATTTAGATGCAATCGATATTTGATGAATCTAAAGTAGCGCTTTAAGATATTCATTTCGAAGCAGATTAGATATAATTTAATATAATAACGGTGATTGATAATTTAAGTGATTCAAGCCGGTAGTCTATCACCCGCAGTTATTTAAACTAGATTCCCGATAAACTTTCTATCGTTCGCTCGATGATTTCGCGTAAAAAAAAAAAAAAAAATAACGCATTACGTAACGAAACAAGAATAAACAAGCTATTCCCATTCGCAATTAACTCGAGCCAAGGCGCAGGAAACTCCGCGGGAGCGATTGCAGAGTCTCCCTGAGACGTTCCATTTCACCCCGCGAGTCGAGGGTTCTCCGCTCCTCGATTGTAGAATCAGCCGAAGCGTCGGGCGGAGTAACGAATTCCTCGCGATCCTCTCTCGAGGCGTTTTCGATGTATATATATATATGTATATATGTATATACGTACATCTCCGCACGGTCAAACCTGTTCTTTTCACTCTCCTCCGACTGCCTCCTCTCCGCGGCGCGTTCCACGGCGATCTCCTCTCGAGACCTTATGGCGGAAAAAAGAGGGAGGCAAGAATGCTTGAGATTAGCTTGTTAGCCGAACGTCGAGTTATATTACGATGACGTAATGACGTTTATATTTACCTTTCCCCCCTTCCTCCCTCCTCCCTCCCACCCTCTCTCTCTCTCTCTGTTTTCGTTTGTTTCTTCCTTCCTACGGAGGGAGAGAGAGAGAGAGCTGCCAGCCCTTCGAAAGCGATCCGATTACCGCTGGGGGAACGTCCTTTCTTTTTTCCACCTATATAAGCGAGGGTATGCGTGTGTGCACGTATTATATACGGCTGGAATGTCACGCGAGGGATATAAACTCTCTCTCTCTCCCTTTTTTTAAGGACTCGGAGCGCCAGTCAATGGGCAGATTTAGGGGGCAAAGAACTCGCGCGCGACACGCGAGGGGGTCAGGATTTGATTTTTTCAGCCGGCGGCAGAGCCGACGGAGTGGGAATGACAGGTGTCTTTGAAATGGAGATGTTGACTCGCGGGGGTTTTTCTCTAATGCCCTTTTAAAACGTCGCCCGTTTTTGAACGCCGCTCTCGCACCTGATGCGAGAGAGTAAGTAGCGCTGCAGTTTTGTCGCGCGTCACTTCGCGAATATACTCTTCGTTTGCCCGGAGGCCCCACCCGGGGGATTATTAGCCGTGGCAGTTTTCCGGAAATCGGGATGGACCCTGGCAGATTTTCCGATTCGAAGGGGGTCACTCGACTCGGCTCTCCCGTCGCTTTTGCTTGAAAAATATATTTTTCGCGGAAATTAAACGAAGAGAGAAAAACAAATCAAGCCAGATTATACTGTTTTAGAGTGATTATCTGAATTACATAATGGCACGGATACGCTTGAAATCTGGAAATTACACTGTCAACAACGAAGGCGAGATTTTATATGCTTCTATTTATGTACACGGCTTACGCAATCAAACTATCGCCGAGGGTATAAACGACGGCTAAATCTTTAGCTCTCTGCCTGCGTATTAAGACGCATCTCTCGAACAACAATAAATGCGCGGCATTTTTCTCAACTTCGACTGTAAAAACGTGTGCTTTTCGCTCGGAATTTATCGGCTGATTTCAGCCCAGCGACCTTTGGCGGTAATAAACTGTAAAATCGAAATAAAAAAGAGGCTTTCTCAAAATACACTTGGAGGGGGCAGAGCTCTCGCGGCTCCGAGGATAGTTTTTGGCGGCCGCGCGGTGTGCGACGCGCAAATAAACGAGTCGAACGTCAAAGTGTGGCGCTATTATGCGGCCGCGCGGCCGGCATTGTGCGCACGGAGGCGCAAGCGACGCCTGTGTGTGTGTACGAGAGCCTAACACTAATATTTAACCGACCCTTTTAGATTTTCGGAGCCTCGAGCGCATCCAGTTTGATGATTTTATGCCAAGTCTTCGCGGGAAATTGCGGAGGCGGTTGCCGTTTTTCGCTCTGGATCGTATTTTGGACTGAACTGACGTTTTTTAAATGCATTTTTACGAAAAACTGTCGTATTCGTTGAACTCGTGACATTTCGTAAATTAAGTTTCTTTCCGATGAACGTGCTTGGACGAAAATGATTGTAGCATCAAACTTTGAAAACTTGATTTGCACAGTTATTGTTTAGCCCTATACTTAAGGAGATACTGTTCTACTGCAACTGTGCATGATTCCAGCACAAACCCACCACAAAGTGTGTTAGATCTTCAGACAAGTAATGTTTCGCGTTAATGCATTGCATGATAACTTGGCGGTGGAAATCAATTCAATTTTTTAAATACTTAATAGGTATTGTTTCAACGAATGCTTGAAAAATGAAAATTGTTTTCACAGGTTTATGGAACGTTTGTTCGGATGATTTTGAAACGTTTCTTAGTTTGGAAAATAGTTTTTTGATAGATTTAGTATTGTTTAATTACCTAATTTTATTACTTTAGAAATGTCTAAGAATTCGATAGTGATTATGAGAGAGAGAAAATTAAGGTTGGAAATTAATGTTTTGGTGAATAGTTCATAGAAGGAGATTAGAAATTATGTGCTTATTTATGTTTGTAAATTATAAGTTGGTAAACTATCCTTAACACTTGCATGCTTACAGCTACAATATACATTAAATCTTAACTAATTTAATTAAATACTTCAAAATGACCCGAAAAAATGTTTCCTTTTTTTGTTATATGCAACGCCAGACTATTTTCAGTTTTTCAGTTACTATACCGGTACATTTTAGCAATAAAAAGCAGGCAATTAAGTTTATCAGACTCTAAAAATTTTATAGTTCTAAATAAACAAACAATATGCAGCGAATACTATTTAGTAAGAACAAATGTGTCCCTGGAAGAGTTACATAATTCGTAGGG
Organism: Ormyrus labotus; assembly: GCA_035582975.1. Taxonomy (NCBI): domain Eukaryota; kingdom Metazoa; phylum Arthropoda; class Insecta; order Hymenoptera; family Ormyridae; genus Ormyrus; species Ormyrus labotus. The sequence goes on along the minus strand of JAWWEO010000001.1, from coordinate 4,093,327 downwards.
TTACATATATATCTGCGAATAATGAAATTTTTTTATTATAACCCAAATGCAAGCAAGTCAAGTTTGTCAATCAATAGAAGAATTTAGCGCGTTGTGCTAACTTGTGAAAAACACAAACCTATTTTGCTATAATAATTTTACAAAATCAATCACAAGCAAAAGAAAGTTTTTTGCAGCAAAAATTGATTATGCTTCTAACAAACCTTTTCAGAACGCAGTTTTACTCTTTGGAAATTTTACAGTTTGCGACAGCAGTACTCGCTGTAGGGCGTGTCGATTTTGTAGTCGCTGGCGAAAAACTGTTAGCGTCGGGAATTTTGAGAAAAAAAGAGTGTGCAGGACGCGCGTAAAAAGTCGAATCGAACGGCAGAGCCGCCGCGATTGACGGTGCGCACGAGGCGAAGTAAAAAGGAAACTCGAACGTTGCAAAAACCGAATAATTAACCTTCGGCAAAAGGTTGCGCGTAATCGCTCTTACGTAATCGCGGCAATCATAATTTCGCGTGCATGTGAAATTGTACGCGTCGTTTTGTACGATATACAAAGCATCCGCGTGTAGGTGCGATTATGGGATGCATTTGTGTGAAATATTAAAGAAATCGGTTTTGGAGGAATTGAAAGTACGCGACGCCTCGCGTAGAAGAAAAGTCCCGGCACGTGACGGTACTTAGAGTTTCAACGGATAAGTTTGGGAAGATTTGTGCTGTATCGTGTTTTGCGGAAGATAAATTTTGTTAGATCGGCACGTTTAATATGCGTAATTACGTTTAACAATTTGCAAAGTACTTTCCATGTAATAGAATACTATAAAGGCTGTGCGAGAAGTAAAGTTTTCTCGTTAAAACTTCTTTATCAACAGGTTTTACATTGTCTACAGCGGGACAATAATACGAGGATATGAAAAAGTACCTCGACAATAGTTGTAATGAAAAAAAGCTACATCCCTGGTGGAAATGGAAAATATTTAATACCTTTTTATAAGATATTCGAAAGTCAAACGTCTTTTAACGTAAAATAATTACCAAGGATAAATTTAAATTGTTATTAAAAATCAAATATTTTGAAGTTCGGTGCCAATGTTTATATACTACTTTAAGTACCAAAATATTTTTGCAAGTTCAAAAATGTTTGCGACATACGATGCTATTTAATATTAGCTGTAGATTTTACGCCTCGTTTTACGGTATAAAATACTTTGATTATCAAAATTTACACGTAATTTAAGTTGCTGTTAAGTTGCAAACTATCTACTTGTTTAATCCATGCTCTAATTTTGGGACTATTCCCGATAGCTTAATTTCCACCAGAGATTTAGTGTAGTATATGTACTCTCGGTCGAAAGCGAATCAATAGCTATCTTCCTCGATATCAAGAGAGCAGTGTTTTAACCCTGAAAAAGCCGAAGGAAGAAGGCGAGATTTCGCAAACTTGAACCTATAAAAGTGTGAGAAAAAAAGGGCAAAGTAAAAGCTCGCTTAACACGGCGAGTCGAAGCGGCGGGAAAGTCGTCGAATAAAGGTATAAAAATACAGCTCCTCTGGCTGCAGTGTCGCGGAACTCCTCGAGCCGGCTTGCTTGCGGTAGGTCAGGAAGAAGAGCGAGCGGGAGATGTATTTGAATCATAAAATTTGATTGGTAGGGAGGAAACTCCCCCCGTCGGATATAGGCAGCCGCTCGCGTCCATTCATCCGCTCATTCATCTGCGGTAAATGTCCGATCAAGCGTCGCCCTCTCTCTCTCTCTCTTTTTTTTCTCTTTTTTCTCGCGCTCTCGCTCGCTCGCTCTCGCGTTCGGCCTTTTAAAACGCTTTACGGGTTATTGCCGTTATTAAAGGAGCGCGTGTGCGTCCGGAGAGGTGGACTCTTTTTTTTTTTATGGCTTCATTTCGCGGCTGAATTTAACGATGTAATTTACATGAAAAATTGGAGGAACGCGGCCGCGTGCGCTCGTTACGCTCGGGCGGCCGGTTTTTTGCCGCCGCGTCGGGACGCACTAATGATTATGCGTTTTTGGGTTATTTGCCCGAAGAAGAGGGTCTTTTGCCCGGGATGTGCCGCCTGATAAAGAGAAATGGGGCCCTGGACTAGAGCGCCGCCGCCGATGTGTGGCTGCTGACAGTGCTGATGACCGAATATCGCGTATCGAATAGAGGCTGTTTAAATTCACCGATGATAATCTAAGCCAATCTGGTTTTTTAATCGGCTGCACCTTAACAAAGAATTGCAAATAAAAAAGTTTCGAGCTGATTCTTTCCCTGATGGCAATCTATTCCACTTTTTTTAAGTGTATGCTTAATAGATATTTTCGTTGGAAATGTGGAAAAAAATAGAAACATTTTTCCCCGATCTATGAACCGCTTTTTCGAATCAGATTTAAACATTTCTTGGACTGAAAAATTAAGTAAATTCTCTATAATCTCTTCTTTTTCCTTAGATACTTCGAAAAGTTCTAAGAGCTTGCTTGTCAAAATGAAGATGGGTGAGAGAGACAGCATCTCGGCAGAAAAAGAGTTATAAACGGTTAATCAATGTTAACCATACTAACTAGGAGAGTGTCGCGCCTCTGGATAAGCGATGGGTATGGAACTTTGAAAATTGATTTCTAGAACTGAATAATGAAACGCACTACCTTTAGTTTGACCTCTTGAGCTTTTATTCAAACGATAAAACGAAAAGCTTTATCATTGCTTGTATATAGGCAATGCTAAAAGTATCACACATATATATAGGTATACTTACTATGTTAACAAAACACTTTATTTCCTAATTAAAGCGCTGCGAGATCAAACTAAAGGTCGTGTATTTCATTATTCGGTCCTAAGTTTCCTCGAAATCGGCGATCCAGAGGTGTGACACTCTCCTGGTAAGTTTATGATATTTATAGTTTGCATTTTGGTAAACTATATCCAAAGCACTTGAATGCTTTAGACTATATGATTAAATAACTGCACTGAGAGAAAAGTTTAGTTAAAATTACCATGCTGCCTAGTAAGGCCATCACAGACTGTTAAAACCAAAAAAATTACCATACTTTATAGGAAAAGTTACCAAACAGTATAGTAAAATTTCTTACAAAGTATAGTAATTTTTTGGGTTTTGGCAGTATGTGATGGCTTTACTAAACAGTATGGTAATTTTTACTATATTTCTTCTCTCAGTGTGAAAACGAAAACTGAAATTTAATAAAAATATTTCGATTTGTTAAATGGTTTAACATATTTAAAAAAAAGCATTTCACTAGTACCTAAGAAAAGGCGCTTTTCCGAGTCATTTTGGTAATTTTTAATATTTTTAATATTTGAATCGCTACCAGAACCGTAGACCTGTAAATTTAATTACACGCGATTCGTGAAATAAAGAAAGTAAAAATAATAAAAAAAATATTTTCGAAAAATAGCTCTCGCGGTAGATATACCGTTCATCCGATTTTCGGAATAAACTGTATTACCGAATTCGGCGTTCGAAAATTTCGCCGGAGTCGGTGCGCGTGCGATTCTACCGCATATTTCGCGCATTTTTTTACGTCTCGCCGTGCGGCCTGACCTATTAATAGTGTGCTCGCGGTAAACGGTGAAGCGTTTTTTTTTGCGCCGGCCTGACCAGTAAAACCCAGCCGCTCTCGCGCGTTTTTAGGTTAGGATTTTTTCTTCACGTTTTATCGGCGATATTTTTATGCGTCATTTTTATTTCTCTGTTTAGGAGGATAGGACATAAACAGGGTTTATGACTTTTTTTTTAAATATCCCCTTCGAATGCGAAGGAAAGGCAGAATTTGTATTTTAAAATTTTTTTGCGTAGATGCGCGCGGATATCGTATATATCCCGACTGTATTCTATGCATTTTGTTCGAGCTGCCTGCATCGGGCATTTATTCGGAAAATACAGTGAGGAAAACTTTGATAATAAATTAGATTTCTTTTTCATGTTTAAATTACATAAAACGAAATTTCGATTCAATGAGTCACGTAATTAAATAATTCAATAAAAGCGATTATCTAGACTTATAAGTAAATCTTTTATTAACATGATGAATTATTGCGTTAATTATTCATGTTCTGGAGATAATTAATAATATTCATTTCGAGCTTTAATAACTGAAAAGTTTGTTTTGCGTATTTGATTAATGTCTAATTGTAGTACCTTTGATTGTAAAATTGTTGCTTTGTTCGCAGTTTAAGCGAATGAAACTAGGAAATGAAAAGTTTTAATTAGAGTGAGTGTAGCTATAATTGAGCTTTATTAATCTGGCGTATTGCTTATTTTCTTTATTTCGTTGGATTATTCACTGATATTTTTATACAATATATTTAACAACCCGTTTTAGCTTCTACAACTATATCTCTCGTTATTCTAGGGTTTAATTAATACGTTCGTACGCTCCTTACTCGGTTTATTTATAGATGAAAGCACAATGAATAACAAAATAATTACAATTTTGTAATTGATAGCATATATTCTCTGCAATTGATTGTATTATTGATATTAATATCACCTCGGTAGAAATGTATTAATCTTTCGCGAGTTCCGCACAATTTTTTCTATTAATTATTTCGGATGCTTAATCGTTAAAGACTGTGTTTTTTATTTGCCATAATTACACGAAATACTGAGTAAGATTCGCTAGTACTGCGAATAAATATTTTAGACGTATAACTCGATGTACATTAACTTGGTTAGTATTATTATTTTATTAAAATATAACGATTGTTTTTTTTACTAAAATGCAGTTGATCACACTATAAAAACAATAAATGTCCAAATACCGTCTGTAGTGTAACTTCTCTTGCACACTCAGCTGACTGAACTGCTATACTGGTCTAATTTAGCCACAATTAAGTCTTTTCAATGGTTTGACATTTTTATTATTTGAAAACTACCTTCGTGTTAAAGAATTTAGTATTCAGCAAATATTCCAACTTTATCTTTGTTGTACTGATAAGTGTTTTAGTATTATTTTTATGCTTGCGTAAGAGTCTGTCATCGTCTACGTTGTTGTCTTTATTTTGTCAGTAGCTCTACCGAATTTACTCGCCGATTTTTTTTCCTGAACATTCTTGAGCTACAATTTTGCTCGTTAATTTTCTACCAGGTCATTTACATTTCTCTTCTGTTTTCATTTGGTTTATTTCATCGCCTGAGCTTTCAAACTTTCGCAAAAAAGTATTCTGAACAGCATAATCGGAAACTCGCGCGACCCGTATTCGTAAGGAACAGCAGCAGCAGCAGCAGCAGCAGCGCCAGTACCCGAGAAGATGCTCGACGGAATAATTCCCGACAAGTGCATATTAACGAGCGCTCGCACACATTCTCTCTCTCTTTTACACGGACTTGCGCTCGAAAGAACTCGCGAGTGGAATTTTGAAGGGCCCCGGCTGCGCCCTCACTCCCTTCGAGTGCGTTAGCGAATTTCACGCTATCGCAGGTTCGAAAACGCGAGACGCGCCGATCGATGGTGCAATCGAGCGACGTTATCGCACCTGAACCACGACTTGATTGACTCTCCAGGTGCAGCTCGTTGTCGCCGTCGCTAGGGAACGTCTCCGAGCCCTCCGTGCTGCTGCTGCCGCCGCACTCGGGGAGGCGGGAGGCAGGAGAGGGCTAAGGGATGCCTCGGCAGACGGGGGAGGCTGGCTTCTCCGATACTCGTTTTTTACAATAGCCTGATTGTTAATCTCGCGATTGTTAAGTTCTGTTATGTGTTTAAATTTAAGTTTTAATATTACCTAGTATCCATTGGATTGTTTATTACTTTTTAGATAATTTCTATTTTTCTTTTATGTTTCAGGTAAGTTGCGGAAGCTGCTGCTTTCTCCTAATAACCGTTCTTTGTCACGTAAGTCGTAATATTTTTAATCCTCTTCATCGAGCAAGTTGCCGTTGATACGGTTTGACAAAAGTTAGCTTTTTACAGTAATTAAATGAAATGAAATTTGTTTCCGATCGCTGCTGAGCATTGATACGATCTTCAATACGATACGGAATAGTCTGCTTAGGTTTCGAATTAAGAAAGGTTCCTTGGTAGAATCATTCTCGAATTAATCATAATTTCTTCGTTAGAGTTGAATAAACTGACATATTTATGTTAGATGTTCTGATTCCTAATTAAATAATAGCCACAGAAACTCGGAAATAAATTCGTTTAAGGACGTTCACACGCTACTGTTATTCTCAACTTAGAGTAATTATCTATAAATACTTTTTTTACTGGCTCCTTACGAGAAAAAGTTGAAAACAACCTCGTGAAACAGATAAGTACATTTACACTGTTTGTTTCCTGCGCCTAAACGACCCAAACAATATTAGATGACATTACCTAGAAGTCTCGCCTGACTTTCAATCAGATGCAAAGTCCGTGAAAATCTGATCTTCGTTCAATTATTTCTCGAAAATGAGTAAATGAAACTTATAAAAATGGTCACATATTCTATATATTACATAGAATCGTAAAGTAGTTTTTTACAACATTTCGAAGATAACTTTTTTTCTATCTGAAAAAATGTTCTAGCTAGGGAAATTTAGCATACATGAAGAACAATTTTCAGTTTGATCGCAGACTGTAAAAATCTAAAAAATTACCATGTTCCTAGTAAATTTGATAAGTCTAAATAAGAAAATTTGTCATTGACCTTATAAAATTTACTAGAAACTATGGTAATTTTTTAGATTTTACTAAAAAATTTTTCTTCGATTAGGACCTCCATGTTAAAAGTTCAAGTTTTACATTAAATTACTCAAATTTTAATACCTAAAAAGCAGATTGCAATTTTTACCACGTATAAAGCGTACTTACATTGACATATAATGCAAATTTTAAGAACATTTGAAGAAATTGCAATTATCGTGTTAGCGTCCTTAATGATTGGACCCTGGAAAAGAGAAAATAATAGGTAAAGGACAAAGTCAGCTGATTTTATGTTCCGCTTCAGTTATTTTTGTTAGAATGCTAGGGCGAGGTACATAATCTAGTTTTCTTTCTTAACCAAATTTCTTTCTTCCTACAATTTAATTTTTGAGATTTTTTTAGTTTTTCACTTGAAATTTTCACGTAACACATTTAAGAACAATAGTAAACGTAAAGGTTATACGTTAATAATTAAAAAAACTAACGTTATTTCGGAACCATAGTTCCTTTCCATAATTTGACAAGTCTTTGTACACACTTGGTAGTTCCGACTAGCTAAAAGTTAATAAGGCCATTTCAATAATTTTCTACCAGGGATCAGGGAGTGAATTTATATCTAAACATATAGTATCGATAAAAAAATAATAAATAAATATTTAATGAGAGTTATAAGAATTGTCAATAACTAAAACTTAAGTCCAGGATCCTCCTCTTTTAATGACGGAAAGTTGAAGCATGAATAAAACGATATTCATTGGCTGATTCTTGTGGAAAATAAGACTAAATTGGCTAAAATTTAACGTTACTGTTGCGTTAAAGATTTATATGATTGGCTATAGTATAAAGTAAGGCTAGATTCGACTAGCAGAAGCAGACTTTATAAATTATTTTGTTTCATTTTCATTAATAACATAACCTACGCGTTTGAACGTGAAATTTGCCAATCGAAGCTGTTACCCAAGTTTGCGTTTAGCCGTTCATTTGTAACGTATGAATAAATTAAGAGAATTTGAATGTTGTGTGTGATAGCACGTATAAAAAAAAGTCTTGCTCAGGTCTTTCTCAAGTCAGGCTCCAAAGGTCTAGCAATAATCTGGATCGATGAGACGATCCTAAACTTTTACCTAGACTCCCTCTTTAGCTTCTCGGAATACTTTATCCTAGACTTTTATCTAATAGATTTTTCTTCCGAATTCTAAAGTCTGGGAAAAAAAATTCCGAACCCAGATTCGAACCCAGACCCTGTTCTTCCTAGGCAAGCTCTTTACCACTGAGCTATTCTTTTATTTATGTCAATAAAATTATATTTAGATTATAACATACCGCTGACTTAGTTGCTATACCTTTTAATCTAAGTATAATTTTATTGACATAAATAAAAGAATAGCTCAGTGGTGTCTGGGTTCGAAACCGGGTTCGGAATTTTTTTCCCAGACTTTAGAATTCGGAAGAAAAATCTATTAGACAAAAGTCTAGGATAAAGTCTTCTAAGAAGCTAAAGAGGGAGTCTAGGTAAAAGTCTAGGATCGTCTCATCGATCCACACTGTTGCTAGACCTTTGGAGCCTGACTTGAGAAAGACCTGAGCCAGACTTTTTCTTTACACGGGAGAAATATATTTTATAAAAAGTATCTTAGTCTAACATAGAAAATATTTAGCGCACGCATAGCGCGCTTGTATGGTACTGTTATTTAAAATTTTGGTTCAATTTATGGTTCGTTTTAGGTTTAAAAATGCTTCGAAAACTTTTCTTGTTATAATAATTAAGGTCTGGGTATTTCATTTCGAACAATGGGAAAGAAGTTAAATGTCCGCGGGAGTCTCGAGCAAAAAGATGGCGGATTATTGTCGCGTCCGGGCGTGATCGAAGCGTAATAAGGGCTGGTGCCGGATTCACGAAAAGGATTAGACCGAAGCCAGACTGCCGATGACAAGTATTAGAAGTGTAAAGAAGAGTCTCCCGGCTTGGCGAGGGTTTCGCACGAGCGACGAGCATCACACACGCGGATTATTTGTCCGTTACGCCGCGAATGATTTGCATCGTACCCGTGAAAGCCAAGGCGGCAAATTGCCTTACCAGTTGAACGTCGCGCTGAAATTTACGAGACAAGTGTCGATGAACTCTGCTTTTCTCTCTTTTCGATCTTTTTTCGACAGGGCTCATTACTGCCTACGGCTGCATTCTTCGCAGTCGAAAGGCGTCAAAGGTCAGTCGAAGACGGCGACGTGCAAGGTTAGCTTTGTCATTAATTAAATATTAGGCACTTTGTCGAACAATGGCAGCTTGATAACAATGTCTGATGTACTATCCGCGGTATTCCTAACGAGGAATGCTGAAAATAAATGTAGAACACTCGATACATTCGTGGCGGAAAGTTTAGTTATAGAAAAGGCCGCTCGAACATCTCTCATTATAACGTATATATTTGCCTTTCAATGCTTTATCGAGAACGTTGTCCGAGAGCATCATCTGTACATCTCCTGCATAGTCAGGTTTGTTTCTGACTGCAGCTTCTCTTATCAACGCCACATAATATGTTTACCTTCTCCCTATACAATATTCTAGCATTTCATAGGCGCAAAGCTCTCGGGTTCGTTTTATATTCCATTACAAAAAGAAACAGCAGCCGTTGTCAGAGATGCATTTCTTGATATTCAAATGTCAGTTCCCTAAATACGGCTCGAGTTCCTTTGTCGAAGAACTTTTATTCTTGAGACTATCCGAAAATGATAGTCTTATGATAGGCTCCCGATGAATAGTCGGAGATGTTTGTCAGCCGGCGGATTGAGAGTTGGCCACATCCTTTGCTTCCAGAAAGGCCTGTGACACTTTAGACAGCAGAGGTCCCGGCGCTAACCTGCAGGATGATATTCCGTTTCGAGCGTAGGGCGGCTGCATCTCCGCTTCCGCGAATTTCTCTCATACGCTGGGCTTTCGGTCATCCAAGCTTTCGAGTGTGTATAAACTTGGAGAGGCTCGGCCTGCCTGTGAGAGAATTGATACGGCGCCGCGCGTCATTTTGGACCCCAGCGGTATTGCGTTACTCAGACGGCTCTTTGAGGGCCGGGCTTTTCCGCTTTTTATCCCGAGCCTACACGAGCCCGTCGTGCATTGTATTGGGTCCGCTGTAAAAAATGAGGCATCGATATGCGTACTTTGCCGAAAACTGAAGAGGCGGCAGAGCGTTTGGGCGATGCCCCGTTTGGGATCCGATGAATTTTCGAAAATTTCCAGCTACTTTCCTCGCTCGCCGCCGGTGGAGCTTGCATTATTATACGCTCACGCACTTTCAGCGCGGAATTATCGCGTTATCGAGGCGCGCGCTCTCGTTGCGCGTTTACGCGAACCGCAAACGGTTTTAAGAGCCGCTGCAATGGCTCGGAAAGCGCGCGCGCGCGCTCGTGCACTTGGATAATTTTGCGGCAGAGTACACTAGAGGCTTTATACGCGCCGGGCGCATAAGTGCATTTGTTAACGTTGCCGCGCGCGCTTTCTTTCTTTTTTGCCCTCGTAAATTCGTTATCGACGCCGGACCGAATGATTTGTAAATGCGCGCTAATGCTTTGAATGATTTTCTGCTCCCGTAGGCTCTTTAGGCGGGCCGCGATTGTGTCTGTATTGGACGCTCTCCTTTCTTTTTTTTTCTTTTTTGATTAATGAGAGGATAATGAGCTGAGAACTCTTCTCCATTGCGCGCGCCGAAACCTTTTTCCCAAATATTTTCGCGGACGAAGGTGCGTTTTGTTTTCCGAGCGGCTGCGCCTGGGAATCCCGATTTTTCGGAGTAATTGCCGCGTTTTTCACCTCTTTAGAAAAAGTTTTAATTGATAATTGACCGCGGCAATCGGAAGCTTGTAGAAACAGTCGAACCTGGATTTTTATTTATTTTTTTTTTTGCCGGTAGACCTGGCTGGTAATTAGAGGCTCTGCGTAAAAATAAGGATTTTACAGTCCGCGAAGGATTTATATGATCTAGATTGCCTTAGTCCAATGTTGAAAACCTGTTTTACTCATGCGCGGGTATACTACTTGGTTTTAAAGTAATTTTTCAACGAGACTTTTTTCTTATTCCTCATTAGAATTGAAGTTTTCCGCTGAGAATGCAGCTTAAAACGATTGGCCCTTCCAAAGAATTCCAGTGCTTTCGCGACAAAAGATTTTTCTTATCTTTGCGTAATTCGAGAGAATAAATTAAATTCTTGGGATCAAAGTTTCGCTCGGTTCTTTTTGCAGCGAGCTAAACTAATTATTGACCCGGCCCTTCGAATAATCGCTCCTCAAACTTTCTTTCGAAAATGTCGACTCGGGAGTCCGAGGAGCCTCGACCCTTTACCCTTCTCGTCCTTATTTTCGCGCAAAGACCGGGGTATTAATTTTTGTCCGCCGGCTTTTCCTCGTGTACATCCGCCGATCACCCGATTGTTCGCGAATATTCCTCGCTTGCTTGCTCGCTCTCACCTACTCAACATTCCTGTCACGTAGCCCGGGAAAGAGAGGAAGAGAGAGAGAGAGAGAGGGATTGAACGTCGACGATGCCGCGGCAACCCTGTTCCTCCTTTTTTATCTGCATCCCCGTACGCCTTTTTGTCGCTCACGGCCTTCTCTTTTGTTTCTAACACTTGGCTTCTTCCTCCTTTTGTCGAGGCCTGCCTTGTTTTTCTTCGGCTTTTCTGGAAGCACTCGATTTCTCTTCTTTGGGATTATTAGCTCGACGGATGACTACTCCCCGATAAGGTCTTGCGTCATGTCGTATTTTATACGCGGCTCTTTTATCGGCCGGAGAAAGACGCGCGCGTGACTCAATTAAAGCCGAAAACCGAAAACGGACCTGGAAACTTTGACGATCGGGCAAAAAAAATGCCGGCAATATTCGAGAAGCTAGAAACCGTACGGCGCTCGGTTGCTTTTGTAACGTGGATCGGGGGCAGTTCCTTTCCCACTTTGAAAAAATGCAAATTTCATGCTCGCAGCTGTACACAGAGAGTGGAGCCGCTCTCGCAATAAATCAAAAAAGTGCCGAAAAAATTTCTGAAATCGCTCTCGCCGGTGGCCGCAGCCCAGTTATCTCACTTATTACAGGTCGCGTTCTCTCTCTCTCTCCCTCCCTCCCTCGGTTTCGTTAATTTTTTTTCCCCCGGCCGAGCGCGAGAATGAAAAATCGACGGCGCGCGGCTCTGCGTTTACTATCGAGAGAGAGAAAACGGGTTACGGCACACGCGCTCGCACACACGCACACGCGCGCACGCACACCTCCGTCTCCTTACGCACGACCTGGCCCGTCCGTCCAGCAGAAGAAATATACCCGGCCCTCTCTCTCTCTCGACGTTATGTGTGTGTGTGTGTGTACATCGGACGGCTTTTGAGGAGAGCACTGCTGCAGCGGCTTGCGGGTTATTATTTGGCTCGTAAATTTTTATTGCGCACGCAGGACTTTTTTTACGACGCGCCATTACGTCGTTTGCGCGTAAGATTTTGCCCCGCAGCGGCGGCGGTGGCGACGACGCCGGCGACGCTCGCTCTCCTCTCTCCCTCTCTCTCTCTCTCTCCGTTCCTTTTTTCACTCCGTTCCGCGCGCGGATCTTTTTTTTTTCTTTTTTTTTTTTATTCGGGTACGTGCGCGGTTGCGGCGTATGTAAAAGTCGTCGGGGCGGCCGCGATGTTGCCTTTTATTTTTATTTTTTAATGGCGACAATTGCCCCCCTCCTCGGACTTTAATGTCCGACGCACTCGCGCCCTGCGCCGAGAAAAATTGAAATTGAGATGGCTTTAGAGCTTCCGCGTGATAAAGGATGCAGCGCCAAAGAGGTTAATTGTAATTACTTGCGGCTTGTTGCTTCGTTACTGATTACGCTCAGGTTTGCAAAAAAAAAAAAAAAAAAGTGTTCTGCGTTTTGAACCTGAATATACTATTTTTATGTATTTATCGGCGCTGAATCCGAATTCGAAGTCACTTTTGGTTCATTGTCGTTTTCAGATATTTTCTTTATTTTATCATTTTTAGTGATTTGATCCGTGATGTTGTATAGTATCTGCCGTGACGTTTGAACTGCCGCCGGTTGAATTTTGTCAGTACGATTTTTTTCTTTGAAATATACTAATTTAAAGTATAAAATACGATTCTAAAGTGAATGTCTGAATGTGAAGCGAGTGAACATGTTTTTTTTTAAACTTAATTTTAAGTTATCTCGGAAGAAAATAAATATATTGATGAAATTCAAATGGTGATTTAAAAGTCGCAACAGATACTGTACAATGTCATGGACCAAATCACTAAAAAGTGCTTTTTTATCTTGAAAATAAGCGTGTCTTAAAATTCTTAAAGGTCAAGATCTCCTCTCTTAAAAAAGTGATGACGGAAAGTTGAAGCATGAATAAAACGATTGTGATTGGCTGATTCTCGTGAAAAATGAGACCAGATTGGCTAAAATTTAACGTTACTAAAAATTCAACAAGCGCGCGTACCGCGCGCGAGGATTATTTTGTTTTTGCAAATGACATATAACCTCTATTCACCAATGAGCTACTTGATAACGCGCCGAAGTTGCCTCCAAAATCTATACGTACTAAATCGCCATCTTCCTTTATCGACTAATGAGCTACTTGATAACGCTCTGAATTGGTTCTCTTCGATACATATCGCTTACTCCCTTTTATAACAGGACTGTTGCGTTAAAGATTTATATGATTGGCTATAGTATAAAGTAAGACTAGGTTTGACCAGCAGAAGCAGACTTTAACCTACGCGTTTGAACGTGAAATTTGTCAATCGAAGCCTGTGTTTTACAGTTCATTTGTAACGTATAAATAAATTAAAATAATTTCAACGTTATGTAGGATAGAAACATTTTTTATTAAAAGAACCTTAGTCTAACGTAGAAAATATTTAGCGCGCTTGGATAGTACAAGTATCGAAAAATTTTGATGTACCAAAAGTGAATTTAGATTTGGTTGCAACGTCGAAAAATACGAACAAATACTGTATTCAGGTCCGAGATGCAGAACACTTTTTTTATAAACCAGCGTTATCAAAGCGCAAAGCTGATTTTTTTTTTCACGTGGAATGAGGTTCAATGATATTCTTCAGAAGACTAGATGAAGGTTTGACAGCTGTCAATCTGGATATTAAATTTATTAATGTATTAATTTATGCTTAGCCATAGGCACGAAAGAACATCGCTTACGCAACAAAAACGTCTGTACTAAAGTTTCTGAGAAAAAGCCAAGTTCGTTCGACACGATTGGAAATAATAATCGCAGGCAGTGCTAATTAAAAGTAAATCGAAACTTGCCCGCGAACGTAACCGTTAAGCATCCTTTTTCCAGCGGCATCGAATATCCAGCGCGGCGAGATACAAGTTTCAATTGCAAAAAGCCGGATTATTCGTTGAATCTATGGGGGCGGACGCGGCTGTACTCGCGATCGGCGACTGTAACGAGTCCTCTTTGCGTCCTCCTTTGCGCATCAATATCAGAATTTCGCGTGGCGCGGGCAACAAAGCTCTCCCCGACATTAATTTATATACGGGCTAGAGCTTTGTGGGCGCGGCCCCGCGGTGTATAGTTACACGCTCCTGTCACCGCAACATCATCAGTGTAATGAACCTATCTTGTTCTAATCAACGAATACTCAGAGGTAATCCTGCCACCTTCCTCCTCCTCCTCCTCCTCCTCCTTTGTCCTGCTTCTTGGGCGCGAAAATACTGTTTTCCCTTGCAGGTCTATACGCCGCGGCGTTCGTAATGACGATCGCTGCGAGGCCTGCTGCTATTATTATGCGTACGTATAATTAACGCAGTCCGCGGGTCCTACTCGCAGATTCGTCTCGAAAGATACCGCTGCACCGAAAGGCGGATTGCCTCTGTTATTCCGGTTCAGGTGGACAAGCAGCAGCTTCGCGCACCTCCGGCTATAATTATCGAATTTAAATTGAAGCGAGCGTGTAACAGGAGCCGCTACGAGGGCAGGTGTGGCGGCCGATGGGCTCGGAAAACCGCAGGCCCGAAAAAAAGGCGAGCCTCGCGGGAGGGATCTTCGATAAAGAGCCGGCCAGGCAGCCAGTCAGCCAGCCGGAGCCTTTGCTCGTATAGGCCAGCCCCGATAGATTTTGACGTTTCACGGTACAGCAGGCGGCGGCGCGCACTACTAGGCTAGCGCGTCTTTCTCTATAGCCCGAGCCGACAAAATAGTTGGTCGGAGCTGCTCTCCCTCTCTCTCTAGCCTCGTTCGCGCGGTTTTTCGTTATCGACATTTTCGCCAGGGGCCTCGCGCGCACACCCACACACCCTCGCGCGGGCTCACTACGCTCACGTGCGTGAGTGCGAAAGAGCCGAGAGCTAGCCAGACAGTAGTACGTGCGTTAGCTCGCCCGCACCGTTGCCACCGCCGCCGCCGGCCATTAACAGTGTGTGCGTGCGTATGCCCACGCACACACACACACGCGCTCGTTCGCATTTATACCCGACATGCCCGTGGCAGCCAGGAAGAGGAGGTGGAGGAGGAGAAGGAGGTGGAGGAGTAAAAGAGGGAGAAAGAGAGGCCAAAGAGAGCGAGAGAGAGGGACAGAGCGAGAATTCGCCCGTGTAGAAGTGTGCCCGGGTCTATAGCTCTCTCTCTCTCTCTCTCTCTCTCTCTCTCTCCCTTTCGCTAAAGCGGCTTTCACACGGGAGTGGAGGGAAAAATGCGAGGATGCTTGAAAAATGTGGAGGACGATGATTTGTTTTGGACGCTCGAGTGCCTCTGTTCAACGGATACTTTGTCGACTCATTTGAAATGTGAGCTTTATTTTCGACTCTCTGTTTTCTACCTTTCGAAGAGCGTCCCTCCCTCGAGTATTGCGGAGGGAAACTTTGAAAAATTTTTCTATCAATGGAGGAGGGCACGCGTGTACGCACAGATATTCGCCGTTTTACTAGTTATCGTACTCTCTCTCAAGTTATATATAACTAACTGAATTATTGGGAGATCTTGACATTCTGCCCGTTTAGCAGTAGTGTTTATTACGTTCCGCGTGTAATTGAATTACAAATAAAGCGAGCTCAAACTTGAATTAAATTCTTTTCACTTGTTTTCAGTGCAGATGAACTTTACAGTTTGTCTATATACATCAGACTAGTTAGAATCTTCAAATAGCTTAATGAACTGTAAAGTCATTTCGGCTTAACTTATTGGCCATTAAATATTCAACCTTCCAAAGCTTATGGCCTTTTGAATTAATTGTATTGTTAGAAATTAATAAAATTACCTTTTTCTTTCGTTCTTTTCTAAATATCGACTGCAGTTTCAAAGAGACAAGAGCTGAAAAATGAAAAACATTTCAAGTTTAAAAATAGAATAAATTCCAAGTTCGAAAATCTGAAATTGACATTTTTGCGAGTAGAGTATTTTTGCTTAACGATAATAACCAGGAGGTTTTTTTCGCACAGTTAAAAGCCGCCAGTGTGGAGTCCCCTTGAACCTTCGGGCCGCGTTGCTGTGTTTGCAGGTTTGCACGCTCGCGCTCTCTCGTACGTGTGTAGGTGCTCGTGTTCGTGTTCGTGTGGATCTTCGTGCGATATCGCTGGCTGACTGGCGGCCGTTCCTGGTGTGAGGGTACATACACCGATTGGCGTCGGTGTGGGTGTGGAGTTTTCTGGAGGTTTCCCCTGGCAACGAGGCACACAGAGCAGTGCACGCACACACGGGTACACCTATACACACACAAACACAATCGCAGATACTGACACACTGATAGGACTAGAAGCAGGCTTTCTCTGTCTCTCTTTCTGGCTTAGGGAGAGCTGGAAACCGCACGCGAAATTTATTCCTTCCAGCGCTGATTTTCGATGCTACTTCGCAAAGGGGATATAGAGCTTCGATTGATTAGGGCCGATGTCGCAGGCGGAGAGTCGGGATGATCGCGCTTGCTTCGAGTGCCATTAGGAACGAGCTGATCGGATCTTCTCCAACAATTCTTACATCGGATCAAAAATTCACCGAAAGCGCCCTCACGGTGGGAATGCTTTTTTTTCACGCCGATATTGCAAAAGACTTTGCCCGTCGGTCATTTGGCAGCGAGTCAAAAAAGAACGAAATTGTTATATTCGTTGTTTTCATTTTCACCGATGACCAGAGGTCATATATGTTATAACTGAATATTTGCGGCTAGCGAAGTTTCAAAGTATAAAGTGGGTGAATCTAAACTCGAATCTTTAACGAGGAATAACTGTGGGAATTCTAATATTTGAATATTATTGCAAACATTCTTGCCGCAGTAATGGCACTATTTGCTCAAACCAACTTTTATGATAATTAAGTACTGCTTACTTTGGAATAATTACAGTTTTTAACATTTTACTGTAAAACATACTTGTGTCGGTTGTATTATTCTAGTTCTTTTTATTGTCAAACAGTTTGCGAAGAGATATTTGAACGTTTACATTACTTCAAGTGGCAAAGAATATACAGCACAGTACTTATTCGGTTTATGAACTTTTAAAGGAATTTCAACGATGTATGCAAACCAGTTGTTTATTACTTTCAAGGATGATTATTATCACAGAGGTGTAAATAGAACAGTCTAAACATTTTATTTGAATGGGTTAAAATGTAGTATTCAGATATATTAACTTTTATGAATGATTAGTTATCGTTATTAAACTATAATTCTTAAAATAACCGAAAAAACTTTTTCGTTATCTTTAAGAGATAGTTGTATTGTGAATATTATTCTTAGTTAAATGTAAAAAATGATCGATAACACGCTATCAAATCAATATTTGCATAATTTGATTTGCTTCCTTTTCGATTTTCGAGCAGAATATCTCGAAACTTAGAGTGCAAATATTATAAGTACATGAACCATAATAAGATTCATGTTTATTAGATAGGAGCCGTTCAAGTTTAATTCCACTTAATGTTCATTTTAATTCAAGTATCAAAGGTAAATAAACATAAAGTATATAAGAGAGCATTAAGATTACAAGCGCTGAAAACGAAACAATTTAAAAGCCAGTAAAGTTTTTATGTCATGTATTTATGAATAAGTGCATTTATTTAATTGGACAAAGTAGCGAAAGTGATTAGCAAGCTGCGTTACAAACTTTGATAATTAGTTCTCCTCTTTAAGTGCTGTTAAGAACGTCAATAAAAAAATATAGCCGCTTTAAAATTGTATTCACAATTCTTTCGGTATTTATTATTGAATTTTGGCTTCTTTTTAGAATTGAAATATTCATTATCACTAACAAAAGTTTTTAATGATTTTGATTGATAGTTGGTTGACTTTTTGATCATCAATGACTTTATTAAAAACTGTGGATTATACCTCTTTTGAAAAACTAAATTACAAGGTTAGAAGTTTCTTAGTTTTTTAAACTAAAGAAACGAGCTCAACTACACAGTGAATTTCGGGGTGAAGATAAAGACATTGATTCTTGCAGTCGTTCACGAGTTGTTTAGAGTTCAGAAGAATTAGCTAAAAACATGTCATTCGACAAACTCGTTAATTTCGTATAGCTATAGGTATGTATCGGCGTTAAAAAGGTGAAGCTTCGCGAGGAAAAAAAAGGATAACTCAAACGAACTCGACATAATCGGCAGTACTCGAGGTTAGCTTCGGGCCAGGTGGAAAAAGGGGGGGCAGGAGAGAAAAAGTTTGGTAAAAAAGATGGTTTTCAGCATCGAAAAACAAGCCAGGGCTCGGTTCTGCTTCTG
Organism: Ormyrus labotus; assembly: GCA_035582975.1. Lineage (NCBI taxonomy): Eukaryota > Metazoa > Arthropoda > Insecta > Hymenoptera > Ormyridae > Ormyrus > Ormyrus labotus. The sequence goes on along the minus strand of JAWWEO010000001.1, from coordinate 4,075,014 downwards.
ACCGGCGTACGTTCGATCCCGTCGCTACTTCGTCCCCCTCGCTCCTCTCCTCTCCGTCGCCCCTCCTCACCCCTTGGCTTTCCCCCCCGTTGCCCCCCTGCCCCCTCCTGCCCCCTCGGCTCACTCGCTCGTTCCTCTCTCTCTCTCTCTCTCTCCTCCCCTCGGGCCGCCGGCGGCCCTAGTCGTTTCCAGCAAGTACTTCTATGTACCAGCCATCTCCTACACGCTACCCCTATATATACCTCCTCGTATTTACCTCCCGGTGTACATCCGCGTGAGCCCCCGCGTGGCTGTGTGGGTGCTCCTCCGTGCCCGTGTGCGTACACGAGAGAGAGAGAGAGAGAGAGAGAGAGAGAGAGAGAGAGAGAGAGAGAGAGAGAGAGAGTACATAGGTCAGGACGGCCTGGCAGCGCGTAAAAAGCGTATAGCGCAGCCCGCTTTTATATATAGCTGTATGTGTGTGTGCGCGCAAGAGGCCGAGTGTGGGTGGCTGTGTATATACGGGGTGTACGAAAATAAAAGTGCCGCCCGAGAGAGCGGCTCGCTAACTTTTCTGGGGACAAGAGTGCCCCGTGAAAACTTTCAGGCTATCTTCTCTCCTCTAGCCTTATGTGCGCGCGAGCGGGAATAAAAAAGCCGCGATGACGGCGAGTTGCGAGGAACTTGCGAGTTAATGGAACTGGCAGTTTAATTAAGATGCCGACGCGCGCGCGCGTCCTTTTCGCCTTGCAGGGGGCTCCACTTTTCTTTCCCGAAGCCCGGCTGGCGCTCTGTTTCAATGCGATATTGATATTATGTCTGCTGTCACTTAATGACTTAGTTTTCAAAATCAAAGCCGGCTTGTTCGGTTTTGTATAAGGCGTCAAATATTTTTCCTTCAACGTCGTTGAATACTTACGAGCTAGCGGTCGTTGCAGAAACGCTATTTTCTTGGTCTACTTGAATTTTTGACAATCTGGCTTTAGTTTTCAGAATTTTTTATCGAACCTTATTAGATTCTTTGAATCGTAGCTTGACCTCCATCTGATCAATCTAAATAATTATTACAAAAAGATGAATTAGTTCAAGTAAATTATTTTAATCCGTAAACTAAATATTTTACATGTATTCTAAAACTAATTTTTTCAAATTTCTCGTTGATTTGTCCGTCGAAGCGAAATAATGTCTCTCGAATTCTTTCTGCACACCCTATGTGCACAGCACATGTCCGGGTATATACGTATATACAGCTCTTCGAGAGGTAGTTTGAAAATAATTTCGAGCATTTTTTAATTAGCATTAAATTTTCGTGCTGCAGGTGCTTAAATAAAGAGGAGGAAATAGAGAAAATAAAATGCAATTTAATTGATCCGAGATCGTTTCGCCCGTGTTTACTTTCTGCTTTTTTTTTATTACACTGCGAAAAAAAACAGCTTTATTGTCTTAATTTTACTTTTGCTATTCAGTATTAGACGCGTGAAAAATATCGAAAAACGAAACACCGATGGAGCTGTAGAACAAAGAACAAATAGCCCAGTGTTACTTCTTGTCCAACTGACCGGCTCCAAAAATTGTTCGCCGGCAAAATCAAAGACGCGGCCAACCGGTCATTGTGAATAGGACGAAAATTCGAAAGCAAGCTCGGTTTTCTTTTCATTTCCTCGCAGGGCGGAACGAGGCAGCCGAGGCGAGGCAGAGGCCCCGAAAGGGCGAAGTCAATGAGCGGCAAGGATTCATTCACTCGTGGCCGACGGGAATCGAGTCGAACGGTACGGCGTTCGGATTAAAGAGCGCCTATTGATTATTTCGGCGTAGCCTTCTCCCGCCCGGGTTTTTCGTACGCTCCTGAATTAGCCGCGGATTCATCGACGTTCGCCTTTCTCTCTCTCTCTCTCCGCTGCTTCCTACCTTTCCGCCCCCTCGCTCTCTTCTTTTTGCACAAATCAAGCGTACAGGGTTAAACCGATATTCAAATATGTAAGCCACGAGTTCGAACGGGTGAGACTTCTTGCCTTTTGCTTTTTCGACACTGAACCCAGTCAAAATTTTACCTGAAAAAAAAAAAGAAAAAAACAGTTGGCGATAAACAAGCGTCGACGAACGGACAGTGTCCTTATTATCGTTTAATATCTCATTGGCTGCGGTTTATCGGATCCGGGAGGTAATAGCGGCGGGGAGAGAGAGAGAGAGAAAAGAATTGCACGCGATTTCTTTCACTGACATCTTAATAGCGTCTCTCGCGGCTCCTCGGCTCGTTGCGCAATTCTTCATTCATTATCTTCGAATTTTCTTTTTCTGTCCGAGACACGGCGCGCGCCGCCGGACAGTTTCCGTTTCTCGGGTCGTCGTGCGTCGACGTCGAGAGCGCATTGTTATCCTTACGTAAGGGAAGAGAGACCAGAGGCGCTGAGCTAGACGTCGTTTTTTTTTCTCTCTCCTTCGAGCCGACGCTGTACGTATATACGTAAACGCGGCCTCTCGTCGACGTTGTTTGAATTTCACGCAATTGCCGAGAGAGAGTTTGATCAACTCTCTGCTAATAAATCGCGAGGCTCGTTAATCGAATCCCGCATAAAAGATAAGCCGAAGGGTGCCGAGAGTTACCCAACCTCCCGGTTACGAAACTCGGGAGGCTTTTCCAGCGAGAAGGAGAGAGAGAAACGAGAAAAAGGGCGACCGACGGGCCGCCGGCGCGAAAGTGGCGATCCGCGGCGGATAAAGGAAGTTCGCTCGCGAATCTATTTACCCAGTTGCCTACATATAGGCGGCGAATGAACTTGCCATTACGGGCAGCGCCGACTCTTCGAAGGCGGCAGCAGCCAGCCACTTACATCTGCGCGCGGACGGCGAAAGTAGTAGACGACGGCGGCGGCGGCGGCGGCGGCGACTCGCGAAAGAGAAAGGAGCGCGCGCGCAGGCGCCTCGCGCACTCGCCTCTCTCAATGGCACGGAGTCCCTTCGCGAAACAAGGTCGCGCCTCCTCTCTCTCTCTCTCCCCCTTTGTGTATATGCGCAAAACGCGCGAGCGGAGAAAGAGGAGCCTCTAATTGCTCCAAGTACCGCGCCGGACGAAAAAGCCGCGAGCGCAAATGACGCGGCGCGCGGCCGAAACTTCGCCGGGAGATTGCATTGTAATTAGAGCCCGGGCGAGAGAGAGAGAGAGAGGCTGCTTACCCGCCGGCCAGGAGAGAGCGCCGATCGCGCTCGGCTTTGAATTCGGACCGAGTTTACTGCCGGGGATAAACCCGCGGCCATTTTTTACGCGCCGCGCGCTGCTCCGTCTTTATGGAGATGTCGACACGGATTCTCTCCGGCGCTCGCGAGGGGGGAAGGGAAACAACCGAACGAAACGACTCCCGTTGTTTAATAGCCTTTTTCGAAAAGCGGCCGCGCGCGCGCGCGCGCACCCCGAAGAAGGGTCAAATTAGTTTTGTCAAAAGGAAGAGCTCGTTCCGCCGGCGGGGAGTCAAAAAGAGAAAAAAAAACGTGGCAGTTTTCCGCTTTAAAAACCGGATTAGATCCCGGGGCCCGGTTTAGCAATCCGGCTTTATAAATATTTCCGGCATTCCGGCAGCTAAGGGCTGCATTAATGAACGTCGACGAGAGAGAGAGAGAGAGATAGATAGAGAGCTGCGCGCATCTCTTTGTGAGCGGAAAACGTCAAAGCGTGTCATCCGAGAGCATCGGCTGCAGCAGCAGAGCCCCTGGACGCCCCTGTAAAGCTCTCGCTCGATATTCGGCTCGATGGAGCGCCGGGCCGCCGCCGCCGCCGCCGAGCCTCTCTTAATTATTACGCTCGCTCGCGTTTTATTTGCGCCGGCTCGAGAGAGAGAGAGAGAGCTCCGCTCCCGGGACTGATCGCGCTCTCTTTCCATTTCGCGCCCGTCGATCCTGGCCGGCGCCCGTGTAGTTTGCCGAAAATCGACGGCTCTGATAATGGCGCTCGGATAAACTGCGATTCGCCGGATGATGCTTCTGCGGTAGGGTATATTTGAAGGTGCGTCTTTGCCGTCTGCGGCAGAGACGCGCCTTCTTCTCTTGTTCGAGATAAACTTTTTGGGCTGAGCTTCAATTTTATTTCAGCTAGTACGACCGCGAGGACTCTAAAATATGTATTTCAAAAAAGCTGCGTGGAAAGTAGCATGAAAAAGAATCAAAACCAGAGGCAAAGGGCGAAAGATTTAAACAAATCGCTCGAGATTCGTAATTAAAAGAAAAAAAATTGGAACGCAGACAAATTCTTGCGTTTAAAGTGCCGCTGATTCCAGCTTTATCTTGTTTCCGTCTCTCTGTGTGGCACGAAAAATGTAAAACAGAGCAACAAAATCGTTTGCGATATTCGTGCGCGCGAGCGTACCTCGCGGAACGTAAGTGGAAATGAAAATAGTATTCTGCTTACATTCTCTCTCTCTCCCTCTTTCTCTGTTTCGCGTGTACCTGTTGCATTCTCGCATTCAAATGCATCGTTCATTTATTTTCCCCCTGGAAGGAGTTAACTGATCTCGCGCGCGTGATAAAGGACGCGAATTCAAATACACACTGGGCCGCGCGATCCTTCTTCTCTTTTTTGGTCGAGAAATTTTTTCCGAGTTATTGAACCCGATATTGCGCGCGCGTTTGCCGGTAATTAGCGCCGCGATGCATCGCGCGTTTCGCGAACACGAGTCGATCCGTTACATCACCTGGCGCGCTCTCCCTGTAAATGGATATGTTTCATTGCGCTCATTAAAAAGGCGCTTTCCGAAAATTCGATTAATAATTTGGGAATTTCGCTACGAAACGTATATTTGCCGTTCAGAGAAAGGCTAATTTAATTATGCAATTTTGTAGGGGCGATTTTTTTTTTTTTGGCAAGGTTCGTGTAATACAAATTTCATGAAAAATTGCTTCAATACATAATATTAATGACCTTTTATACTTGAAATGTATTCGTTCGCAATTGGCAGAGGGATAAAAAGCACCCTTTTTCAATGTAAAATAGCTGGAAAGGGTAATTAAATGCGCACATGAATAAAATAAGATTATTATTTATAAAAGATGTGAATAGTTCGTGAATAGTAAAATTGATGAAATATTCCAATAAATTCTCAAAAATAATTTAAACACTGATGAGATAATAGATATAAAGAACATGGACTTGTAAAGAATTCATGAAATAAAATGCGATAATTATAAAAATTAATTATCGTCGCGATATGCTTAAAAAATCTAGTATAACAAAGCTATCAGTTGTTAATAATGTACATTCTTATTATTGGATATTGTAATAATGAATAAATGAAGAGTATATGTTTAAAATATCTTTCTCTATCGAAATTCAATTAATAATAATTGATTCATTATAAACATTCCAACGAATTGGTTAAGCGATCGTTTCTGTCGCTTTAAACATTCTTAATGTCCAGCTTTTGTAAAACGAAAGCAAAGAAGCGTTGAAGATGAAGTAATAAATTACATATTAATTGCTTTAATTTATTTAAATAGGCTGTCAAACGAATGTAATTATTGTAGCTCCGTTTGATGTGATACAGATCAATCTAGCGAATCGCTTAAATCAACAATGTGTAACAAGTCGACCAATTATACGCATCGCCCAACCATAAATTATCTAATTCGTAATGTGATAGATGATCAAATTACTGACAATGACCTCGCTGATAGTGTGTACACTTTATTTTGTTAAAGTAATAGTTTAACCTGCAAATCTGTTTCGCGCTTTAATGTACATCATTGCCTTTGACTAATTACCCGGCAATTAGAATTAGGTAAAAGATCGGCAGGTTTAATTTTTTTTGGATTAACGGAGAGCCTCGAAATATCGGACTTTAGTGTTAATGAATTAGTTTGAATATTTCGACGTAGTTAGACCAAACGCTGCGGTGGCGGCCGATACGCTCTTCTCCAAATAACCCGACATCAAAGTCGCCCCGCTCAAATCTTAAAGATATCGGTGGTCGGATCATTCGTACCGCCAACCCTCACGGGCAAACTCGCCTATACGGAGAATGAGATGAGGACTCGAGGAGGGGGAAGATCGAAATACGGCCACCAATTAAGGAGTTTGATGTTATTGAACGTTAACGGTCGACTAGACCAAGTCCGCGGTCGCGGTAACTCTCTCCCTCAACGAAATTATGCTAATAGGAAATTTCCATTAGCAGACGCGCGCGTTTCCTAAATCGCTATTCTACACTTAAAATCGGAAGCTTCGTGTAAATTATATCTGCTTGGCGCGTTTAATCAGGATTTTAAATTCGAACTTACTCGATGTGTGTTCTGGAATTCCGAAGATTTTCTAGTCCCGCCCGCGAAAACATTAGTCGTTGTACACGTTTCCATTTTTTCCAGATCAAATAGTCCGAAATTGTTGACTCCAAAAATGTGCATTTTTTTCCACGAGATGCACCGGTGCATCTACTCCTCGATCCTTTGGCGAAAACGCTCCGGCAGACTCGCAGAAATCTGACATTCGGAGGACAATAGGCTGTCGCATTTCAGAGGATTCCGGAAATTTGCGCGGCACTTATCAAAAACAATAACTCGAGGCTTGGAAGAAATTTATCCCCCTGATTTTTTCGTGTCGATAGAGAATCTGCATATTTTTTGTGCATGTTTGTAGGATAAAACAAAAAATTTGCTGGTTATAATTCGAGTATTTTTAAGAAAACTATTCTCTTTTGATGTCAATAGTCAAGCATAATAACAATAATTTAAAAATAAGTTTTATATCGGTAATATTTATTAACGATGTTTGTTTTTATAATTTATAGCTAATAACACTACTTTTTTGTATAATTTCAGGTCGTATCCATCTCCAGTATCAAATGGAGTTCCAAACGGGGCGACTATGAATTGTTCAGGTAATAACATGTCGAATTTTAGATTATTTTCACCTCGAAAATGATCAATTTATAGATTTTGATAAAACTAGTATTTGCCCTATAATATCTACATGATGCTTACAAGAATAAAAAATTTTTTACGGCAAACATATGAGCAAACAACTGCAAGAATTTACCAATAAAAACTTGATTTACTAACTACATTTCAACTTAAAGGAATCATTAATTATTACATTAAAATTGTTTAAGCGATGATTGATACGTATAATGAAAGAAAATCTCTGATTTACGCGATTTTTAAATCATCGTTAACATATCTGTTGATAAAGAACAATTTTAATCGTAATAATAATAATAATTAAAATTTAAAATCTTTCAACTTTCTTACATGTCCATGGAAAAACTGTCAATTGCTTATATTTAAATAAAAACGCCAAACAGCTCGACTTCCACCAGTAAACTTCTTAATTTAATAAAAGCCGAGACATATTAGAATCGTCCACAATGTGCCTTTTGGGGATAATAAAATGCAAGGCAATCCGAGACAATACCTCATAATAAATCTCAAAAAAGGCACGTATCTCTAGTGCGAGGATTGGATTTGTCAGTAAAATATCATTAATTGAAGAGAAAAGAACTTTTATTATTCACATTATCATTTCACGAACGTTTATTACTTTAAAGTTCTACATAATGTAAAAATTGGTTTTATTTTTATTTCGGCCAAATCTTTATTATCTTAATAAAACGAGCGTTTAAATGCAACATTCGGATATATACGATAGCATGCGACGGAGACAACGTTTTTAGTGCATCAGTTTACCTTTAATTGCAGTTATGATTAGCTTAATTGGCAGTTACGTTATAATGGAAAATATAAATGATTTTAAATAATGTTTAATACTACTCTTTAACATGCGCAATAATTGTAAACCGGTTATTTACTTTAGTCATTACTTTATTTTTTAACGATTTTTACTTCAAATATTGGAATGAAATGCGTAGTGCTTTTTCAATTTAGTTTTTTTATTGCTTGTAAAATCAAATTATCAATGCTAAAAGGACTAAAAAGGCGACGGTATTTTAAACTTTGAATCAATAATTAATCGAATAGAATTTCTAATGTCAGATATGTCTGTCATTAAATGAGCTGAATACAGATATCGGTAAACCTCCATCGTATATCCATAAAACTGTCTGAAATGCTGATATACGCGAAGAAAAAAATTGGATTGACTTAACTACATAATGCGGTTAAACAAAATCTGTTGTTTCGATAAATTATGTTATTAAATCAACAGAGTTTCTGTTAAATCAACTAATTTCTCGTCAAATCGACGGAAATTTTGTCAAATTAGTCGAAAATTCAATTTCGCATATTTAGCAGCACGATGTACTTGAGTCAATGAAATTTTTTTTCTTAAGCACTCATCGAGGTACGCATAGATTAACTTTACATCGGAACATCTCGGAGTAATTCGGCGATCAATAGTTCTCGATATTTCGGTTAATTGTTGAAATTAGCTCGAGAGCACAGCTGAAAAGAAACGAAAGAATCAATCGCGCGCCGCGAGTATCGATAATCAAAATTGATGCGCGGCAAATCCGAGCAGGACGCCTATGTAAATATAGGTCAGACATGTGATCGTCCCGACGCGGAAGCTTATAATCCCCTTTGAACCTTTGAACCTAGTGCTTTCTAAGGTCAAAGGTGGAAGGTTACGGATGCGATTAAAACGGCGCGATAGTCGATAAACATCATTTCAATAAAATGACAAACTTGGCTCGGTGAAAGTTTGCGGTTAGTTGAGAAGGTCGTGAGGAGTTGGAATGTAGTTTTGTTTGAGGTTGCAGAGCTTCGCTCTTAATTGCCAGTTTATCGAGCACAAAACGTTTAGTTTTCCTTCTGAAAAGCGTCTTTATTCTTGTAACGCATTGACGAAAAAAAGTGACGAAAGTAACGCCTCCAACCGAGCGCGCAGCCACCGAGGTAGTCAGAGTAAAAATAAAAACGAGAGCATGGTTTTTGGTTATGAATTGCAGGCCTGCTGGTGAAGCAGGAGGCGCGGGACGACGGGTACGAGACGAGCCCGGACCTGGAGATGCGCAGCACTGGGGGTGACAGCAGCCAGCAGTACCACACGCCTCTGACGCCGCACACGCCGCACACGCCCCACACGCCCCACACGCCGCTCACGCCGATATCGGCCACGCCGCACCAGCCCCAGCAGCCCGGCTCCTCGGCCGCAACCCTCGGCCAGGTGAGGCACCCCCTCCGACCAGCGCCGCACCATCGATCACGGCCAGCGCCTAATTACCGGCCTCTTAAGGGCTCGGAAATGCACTCCGTCGCCCGATTCGACTCGAATGTATATATAGGCCGCGTATATTCCGACGCGTATTCCAGCGCTTTTTCACCCTCCCCGGGGCTCGGGATGCTTTACGAGGCGGCGCTCAAAATTTATGACGCGCCGGAGGTCTTTATTGGGCAATTTCGCCCTCTCTCTCTCTTTCGGATTCTTTTCTCCTCCTTTGTCGGGGGGGTTAACGCTCCGAATGGGAGCCTTGAATATTTCATTGGCTTGTAATCGTTTGTTAAGAGCTCCCGATTTATTTCTTTATAAGCGGATTAGCCGCCTTCTACAGAGGAGGGGAGAGAGATCTCCGCTCGAAAGTCTGGAGGCGCGCTCGGCTCAAGGGCTTTCCCGACCCTCCGCCGGCAGCGGGACTCTGTTTTTCTTTTCGGCGTTACGCCTTCACGGGATATTAAACCGCGTGCGTTTGGGCCAATTCTCTTGAAGGAGCCCTTAACGCCTCCACTGAAGTTCCAAACAAACTGCGCTGTCCGGCAGGCAGGGAGAAGGAAAGAAATTCGGTCGGGCTTAGAAATCCCCCCCCGGGTTTACGGGCGGACTCGGCGACTTTGGCTCTCGCTTGCGCGCGAGGAATTACGCAACTATATACCGGCGCGCGCGCTCTCGGCCGAGAGAGCGGACAGGGAAAATTTGCATGTCTCGTTCTCCTTAACGAGCGCACGTGCGCCAGATCCTCGGCGGATAGCTGCACACGGCGAGCTGTTACGCCGCGGACACATAGTTGCCGGGGATGCGCGTTTGCCAGGTGCGCGCGGCGACGGACCCGACGTCGTCCCGGGCATAAAGAACGAGCCGAGTGTCTTGCCGGGGGGCTTTATATCCAAAGCTTTTTCGGCGAAGCTTTTGTTCAAAGAGAGAGCTGCCGCGCCTCGAGCTTCGCCGGCCGATTAAGCTCTTTTTTCGCCTGCTTCGCCTTCGTTACGGCCTCGGACGAGCTTCATCGAGTCACTTTACCGAGGAGTAATCTGCGCTTTTTAATGAGCGCTGGATTTCTCGCGGAGACTTTGGCCAATTTTGACGACGAAGAACGATTGAAAGAATTCAATTGGAAGACCTAAATCTTATTCGATTTTGACAAACATTATACTGTTCTCTTCTTGTGATATCCCTTGTTAAACAGCCGTTTACGGTGGGACGTAAAATACGTGTCATCGTAATGCAATTTTTTCACGCGGTCGCCTCGTCGTGGAAAAAGACTTGAATTAAATTATGCCCCTCTATGGTCATTTCAATTCTCCCCATCGGGGGAACGACTAACAGGTGTCCCCGCTCGCCAAGTTTTTAATAAGATTAGGGTCTGTTTGAGCACGCGAATATCGTCGGGGCGGTCGATACTTCATTAGCCCTTCTTCCCTTTTCTCGCGGCACCCTTTCACAGTCAGCAGATATATATATATATGTACCTCGGGAAACACGTCGCCGATTTATCGTGATCGAATTCTCGCGTACGTACACTTCTTTCGCGCCCGTCGACGATCGTCCTGGCGGAATGGAATTGTCTTCTCGCGTGATTCTCTTCCTGCCTCGGAGATTGTCTGTTGCGTTTTTCTTTTTTCTTTTTTTTACCTGGTGAGTCATCGCTTTGTGCGAGTTCTTTTCCCGGATAGAGTAAGTTATAGTATCTCGAGATTTTACAGCCTCGTAAAGGATGAATCTTAATAGGATGTTAGGATCTAATTAAAACGCTTTGCATATCGACTGGTTTCGAACAAAGATTCGTTTAGACGAGTGCGAAAAGAAAAAAAAACGTTATATCGCGACGAAGCACAAGTCGAAAAGCGAGCTAAATATATAAAAGAAGCGCAACGTCAGTTTAGCGTTGCAGCAATATCGCGCGCCAGTGCAATATGTACTGATGTTCCCGAAAGCCGCACATCCATGCGGTCAGCTGGTTAGCCGATTAATTTCATGCGCTTGACCGCATTAACCGCACACGTAAAAACGTTGGATTATACGGGTATATAAGGAAAGGTTTTTTCGGGCTCGTTTTGCAGGTGTCGATAAAATGCGAGACGCCGGTGGACCCGTATTCCTTCGTCGACGAGGAGCTGACGATGAGCGGGATCAGGACGGCGAGCAGCCCCGGTGACAACCCGGACGTGATGGCCTGCGGTGGCGCCCAGCCCGGCCTCGGCACGCCCACGGCGCCCACGCCGCCCAATTCCCTCCAGCAGCAGCAGCAGCAGCAGCAGCAGCAGCAACAGCAGCAGCAGCAACAGCAGCAGCAGCAGCAGCAACATCCAATGGGCCTGCAGATGATGAACGGTGCGGTCAATCCCGGACAGCTGGCTCACCAGCCTAAGAAGCGCGGCCGCAAGAAGAAGTGCGAGATGATCCTCACTCCGGAAGAGTTAGTGTCATTAGTTTTTTTATTCGGCTCCTGGCGAAATGAATTATTGCCGCGGAAAACTTGCTTTTCGAAAATAGTAAATGTTAATTCGTTTTTAATTCAGATTTGCGCGTATAATTTAAAGTCGATTAATAAAAAAATTTTTGGAAAAATTTGTAAAACTGCATTTAAACAAGCAATATAGTTCAAGGGAATGTTTTTTGGAATATTATCATTATTTAGTACCCTTTTACAATGCCAAGCATGATATAAAACATTGTCTTGGTCACACCCACGATTTTTTTTAACTCAAAGAAACTATATTATCGATCTAGAGTAGATAATGAAAGTTTCAAATTACTTATTTTGTAATGCTTAATGTGAGATGTTAGTTTGGTTTGCTGACCCCATCAGACTATAAAATTTATTTAAAATAAACACAACAATCAATAAAGTTACAATAAAAAAAACAATGATTATACACTGCAGTAATACGATTTTCGTAGATAAATTCGTTTATATTCGTAGATAAAACAAAACAAATTGCTAACTAATTAGATTTACTTAAAATCGTCACAAGAGAATTGTAAGATTAATCTAAAAACGCTATATCAATATAAAAGTATGAAAAGAAAAAAGATATAGCGTTTTTAAATAAATCTTACAAGTCTCTTATAACAATTATAAGTAGATCTAATTAGTTCGCAATTTGTTTTGTTTTGATTGAATTGTATACATAAACTTAGACAGATAAAGAATCCAACTTTGAATTTATCCGTATTGTAATTTTTATTGATGGTTGTATTTATTTTGAATAAATTTTACAGCCTGATGAGGCTAGCAAACCACACTAATGAAACGTCGTTAGACGACATGTAATTTGAAGTTTTCTTTAATGGAAATTATACATTTAAGAAGCGATTACTCGACGACGTTTCTGTGCATACTGCAATTGCTCACGTTTTTTATTATAATTTCACTGAGAGAAAAGTTTAGGAAAAATTGACATACTGCCTGGTAAGGCCACCACAGCCTGTCAAAACAAAAAAAATTACCATACTTTATAGGAAAATTTACCAAACAGTATAGTCAAATTTCTTACAAAGTATGGTAATTTTTTTTCTGTGGTGGCTTTACTAGACAGTATGATGATTTCTACAAGATTATTTGTACTTTTTACTATATTCCTTCTCGCAGTGTATAATTATGTAAACGTCACATTATAGAATCGAAATATCGTTATTCTAGCTTTTCATGCGCACAGAATCGTAGCGAGCAACAAAATTTCATCCAAAGATTGCAAAAAAACAAGGAGCATTAACTGAATCGTTGATCGTTTTTCTCTGATTATCCCCAGAGCGGAGTTGGCCGAGGCGAAGAAGCGAGCAAAGACGTACAAGGAGAGGAAGAAGCACGACAGGTTCGACGGCATGCCGGAAGAGGAAGTCAGCAAGCGCGTGCTTCCGGATCACCTTACTAACGACCTCGACATCATCATTGTAAGTACCTCTTGGCCCACGCACACCGTACGCCGATTCCTCGCGCACAGCTCCCTCCCCCCTGAACGACTCGCGAGCTCGACGCGGCAGCAGCAGCATCCCATTAGCAGAGGGCAGAGGGGACTGCTGCACTTCTCAACCTCTCCCTTTTTCCAGAATTTCAGCTGCGACGACGACGACGACGGCGATGAGCCTCCCCGAGGCGTTGCGCCGCCGCCGCGCCTTTTATCAGAGAGACAGAAGACGAGAGTCTCCACTTTCGTCTCGCCGAGGGCGCGGTTTCTTTCTCTTTAGCTGCGCGCCGAGCCAGGGTTCAATTCTCCCCCCCCCCCTCCCCGCCGCGTGAATAGGCAGGCGCCGGTTATTAAAGCGGCAGCGAACATCTGGGTTAGTCGTAATTCATCCCTCCTCGTCGAGGCTCGATTGACAATCGCTGCAGGAGCGATTATACGGTGCATTTTTTTTTTTTTTTTAGAAAATCTTGCATTATGCATAATTATGTAGCCCCGCCGCATTCGCAAGTCTCGGCGACGACGCCATCGCGGAGAGAGATATTTATTGTGCGGAGTGTTCATTATCGGCAAACAAGCTCAATAAAATTGATTCCTCCTCGATAAGAGGCTTTGATTGAGCTGAATGAGTAATTGCGTCTGACGCCTTTGTGAGTTCCGAGAATTCGCCGGGTAAATTGAAGAAACTGCGCGTTCTATACGTAACAGTGATTTCCTTACCTATCCGTTTCCTCAAAAACTGCATTTTGAATAGCAATTAAGCGTAAAACGCCTCCTGCCAGACCTCTCGAGCTCAAGGTTAGGATTTTTATGCGGCGGCTAATCGACGGTAAACTATCGAATAAAAGGCTCTAGAATTCAAGTCGGAAAATACTGCCATCGGCTCTCTGGATAACGCGAATTCGACAAGGCAGCTCGTTCGTCCTCCAATACATTATTATATTAAAGCTCCCCTCGAAAAGAGTCCTCATAAAACGTAAAAGGCCGGCTCGGTTAAATCTGGATCTGCGAGGAGCGCTCGAAAAATAGGTAGGAACTTTGAATTTTTGAATTTCTCCGAGGGACTTTGGAATGACGTTGACGCGCGCGAGGGAGTGCAAAGTCAATCTCGACGGCTCTTATTGCACTACTCGTCTTTGATGCTCGTCGGCCCTTTTCCCCCGTATATATATTGTGTGCGCCTGGCGAATTTGACTTTTATGAAAGACACTCGCGGGTCTTCGTAGCCGACGGTCTTGTCCCTTTTTTCCGCCGCTTTGTGCAAGGGTCCGAGAGGGTTCTTTTCTGCGACTCCCTCTTTCCCCTCTGACCCAGAATCCAGTGACCCTTCGCAGCGTCCTTTCCGCAGCTTCGCTCTCGATAAAACGCGTTTTAAATCAAACGAAATCTGTTTACGCATACTTTAGGCAGATTAATTGCGTCTGTTGTTTACGATGTAAAATTAATAAAATACGCGAATCCAAACGAGAGAGAGAGAGAGAAGCTTAGGGAATCGAATTGGCAATAAAATCGCGGTGCTAATTAACCGGTTTTTATAAAAGAGCTCGCACGGAACGCTCGCGCAAACCGATCGTATTTATCATGGCGCTCGAATTGGCAAAAATTCCGGCGAATGATCATCAGGGCCGCGCGCCTGCACCCTTTGATTAATCGGGATAAAAGAGCCGGCGTCAAACAAAGCCAATAATGTTCAAAAGACTCACCTCTCTCTCTCTCTCTCCCTCTCTCTCTTTCCCCGGGCCGACGCTTCAATTTCGCTGTATTTCACCTTCATTACAGAGCAGTGAGCTTGGAATAAAAAATTCGAGCGGTCCCGCCTCGAATTAAAACGGCAGCAGCGGCGGCGGCGGCGGCGGCGGGGGTGGGAAAAAAAAACGAGAGGGAAAATGAAGAGTTAAAAGCAGCGGCGGCGGCGTCGGCGGCCCGCATTGCGCGAGAGCGATATTGGCGAAAAATGCTCGGCGAAAAATGCCCTTTGTCCGATTTAACAGTAAATTAAGTCGAATTGCCGGGCGAGCGCGTAATCGCGGCCGGGCCATCTATAAATTTGTCATTCGACATAACTCGATGCGAGAGCAGCCTGTATGTACACGTAGCGCCGCGCGACAATTCGGTCATTAACGCCCGTAGCCCGGATGTAATCCGCTCTGTCTCTAGCTCGCTTTTTCCCGGATTTCGGGCCTTTTTCCCGACGGGCGCGAAGGCGTCCTCGTCGCGCGTTTCGACAAACCATAAACTTACCTTCGCCATTTTTGCCGCACTATTTTCGCGCGGCTCAAACGGCAGCGACTGAATTAGCGCTCGTCGGGGCAAAGGGGAGGATTTAGGCCGGATTTTTTTCCCGACCCCGTCTATCTTTTCGGCGCATTCGCCCGGGACACAGACACACACGCCGATATTGACGCGCGCTCACGTCCATCAGAGTCGTGTTTTTAACCTCTTCCTCCCCCGTCCGGGCTGCCGCCGCCGCCGCGCGCGCAAATGAGCTTTCGCGCCGCTCTCCCGGATGGGCCGTTCAACGTCACTCGAGCGGCTAACGCATCGGCGTTAACGCGCTAATGCGATACGTACTTTATGGGGGGGGGGAGTGCAGGGCGTTCGTTGCGTTTCGTTTCGTCTGGCTGGCCGGCCCTCTCTCTCTCTCTCTTTTTTCCGCGCGGGCGTTTATCAGCAGCCGCGGGACGTTATCGAGCGCCGGGGATGCGGCTGCTGCCAGGCCGATTTATACCACTGGTCCCCCCTTGATGTCTGCCTTTATTTCCGAGGCTCGCCGCTGATTTAGCGCGGCATCGATTAGCCGCCGCGCCGACTCGTTCGAGCATCTTGATGATCGGTTCCTGTCCGTGCGCCCGTCGCGGAGCTCTTTAAAACAGACCCGCGCGACCTTAACTCGGGCCGACGTGTCTCTCTCTCTCTCGCTCGAAACCGCTCGTCGGAGCGAGCGACTCGGCGACGAACGAAGCGCGGCAAGCTCGAAAAATTCCTCGCGCTCGGCGTTACGTGAACCGCGGGCCGAGGGAGAAAGCCGGAGAGCGAGGACGGCCGAGTCCTTGGGGGAAGAGGGCCGCGGGGCTGCATCCTCCGCGGGCGCGATTCGCGCGCGATAAGAGAAAAGGCGCAATCGAGCGCGGTGGACAGGAGGGGATAATTGCAGTCGGCGCGGGCAGCTTTTCATTTATTTACGTGCAGCGCGCCTGTCAGCCGCGGCGACACGCGACCGCCCCGCGTAAGTAGGTTGGACACGTATTGCTCTCCGCCGAGCGCTCTCGTGTATGCAGGGAGTCTCGGGCCATCCGCGAGGAGACAAGTCGATCCCCCGCCGGACAAAAGTGCCGGCCGTTTTCGAGACCGGGGAAGGCTCGCGGCTTTTACGTAATGTCCGTTTCGAGGCTTCGAGTCAGCGGACGGTTTGAAAATCGTCTTGAGCTCTTTGGACGGCCTAAAAATTAAACGCAAGAGTAACCCTCGAGAAAATGGTAGTCTACTGTGTTTTCAATGTTAATTAATAACGTTCAATAGGAACGCGTCGCGCGGCGGTCGTGACAATTTTGTCGCACCTTGAACTGCATCTAAAAACTCGATTAAAAAGTAAATACGTTTTCCACGCTATTTATTATGAATATCGCGCGTTGTTCGTAATTCAAACGTTTTATAAAATGAATTAGTCGCTTCTCGATCGCAAATCAAACTTTCATTGCTCGTCTCTGCGCGGCGTGCATTATTTCCCGATCTTTTTTCTTTTCTAGCCAATAATTCGCGTTTCAGCTTGAATAATGCACAGGGCTGCGCGAGAGTAATTTTAATAAATGGGGGGAGAAGAAAAGAAGAAATATCGAGCATTGTTCACACTTGTGCACGTTCGAGCACATTGTACATATGCTTATAACAACTCGTAATTGCAATCAATTATCTAGGCTGACGCGCAAACACGCGATCGTCTTCGTTCGAACAATTGCCCTTTTGAATGTGTTGCCAGCGGAGCGCCGTCAGCTGGCTATAGCCGCGTGTTTTAGAAAGTTTGTCCACTGAAAAAGGCGCCGTCAGTTTTATTCTTTTTCTTCAACTTCTTTCCGCGAAGTGTATCTCTTTTTTTGCCGCGCAGCACAGTTTTGCGCTCGAACGTATAATCTTAAGAATTTTCAGGCGTACATACTAACTGAACGAAGTACACTTTCTATTGTAGTCTTTCCGCCGCTGTTATTATATTCTTGTTCATGAATTTTGAATTGCTCTATAGCAGATTCTATAATCACCTATCAGTACAAGTTTAATTTCATCCGTGCGACTTTTTCTTACAAGTAATGCATGGAGTTGAACTAAGTTAGTCACCGAGAAAAAGTCTTACTTCTGCAATAAGGTTTGCCATAAATTATGATGGTTGCCTACGCAGTTGAAACATTTTCTATCGATTACGATACTTTGCCAGCGACAAAAGCCCCCCCGAACAGCGGAACTCGTTCAAAAATTTTTCTATTGTCAGAGCTGCCTTGCGAACTTATTACTCGCAATTAAGCGGCACAATGCTACTTTAGCCAGCTTTTATTTTCGAAGCAAGACCTCCTCTCCAGGTAATTCGGCCGCTATAATCGACGCGGCTCCGAGCCCAAGAGAGAAAAGCCGAGGCTCGCCTCGCTCTCCCGCGCTCAACCGGTCACGATTACGTTCGCGAGAGCGGCACGTGAATCGGCGCGCCACCGCCGCGGGCAGGTTCATCCTTGGACTTTGTCGTTATTAATTACCTAACCTCCAAAGTGAGGAGAACGCAGGTACTTACGCGCGCGCGAGAGCGGCCATTGCGCAACAGGTACAAGCGTACACTCGCACACACACACGCACACACCCACATCCGACGCGGAGAAACCGGCGACGTAAACCAGCCGCGTATGTACGCGCCGCGCCGTTGCGTAATCAGTCCTGCTAAGCAAGCCGCAGATGAGTCGGCCAAGCCGAGCGCTCTTCTGCACATGCCCGATGGCTTTCGAGTGTGCGTTGCTCAAAAACTGATACGTCCAATATTCCTCCCGCTAACTTTGAAATTATCGAATATTTTACCGCTACTTGTATGTCCTTTGGAGGGGAGATTTGTTTTTTTTTTACGAACGGGTATTGCGTCGGAGCTTGGATGATGCACGGGCACTTTCGCAGCTGTTTCGCGATCGTGTTCGATTCTGCGCGAAACGCAGGAGTATTAGGCGCCCGTCGCGGTTTGCCTTTGAAATTTTCATCGTACCGAGTAACGAGCTGAGGTGACGCCGTTTTTATTAAGAGGAGACTTTTCTGCGGCGAATGAAGTTGTCCGGCTTTATTTGACCTCTTTCGTTTTTAAATTTTAAACCACTTGTTGGTTGTCTGCGCGGTGTATAGCTCGACTTCAAACTTCGCGAATGAATCTTTTTACAAGCAACTTTGGCTTTCGAGTTTTCCAAACTTATCGGTAAACTAAAAAAAAAAAAAAACGTGCAACTTCGTAAAAGCGTAAACAGCACTTTTGCAGAACCAAAATTTAGCTGTTTAAAAAAACATTTGTTCGAGCCACAATCTCGCGTTTAAACGCGAGCACAATCGCGGCCCGAACACAGCGCGGGATTTCGCGAAAAAGAATAAACACGCCGAGCATCTTTCGTCTCTCTCTCTCTTTTTTTTTTCGTCGACGTCGTCGTCGTCCCTCCCGACACATCGACTCGACATCGACACAGCGGCAGAGTGAACGACCCCTGAGCGACGGGGGGGAGGGTTGGTTGGCGCGCGCGTTAACGAGAGACTCCGCTGCCTGCCGTCTGCGCGCCGCGCCGGAAACGAGGTGGAAATAAGCCCTGGCCGCCTGCTTGCTAATTTCGCTGAAACCGATCGAAGAAAGTCGACGACGACGACGACGACCCACCCGTTAGTCGGCGCGGCCAAAGAAAAACGCTCCGTTATTTCGTTCGCCGACGAGAATATTTCGTTACCACGGGAGATGCGTGACCCCAAAGCTTTGATTGGCTCGGGTCCCGCTTGAGCTTGAATGGACAAAGCTGCGAGTTGGGAAACTGAGAAATATATAGACGTCGCCGATTAAAGTCGAACAAATCTCGTTAGTCGATGTCGCTGCATTTTAATTTAGTTTTTCCAAGTAGAAAATCAGTTCCATTTGAGCATTAAACTTTATTCGTTCGTTCGCTTGCACTTGAAAAAAGCACTTTCTTAAAGAGCTCCGTCTTGCGAGCTTACAAATAAGGAATCCGGTTAGATTATGTTCAAGCTGCAATCAAAGCAAACTTCGTAAAGAGTTTAGACACTTTTTGAGGCTTTCCATGAAAGCTTAGTTCAACTGTTCCCAATAAGTAAGTTACGTATAAAATAAAAAAAAAAACAATTTGACTGTACCGTAGAGTCAATTAAACGTTGATTGACAGCAATCGACAAGTCTATAGTTCACCCCAATGTCATCCATTTCAATGAATACTTTTCCAACACAATAATCTCCCTTTAAACCATTGAACCGTCGCTCTCAATGGGATTTCGAGCTCTGTTATTGTTCGAAAAAGTATATATCGCGCGCGAAAAAAAGCGGAGCTGAAGCGCCGAAAAGTTGCCCAAGATTGCGATAATCTCTCTCTCTCTCTCGTTCATCCTCGATATCTTTCTTCATTTCGTCTTTGTTTTCGTTTTGCAGATCGGCATCAACCCCGGGCTGTTCGCTGCTTACAAAGGGCACCACTACGCCGGACCTGGCAATCACTTTTGTAAGTACAATATGATTTTTTATTGCGAAATTTGCGGTTTCCTTTCAAACTGTTGTAAAACTTGAGGTCGATGCTTTTACTAGAATCTGACATTAAAAAAATGCTCTACTTCGCAAGTCCACTACTACTACTTCTGGTCTTTTATTAAAATGATAAAAATAGCTTTAGTAATTTGGAAACGCGTATTTCCTATACGTTCATAATAATCAATTCTCGACCTGTCAGTTATTCGCGCATTACATGTATTCTTTGCCCAAAATGAGTTACTAATTTTTCTACCTAAAAAAAAGAGAGATAAAAATCGGGATTATTTTAAATAGTGCTCGACTTGACTTGTGAGAAGCGCATCGACCTCCTTAACGCATTGTTACGAGAGGCGAAAGTTACGCAACTTTAGAGTGGAGGCGAGGATTCTTTTTTTTTTCTTTTTTTTTTGACAGTATAACCACCGCGGGAGAGAAGGGGAGGCTGAAAGGATGCGAAATTCACGATGTGATTTCAATCGTGACGCAAACTTTTTTCTCCTGTCGAGATGACGCCTTACTTTAATTGCACTTTCGAAATTAGCTTGAAGATCGTAAGTGTATTACTTTTCGAAGTCGAAATTTCAGGGTTTTCATTTGATTCCCGTTTATTTTAACTTAGGATTAGATGGTCTGTTTTAGTTTATTAATGAACAAGTTTATTTTTGTAACTTTTGGAAGTCTGTAAATTAAGGCTTTTCGAAGTTTAAAACTTTGTTCAGAAGCAAATATAAAATATATGTGTAAAACACCAAATAATTCAATTCTTAATCCAATTCGATTTTTTCGTCTCGACAAAAACATACTATTTCCTTAATAATAATATAGTCATTTTATAGTTATCGAACATGCAGCAACGAATAATTTATCGAACATAGACTCCCAAAAGAAGTCGATAAGATAATGCGGTAATATCTAACTAGTCCGTTGAATGCGAATTCAATTGAACAATAATGTTTAATATTTCACGGCTTACTCATTGATTTCAGTACACCTGATCAGCCGTCATAAAATATGCAACGATTTCATTGTCCGCCCTTCGAGCTACGCATTTTTCGCATTTTGCCGTTTCTTTTCTTTTTTTTTTCGTTTTCTCGTCCGACTATGTGTTATCCTTGCGTGAGTACCCGAGGAGTATTAAATATGCAATACGCCGGTAATTACTACCTTCTACTTTTACGTTTAAAGGGAAAAAGTTTTCATACAATTTCAAGTGTTTATGACGTTTTTTTGGCTTCGTTACATTTTTGTAAATGTATTTTTTTGGTTTGACTTGGAATGATAATAATGTCGATTCCGAATTTTGATACTAGCTGAAAAACCGTCTTACAACTTTTCTTTACTGTTGTGCGCGACTTTTTTTCAACTTTAATGTAAAGCTATTTACATGAACATACGTACTTTTCGAAGTTTAAAACACTTTTGAAAAAACAATAGAACCACAGACTAAAATAATAACTGAAAAACTGTCTTACAACCTTTCTTTACTGTTGTGCGTGGCTTTTTCCAAACTTTAATGTAAAACTATTTACATGGCCATGCGTACTTTTCCAAGTTTAAAAAACTTTTGAAAAACAACAAAACAACTTGGATAATTTTTCGAGAAATGAATCTAAATCTGTGCATTGCAAAGTAAACAGTCGCTTGTAGAGCTAAAAAAAGGGCAGGTGAATTTTGTATTTTGCGAGCACTTGCTCTAATGCCGCTAAGCCAGCGCCCCCTCGCCTTGGTGCAAAAAGCCGCACTCGAGCTTTCAACGGGCCCCGTCAAAAGGAGCGAGCCGGAGCGTTTTTCGAAAAAATCCAGCCTGTTTTTCGAACGGGGAGGGGACGAAATTTCGAGAGGTCAAGCTCTCTCTCTCTCTCTGTCTCGCGAGCGGCGCAATATCGGCGCTCGTCCCCCGATAAAAAAAAAAAGCGGCGGGCGGCGCGCAAAATGAAATACGAGCGACGATTAGCCTCGGCGCGAGCGCGCGCGCATTATCTCCGCCAGGCCATCGGCGCTTGTCGCGCTTATTTCTCCGTCGCCTCTCCCTGCCTGCCTGTCTGCCTCTCTCTTCCTCTCGCGCGCACGCGGAATAAAAAAAATGGGGAGCGGAAAAAAGGCTGCGACGGGGGCAGCCGGAGAAAAAATATGGGTCGGGGGGAGGAATATATTCATCGGCGCTCTCGCGCGATCGGATGAATGAACTCTGAAGCGAGCGACGCTGAATGAGTCGACCCCAGTTGCATTTCTAGACTCGGCGCAATCTAACGAGTATTGTACTCTATTTCCCATTGTTGCCCGCCTCTTCCTTAATTGGTAATTGTTAATACTGACTTGGTAATGCTGACGCGTTCAAAACTAATAAACTTCTTCTTTGGCTGCCTTTTTTTTAAAAAGTAAACTGCTCCTTTAAACATAAAACGTTGCTTTAAACGGTGAAGCAACAGCTTCTTGCTTAATAAATTCAGCGGTTATATCTTGCTGTTTTGTATGCATGCAGCATTTTAAAACCCAAACATTTCAGTATCACCTGTTATAAGTAGTAATATAGTAAAAAAAAGTTAGTTTTAACCTACCAAATTTTAACTTTATACTGCAACCATCACGTTGTAGCTTCTTTTTTTACTTTCAATGAAAGTAGAGAAGAGTTTAAAAATTCATGGGATGTGGCTGCACGTAAAAGTTAGTCTAATGTAGCGAACATTACAAGTAGCTTCTAGAAGGGACGGCGACCACTTGAAGATCCAGTGACCTAAACTTATTTTGAAGTTCACTGAAGTTCGCATTACAGGATTTTATAGATAATGAATAACGTCTACGGGATGTTTCAAGATTTCTGACCCAAAGTGAAAACTTGCTTTACTGATATTTAGCCCTTAAAATAATTGACTCGCTCAGGTATTTTAAGAAAAGTGTTGAAACTTTGCTAAATAACTTTAGACTTCGGTTCCACTATTAGAGTTTTTGTAGAGTTTGACTTGATATAAAAAATATTTTTTTCTTTCTGGCTGAAATCCTTTAGGAACGAAGCATATTATTTTATAAAATATTTAAAAATCAGTATTTCTCGCGCGCGTGTATTCTTAATGGCAGACATATTTCAAAATTACATGGCATTTTTTAGAATTGCTGATTCTCAGGTCAAAATTCAGATTTGAAATTCAAAATGACAAAGGCAAGATCGGAGTAGAATACGTGAAAGTCTCCGGTTTGCATAAGCGCACCATTGCTTTTGAGTGATCATTTTGAATTTTCAAATTTAGACTTCATCTATAAATAGAGGTTGACTCACTTTGGGCTAAAAAAGAAAGTTTGTAAAGTTTTGTTTGAAATAATGTCTTGGCTTAAAGATCATATATAGAATAGATATAAATTACGCTAAAAAATTAGATTTTTAAATTAAAATTTTTAATACACCTGTCTAAATATAATTTAAAACAATAATGCTTCCATTTGTACAATACAAGTTATGCAATTTTTTTCAATTTTATAGTTAAAAGAATGTTTACAGAATCAAATATTGTAAACTTCCTTTTTCCTCAGGTAGTAATAAGGATTCAAGTTCGTTAATGAAAGTACTTGGCAAACCTCAAAAGAAATTGAATACATTTCTCGAAGTTAATTGAATTTAAGCGTCTTACCCATTTAAACTGTTTCTACTGACAATAATTTTTGCTTGTCCTAGTGAAAATGGAAAAGTTGCCAAACGTTATAAAAATCCTGTTAATGACAAAAAAACTGGATAAAACTGCCTAACTAAGGCATTTCAAACTCTTAACAACATTAGACAGCATTTAGTAGTGTTAACAGAAGTTTAGCAGCGTTTGGTAGAGTTTAGCAAGATTTGGAAAATATGCGTTTTTTTGGCAAAATTTATAATTAAAATAAATTTGACAAAGTAAGATAAGATAGAGCGATGGTTGGTAAGTAGCAGCAGTGTTTAGTAGAATTGGACATCATTTCGCATTGTTTGGCAATGTTTATTAATGTTTGGTATGTACCTTGGCAATGATTAACAATTCGTAGTTTTCTGCACTGTATTGGCAATATTTAATAGTGTTTATTATAATATTTAGGAAATACTAATATTGTCCTATAATACATTGTTTGTGAAAACTGCAGTTTTTGCTGCAAACATTGAGAAACACTTAAGCACTGCCAAATACTGTCAAACGCTGCCAAATAGAGCTACCTTTTATCGAATCTTTCATATTACTGCCTAATACCAGAAAGGGCTCGAAATCACTGCAATACTGAATCTTTAAAATCGTTCAGCAAGGGTTGACAGTGTTTGCCAGTGTTCCGCAAAATTTGACAAAGAAAATTTTTCCACTCGGGTAGACAAATCTTGAATTGCAGTATTACACTTTTTGAGTTGTGACTTACCAAGATAAAAAAACCTATTAATTTCCCCACGAGGTCTACTGGATCTAAAACTTTCCGATCAACGCAGAATCAGAGCCTCCCTAAAAATGCCTCTAAAAATGATCTCGTCCTTGAACCTAACCTCAAAATACCTGATTTAAAAAAATCTACGCCAGCGCGCGAATCCTGACCCCAACCCAGCTGGGCATGAAAAAGTTGCGATAACGGCAGCGACAGCAACGAACGCCCGGCTGATAATAATAATAAAGAAAAAAAAGAGCTCTCGCGAGCGCGCGCGAAATCGAGACTATGGCGTGTGCTCACGAACATAATATAACCTCGCTCTCCTGAGTTCCTCTCGGAACAACGCGTCCGACGAGAGAGAGAGAGAGAGAGAGAGAGAGAACAAGCCCCGGCGTATATAATAGAACGCTCTCTCGCACGCACGCACGTACAGGCAGCGCCGTCTATTTTTAATGCGGCATATATCTGCGCTCACGCGGCGCAGTTCCGATCGGGCTTTAATAAACATTTTTGCACGCCAATGACCACGCTCAGCTCAGCTCTCTCTCTCTCTCTCTCTCTCTCTCTCTCATTCGCTTTACCCGCGGCGCCCATTACGCACGCATACACGCGTGCGTGCACTTTGTACGAGCCGTGCTGCTCTCACCCTCCTCCCGCCTCCTCTCCTCTCCTCTCCGCCCCCCGAGAGAACGAACGAGCGAGTGACTGAGCGCGAGAGGTTAGGTTAGGTTAGGTTCGCTCTTACACAGACGCGCTCGGGCTGGATTTTCCAGGATTTTCCCGGGATCGCAGTGTGCGTCTCGACGTACAAGTGTAGGAGAGAAAGAGCTCTCTCGAGCGCGCAGCTGTATGTGTGCGCGACAGCGAGAAAGAGAGGAGGAAGAGTTGTGCTCGACTAGGGGGCGCTTGCGGTGGGTGAGGCCAGGGGGGAGAAACTATAATGAGTGGTGCGCGTGAAGGTAGAGCGAGAGAGAGAACGAGAGAGAGAGAAAGCCAGGATAAAAAGGGGGCGGAGGTGCGGTGGCGGTGCGGCGGAGCGCGGGACGAGGTAAAAAGGTTGGGAGCTGTGGCAACTGCTAGTGGGTTGGAAAGGGGAGGAGGTGGTGGCTGGCGGGCTGGCTTGCTTGTTGGCAGGAGGGTGAGAGAGAGAGACTGGATGTGCGGCTGGTTATAGAGCTGGGACGAGGCGTGTATAAGGACGAGAGAGACGCCGAGATAAAAAGAAAAAGATGAATTTTCGAGGAAAAGAGGAGAGAGAGGGAAAGAGAGAGAGATTGGAAGGAAAGCAACTGTGAGCTGGAGAATTGTGAATCGGTGCTGTGTACCAATTTGAGGAGCCAGACGTGGCCGATGAGACTTTAAAGCTGCTGCGTGCTCGGGGAGCTCGTGCTTTAAAGCTGCTACGCCGTTCGCTACCCCTCGGATCGGTAACAATATTAAATGATTTCAAGCCCTAAACAACTCACTCAACTATTTTTATGTAGTCACTTAAGCTCACAATCTCGAGAGGTTCCAAGTCTTGGGGAAAAAGTGCAGTCGTATACTGTAAAGTACACAAAAACTGCAATTTCGTTCTTAATAGAGATAGTTAAATCTAGAATTTTATCGCAGAACATCTCATTGTGATACTTTTATGTAGATTTGACGAAATTCTAACTTATTTGCTTGAAATAAAGTAAACAGTTTTGTTTCTAGTACTTGGATCAATGACATTCTTTACGTAATTCTATTGCGAGTACATATTAATGTCTAGATTATAGCTGTCGGGTGAAATAGCTGCTATGAGAATAGGAAGTTAGAATAAATATTTTCAGAGACTCTTTGTGACAACAGTTAAGGGGCTTTGAAATCAGCTCGTAAGCATACAACGAAAATTGTTGAACTTTGACTTGTTCGAACTTACAAATCTTTATTAACGTAGGAAGTAAATTAAAATGGTTCTACTGGATTACACCTCTACGATTAGGTGCGCAAATTCTCTTAAAGTTAACTTTTAAAGATATCTTTGTTACATCACTTATACTGTGTTCTATTTTATTCAAAATTTTGAGTAATTTCTTCTTGAAAGTTATCTTTAATTTAAATCAATCTTTATTAGTCTTAAAATGCAACTAAATTAAACGTTGCTGATAAAATTTACTTGAAAATCAATAGATATTAGAGCATTAAAAGATACGTCTACGTGAATTTAGAATAAAAATTTATTAATTATTTTTATTTAATTTTTCGTTCGAAAAACAAAGCTGATAATGAGTTACAGACGTGCTTTTAATTTTATAATCATCAATTTTCTCTAAGTGCAACAAAAAAGTTTATATACTAAGTTCTGCTAGAAATACTTTCTTTTTCATCCGAAGAATAACCTAGTGGAAACTGAAAATATTTTTGAAGTAATTAACGGCCAGTTTTTAGTGGCAAAGTAGTTAATGGCCGTAAAAGGGGAATAAAATGTGTCCAATTTTCGTATAATAATGTAAACGTTTTTTTCAATGTTTTTAAAGCATTAAAAATGGAATGAATTCTGCAATAGCCATTTTTTCAGTATTTCCAAGCTAGTTTGACTGGTCAATTTGGATACCTAAAAAAGGTCTAAGAACAGGAGTGAGAAAATGGCGACGAAGCAAAATTAATATTTTTTTTAATTTCTCACAGGACAATTACAAACCTTCAATTAGTTTAAGGTATTTCTAGCTCACTACACTAGTCAAAGCCAAATAGTTGCGAAATTGATTAACGTAGTTTATAAATATAGATATACAGAACTGCGTAAAGCGTGCGCCATATTTTATAAATATAGATATACAGCACTGCGCCGATGTAAACAAAAGACGACTTTGACGTATGATGACATTACTAATTAATTTATTGCTAATCTCACAGGCTCTGAATGCATATTTTAAAAATAGATATATAATGCTTGAAGATTTTTCTACTGGATTCAAAAATTTTATTCAAATCTTGTCGTCAATTGTTGAAATATCATAATGTGAAGAGCGAAAAAATCCCATTCCGCATAAGAGCCCGTGTTAAATCGCTAAAAATTGAAACATTTATTTCTCGCCTTAGAAGTTGTGCATGTTTTTGAAATTTTAACTACAGCTTTTTTATAAACTAATCTACTATTTTCTAAAGTTTCATCGCATTCTTGTCGTTAATTATTTGACACTACCTTAAGGTACTTCTTTGCATTTATATAAGCTATCCATACCATTTAGATGCTTTTTGCTACATTACTGAATAACTGAGAACGGAAACTGAAGTGTAATACAAATATGTGAGGTTATGTTCAAACTTTAAAATGCCCGATAACCATTTGAAAAACCGTTTACATTATTATACGAAAAATGGCCATTTTTCATGGCCATTTTATAGATTGGAAATTCTACCAGGGTAATTTCGCGTAATTATATTAGGATCTATGGTCCTGTAAGTTAGTAAAATAGTAATTTTTGTTATATTAATAATATGTAATGAGAAATTTCATATAATTATTCGCTAACTTTATATAAAAATTTAGGTTTCAAATGAAAAGAAAAATACTTTTTCCAAGTGTGACTCGAAGCAACTGTTACGTACAATATTAAGTTTCATTTTAAACCAAACTTGTTAATTAGGTCAAGCATTTCGAAGAAAGGAAAATTTTCGAGCCACCAGCAGTCACTGCTTATCCCCTTTGATACAATTAAGCCTTAAGATCAAGCTCCCCGGCGAACCTGCCCAAAGACGGACGTAAATCCATCCGAAATCCGCACGTAAAGCTCGAAAAGAAGCGGCGGTAGTCGACTCGAGTTTTGCTCATATTCTTCAATGAAAAATTGAGTCGGCGACTTCCTCGTCGAAAGGCGGGAGGGAGAAAAAGATAGGTCAGTTATTCGGCCGCTCGCGGGGAACGAAAAGAAAGATACAGACCGGTCGTCTGCCACGGGGGAGGGAAACGACGCGACGTCGACGGTTTTTCTTTCGAGGCGCTCAAGGTCGAGAAAAGGGGAGGAAGCACTCTTCTCTCTCTCTCTCTCTCTCCCTCTCTCCTTCTTTCTCTCCGGTATTTATGAGTTTGGAGGACTTTCGCCGGCGGAAACTTTGTCCCGCGATTTCGATTTCAGCCCCGCGGGCTCGGAAACTTTCCTCGGGCTTCTTTTCTTCTTTTTTCGCAGCCCCCGACCGAAGCGTTTATTTACGATTGCGCCGGCAAAGACTCGGCCGCTTTGTAAATGGGTCGCGGCTTCGGGAAAAGGGAGACAGAGAGAGAGAGAGAGAGAGAGAGAGAGGAGTTCGTTGCCACCGCGGATGCCTTGAATTATTAACGAAGAATATTCCATATTTAAGCGGACGAGGATTCGACTTCTTTCTCGACTCTATACATTTCCGCGGTATTTTCGTACGAACCTATGATGCGGATCGAGCGATGAGGAACGCCTTGGTATTTTTATAATTAATGAAAAACTTTAAAAAATGCAGGAGCTTTTTCTAGGGCCAAGTCGAAGAGGATAAATTTACTCTCACCTGCACACTCGTTTATCGAGATTTTCGAAAAAAAAGCTCTAGGGTTCATCATCATTTGCTCGTTCGGAAAGAGTGGATGTTACATTACAGTGAGATAATGAAAATTTTATAAAAGCTCGCGTCACAGGTGTAATGGGAGCGATTACGGTATTGAAAAAAAAGTATGAAAAGTAATAGCAGCGATTGTTTCACGCACAAAAGCCCACGCCGGAGCGTGTTTCCCGGCAAAGAAAATTATAAATTGCAGTCGAGCGTAAACGTTGAAAATGGGCCAGCGACGAAAGCAAAAGCATTCAGCTCCCGGTGAAAAAGTCGTAACTCTCTCCTAAATCTAATCCTCTAGCCTAATAACCCCGGCCTTCGGAGTAAAAAAAAATTCTCTTCGAAATCACTTGGATTTAAAATCGTCGCTGAACGTGAAAAAAGCGCGAGAGCCAGAGGAGGAGGAGGGCAGCCAAGCGATTACGCGTCGAAAGGAGAGAGGAAAAAGGACGAGGAAAAGCCACTGGCGGCAGAGAGTATTTCTCTGAATTTTTTTTTCTTTCTTTTTTTTGCCCGCCCATCGGCTGACCCAATTCCTCTCGGCTTTTTTCCCCGCTCGAGGCGCGGCGGGCGGCGGCGGCGGCGGCGGCGGCGGCAGCAGCTCGAAAGTTGAAACGTGACTGGTAAAAGTTTCGCATGGGGTGCCTGCCAGAACTTATACTTTGCGAGCTCTGTGACCTTCAAACGACGAGAAACTCCTCCTCGGCAGCTCGTTACGTAAGCCGAGCCGACGTGAATTACAATAAAGCCTTGCAGAATATTCTCCGAGCGAGCGAGCGGCTCTTCGGAGGAGAGGTGTAACGACTTTATCAATTCATCGGATTGCCGGGGCTCTCCTGCTTTTCTTTTAGCCGCGATGATGGATGCGAGCGGCCGGACTGCCGAGGTAATTGGGAAGGATGACTTTTTTTTTAAACCTCCCGAGTGCTTTGAAATCACCGAGGGCGAAACAATCCCGGCTAAGAATAAGTTTATTAAAAGACGTTTATGCATGCCGGGGAGACGAGCCTCGTTAGAATTTTCACTGGGATAATTAAAGTTTCCTTCCAATGCTTTATAAAATTTTAAGCGTTTCACCTGTTTGAATTCCGGATATTAAAAAATACGGCTACTGTAAGCATTCTCGAATTCCTCAATGAAGGATTTGATAATTCAGAGGCTTTAAATTTTAATGTTCATTAAAAATATACTTAAATATTTACCTCCCAGTACGTTTATTCTTCCAGTATTCGGGAAACTCTTGAATAATTTTTGTTTGTCTCTTTATAATCTCGCCGTGCATAAAGTAGTCGACAAATTAAATAATACTGAATTTATAAAGGCGTTTTATTGATAAAAAAACTTAACAAATTTGATAAGCTAATAAATATAAATTGTTTTCAAAATAGAGCGAATAAAAACAACACTAAAAAGATTGCACTTTGCTTCTTATCCTTATTTAGTAAGCTTGATACTTAACCACTTTTTGCTGCTAATGTATAATAATGACTGAGTATAAGAGTGTAATAAATTAATCAGTTGAATCAATTTAATCTTTTTTGCGATAATTCCTTTCTACACGGTAAGAGAAAGTTTTATTACTAAATGTATCACACTGTTAAATCATGCTAAGCAACGCTTTTTCTTGTTTAAAAAACGAATATTAACGCTATATTGTACCGTTTTTCAACACCCATAAAATATCCTTAAGTAATAGCTACAAAATTTATTGGTTTATTAAATCTGATTCAAAGACTTTTATTGTAATTTAAGCGCTGTAATAATTAATTAAGCATTAAAAATACTTATTCGTGTAAAAGCAAGCACTTTACGTACTTCATACGATCGCTTATTACCTTACTTGGCCTAAATGCTTTATAAAAAGCAGTGAAAAGTAGGTTTTCAAATACTTTAAAGCTCAAAATGCACTTTTCTATAGTTTTTAAAAATGGACGTTTTACAACTTTTTTTTGAAAATTGCACCGCATTTTGCGTAATATGCGTTTTCCCAGCTTTAACTTCAGTTGCTTGCTCAAAGTTTTTTAAGTATAACGTTTTACATTCTTGGTTGGATGATTTACAACACAGTACATAAGAACTATATATTTTTAATAACGTTACCAAACAGCATAAATAACATTTATAAAGTGAAAAGCTTTGCTAATAAAACTAAAACTGTTTTACAAAACATATTTCGTTAAAAAACATCGGTGATTCGAATCCATCCTGGGACGCTGCAATTTTTGTCCCTCTTCTTTAAAAATAATTTGAATTTTCCATTATTTATTTAAAATAGAAAAAGTTGATTATAGGATCGACTTACGAGTGAAAATAGGAAAATTAGGAATACAGTCTCGTTCATTCTACCTTGAAAAGTTTTTGTAAGTGGGATCTGCACACATAAATGTATCTCATCCAAATTACTTGCAAAACTCAATATTTTTAAAAACGTATTAGAATAAAGTAAAAATATAATCTTGAGTTCGCAAGTGATTTTAAGGGAATCGATTAATTAATATGTATAAATACCCCTCGAGTTCAACGTAAAACACGTTTGCTTTATCATATAAAGTTTTTCACCTTAAAATAGTAATTATTCTTGAGTGTGCTAAAAATCCATAAATAAAGGTTAATTTATTAAAAAGTTCTAACAAAGTTAAATTTCCACAACAGTTTTTAATATGATCGACCACATTACTTACGGTCGAGAGACAGTGTGGCAGATTTATGTTACAGACAATATGGCTGCCGGCTGAATTAAACGCTAAATATAAATACCTGTAAAATACAAAACTCTTGGAATATATAAAAGAAAATTTCGTTCGTACCAAAAGAATTACTATCGATAACTACTGAAATTCACATAAATATTAAAAAATAAATCGAAGTTAACATTGCATAGTTCAAGTATAAAATTATATCGCTTTATTATGTTTATAAACATTTGTTAAAAGAAAAAGCTTACGCTTATTTTGTGTAATAGATGAAAATAAAAAAATTTGTATTAGTAGTATTTAAATAAACGTGTATTTATAAATTAAAAAAAAAAAGGAATTTTTAATCCACAACTAATCCACAACTAAAACGTAAAGATTAATAAACTTGTGTATTATATACACAAGTGATTAAGAAAAACGTAAAAATATTAGATAGAATATAAATATAATCAAATACATATATACAAATATTCTCTGAAAAAATTTCATCATGAAATTTAGTTTTATAAACATTTTAATATTCAAAATAATACTAATATAACAGTGGCAACCACATAATAAACAACAATCGTTTATAGCTGTATACACCAAATCGTCGCCATATTGTTTGTAAATTATGCAGCTAATCATCGAGGAAGATACATTTGCCATATTGCCTTTGGACTTTCTGTAAGTTAAACATGCTTGACTTGCTATTTGCGGATTGGCCCTATTAATAAAAATAATAATAATAAAATAATATAATCAAAACGAAGCAAACCTTACACCATTTGCTTCCTTTTTAACAGGCCACCGTCTTACATTGGTGGAGACTTTGTTTATTTTTATTTTTGCTTCTTTCACTTCTTCTAAATGGTGTACAATGGATTATAATATTTAGGTGAAAATTTAGAGTCCATTAAATACATTAGATATTTATTTGTATTCTTCAATAACTCGTATTATTATCTATTTATAGAAATGAAAATCTAAAAGTTTTTATAACACGGAATTATCATCTTTTTAATCTCAAAACTAGGATTTTTATATTTAATTGATATTTGATTGCTGTCTTTGTCAACACTTTTTACGCGAGTCTTTGAAATTTCACTTGTTATAGTTCTTTTTTTTTTATAAAAATCTCTGTGGCTAATTATTTAGGTTAATGTTTGATCTTTATGAGCTAAACTTTAACGTATTTCAAATTTAAGAATATTCTTTGTCTATACATAAAAACTGACTTAAGTTTAATCCTAATTAAGGAATGCATAATTTTTTCAGAAACGAACGATAGACTGCTACAGACTGCACCTTGAAATTGAATATTATTATAAATTTTCTTTAATTACGTTGCATTTATTCATTACAAGGAACTGCTGAGTTTTTTTTCTGACTTAAAGCTTTAATCGAATTGGTAGATACGAAGTTTAAAGACCTCAATCCTGTAAATGATGTGAGACAGATTAAATAATAGAAAATGCGATTGTACGAAGAAAAGTCGATACATTATTGAAATATCAAACTGATGGCTTTAAGTATTTACATTGATCCAAATATAACAACTTGAAGAAGTTATCAATCAAGTACAGATTAATATCTTTGTACTATAAAAAGATATTTATACTCTACCCGCGAGTATTTCAGAGAGCTATTTTCTTTTATTAAAGAAAAATCATCAATATTTAAAAGTTTATTAAACTAGCCTACACACATCGTCCCTTCGAAATTGCAAGCCCGGTGCTTTGCTTTACAGCTGAAGCTGCGCCGGGAGCTGCGCAAACAATTACGGGAGCATAAATTTGCATGGTGGCCCGTAATATTGTGCATGTAATATTGATCTTGTTAATTTTTCGTTTGGCCGTCCGGCTTTGGCGGGCAAGATTCTTGCAGTCGCGATTAGCCCGAGCTCGACGGCGCCCGAGTAAATATGCATGAGCGCGATAACTGGCCGCGCGCGGGGATATCGCTGCGCTTCGATTGGATGACGCAATGCAGTCGGGGAGTCCTCAGAGTCGTGTCCGCGAGAAAATGAAAGGCCCGCTTCGAAAGGTGAGAATTGGAGATCGAAGGTGTCGGAAGATTGCCGCTCTTTTTTGCGAAACCCGCGAGACGATCGAGATCGCGAGCGAGGTTGGTTTAACGTTGAAATTCGATTATTTTGTTTTAACCAAAGAAATTGTCGTTTATCAAAGATTTTTTATCGGTACACGTTTAACTACAAAAAAGAGTCTACTGATGTCCCGATGTTCAATTCTAAAAAGGTTTCACTACCTGAATGTACAGTATGCCAAATGGTAAGCTGTAATGTTTTAAGCTTTTATCTCTTTAGCCTTACAGAATTACTTTTAAAATGACCTAGGATATTTACGATTTTTATCTTTTATCTTTTTAAGAAAGTACAAGAGTCCGATATGAATGCATATATTTTGTTCGCAATAATTGGACACTTTTACAGTTTTTCAATTCTTTTTATTCTTTTTAGCACTTGAAAAACAGTTTTTTGAATTATCAACTTTGAAATCGTTCTTAAAAGAGATAAATATTGGTTACTTTTGATATTCCGATCGTTCCCGATGCGCAGTCTGATAATACGATGCATAAATATCGTGATTATCACATGGTTTATCTTGTTGCCAGATAAAATAGTAATAATGACGAGGTTCGATTCATCTATTCAGTCATTTGAAATTCATATTGGCTGCGATATGGAAGGAGCGCCGCTTGTTTTGGCTATCTATTTGATTAATTCATCTTGAATTGTCCTAACATTCAACGCACCTCCGATCCATCTGCCGATAAAACCCATAGTCATCGAGGTGGCAGCCGAAGATTCTTAATTGCCTTGCATTCGATTCTCAGGACATCGCTTCGGACGAATCGATCGAAACACACGGAACCCCCGAAAAGTGTCCTGCAAATTGACGCTTGGAAAAATAAAAGCATTTGATCGTATTGTGGGAAGAAAAGAGCCCTCGAAAAGGGTCCGCAGCTCTCGGCAGCGAAATTATCGGGGTTCGCCGTCGGATATCGAATGATCGGCCGCGTCATCAGCTCTGGAGCACGCGGCAGTCACAACTTGTCCTTGTCGACAGCGGGCCGGGTGGGAGGGGGAGAGTAGGAGAGAGAGAGAGAGAGAGAGAGAGACATCGTCGACGTCGAGAACGCCGGCATCGTCATCGTCATCACATCGATGACCCTTAAAAGCGAGAGAACAAGGCTTTCTAGCGCGCTCGAGAGGAGCTGTTACCTTCGCGAAATTGCAAGAAAAGTCGACCCTCTTCTGGCTTCGCTGCAAGAACGCGAAGCAGCAGCAGTAGCAGCAGCAGCAGCAGCGGCGGCGGCAACGGCGGCGGCAGCTGCGGGAGAGGCAAGAAGAAGATGACGATGGCTGCCGCTGATGGTGGTGCGGCGACGTCGAGGGGTTGCGCTCGCAAGCGCGAAGCTCGACGAGGAAGGCAAGCAGCTTTCCACTTGAGGACTATATACATAGCCTCTTTCTCTCTTTCTCTCTCTCTCGCATCCCACCTATATATACATGCACATTGTATGTAATACCTCGAACGGCGGCAGCGCCGGGAAAGAGCTCGGCAAGAAAGATTCCCGAAGCCGGATAAATGCTCGCGTGTAAAAGGGATGCAAGACTCGCGCTTTCTCTCTCTCTCGCAGTGGTCGTGTCGCCGAGAGAAGAGAACGCGAGAAGCTGAGGAAGAAGGACTGTATATAGAAAGGAGATTTGAGCCTCCCTTCTTCCGGCAGCGCGACCCCCAACGGCAACGGCGGCAGCCAGCTCTCTCTCTCTCTCTCTCTCTCTCTCCCTCCCTTTCGTCAGCTCCTCGTACAAGCTTCTTCATCCTCCTCTTCCTCGGCTCTTCTGCTCTACCCCCTCGTTCTTGAATGTAGAGGACGAAGGGCCGGGTAGAGTTATAGAGCGCCGGCAGACTTAGAAGGAAGGAGGGTTGCCAGGGTGGAGGAGGAGGAGGAGGGTGCTGGTAACTATAATGAGTGGCGGCCGCGGGTGAGACGTCGAGAGGGTGGTCGGACGAGGGGGAGAAAGGGAGAGAAGCCAGCCCACTCCTGGACTCCTCTCCTCCTCCTCCTCCTCTCCGGATCTCGTTCGCTCGTTTCGCGGGGGTTGGGTGCCTCGAGAGGAGAGGGGGTCGAAGGGAGCCTCGGGAGGGGAGGGGCGCGCCGGCGGTGGGGCGCGAAAAAGGGAGCCAGGGGAGGGGGTGGGAACCAGCGCTCCGCTGGGCGGAAGCCTGGGCGAAGGGAGAGCGAGAGAGAGAGGGAGGGAGGGAGGCTTGTCGCACGCCTATCCGCTCGATAGCGGCTTACACAGTCCGCGCACGTTCTGCCGCCACCACCGCCGCCGCCGCCGCCAGCTACACCCTCCTGGCACTTCGTGCCCTATCTCCAGGCTAGGAGGGTTTTTTGACCCCCGCGCGAGGAGGCCGCGTGTCCGTGAAAGATCGCCAGCGCCGATCGCGCTAACGATTCCGCTGGCAGCGCGGCGGCGGCGGCGCGCGGCTTACTTTCGCGAGAAGCCGAGGAGCTTAATTATACGACAGCAAGCCGCGCGCCGCTCCCGCTCTGCCTGCTTAACCTTGGAATTCCTCCCGGCAGTTTCGCAATCAATTACCCGACCGGCTTTTCTCCGCAACTATGATCGCGAAACTTTGGAAATGGGCTTCCCCCGCTCCGAGGCGCGCCGAGCTAATTCTCCTCGATAAACACCGGCGAGCTCGATTCTTTCCGCTCGGCTCTATACTTGGCTAATTCACTTTTTTTCCCCGAACTGATAATCGCAGTTTATTAATTAAGCTTTATTTATATGAAAGCCTGCTTTTTACCTCGACTCGGAATTGTTAAAAATATACACCGCCGCTTCTCCTTTTTCATTCATTTAATCATACAGCTGCATCGTCTCTTGATTAATTACTAATTAGTTATTAATTAGTAAAATGAGAAAAGAGATTGATTGACCGACACATTTATAAAAAAAGATAAGGGGTATTAAAAATGCGGAAAAAAGCGTTATGAATAACAGATGCGCGCACTCGATTTAATATTCTTTTTCTTCCGAAGAGCTTCAAATAATTTCATACTCGTTCCTACTGGGCAACGGTTCGCAAACGATTTTTTAAATCTCCGCTGCACATATTCGTTAGATTTTCAAGTTCAATCGCAGTTTTGCGGTGCGCGAGCACCGCGTGTATGTTTTACACTGCGGTTCGCGGGATATTTTGGCGTTTTTTTTTCCTTTTTTTCGCTGTGGCTCGAAAAATATTGCAAATTGAGCGGTGCGCTAGATTTCGAGATAATGCAAGGTGAGCTCTCGTGAAACAGTAAAATAAAAATTAATCGAGATAAAGCAATGACACCGCGGAATCTAAAAAGTTTACGGCTTAATCGCCGTTACTCACGCATTGCTATTTTTTTTTTTATGCAACCGAAAGTGACGTGTACTATTAGAATAATGTTTGTCGGGCGAAAGATGAAAGTTTCGATAGTCGATGGATGAAAAGTTGCGTGACTCGGAGCCGCGGATTAACCGGCGATTTCTCTGTCGGAGAGATGCGTGGATCCCTAATTAAATTCAGTCTGAAAATTTAGCAAAATTTTGAGTTGTACTTTATCTAGCGTAATTTATCAACGCCGCATCGTAATGAGGCGGTCTCCTGAATAAATTAGAACCGGTCCCCGGGTTTTATCTGGCGAAAATTTGGAGCATCTCCTTAGGATTTCTCGAAAGAACCGTTACAGCTGCCGGCGGAGCGCAGGCCAGAATTTCGAAAACGCAGAGGCGGCGTTGCGTGCACCTTCATCGAGCTCCGGACAGTGCCGGCTGGCCATATAATATACAGGCCGGAGGGGATGTGTGTGCGTGTATCCGCGTTGGACACGCACCCAACAGCAGCGGCAGCGGCAGCGGCAGCAGCAGCAGCAGCAGGGTGGAAAAGGATGAAAATTGATTTTCCAGGCGCTGTCCCGTAGTGTGTGCCCGCATACACTCCTCTCTCTTGCTTGCAGGCAGCCAGGTTGCATCGATTTTGACCTGGCTCTCTCTCTCTCTCCCGCTGCGTTACTTTGGGCACTGCTGCACGACGGGGATGTACGAGCAGCCAGAGAGGGATATATATATACATACATATATATATGTACATGTATATACAGATAAATATATGTATGACGTACGAGTGTAGGTGCACACACGAAAGAGGGAACACGGTGGATGGTGGATGCAAGCTTCTCTCGCTGGAAACGAGGAGTTAAAAACAGAGAGAGAGAGCGAGAGAGAGAGAGAGAGAGAGAGAGAAAGCCAGAGATAACGGGCCAAACTGGGGGCTACGAATATATATATATATATATATATATATCTATATGTATATATATATATGTATATATATATAAAGCGAGCGAAAGAGCGAGAGGCAGGGTATTCCGAGGTGGGAGGAGGAGGAGGGGCGGGGAGAGGGGATGATAAAAAGAGAAAGAGCTAGCTCGCGGAGAGAGAGCGAGCGAGAGAGAGATGGTACGCGGGAGTATGTGGGTCGTCAGTTGTTTTGTCGTGCCCGGTCGTACGTCGATGTGTTCCAGTGGATCGCGATGCCGATTCAGGGCTGCACGCCGCTCCTAGCCGGATTTTTTACGCCGCTGCCGCCGTCGCCGCCGCCGCCGCCGCTGCACCGTCGCTCCGCCAGCGAGCTCCCGAGCCACTAGTCGTTCCGAGAGCCTCCAGGTTCCTTACAGTGTAAGTTCACGCTCCGCACAAAGCTCGCACACGCTCGCCCGCTCGTCCCGGGACACACGCAAGTGCCTCTCCTCGCTCTTCCTGCCTTTTTCGAGCCGCGCTCGTTATTGATTCCAGCCCGTCATCGAATGACTCTGCCTCTCGTCCCTCGGCCCGAGGATCAGTGTACCGGCTGCACTCGCGCGAATTTTGTGCATTTTCCCCGGACTCGAGAGAGGCCTATCGATTCCGCTGAGAAAACGAGAGGATCCTATTTGTTTGTATTTAAATAACGCCTGCTTTGGCGGCCCTCCAAATTCTGCGGGAGTTGCCTTTGGACTTTTTTTTAAAAGCTGAAAAATGGCATAATCTACGAAGATAAATTGGCTTTTTTTATGCAACTTTCTTGTGGTGCCTGGTTAAGATTTTAGATTTTAGCATCAGCCCGGCTAATTAGACTCGCTCTTGGAATAAATTTGGAAAAAGTGTCATTGCCGAGTGAGAATTTTACTGACTTTTCATCACTGTATTGGAGTAATAAATCTTACTTCTACGACTGTTTATCAAAAGCACAGTGTTCGATAAATTCACTTCTTTGTCCTGTACGGAGCACTTATCAGTATTACCTAACCTAAACTTACCGTCTTTGCTCTTGATCTTCACGGAACAATGTGCGAGGAATCGATTTACTTGCGATAATAAGAATCCTGTGACGCCCAGGTAAATCTTAATTTAAGCCGTAACCATCGACGCTTATTAAAGAAACAGAATTCTTTTTTTCGCCAAAGCTCTTCCACAGTCTAAAATTTCGCGTTAGACGCGCAATCAGTTTGATTGTAGTGCATTACACGGCTGATTGTGACGTAAAGGCACCGAGTGATTTTGACGCGATTATTGGGCGATTATTACGCTGATGGTGTGTATCGCATTGTTAATAAAGCCCATTCCGTAATTTACTTATACTTAGTTTCGATGTAAACGGTCTGCCGTTGCCGAGCTCGTGTAATGGATGACTTGCAGCTTTGCTAATTAGTTTGCGGAAAGTGCGGTTATATTTGTCGTATTGCCCGTGCAAGAGACCCGTAGTTTTATCCAATTCGATTATTCCGTTAATGAGATTCCGGACGTATGAAGAGATCTTCTTATGTTAAAATAACGAATGCACGTTCACCTTTCGCGATGTCAAATGCACGTCTTTTTATTCGATTTGTTTAAATTCAATTTTAAGCGAAAATCTTTTCTTTTTTTTTACGGGGGCATGAAGTCTAAATGTGTTAAAACTGTTTTTTTTGTTACATTATTTTATAATACGTTAAAGGAAGAAGAAAACGTTTTTTTATTAACTTAAATGTTTAAATCGAAAAATATCATCGAATATGTCTGACCATGTCGAATCTGTAACTACTAGGACGAGCATAATAAAGTCCAGTACACTTGTTTTCCGTTTATAAAATACATTTACATTTGTTTTTACAAAATTAATAACATTAAACGAAATTGTCAAAATAAATTATATATTTCAGATTGAAGCAACCCTTAA
The DNA here is from genome assembly GCA_035582975.1 of Ormyrus labotus. Lineage (NCBI taxonomy): Eukaryota > Metazoa > Arthropoda > Insecta > Hymenoptera > Ormyridae > Ormyrus > Ormyrus labotus. Next base: position 4,035,370 of record JAWWEO010000001.1, on the reverse strand, counting down.
ATACTTCAAATAAATCGCTAACCCAGAAAATATTCTTTTCAGACTTTAGTAATACTTAATCATTTAACTGTATACTGGTAAAACTAAAAAAATGGTGATCTACGTGAATGATAAAGTTTTAACTGTTCTAAACAGATTTTCTTCCCACTTGGCACGAGAAATAAATTCCTGCAACAAAAATAAAAGTTTATTTATTTTTCATAAACTAATAAAATACATAAACAACTATTGTCATATTTTAATTTAAAGGAGCTTCCTAGAAATTCGTGATAATTATTAAACTTAAAAGTAACAAAAGTAATAATTTATACATTAACAGCCATTTTTGCAGATCTATTCGCATTCGAACTTTTTGCACAAGTTTAACTTTCTGAACTGCCAGTCGACCTCCCATCCGCACTTTTCTAGTTGTATAAACGAATTTTCGGGGGCAACGAAAGTTTTCGTGGTTGCCGGGCGAAAAAGCCAAAAAATGGACTCGCCGAATATCGACCCCCGAACCTCCGGTCAGGAAAGGGACTGACCGCGACGCCAGCGCTCGTTCGCATTTTTTTCACATTATCATAATTGTACACTTTGTTCGATGTGCCCTCGCGTTCCTTTTTTTCTGAAATATAATTTCGCGAGTTGTGTTACTTGTCGCTCCGGAACAGCTTATAGTCGAAGGCAGAGGCGGAAACTTGTTTCTAACCAGAATTTTGCCGACTTGATAAATAATTCCGCCGTCCGCTGGCTACTTTAAGCGTTCAAGTTTACGCCAAATGAGAGCGATTATCTCGGGATCGAACGGTTAAAGAAAGGTGATTTTCGAAAAAAGTCGAACGGCAAAAGCAGCGAGTCTTTTTCTCGAAAAAGTAAGGAAAAAAAAAAAGAACACAATGGTATATACTGCAGCGACAGCGAAATTTCTCTCGGCTGTTGTATGATAATGGATTTTTTCGGTACGCAACGGACGTCGTGTAATCCGGACGGAGGCTCGATATCCATTAGCGCTAAGTATACATTCGCATTTTCTGAATCGGCAGCTGCAGCAGCGGCAGTGGGGCGACGGCGCCCGAATTTCATCGGAATAAAGTTTCGAAAAAGCTTTACATATCGCTCGGTGGAAATTAGGTCCCGGTCCTTCGTGCGTGCTTCGTGGATTAAGTTACTTGATTGAGGCGAATGTACCGGGGCGAACTCTTGCCTAGCAGCGCTTATCTCGGGCAGGGAGCATACCAAGTTCGTTGTCGGAAAGTTTCCCTCCCTTGGATATTTTAGATTGTTGGGATATTTCGCCAAGTTTGTTTAAACAATATATGCCCGGAAAGTGGAGCGCGAGTTCTTACGAGATTTTTCTGCTTTAAGACTTCGAGAAATCTGAGCGAGTTCAAAACGGACTTTTTAGTTATCGAGCGTACCGATCATTCAACGATGCTTTCGAGAAATCTAATTTTTACGTTTAATCGGCCGTAATAAATTTTAAGCGAAAAATTCGCCTTTAAAATGGAATGTTATTACAATCGTTTATAATTATTCGGAAAGTTTATCGCATAGAGCAATAGTAGTAAAAAAAAGTAAAAATGATTACATATTTTTAAGAAACATTTGTCACTATTACTCATTCAATTAAACTGGATGTATTCATGAAAAATTATAAGAAAATTTACTACAAGTTAAGTAAGAAATACTACGTACATAAGTTAGGAACGCTGATACATAGTTGAATTATTATAAAAACTACTATGTGGTGTAGTAAAATTAAAATATAATAAATTTTACTATATAAGCATGAACATTTTTATTACGTAATATAAAAATTTTTACTATGTAGCCACGATAAGTTTTACTACGCTGAAAATACATTTCATATCACATATTTAGAAAACATTAATACATTTGGACACTAATACTCTCGCTTTCTTACATATTACGATCAATTATTGTAAACCCAATCTTATAACCTTATATCATACAGTCTAAGACTCGCATGCAGCCGAAATGGACGATATTAGAAATTGGTTGTAACTGACTTCAACGCGCCATCTAAATGTGCATTTATTACCAATAAGTTTGAAAAATTCTTCACCTATTATCTCGACGAGTGCTGCGAATGTCAAACTCAGCGCCAATATGCATTACAATCGGAGATAATATTTTTCTCTACCGGCTTAATCTGGCCTATGTTTTACACTTGTTTTTCATTTCTTCTTTTGAATAAACAGTACAGTTGAAAATTAATTCGATTTAAGCATGATGAGATTCCGACTTGACTCGCGAGAAGCTATTATTTTGAATAGAATTATTTTACAATCGGAAAATAATTTTAAAAAAAAGTTAAATTCTGCTTTGTTTATACCAATTTTTATTATATAATTTAGTAGAATTTATATTATATTTTAGTAAATTTAAGATTATATTGTTTTAAATCTTTTTAAAAGTACTTTTAAAAAGCTTATATTAAAGACGATTATGATTAGAATAAATGTATAATAGGCAGAATACGAGTGCATCCGATGACTCTTACAAATTATACTAACGTGTAATAGAACTATTCCAACTTTTGCTACGACACTTTCCTCAGTGTAATAACGTTCAAGCTACTGCTACTAAACAGTTTATTAATTAATTGAAACAGAATCGTTAAAAATTTTAATAAAATAAAGCGTCCAAGAAAAACGGGGATAAACCGGTAGACGGCAAGTTTTAATAGGCGCTATATCCTTTAAGCCATTATTCCTGGAAAGTTGGGGCGCGCGTTTTAGTTTTGCATAGTTTTATGGCCGAGCAACAGATGTCAAATGAAGGCGAAACGTTTAAAGCAAACACACGGTATACCTGCGAGCGGAAAGTAAATTCCGCTCGAAATTTCCGAAGTTTCTTTTGAAAAAGGAAGCGGAGGTCAAGAGTCGGCTCTCTCTCGGAATAGGCCAGGGGCTTAATCGATGCAGCTTTTCCGTCTGCCGATCTCAGGGCCGCGAGAGTGCAAGCACCCCCACCCCCCGGCGGTCCAATCATCTGCGGCGGCGCAGAGCAAAGTTAGGCGAGGTTAGCGTCTTGCCGGAAGGTCGCGCGCTCCCGCCCGCCACCCCATCAATATAAACTTTGTTCGATCGGCCGTTCGTCTTCTTATCCCCTCCCGCGCCTAACTTTGTTCCGAAGTTTCGCGAGAGCCAACAGCGGCGGCAGCAGCACCGCCACCAGAGCTCTCTCAAGGTCGGCCCGCCGCCGCCGCCGCCGCCGCCGCCGCTCGCGCGCAGTAGGTCGACACGCCGCGGAGTTTCCCGTCGCCTCATAAATCCCGATCTCTACGGCGCCGCGCGCTTTACTACGCCAGGGGTTGTTTTAATTCAAGCGCCGAACGGGGAGAAAGATAAATAGGCCCTTGTCGCCGGCACCGAGACAGCTCTTTTCTCACCTGCTGCCGTTCGGCTCGTTAAGCCCATCTTTTTGAGCTCTCTTTTAATTAGCGCGAGAGCGACATCTATTTTTCAGCCCGCCTTCGTTCGAAATTATGAAAAGCACTTAGCCGCTTATTAATTTTATTTCACTGTAAAACGTAACGCGCGCCGCCATATATCGCCGCCACTTGCGATCATTAAGAGAAAGATGTGTAAAACATTTTTGTTTTATCAATGTTTATTGCTCGCGCTCGTAACACGTTGCGTTACTTTAAAATTATGTACGCACGTATAAATGTATAATAACGCAAGCGACATCGAATGCGCTCAACGTAAAAGCAAATGAACAATAATTGAAATTTTATGCCTTTTTGTATTTTTACGAAAGAATTGACTTTTTTTTATTATTTATTGCTGCATGAATACTTAATCGGTTACTTAAAAAGTTTTTAAAAGAATCCTCGCGCGAAAGTGGGACTATTGCGACGACGGCATCATAGAGCCCATCCTTAAAACCTTTAAGATTATATTAGCCAATTCAGCCCGAGACTCACGTCTGCACGTCTGCTCTGCTTTTTCAGGGAAGTGTCTGCACCTGAGCGGCCTGACGCCGGAGCCCCTGACGGCCGACGATGACTACAAACTGCTGCGCCTCGGCATCGGCTTCACGAATATGGTGGCTCGGGCCACCAAAGGCAGCGCCGACCTCACGCGAAAAGAGATCAAAGAAGGTTTGTTTCAACTCCTCTCTCTGTCTGTCTGTCTATATATATGTGTGTGTATACGTATTTGTGTGGGTACGCGAGCGTGGATGTGTGCGTATTGCGCCACTAAGGCAACTATTTCGAGAGTGGCTCGACCGGCTCTAATTGCACCTGTCGCCGCACCCGAGGCCGCGGGTAGTCTCGATTTTGTTCCCGAGCCGCCGCCGCCGCCGCCGCCGTCGTGTGTGCGTGCCTCGCCTCTGTGAAACTTCACCTCGTACTTCGCTGGCCTACTTTCGGCTTAGCCGCCTGGCTTTTCGAAGCTTCGTTTGGGTGTCGAATTTTCGGCCGGACGGGACGCCGCGCGCGGCCCGTTACTCGATTTTCAATGCTCACCGCGCGCGCGCGCGCGCGGTCTTCTCCGCGGTGCACTGCGAGAATTTTTTTAACGATTTATACCGAGCAAACGTCGGAAGCGTTGGAATATTTATTCCGCCGTTGTTAGACACGATGCAAATCGATTTGCGAACGAAAATACCTTATGAATCTGTAACTGAGCAAACGAAATTGCATCACCGTGGCGGATGTGCTTTAGATCGCTGGCTTCTATAGACTTTATTTGAAAAATTATTTTGAAATGTGGCTTCTTTGCCATTTCTCAGCGAAAATCTGTCTAAATAAGCGATCAAGTTGAATAAGTAGGGGGACGAAAAACCTAAACGGTCCAGCTCACTGGCGCAAAGCTGCTGTAAAAGCTCGGGGCTAAAGGTCCCTCAAGGAAGCTAACGAGCGGCGCGTCCTTCTCCTCGAGCCTCGCCGTTTCGCGAGCGATACAGCGCTCGGGGATTCCGAATTTAATCGTTGCAGCGGAGCAGCAGCGACGCAGCCAAGACGCGCGCGGGGCCACGTGATTCGCAGTCGGCCGTTAACTGGGGCGCCTCCCGCCGCGGTGGGAGACGCGAGACGACGCGCCAAGCGGCGAACAACAGGTGCTACTCCTCCAAAGAGATGCGGCCTGCCAGCATCGCCGCTGGACACATGATCGACTCGCGCCCTTTTCAAACGTTTCGCCGACCGAGTATAGACAGCCGCGAAACTACTAGGAAGCGCGAGCTTCGATGTCCAATGCACTCGATCCGTCTGTTAAGGCGCGATTTTTCTTTAGTTGCTTTCGAAATTAAAGATGGCCACTTTTCAATATTAATGACAAACGAACCAATTCCTAATGCAAACCAGAACAATAAAAGAAGAATTTGCTAAGCAATGGGTGGATAATCATGATGATAATTTAGAAAAACGTAATTGAAATAAGTAAATAAAGTAAATAGATTATAAATTGTATTATAACCCAAAAATTTATTTTTACTACTAAAACGTATAAATGAAACGGTAGACGGACAAAGGTACCAAGTAGTTTTCTTGCATTGGAAGTTTATTAAATTTAGCAAAACGCGTCTATTTCAAACCGCTTTAAAGTTTTGAAAAGTGAAAATTGCCAATATAACTAAAAACATTGTGCTGAAACGGCCCTGTACGCGAAATATATATTTTAAAGTGCTCTCGTTTAAAATTCGTTAATCAATGCGGTTTTATTAAAGTTTTAAAATTTGTTCGCTCCTCTCGCCTCGCGCTTCGCCCGAGTAATCGCGAATGCATACATTTTTTTTTTACTTCTGATCGAGACTTAAAAAAAAAAAAATATGCGCATAATCCCGCGACGCGAACGAAGTGCTTTTTGACGTTTGAATCAAACGTTTGAAGTCGGCGAGTGGCCCTCGATGGCTGGATATAGTTTAGATCGAGAGCACCTCTCGATCGCTTGTAAAATTCATCCACTTTCGGAATAAAATTTTACTTCGATTATATTTCGTTTGCTATTGAGAGGACGCTCTTTAACTTACATAATTTATGTTCTTCGACAATGTTTCAATCGAAGCTTTGTCGTTGAACGGATTTTCATATCGCTAATTAAGCGAGTTTAAACCTTGTTTTTTATTAGACAGCTTATGAGCCAGAGATCGTAAACATTATTTATAAATTAATTTTCTTTTAAGTAAAGCGTGTGTTTATGAAGAGAAATTCAATCTGCTAATTCGATCGTAATTGAACTTTTTAAAATATTAAAAAGAGAGTAATTAATAATTTTAAATATTAAAACGTAAAAAAATAATGCCTTCTACGTTGCAAACGTTTCAAACGTTTTTACGTGATTATGAATCTTAGCCACATGAGAAACTAAATTTTGAATATCAAATATTTTCTTCCTGACAAGCAGTCTCTGACTCCATCACGGAAGCATACTTGCTGCACTAAACAATTATGCCATAAATTGCTTAATGTACTTTCCAAGCGAACCTTTAATGGTCTTTTATTATACCGACGACCCTTTGACGCGATCCTTCCATTTTTTTTTTTCGATGAGCAGGACTTTAACGTCGTTACTTTCGTCCTGGTCGAAAATCTAGTATGGATGGTGCATTATTTTTACGACAATAACGTTCTAACATTTGCTTTGAAATGAGGATGATGTAATAAGTTTCATAAAATTTATAGAAAAAAAAGAATGAAAGTTTACAGTTTTTAATTATATTCTTCATTTTTAGGAAGCCATATACTTTTAGAAAAATTACGAAAATACAAGCCTAAGATTGCAGTTTTCAACGGTAAACTCATTTACGAAGTATTTTCTGGAAAAAAGGAGTTTGGTTTTGGAAGGCAACCCAACATGGTTGAAGGCACAAACACAGTAAGTTTGCAGATTTTCTTATCATTGATACAGATTGAAGGAGATAACTTGTTTTAAAAATTAAAATAAAATATTTTTATTCAATGACTGATCCTATTAAATTTTTGAATAAATAAAATAAGAATTTTTCACTTTAAATTTATCATAAGCTAAACTGCTTGCTAAAGGTTTACTTTTTAATATTCTAATAAAATAATTTGTGCGATGAACTATTGTTTTATGCTGTAAAACCATGATAATAATGATATATTTTAATAAGATATGAAACCTAATACATTGTACATTTGATACTGGTGGCTTGGTAGCTCACAAAGGGTCCAGTAATTATTGTAATTGACATTTCTATTGATCTACAGTACATGTGGGTGATGCCATCAAGCAGCGCGCGCTGCGCCCAGCTGCCGCGCGCCGCCGATAAGGTGCCGTACTACGCGGCCCTCAAGAAATTCAGAGACTATTTAAACGGTAATATTTCGCACCTGGACGAGTCGGACATTGTCTTCGCGGACTCTAAGCTCAAGAAGCGCGAACTGGACGCCCTTGAAGATAAGCCGAGGTTCGCCGACGATTACGATGGCGAAGGCTCCTTCAGGGATGGTAAGATCATCAGTTTCATTTTTTATTACTATTTTCGGTCTAAACAATAAGCGTTATCGACTTTCTTACCGACCGTCGGTAAAATTTGTTAAACCAACAAAATAATTCGACGCTGTCTTTGCCCTAAGGAGTAATCGTAAAGCAAGAACCCGGTACGATTCCCGGCAAAAAGAAACGCGGCAGACCGAAGAAGATAAAGAATCCGGAGGAGGCGCCACCTCCCGATCCCGAGAAAATCGATGCCAATGGCGAGGTGATAAAAAAGCGTCGCGGACGTCCCAAGAAGATTCACCAGCAGCAGAAGCAGGCCGAGCGTGAGGCAAAAGAGCGCGAGCACGCCGCTCAGCAACAGCAGCAGCACCAGCAGCAACAGCAGCTCCATCATCATCACCCGCACCAGATGGCGCACATGACCGACGGTTACGGCAACGTGCCCAACTGCTTCTCCTCGCCGATGATGTCGCCACCCAAGCCCTTCTCTCACATGGCGCCGTATCCCCAGCCCATGAACGAGCCGAGCTATTACGGCCAGGGCATGACCGACGGCCCGTATAACGGGCTAAACGGCAACAAGCAGAGCCCAGTTCACTTGCAGCACTACAGCCAGAGCCCTAAATCAATGTCGATGCCCTTCTCGCACTCGGATCTCTCGTCCGAGATCAATACGGCCATATCGTCGGAGAACAATATGGGCGAACCCTCGCCCGGAGGAATGGACCACCCGGACTTTGACGGCCCGGGCGGCATGGGCCAGCCTCCACCCCAGCAACCTTCTTACAATCCGGATCACGGCAGTCCTGCCGGCACGCCCTCGCATTACGGCGGTTACATGAGCTATCACGATCAGGAGCAGCAGCCGCACCCACATCAGGGCGCGCCTACCCCAATGAGCCAGACGACCGACGAGCACTCGCATCATTCGCACCCAACACCGCCGCATAATCACCAGCATACGCCCACTCATTCAATGTCGCCTCATCCGCACGAGCAGTATGGTGGGTTTCAATTTTCTTCTTTTACCTTTAGCCCGTTTTTACCGACTAACGGTAAAAGTCGATTCATTAATCAATTGTTTATTGTGCACAGGTCTAAAACGATCGAGCCAGGACGTGGCGTCCAAGAGTCTGAGCGATCTCGAGTCCTTAGTCGATCAAATCCCCAGCATAGCCGAGAGCGGCCAACAGAGACTGGCACCGCACGGCCATCCAGGCATGGGAGATGACTCCCTCGCCGATAAGCTGGAAGCCCACCAGTCTTACATGGCCAACTACGGCGGGCCACCTCCCAACAATTCAAATTACAGCCCGCCACTCTCGAGTTCGCAGTCGTCGGGCATGTACGGCGACGGATACAACAATCCCATCTACAGCATGGGAAATCGGCAGCAGGAGCCGCCGCCGTCTCAGCACAGCAAGTCCTACACCGTCGAGAACCTGGCTTCGAGTAACTACACTCCGAGCAACGGTGGCAACATGAGCCATCACCACGGAGGCCACAACAGTTACCCGAACGTGATTCCCGGTCCGCACTACCCGGTGCCGATGTCCGCTGCGAGCTCGTCAAACGGCTACTTATTCGGCGGTCTCGAATCTAGTCTCATGCAGCGCACCTACGCCGGCATGGCGTCCCACCACCATCCGTCCCTCCACGGCCATCATCCCATGACTAACGCCTATCCCTACAACAGCTCGTACTCGAGCTCATTCGACGCCTACTCCTCGGCGCCCTCGCCCTCGAATCCGGGTATCCACACACCTCAGCCCAACTACCAGGGCTACAACGGCGGCGGCTCAGGTGGCGCCGGCAGTCCCGGCACGTCCTCGACACCGCCGTCCTATCTGCAGCAGAGCGGCAGCAGGCCACCGGTCGATCTCGCCTACGACGGCGTATGATAGTCGCTCTAAGCAGCGATCGAAAAGCATGATATTTCGAAAGAAGCAGCGCCGACTCGCGGAATAAGGACGACGATGTGCGCGAGCTTACATACAGCTGCATAGATATATTATACATCGACGACGTGCGAACGACGTTGTGTTACACTGTGTGCGTGTTTTCGTGCTTGTATGAATGAAGCAAAGAGAGCGGAATGGGTTGGACTAGAGGATAAGAAGCAGCGGAGGGCGAAGACGTGATGTTTTTTCTACTACCATATTTTTACACGATCGCGCGAGTCGCTCGCGAGGCACCGATGCCGTTATACACGCGGTGTACTTTTCTGGTTGAGCGCAACAGACAGAGCGAAAGCTTTAAGCCGACGTGGAACACCGGCGAGCGAACTTTTTACGCAAACAGATGATTGTGAAAGACTGAAAACTTGAAGTTATGCTTTTAAGGAAAGTTAATAGTCTTTAATTATCGAATTGGTTGACATTCTGAGAGCTTTGATGTCTAGAACTCTGTCTGGGAATGACCGATGTTCTAACAAGTTTCAAATGCGTTTACTGTAAAACTAGAATATCTTTTATTATTGGCTGAGTATTGCTTCCATCGATGTATAAAGATAAGAAAACAATTTATTATTTTATCTAATTGTTACTTTTTATGTTTTATTTTATTAATAAACTGTTCATTTTATTTCTTTGTTAATTTTTATAAAGAGTTTATTAATTACTTTTTATGTATTTAAAAATAAATTAAAACTAATTAAATCGATTTAATTTATCGAGAGCTTTATTATCTAAACTATAAACTTTTATCAATTTACTAAAAAAATGTTACTCAGTCAAAAATATTAGATTAGAAAGTAAATGATGGCATGAAAATTCAAAATTACATTATTATTTTGTTGATCGTGAAAAAGAGGCAATGTCCCCCTCTAGCAACGACTGTCGCAGCAATATCGCTGCGATAGACATTGTTTCGAGGGAAGATTTGTAGCAAAGACTCTCCATTCTAAATAAAATCATTGACTTTGAAGTTTTAAGTTTTTAAAATTACGGTGCTATTTGTTTCCTTAATTTTCAAACAATATTGGTGCTTATAGTAAAAAAATAAAAGATCTCATAACAACGAAACAAGTGATTCCGCGCGTAAAAAAAAACTTTTGCCCTCGTGGTGTCGTCGTTAGAGTTTTTCTCGCTCTGTTGCTAAAACGCGAGGTCCTCGGTAACGGTGCAATAGTTCGTACGTATAAGGCAACGACGGCCTCGGCCTCCGAAACTTTGATTGCGTGCGCGCGCGCTCGCCATTAAACGTGCAATACCTCTCGAATTAGCTAAAGAAAAAATTGTAGGAAGAAAGAAAACGAAGAAAAAAGGTATGGTGAAAAAATCGTTTTTCCTTTTATCCGTAGAATTAAGGGCGAGTGTATAAATTTTAAGGTCCATGAGTGCGTAATGAAAACTACATAGCAAAAAAGAAAAAAGAAAAGAACACGATCATGTGGACAGCCAAAGTTTAAGTGAATTTGGGAGTAGAGAGTGAATTAAGCCATATGCCTCCTTTGAAAGCTTGGCTGAGTGCTTTTTCCGTTTACATTTCATCTACTATTTTAATTTAACCCCTCGGTCCGTTCTTTATTTTTATCTTTTTTCTATAACGATTTGATAAGCGCGTCTAATACTTCGCACCATTATCGATCATCGTCGTCGCCTTGCATTTTTGTCGCGAAAAACTAACGTGTAAAACTAAATAGTAAAACGCATACAGTGAGCGCCTGTTGTCGTTCACAGACACCCGTAACAGTTTCATTGTCACACGCTTAGGTGTTTGCGCTCAACACGAGTTCGACTTGAGGTTTTACCGCTTGAACAGGTATAACAACTTGCATAAGATGGAATTTGTTTTTCTTTATGCAAATGTAGCTTGGAATTAATCGTGAATTACCATATTTTTGCAGTAAGCTGCAACTACAAATACGTTGCATTGGAATGTAATTGTTATTGTTAAGGTACTGCATCAGTAACTACCTTTACCGATGCCCTGTTTTACCAGCTGTACAATAATTGATTAACATTTTATGAATAATTTTTGATTTTTTAACAATTTTTCATTCAACAAATTTTAAATCTTGAATGTTTATGTAAATATAATAGTAAGTAAATACTTAAAATACATTCATGTAAAAGTAGAAAATATAATGTAAATCCTAAGAATCCTAATGCCGTTATAATTTAAGCGCTTAGATGGATGTCATAGCGTCAACTTTGTTTGCATTGCGACGCTCCCTTAATATAGTACATTAATTAATATATAGTACTTCGTAATTAATTTATGGGTTGCTAGATTATAACGAAACATACAAAACTGTTTTAAATTTATTTTGAATCTGAATCTACTATTCTGGACTTTTTATTTCTGCAACGAATTTATATTAAACATAAACTCTGAAATTCCACTTTTTTGAAAACTTGTGTACTTTCTATTATTCAATCGGTAAAACGGAGCGTCGATTAAGATAGGATATACGGTTTCCTTTGATTTTAATCTGTTGTACATTTTTGTAGCATAAAAAATTATGCGTCTTATATCGTCATATAACAGCCAATACAAATAAGCTAAGCTTTATTAGTTTATATAATATTCTTTACAATTGTTATTGCCTATTTACAGATTCAATTTATTACTAAAGAACTTGTTTCATTGCATATGTATCAGAATCAAAACAATTAAATGTTTGTTGTTTCAATGTAAAGAAAATGATTTGTGCTTGATTTCTTCAAGTCGCTCGACATTACACAGTGCGTCGATAATTAATAAAAATAGGGCATTCAAGTCATGAAAATCGGAATCGACCTCGTGCTCAGCACTCACATCAATCAAAGTCACTCTTTTTTATCGTTATGCAGTTGTAATCGGTATACGGCGTTTACAAATATATAATATACATACATGACGAAGTTTATACCGAGTACTGTGTTTGCGCCGTAAATATTAATTATAATCGCGTTATATATATATAAAGAAAGAATACGTTACGTTTATATTCCTTATTATATTCTATTGCGTTCGGCGCGTCACGAATTTGAAAAGTAAAGAGAGAACGAGAGAGAAAGAGTTTGTGCGCGCGCTTTGTCAGCGAGCCCGATGATTTGATGCATGGCATAATCGACACTCCTTATTCGCTAAATGTAACGCAACGCTGTAAAATCAATGCATCGGCGTGATTATACATAAATATAAATATATATAGATATATATTATACATATATAAATATAAAAGTATATATAAATATTATAATTATTGATTAATGATGGAAGGCTAGCTCTAACTTGAGAGAGACTACATGAATTAAGAGAAAAAATCAAGTAAAATAAACACAGAGTAACCACCTACTGGATGTGTCGAGATATTAAGAGGAAAAATGAATGCACAGGGTATAGATGAAGTCGTTGATATACATAATAACTGATGTCTTTATACATATTATATATATAAAATATGCATTAATACACGTTTCTTTCTGTTCTATCGGCCTCAGCAATCTGATTGAATGAGATAAAAAAAAAACTAACAACAAAACTTTTAAAAAGCCAAAACGGTTCTTAGACATTTTTCAGTCCATTCCGAGATCCGATGCAGGCATTATCGATATAGATGTCATCAGTGTTAAGTACTCATCGTAGTTTAAAGGCAGAATAAAAATAAATGGAAAAGAGTAAATGTCAAGTGAAACAAGCGACCACCGATGTCGTTTACCGGAACGAAAGCGAGAAAGAGCAAACGCAGCCGAAGGCTAGAGAGGCGGCGAAGCCCCTCGCACTTTCATTGTAAATTTAAATAAAAAATTTAATCCATAAGAATTGCGGATAAAATAAGGGTCGAGGAATCGCGAGGACTGATTTCGTTCTGAAGCATTTAATACCGTCTCTCGACGAACGACTGCGATCAGGTCTTCTTTGTCATGACCTCGCAGTAGCAAAATGACACTTCGGTCTGACGCGGTTCCTCGATGTGCGAAACAAAAAAATACAACCGTTATGAAGTAACATACACATATATATACACACACACCTATCCACATACGTGCGCGCGCGCGTATACACACACATACACATACACACACACACACATTGCTGTTGATTGTACCGAGTTAAATTCGAGAATTAAGCGTAATAAGAGAGCTTGGGCCAGTGGCTCGTAACATATTTTTTAATTGCTTCAAAACCTCCAATTGTTCTATACCTACCTTTAACGATTAACTCTTCTAAGTATGTATAAAAAAATAATAATAATTAAATAAACGAAAAAAGTAATGATGTGCAAAAAACAATTCGATCGTCGGAGAAAGTGTTTTGTGTCAAAAAAAATAATAAATAATCGACGACGAAGGTGTAACCCTCTAACGGTCTCGCAACCCTGGTGGAATGGCTTTTATGAAGTATAGACGCGAGCAAAACTCAATTTTTTTTTATTATAATTTTCAAAAAGTTCTTGTAAAAGGCAATAGTTTTTTTATAATACCAGTGCGACGAAGTAGTGTCCGTCGATTAAGGGAATTATTTCACAGTTTTCATCTAAGTGATCGTTTTTCTAATTGACACGGACTTTCTTGTTATTTCGCATACACTTTGTACTTCTTTTTTAAAAAATCATTGATTTTAATGACGAATCAGCATAAAAGATTTATCCACTGGGGTCAAGTGTTCGTGAAGGAAAGGGTGACGGATGCAATTCCTGGCGTTAAAAAATAATTATTCTTCTGACTTTTGAATTCGCGAATGTTGAACTCTAGCACATATTGTTTTAGTGATATTTTGTAAATTCAATAAATATGATACAATAGTCTTTCGCGTCTAAGTTTATTAAATTAATCTTCTCAATTTGCGGAACAGAAAATTTAGAAATTATAAAAGTTGTTATTATTTTGCAAAATATCGCAGAAACGATTTTCAGCGGGTCGTACATTCCAATTTGTGAAAAAGAAAAAGTTCCTATTGTAAAAGATCTATTTGTTATCGTCATGCGAATCGTGAGAATTATTGACGGACTTAAAATTTGTTGTAATCTTCTCGTTTCGTCGATCCGACGAATAAATGAAAACTTTACTTCGTGGCATCCGAACTATAAATCCGACATCCTTATCCTCCAAGAGGAAGCGCCGTAATTTTTAAACGTTTATAAGAGTTACGAGTATTTCAAGTTCTAGTTGTAAAACGGAAGAAATAAGCTAGAGGCGAGAGGAGGACGGGAAAGTGCAACTGTGCGTTTTCGACTTCGACACTGAGAAAAATATTTCACTCATTGAATATATATGAGTAGGATCGCTTTTATAAATTTTGAACGTTTATCATGATTTTTGATCGTTTGCTTTACGTAAATATTCAAACTCTATTCGTTGTTCCATTTTTAAAGCGAATTCCCATTCGCATATATGATTTGCCGAGATGACTTTAGTGAATAAAAAGCTTTTATATTTTTTGAAAATTTTTATAAACTAGTAGTTTTATATGTTTTTAATATCGCTGTAAATATTTGAATGAAAGAAATTTTTGCTACGAAATGGAGAAAATGCAAGTAAAAAACGAATCTAAATATAGCAAAATTATTTATTGTTTAATAACTATTCGTCATAAACTTTGGAGAAAGCATAATGAATTTACAGGGCAACGTATTTCCAGTTGAAGTATCGTATTTCTTACTAACAGTTGAAAAATTTTTGTCAGTGTGACGGTTGGCGAAGCCTCGATTAGTAAACAAAAGGAATTTTTAATGCCGAACATAAGATGTGTATAGCTTTATTGTATACTTGGTATAAGAGAATGAAAGAAACACAACAAAAAAAAAAAAATAAAAAATAATCGAGCAGATAAGAAGCCGATCGGTTTGCTCATGGCAAATGTTACTTAATGTACATTGTTTATACATAAAAAGAAATGAAGAGTGTTATGCTCCAGTTCCGGATTATGCTAAACCTCCACTATGAATGTGTGATGTTCGTATAAAGAATTAAAAAATAATGAAAAAATAAAAAAGCGTATGTCAACTCCTTTTTCCAAAACACGGAAGGGTGTGTGTATAATAATATGATTTTCACGTAGCGTTGAGCTCATTCTCGATATACCTTCTTTTAGTTCATTATAAAGTGATCGCTGTTCAATTTTTAAAAAACCGCAAACAATGGAATAACCACGAATAAAAATAGTCCTCCAATGAAGCCTATCGATGAGCAGAAGTCTTCGATGACAAAAAGAGAGACGAAAGAGGGACAGACTCAGATGGACTTCGTCTTGGAATTTAAAACAGAAAAAAATCTTCTCTCTTTACCTATTCTCTCTTTTAAACCTCCATTTATCTTCGAAACTCCTGATGTCATGGCAGTGCGTATCAAGAGAAAATAAATAATTCGTCGAATATATATACAGAAATTGCATTATTCACTTCACCAATTAACACCACCATTCTCACAATTTGATCTTCATGTCTAATTCTTTAGATAATTGCACGTTTCAACAATCAAAGCCGTTTCGTTTGATTATTGCACTGAGAAACATTTTTGAGGATTGATGTCCAGAAAAATTATCATATACCCGGTACTCGAACAAGTTTTTGATAAGATTGTAATGCTCATAAACAGTTTGCATTACCAATTATTTAATAATTAATGAAATATGTTTTTTATTAATATTGTTGTAAAAATAATAAGCTATGATGTAATATAGAACTTTAAATCGTTTTCTGAAAATAAATGTCTTTATAAAAAGAAATTATCTTTTGCTTTTAAACAACATTCTATCTACAAATTTTATTGGTTTTTAGATAAATAAAAATTTTCGCTAAAAATTCAAATAAAAATAAACGTACTAAAGTAAATGATCTTTGCTTATGTAATTTAAAAAATTTTTTAATATACGTAAACGTGCTTATAATTATGATTTTATTTGATTTGTTTCAACAAAAAGTTCAGTTTATAAATACAATAGCTTATTTTTATATTAATATGGAAAATTTACTTATAAATTCAGACCGCATTAATAAGTCGGATTTAAAATAAATGAAGTAGAACCTGGAACTTAAATTAATAAATATGTTTAAGTCAGTTTCCAAATGGAAGATGCAATAATTTTTTAAGAAGACGTCGATTGATAGATAATTAATGGTGCTATCTCTGCGATCTCTTATAAATATTAATAAGTAATTTATTTTCGTGAATTGTGCCAAAGTTGTTGCTTCTTTTATATGCAGCAAGATTGAATTAAATATTCGCAAAAAAAAAAAATATTCCGTACATTGTCTTATTTTTACGGGTCAATTAAAGTTTTTTAATAAGATAATAGCATTAATTAAAAAATTCGTCTATGATAAATTCGGCCAATTAAATCTTAAATTAAATTTAAACGTTTCCAATACATTCAAAGTTTCACATACATAAGAGAACGTACAATATAAATTAAGGATGACTAATATCATGCAGCTGCTTATTTCGCAACTCTAATGGAACATCCAAGGCTGCGCGAACTCCGAACATGCGTTGGTACGAGTTTAAGAGTTCGAATAAATAGTCGCTAGGTGCGCAGAGCATCAGATCAAATCGCTGCAGCGAACATAACATACACCTTATCTTTTCGCCGTATTATCTTCAGTGCTCGTGATATTAGTGGTCGCGATATCGTCATTTATGCTTAGTATTTTGAATATAAAGAAGTAACACCAGCTTCTAGATTTCAGTGTTATAAAGTTACTCTTATTATTAATAATGGAGCGCTGGAGCGGAAAAGTAGCTGTGGTGACTGGTGCATCTTCCGGCATCGGATTGGCCATAGCTAAAGCTTTAATTAAAGAAAATATGATTGTGGTTGGTCTTGCTAGGAGACTGGAGAAAATGATGGTATGTTCAAAAATAATACTCGTTTACATTTATTAAACAATGTTTTTGGTTCATAAATTTCACTTTATTTCTCAAATATTTTTCAAATAAGTTAATAATGAAAAGAATGTTTTTATATTGTAAAAGAACTTAAAAACTGAAAAATTTAATAACAATATTTATATTGAAAAACAATTTATAAACTAACGGAATCGAAAAGCTAACAATTTACTTTAATTTATTATTTTTTATTTAAAAAAAAAAATCACATTTCGAAAAATTAAAAAAAAAAAATTTCTTTCATTGCCTTTAATTACATTGAGCCAACAAGATCGATATATCATTGATATAATATTTCACAAAATAATCATTACAATACTTTACTTGTAGAAAGAAATGGCCGAATTTGAAGGAAAGGGAGTAAAACGTTTTTATGCCCTACAATGTGATGTTGCAAACGAGAAAAGTGTTCAAAACGCTTTTGATGAAATTAAGAAAATGTTTAAGCAGTTGCACGTTCTAGTAAATAATGCTGGCATCTGCAAGTTCAATACTATTGAAGGTTTTTTTTATAATATTTTTTGATAAAAATTGTTTAAAAAGCAACCAGAGATTTGTATCATATCGTATTTTTGGGGCCTTTTAGATTCCACCGTTGAAGATTTGCAGCAAGTAAACAATGTTAACTTTATGGGAGTTTTGTACTGTTATAAACATGCAATAAGTTTATTAAAAGCAAGCGAAGAAGCCATTATTATAAACATCAATAGGTATATAAAAATTTGAAATAAAATTAGTTTTTTTAAAAAAGAAATCTTTATTTTTTGAGTAAAAATAACAAGTAAACAGTTTTAAAGCTTTTTTAAAGAGAAGGAAAGCAGAAAACCAAGCAACATAAGAAAACATTCTTGTTTGAACTTAGTACAATTAATTATTTCAAAATTTTTCTTTATTAACTCTTTAAATCAATTATTCAAGAAGCATCACGTGATCTCTCGTACATTATAATAAGCATATAAAAAGTAAAAAAAGATAATTATATAACGGAATTATTTTTTCTTTAAATTGTTCTCGAACTTTAATTAAAAAAAATTACGTTAAAAAATGTTTTTATAACGAAAATAAAAATTAAATTGAAGAAATTGTACCTTTAAATTTTTTAAAACAGCTTTAAAACATTTTTCCGAGAACTTAATTTGACCAATTAACAAGACTGCAGTTTCATTCAGTTCTATGGCGCGAACGGTCAGATATACATATAGATTCACAGATCTACACAAAGGCCACGAAAAATTTTAAAGCACAGCTACAATCTAACTGTAACATTTTTTAAAACTTTAAAGTTTTTTTGCAGCATTGCAGGGAATCAAGTACCGATGATTATAAGACCGAGTAGTAATTCTTATACTGCATTAAACATCTATCCAGCCACAAAATTTGGTCTCAGAGCTCTTTCTGAAACCATGACACATGAGTTGTTGGCATCGAAAGTTCGTGTTACGGTAAGATTCTCTTTAACCTTAATAACTATTTTGCTGTAATGAAAATGTATAATTTTATGAAAGTTTGATTAAATTTAATGTTGTAGAACCTGAGTCCGGGATATGTAAAAACCGATATTACTGCAAATGCCAAAGCTGACGAAGTTCAGCCTGAAACGGCGAATTTGGCAGGTTTAACCCCAGAAAATATATCTGATGCAGTACTGTTTGTTATTAAGATGCCAGCTAATGTTCAGATACCGCAGTTGACTATTAAACCCTTTGGTGAAAGGTTTTAATGTAATTAAAAATAATATTTCTTTGTTAGAAACGTTCATGGGTTTAGTATGTTTTACTATACCGATTTATTAACTAAGTTGAGTTATAAAATAATAATTAAACAAAGAGATATTTATTTACAGTTATGTATTGAAAAAATTATTGTAAATTACACATTACTTATGTATTATTAATTTTTTTATAATAGTAGTTCTAATCGAAATTTTAAAACAGCCCTTAAATATTAAAAGAAGTTAATTAAATAAATTTATAAGACAATAATAATAAATAAAACAAAGTACTATTGTTAAATTTTTGCTTATTTATTTCCGAAATTGATTTTTATAAAATTCTGTTTTGCGCTGCTATTGACAGTTTGATCGATTGATCTTAATGTTACTTAAAGCTGATATAGTTTTGCTGTCTAGGTCGAGGTCTAGGTATTTTGAATAAAACAACAATTTCTTAGTTACGGATGTTTCAAGGTAAGATCGATATAACAGAAATGTACAATTTAGGTGTTGTTCTGCCACATAAAGCGATCGAAATGTCGATGACTAAATACATAAGTAGGCACAATCTTGCACAAACTATCTCACCACATACTTGCAATGCTTTTAATTATAAACGATGCATAAATTTTCAAACTTCGCCGAGTTTTTAATTAAAACAATTTTTGATGAAATCACAAAGAATGGAAAAAATACAGATTTTATTTATAACGTACACAAATGCAAATGCCGTTATTGCAATAAGTGTATGAAAAAATATTTGCTTAAAATAAGATATACTATGTACTTGAATTAAAACAAAAATGTATACAATTTATCTTATTTTAGAATTTTCATTTCAGTGTTTGATTATAATTAAAAAATATCAATTATCTATTTTTTTACATGTTTTTATAAATAATCATCTTGATATATTTAGTGTGTCCCAAAAGTTTCGGAACGGTTGAATAACTTGAAAAATTCAAACTTAAGGAAAAATGTTTGACTTAGAGACACTAAGATTTTTCCCTATCTACTCGATAGTGGCAACGTGGTTTCTAAATTTTCTTTACTTAACAACCGATTGTCTCGTTGAAATGCGAATGCACAAACTACCTGAAATTAATGACATTTTTGTTTTTCCTATCGACGTTACCGCATTTTGCAGCGTCATTCAAGTTATTGCTAAGCACTCAACGGAACACTGCACTGTCACGATGACGATTACATTAATGACATGGAATAAAAAACTGCAATGGTTCTTTCTCATATAACAGAACCCAATGAACAAATCCACGTAAATATTTCAGTATGGTTCTTAATTATAATTTGTTGTAAGATATAGACCTATAAAATTATATGTTTATATAGAGATATAGATATGATATATATAGATACAATAAATACTCTACATTTTAAAGCCTTTGGAATCAATATCAACGCCAAAAAAAGCTTTGACTCTAAAAAATGATTTAAAAATTATCTCCATTGAAGTTACTTTCTGAATCTTAACTGGAATATGTACTACACCTTCTTGGATTCAAAAATTGCCGCTCCATTGAAGTTTAACTATTTAATGGTTGATTTAATGACATAACGAATGTATTAGGCTCAACAGTTGTTCATGAAATAACTAGTTAAAAATTGCAAAAATTTAACAATGACGGGAAAAATTCAACGTCGAAACAATAATGATTTTTAAAGTTATTACAGCCTGTCTGACTAACTGCTAAAAGGAATTGCATGCCAATTTGCGATTATGTAAACATTTTTTATTTCTTCGTTTTATTTACCTACTTTGTTGCTACAAGTCATGGTTACATTTTGTTTTAGCATCTTTGCTGTTATTAATTATGTTAGCTTATATTTCATGTGTTTAATTTGCAATAAATATTTATGAAGAATTTTCCTTTCATCTTTTAGTTCCACCTTCACTTCTTGACTTTTCTCCATCTTCATTTTTGACTCCTTTAATATAAATACAGTATATTAATAAAAATTCTGATTTTATAAATGTTTAAATAAGTATATTTACGAATTTACGATTTTTTCTTTATAGGCTTTCAACTGATAAAAGTTCTACCAATAATAAAATAGCTTTTAAATTATCTAATAATAAAAATAGTAAGTAATTTTTATAAAAAAGAGTATCAAATATACTAGTAATCTTTAAAGTCATCTATATTTTTTTACTTGATCTATTAAATGAGGTTTTTTTTAAAAATTAATACGCTGCAAAACCCACACGGGTAAAATTTAAAAAACAAATCGATGTGTATCAAATCAACCTGTAAATCGATGATAGATCAACTGTCCACATCGTAATTTTTACATACTAGCTCGACCCTTGCTCACCCTTGCCACCCTTGCCACTTGTTTTTTTGTCACATTGAGAATTCTTATCTCTAAAATTTTACACGTTTGCCACATAACATGGCTTCGCATTTATCGCATTACAATTTTTATCGCAAATATCGCAAACTTGTTCTTCAGATAACATTACTCTTACCGCCAAGTACTAAACATAAACATTACATTGATTCATGTGTTGTTAGTGGTCTGATATACAAACCGATGACAAAACGATTTGCGGGCATGCATAACACCACCTGGTGGACATAAAATTGAATTAATTAAAATAATTTATTTATAAATGTAAATTAATAAATGCAAATAAAATAAATGTAAATAAATAATGGCAAATAATAAAAATAGCATAATAAATATTGAAAAAAAATCTTATAAAATTTACTCTTCCAGTTATTTGCTAATGCAATTGGTAATTTTTGTTGGATTTTGCTTGTACTATTTAATATACGTTGGAGGAATTTTTACGAGGCAAATAATAAAAATTATAAATTAAATTGATAAACAGTTTCCGTCTCGCAGTCTGTGGTTTCTTTAAATTGCGTTTCATGTTTTTTTTAAATGATTCTGAATAAAACCGCTGTTTGTATGTTGGTCGTAGAAATGTTCCTAAAGTAAATATTAATTATTAGAATTAAATCATGTATCTACATTTAAATAATTATTTATAATTATTTATGTGAGATAATTGCAACTTAGAAAATGATTATATAATAATGTCTTTAGCTACTTGAATTTTCGCATCACACCTGAGGGATTACCGCAAAAAGAGTTTTATGAATAAATTGAAATAAATCGCAAAATAACAGGTTTCAATATATCTGCTTCAAGCTCACTACATCTACTTCTAAAATTGTTATAAGAACTTGAACGAACATTTATAAAAGAGCGGATAACTTTTTCAAATTCGATCATTGTACTGACCGGACGTGGTTTCCTTCATATTTTGATAAAGAAATTTCTCGAAATTACCACAAAATCTGGGACCCAAATATGTGAGACTCTCTTTGCTATAAAAAAATTAAATGAAACATAGATCAATTAATTTTTTATTAAAAGTAAAGATTGGTCGCTTGCTGGGATTGTAGTACTAACAATAGGTAAATGCTTTTTACTTGAAAAAGTATAGTTCGACATTAACGGCGCAAAAGCGTTGCTTTAAGTAAGTATTTCATCAGTATCGCAAATTGCATTATATAATCAAAACTACTTTTTTTGAAACACTCCTACCATTAATTACAACCAATTTGGTCGAATGTCTTAATTCAAAAGCGTAACGCGCTTATGTCGACGAAGGTAAACACGCGATCACACATACCGATAAAAAAACTCCAGTCGGTGGCAATACACTGCTGGAATTCTAATGCTGATTCAGACGCGAACGAAATCGCAAGCGCAAAAGTAAACGAGAACGGAATTCGTTTATCTAAGCGCGCGCTCCCACTCGACTGGCAGATGCACAATCTCTCTCGGGCGAAATAGTGCAATCTGCAGACACACTCAGTTTTTGAGATGGAGCGCTGGACAGGAAAAGTAGCGGTGGTCACGGGCGCGTCCGCTGGTATCGGCCTAGCAACGGCCAAGGCTTTGGTGCAGCGAGGCCTGGTAGTTGTTGGTTTCGCCAGGAGAAAGACTCAAATGGAGGTAACAATATATTTTCAATTAGCGAATTGATACTGCGTAACTGAGTTTCGCGCATTTGTATTGTAACCTCTTGACTTGCTGGTGAAACGTCGCCAAAACAGATATGAGACTAGTGGAGTCGCTCCATCAAGATCAAAATTTATTATTGATGATTACGCTGAGGAAAATCTTAGTATAAAATTATACAAACGTGATAACAATTTGTAAGAGCAGTGCGACATACTGATACTGTACAAAAATTACTATACACTTAGTCAAAATTTACAAAAAAAAATTTTACTATACTCTCTCTCTGTCCCTCTCATACAACATAATGTACATATTAATCAAATTTATTTAATCTAATCTAATCATTCTCTCTCATTAATTCAAGTAGAATATATATATACGTATTACACATACTTGTACATTTATCCATTATGATTATGCTTTTAGAAAGATGTTCACCGAAACTAAATTGAACTTAATTTCCTTGCAATAAGTACAGGTTTTAACAACATAGTAGATTTTCTTACAAGGGGAGAAAATGAAACTTGCACTTTTCCCGAGGCGAATCCGAGGACGTCATTCACGTTCTTGCGACAGTTCCAATTAACTCCCGCATAAGAAATAATATTTTTCTCTATTCCTGGGCGAAAGTACATTGATTATTTTGTTTATAAAATCAAAAACTGTACTTCTTACGTTCCACCTGACAGTTACACTGCGCGGTCATGAGGCTGTGCGAGCATCAGCACTTTTTCTGCCACTTCATGCAGTGTTTAGTTGAGCGAAGATCCGAAGCGCCATCTTTCTTTTTGTCTCTCTCGCACGCGCGTTTGCTTACTTATAATAATTAAGTAAATTTTACTTAAGTCAGAATCAGTACCTTTTACTTATACTTTTTAAATAAATTTCACTAGCGATTTTTCTCCGTTCATATTACACATTTTTAGCAGATTACAATGTAAATTACAAATATCTTATTTTATAATATCATAAGTATTTTTAATTTTTTTTGCAATTTTCACAAATAATAATTATCTGATACCACTCTAACCTCAAAATCACAACTTAGACAGGATTTTTCGGCGTTCGTGGTATAAAATAATATTCGATACTAGCGTTTAAGTTATGATCATTTATCCCACGAGATATTTTTGGCCCGAGCGAAGCGAGGGAAAAAATGTCTCACGAGGTAAATAATGAACTTCCATACCCGTGTCGAAAAGTACTATATAATATTACAGTTGAAAGTGCAATTTTCGTAATTAATATAAAAGTTTTTTGGCAGAAAGAAAAAAAAGAAACTCACTGTTATGAATTATAAGAATTCATATATAGAATAATAATTATTAAACTATCTTTCGTACGTACGTACATCTGTAAGTCACGAAAAGCGTACGATTTCATTATTGATTGACAAATACAGATAACGTGTGTACAAAATTAACTAAATATAATTTTTAATAAATAATATTACAAATTCACTTATAAATAAGTGAATTATTATAATAAATAAATATAAATAAATAATCAAATAATTATTTCTTTTTAAATTAATTAATTAAATAAATTTTAAATAACTTTGTTAATTAATAATAAATTTATTTGAAATTATTTATGTATTAATAGATAATAATTTTAAGAACATAAATAAATTGTTAAATTGTTGTTACTTTATTAATTTTCTTAAATAATAAGAAAATATCAATTTACAAAGCTATTTTTAAAAGAACAGTAGCATTCTTTAACAGTCGCAAGAGACATTTTCAATCAATTAATCAATAATTATAGGACTATAAAAACAGCTACAATTAGCAACAGCCAGTTCAGTTGAGTTCAGTTCTTTCGCTCAGTCCAACCGGACGGCCAGTTACTCGGATGCTGGCATTATTATAGATTAAATTTGTACTATAATTCTTGATTTGTAACTTTTTGATTATCAATTTGTAACTTAAAGATTTATTTCACATTCCATTCAATTGTTATAAAATTAAATTTAAAAATAATCCATTTATTAATTGATTTTGTGGATTAATAAATTTATATTTTAAACAAATTGTGAAGTGTTTTTGGATTATTAAGGCCCATAGCGTCCTTTCCAGTCCGCTCGAGTTCAACATCAAAGAAAAGTAAGAATTTATATAATTAAAAATAATAAAGTTTACAATACAATAAATATTTACATTAAAATGTTTATATTTAAACATATATCCATAACATTCGCAGTAGTGGGTAAAAGTGCTATTTTTTTCTAGCCTAAACGAACGGTGAAAGTACGTACTTTCGTCCAAGAGGTAGAGAAAATTTAATTTTATGACATGTTTAATTTTATTATTTAATTTTACTACTATTTTCACTTTGGCCATTTTTTGACCTATTTACCTAGAAAGACGGTGCCGTTTTAAATAAGGTTTTTGATAAAAAAAAAATCACGCTAAAATCACGCTAAAAAATAACCAATCTACAAAAAATTGGTCAAAAAAGGTTAAATATATAGTAGTAAAATCTTTCAATAGAAGTTCCACTGTTATTAAATTTATTTAATACAAATTTTAATACAAAATTTAATTAATTTAATTTAAAATATCGTAATATTTTTACTAAAATTTTCCTCAGTATAAGATCAATTTAGGAATAAGATTTTGTTTACTTACACACTGAGAAAAAAATATAGTTGAACCAACGAATTCGCGATGTTAATAGTAGATAGGCAATGTTACTTTGCCCCCCCCCCCCCTCATCACTATCCTTTTCCATATAAACCCATTACCCTCACCACTTTCATCAACAGGTGAGCACATCTTTGCAGGTGAGAGAAGCTTCTAGAAGGTCCCCGTAGGAGCAGCCCGTGAGAGGGGCCTGCAGGAGCGTAATCAGGAGGAGAATTTTCGAGAATGCAAGTCAGTTTTTAGCAAGCAGATTTACTGCGCGAGCCCACCCCCTGCGTAATGCTACCTCCAGGTACAATGCAGGTGGTTCTGTCCCTGTGACTTGGAGGAGCGGCCCTGTGAGAGAGCAAGTGGTACGAGAGAGAGGGGTCTAATCGATGCCTACTCTATGTCCCATGCTTCGTCACTTGCAAGCGAAGCAGAGCACGCTGCATGTTCTTCATCCCTCCGCATCGATGTTTCAGCGAAAGCCATCCGCATGCTGCGCGCAGTCCTATCGAGTTACATCTCGCGCGCTTTATCTTTATCATGCAGGAGCTTTCAGCGCTGTGTTATCTACATACGTTATTTTTTAGCGGTCTATCTATTTACAAGTTGCAGCGCTTCGAGAAGTCTTTATATTTTTCGGCGACTATAGAATTACCTCTCGTAATTGCGCATCTCCCAAAAGTACGCACGTCTAGGCTTTGTATTTTTGACGCGCAGACCTCTATTGAGTTACAGTTTCATACTTTCTATTTGCATCGCACTTTCTTTGATCCTACTGATTATATTTTTTCGGTTAAGTTACAATGATACCTGCATTGCGCAGCAGCACAGAATGTTTTTAGCTCGATATTTTTTGCGGATCGTATACTTCTAGGAATTGTTTTTCGTGTCGGCCACCTCAACCTCCTTCTTAATATGATGAGGATTCAATATAAAAAGAGCGTTGAGGACTTGGGCCACAATAGCCTTCTGAAGAAATTTCGATGAAGAAGAGATTGCACAGGTCGAAGATCACATTGAAAATTCAAATTAAAATTCTAATTACATTTTTGTATTGTGAATATTATGTGATTAATAATTAATATTGCACGGAATGGTATAGAACATGCAAGGTAGGTGACATCATCTGCTGGCGTAATAGAAACATAATTCGCGATGTAGGCAGTGTTGATGAAGATCGGTACAAAGAGGAGGTACCGATTACTTCCCTCGCGAAGATCAGCCCAAAGAGGAGAAAGTAGAGAAGATCGAATGAGTTTTCTAGGACGAACGATTACGAAAGTAAAAAGACTTTAAATTATTTGAAATTTTTGGAAAAGGTAGATCTTTTATATGTTCACAGCTGTATAGTTTTTCTGCTTATGAAACTTATTAGTTCAAAAGATATTAAAGTTATATTTATTTTGTTTCAATTTTTTGAATAGCTGTATCTTAGTGAATAATCGATCTCTTTCAATGATCGAGCACTTATTTTTTCGTCTTTAACTAAACTTTCAAAATTAAAAAGAATTTTTGAAGTTCATCTACTAGGTTTTGTTTTATAACGATTTTAAGTTATGTATGGTATCGCGATTATATACATAACATAGTACTGTAATATTTTTATTATTATTATTATTTTATTATGACTTTTTTACGTTAGTTCGCAATATAGTTTAAATAAAATGAAAAAAATTACTTTTCTGTGACTAATATTAGTTATAGAAAATCCAATTTACTTGAAATTTTTATTTAATTTTTTTCAAAACGAAAATAGTGTGAAAAGGTAACACCAAGTTAAAATCACCTTTATGCTCTTGTATTGAACATTATTTTTTTATTCGACTTGTACAAAGCTTGATTTAGTGCATGATTTTTATTCAAGCTGGCGCGAGATCGAGCTTTGCGCAAGGAATTTTTACGGCCCGGTCACTCACAAGATGGTTTACACGGTCCGTGGTTGAGATGTTTGACTTCCTCGCGCATCGTGTGTCGGCGGTGTAGACGCGAGTTCGAAATAGGCGCTCCTGCCTCTTTGAAATATCCTTGTTGGTCGAGTTTTAGAATTTGAAAAGATATGTAAGAGAAAGAATCTGGACAGGTTCCTGGGATGTGGGACTTTACTGAGTGAGGAAAAAATAATGTGGACGCAAATAATGATGAGGAAAAAATATAAAATTACTAATTTTGAAACGATACTTTTATTTATACTTGCGACTTTGGCGTCTCTCACAAAAGGTCTGAAATAACTACTAAAGTCCACCGTGCTGTCGCCTTTTTTATAACCTCGGGGTTTCGCCTCCCCTTACGGAGAGGAAAAACAAGATATTTCTTCCGTTTCTACGGTTAAATTGACTTAAAAAAAACAGTTGAATAAACTTCTTTGCACAAAGTTTATATAACTTTAAAAAAAGGAAGAAGCTTCCTTTTTTTTCGGTGACTTCGGCTTTTTTAACAAGACGGTTAATACATCTTACAAAAACGGAAGATCCTTCCGTTTTTTAAAAGTAACGTCTTTCTCTATAAACAGCTTATTATAAAGCTGTAAATAATTCTAAATTGCGCATAAAACTTTAACAATTAATTTTA
>JAWWEO010000001.1:3887838-4007126 GCA_035582975.1 Ormyrus labotus | reverse complement strand
TTATATATATTGTTAAATGTTATTTTATTTAAATAAATTATTTATGCTAAAAGAGTTTATTTATGTTTAAAGTTATTGTTTAAGTACCTACATTCATTAGTTTAATTGAATATAATCGGAATATATTTATTGTAAATATTTATTAAGATTGAATGTATATATACATGAGTAATTGATATAAAAATTTACACATCTTTTTTTACAAAGGTGCGGATACGCAACGTTAATACGGAATGGCATGTTGTTTAATAAATAATTGGTTGGGTTCCCTTTGACTTCCGAATTATTTTTTATTTTTAACACTTCGAGGTTTTCAACTAGTTACGTTTCATAATTAGAATAGTAAATAAAAAAAAATAAAATAATAAAAACTATAAGCTATAAATGTTGATTTAATTTATGTTAAACATATTGAAAAAAATGAAGCTTTATTAGGTACCCTGGGTTATCATTTTTTAATTTACAATTTTAGTATATAACAAGTTTTAGACATTTTTACATCGATATTATTGAAAATTTAATGATTTAAAAAAATTAAATATCGGCGACTGCAATGTTTATTTTAAATTTGAACAGGTAGAAGGGTGGAAATATCACGAGCCAATCACGAGCAGCGAAAGAGAAATAGGTATCAACTGCTAGCTTGCTATCTTTCTCTTCAGATAGTCATGCTTTTATTTCATTGGAGGCTTACTCCAGTAGTATATGCTCGAAGATGAGAAAGCATTGTGCCAAAATCAGTTGGCAACCCTTTTAATTATAATAAAAAGAACCAAATATCTCTTTTTCATTTTTTATAAAATGGCAAAGATTATGACAACCAAAACTTTATTAACTATAAGAATAGTGAAGATAGTATATAAGAATAGTGCAAGACCGCTACAAAACATAACAGAATAGGACACTAAAAATAATATATAAAAATACTTTTGTAATTGACGGCTGCCCACTAAACTTAGAACAATTATTTGTTTTTGAGTCACTAAGTTATTATGAGTAACTAAGAAATATATGTATGCACACTTAATGTAAAAGTAGGTACGTGTTATCTAAAGCACGTGACTCTGTAGTGCTTATACATCTACAGTTCGTTGCAGATTCTACTCTACATAAAGGTTAACTTAGTGCAGAAATTAGTCAAAAAATGAATTGCCAAAAAATAATTGTTGATTGCGACGGCGGAAATGACGACGCGTTAGCTCTAGCAATGCTGTTAGCAGCGCATAAACAGGGAAAAGTGGAAATTCTAGGTGTCACCTGTGTCAGTGGTAACACGTCTGTTGATAATGTGGTGCTTAACGTGTTCAGGACTTTGCACGTAGTAGGGGCGGTTGATGATGTAAGATGTTCACTATATGATACGATATATTCATACGATAATGAATTTAATTTCAATTATTAAAATGAAACAATATAATTAACCTATTATAGAAAATTAGATTTATAAATTAAAATTACGCTATTAACATTCATTGATAACATTGATGTTCTACCTTATCTGAAGTAGGTAATACAATTACCATGATATATTGATGTCATACTTAAATATATATATATATATATATATATCTTTATCTGCGTGAAATCGACATCAATTCGAATTCATATTAATATAATAGACTATAATGATTTTTATTCTGTTGACACAATTTTCACTTCAGATAAGGTAGAATTGAAACTTTCAAAATTATTTTTTTGTTAGATTCCTGTATATAAAGGTGAACAAATTGCAATTAATTCTGAAGGATCTCACGGAACAGACGGTTTTGGTGACTTTTATGAAGATGCACCTGATATTAGTAAACTTAAAGAAGAAAATGTTGAAAGTGCTTTGAATAGAATTGTAAGCCGAGCCAGAGGTAAATGTGAATTGCAATAAAAATTCACTAACTCGCACTAATTATTATTTCATAAAGATGCAGTAAATAACGAAAATAATTTTTAGATGACGTAACAATTGTTTGTCTAGGACCGTTAACAAATATTGCTCAAACAATTAAAATTTATCCACGCTTTGTAGATTCAGTTGAAAAATTTCTCGTTATGGGTGGAACTTTAGCTGGTACTGTTTTTAAAAATAATTAAGGTTTATATTTTTTATTCTTAATATGCGAGTAATTGTTTTAGGTCTGAGTAAAACTATCCCTCGAGTAGATTTTAATTTTCGAGTAGATCCAGAAAGCGTAAAAATTTTGTTACGCTACGCACCAAGCAAAGTGTGGATTTTACCACTGGATACTTGTCTCAAATCAACAATTACCTATGTAATTCAAATGATAATCGGAAAACCTTAATTGAAAAATTGAATAATAAAATTGCTTTTTCCAGGAGTGGAGAGAAAATGTCTTTGGAAAATTAAACAGCCCTTTAGTGGAACTTATAAACAACATTGAAAGAAAAACTTTGGAGGAAAAAAAGAAGCTTCGACCACATTATACGCCTTGCGATGCATTCCTCGCAGGAATCGTCCTGAATGGAAAGATAGTTAAGGATGTAGATATGAATCATCTAAATATTGAAATGAAGGATACGGAAATGAGAGGAAAAATCAGCGTCGACAATACAAAATGCCTGGAACCCAATGCTCGTATTATTCAGGACATAGATAGCGAAGCTATTAAGGAACTCGTGCTTATCGCTGCGCAGCCCCAGCATGCGTCAAACGCCCTCCCTTTGTAAATATTTCAATGAATAATAAAATAAATCACAGAAGGCTTTTTACTTTTTTAAGAAAACTTAATGTTTGTTCAGTCAGCTTCAGCCATAATTTTCTGAAAAAAAATTGTGCAACATTATGAAGAGCTGGAAAGTTTAAACTTAAATATAAGGTTACAAATAAATTAAGAAATTTTATTAAGTTGGAACAGTTTTGTATTTAAATTTGGGAGACAATAATCGCTGACTGTGTAATCATATCTATATTCTTTATTAATTGTTATTGCTTTTACGACGTTTATAGTTTTAAGTTAGTTGTTAAGGCTTTTTCTTTTGTACATCAGTCCATGAAACTATTTACCTTCTATGGATTTACTATGTAAATTATTTGGTTCAATAAATTAAAAATTAAAACTAAATAATTGGTTTCATTTGAAATTTTTGTTTATTTAACCTTTAGAAAATAAAAAATGTTTGGTCATTTTTTTTCGAATAGGTAATGACTCGTTTTTCGAATACTATTTTTTTTTCTTTATATAGAAAATTATAAGTAATTGAAGATTATAGATTCTTTTAACGCGCTTTGCGATAGTACACGATTTTTTGGGCCATTTCTGAGTGTATAAGTTCAGTATTAGTTTCAGAATATGTACGATTAGTGCACTTGTAGTTGCGTAATGTACTATTCTTTTGAAAAATTGAGCGTCACACTCAATCGATGTAACGGCCGCGTTATTTTTGTATTAGAAAAGATATCCGAAATTATACAAGAAAATTCGTGACTCAAACACAGGAGGGTATCTTCTTTGGTGAATATATTTTTCCCGCGTGAAAAAAAGAAACAATCGCAATCGAGGGAGAAACTTCAAGGCAAGAGAGAATAATATCGACTGTCCGGAGAGTGAAAGGTGGACGCTCCGGTGGTGTAGTTTGAACAGGCAGGTCAGGATGACGGGATAAGGATCTCGGTGGCGCCGACTCGGCTGCTAGATTATGAGGCTGCGCGAATATGAGGTGCCTCGCTTTTATCATCTACCCGTTCCGGCACCTCATCCGTCGAATTATCACTTATGTCCAAGTACTTCATTTCATTTACTTTCCACTTCGATTTCGAGAACGAAAGCTTTCTATCAGTTTTAAAGTATCAAAGTTTTCAAGTTTTCAAGTAAAATAATATATTTTACTGTATGACAATGCAAGGTTAATTTCTTACGGAGCCGGTTTTTTAAGAGCATAAAAAAAATTTCGCGAGGCACCTAATTTTACCATCAAGCGGATTTGAAAGAGTTTATTTTTGATTTTGAAAAAGGACACGGCGGGCCATGAACTGTCTTGGTTCCTCTTCAGCGCAACGCCTTTGGAGCTGTTAGACGCGGCAAAGGACCGCGCCAATCAATCGCCGCAGCACGTTGCCACCGAGATCCTAACTTTCTTCCTTATAAGCGCCTTCCTCCTGGTTCTCATTATTCTCTCGATGAAGTGCCTCGAGGACGAGAACGACAACGCCGAGGAGGAGCAGCTCGCGTTTTTCGATCGCGTGATCAGTGAAACGTAAGGGCAAATCTAGTTTTTCACCTTCAAACTCACGTACACTTGTAGAGCTAAGATGCATTATTCCCGGAATAACAGAGTCTCTGAGTACTCGCAGAATTCGATTTGCTTGCTCGTCCCGCGGACAATCGAGTCTAAGAGTCATTTTCTACGTCACGATTGTGGCGATTCTCCGGATGTACCAGCCGCGGATCAACTCTTGCGCTACAGCTGCTCATATCAACGATTCTTCTTGATCGTTCCTGGTTTGGAAGGTTTGTCTATGCACACCTCATTTCTCATCGACTAATACGAAAATTGAACATACTAAAAGACCGTGCTCGATGACCTGATTTAAACGCTAACCAAGTCAAAATAGCTTAGAAAACAAAAATGCCAAAATTAATCTCTCCTAGATCCAGTTTCGTCAAGCCCGTCGACGGCCTCGTTGGGCACGGAGGCCGCCTCGGATTCGCCGGAACGGCAGCAGGTGCACAAGCGTGCGAGCCGCGCGCAGCCGCGACACGTCCGGAGGCGTCGCAATCTTCCGGGTCGAGCGGCGGAGCGCGACTGGATCGTGAGGCGAACGCGCAGCGGCCTCGTCTACGGGGAATATCCGCTCTAGAATTCCTACCCGCGTCCGCTTTTCGAATTCGGCCGGGAACTGGCTCGTCAATCTGCTCGCTCTCCTCTGTCTTTTTATGACGACGAGGAGGCGTGACTAGTTTGTAAATCGAAAATTCCCGGGAGGAAATTGTTCTTTTTTTCCTGTGATATGTGCTTTTCGTTTTTTTTTTTTTTGCATTTGTGTGCAATTTAGGCACCGGAGATAACTGTCGCGCAAGTTTCTTTTTGAATCACAAAAAAATTATCGAGACGAAGAAAAAAAATGTAGGAACTTTTATATATTTTGTTGTATGTAGGTTTGTCCCAATTTTTCTAAACTATTTTTTTAATTTACGTGTTTTTCTATAATATTCATTATACACTTCGTAGCAATTGTACGTTTGTAAAGCGATATCTTTCCGCTTGTTCACTGTCATAGCTGTCTTTGAATAAAGCATCTATCCTTCGCACCGAAAGACTCATATATTGTACGTCGACTTACCCCGTAACCATAGAGACCGGCTAAAGGTAAACAAAGCAGTGTGCCGCGGCGTGAAAATGCTTTCCGCCAAATCGCTCTCTGCATCGAAAGCGTCGCACTGTACAAAACAGCAACACCGCCTCGAGAAGGAAAATCGGCGCGTACTATGAGCAGAGCCCAAGATGGACGAGCGAGACAGTAGCGAGGAAGAGGCGGTGGGCGCGAGAGGCGACATCGCCGCATTCACCAAGTTCGACGAGAGCATCGAGGTGCGCAACGCCGAGGACGTCAAGAGCCCCGTCGGCAGCGGCTCCGCGATGAAGCGAAATTCATCCCTGAGGAGCAAGAACTCGGCTGGAGAGCCCAAGGAGAAGACTGATGTCAGATCGCCGAGAGGCACGGATTTTAGGCGGTAGGCTTCCAAATCTCTAATTAAAATACTTGCGCAAGAAGACAAAGAAAAATGATAATATTTGTCGAGATTTCGTGCGAAACGCATTGCAGATATTCCGTGCCCGAGGACTCGTTCAATAAAGCGATGGGTCTCGACAGCGACACGTCCGACAGCGAAGACAGCGAGGACCTGGACGTGCAGAAAATGACGCGAATGAAGCTCGCAGATTTCTACGACTCGAAGCAGTTCGACGACCTGGAGGCCTCGTCCGAGGTGAAGGAGCTCTTTCAAAACATCACCAGGTTCGTTTACATTCGCGAGCACGCGTAAAGTTCGCCGAAAAACACGTGTCGCCCTCTTTCAGGTACACGCCGCAGAAGATCGAGCTGCACTACAAGCTGATCCCCTTCATCCCGGACTACATCCCGGCGGTGGGCGACATCGACGCCTTCCTCAAGATTCCCCGGCCGGACGGCGTCGCCGATCGGGCCGGTCTCACCGTGCTCGACGAACCGGCGGCGGAGCAGTCCGAGCCTGCCGTCCTGCACCTCCAGCTGCGCAGCAAAAGTCGCAGCGCCGCCGGCGCTTCCAAGGTACACCTTATCGGGAAATCTATCCTTTCGGTCACCTCCATTAATTAACGAATCTCGCCCCGTCAGCCGTCGGTGGTGAAGCGGCTGGAGGACGCGTCCAAGCACGGCCGCCTGATCGACAAGTGGATCGAGAACATGGGTCAGCTGCACCTGAGCAAGCACCCGCCGGCCGTCCAGCTGAGCCAGCAATTCCCGAGGCTGGAGCCGCTGCTGCAACAATGGCCCGTCGACGTCGAGGAGAAGCTCGGCCTCGGCGGCCCTCCGAACCTACTCAAGCTCGACTGCAGCCTCCGGCAATTCATAGACCTCGTCTGCGCCCTCCTCGACATCCCCGTCTACGGCGAGGACAGAATTCAGTCCCTGCACGTCCTCTTCGCTCTCTACACCGAGGTCCACAACGTCGACATTCAGAGGATTCACAACTTCTGAAGTGTGCGCCGCTTGCGGAGTCAGTAGGTTAAAGGTTTTCTTTTAAGCTAAGCATACTTTGTAAGTACAGTGAAAATTGAACTGAAAAAAATAAATATTTTACCGAAGAAAAAGGACATGCGTATTCAGTGCTCCCCGCTTCTGCGCGTCTGAAAATCTGCAAAGTTACATTTCAGCCTTCCAGGGGCCGAGAGAGCGAATCCTCGTTAAGCGCCCCCCGCAAATTCCCGCAAGCTTTCGCTCGAAAAAAGGCGTCTTATCGGGCTCGAGCTCGCTTCTCTCTTCCAGGTGATCCCTCGGGCGCCTCGGGGGCTTAAGATGGTTCATCGAACCTCGGCCAAAGGCTGATCGACTCCGCGGTTCGCGGGGGAAGCCCCGGCTGATTCGCGCGAGCTTAAAAGCGCCCGTCGCCCGGCGCTTGCGCGCGCCAAAGCTCTCCCGCCGCGGGGAGGAGAGGGTGGGCCGCCGTCGGTGCTGCTCGTCGCCGTCGCGGCGACGCCGCCATCGAGGCAAGGCTCCGGCAGTCGGGGGCCGAACGTCGCGACGCCCGTATCGCGCCCTCGCCGGGAGAGAGAGTGACGCGCGCCGACGTTCTCTCCCCTCCTCTCTCTCTCTCTCTTTCGCTCTATCACTCTCTCTCTCTCGCTCTCTCCCTTTCTCCGCCTGTCCGTCTGTGCCTGTCCTCTCTTCCTCCGCCCCTCGGTGCTGCTGCCTGCTGGAGACGGCGGCCGCTCGTCGAGAGAGCGAGCGCGAGTCCTTCGTCGGTTTCGCTTCCTCCTTCCATGCATCGTAAGTAGAGCTCTTCTTCTCTCGCGGGTGTGTGCCTCTCTCTCTCTCTCTCACTCGCGCGCGCCAAAGAATGATTCTTCTCTCTGCGCGATGACGTGTACACTTGTGTGCCGCCCGAAGTACGCGTGTAAGCTGATGGGGCTGCTGTCGTTACATCGTATTCGCCGTAAGACGAATGTCAAGGTCGATTTTCGCATCGGCCGCTCGGCTGCTCGACTGATGTATCCGGTCGAAGCGACTGATGCTGCTCGGTTTGCGTGCTCGCGAGGAGTTTGCCTATCTGTGCACTTGTCCGTAGTGTTCGTTTCGAAAGTTTCAAGGTACGGCATTACATTTCGGCGTATTTTCTTCGTGAATTGTTCATGTCTATCGATTGCAGTGCAATGTTCAACATCATTACTGATTCGTATACAAACTAACGCTTTTCTCCTGCTTTCAGTCGGCTAATGAGAGCGAATTTAAATGCGCCGCTTACTGCTCGTTTTATCACATTAGTCCAAGTTTTAGTATGCAATATTCTTCAATTATTCCAATTTGCACTTGGGTTTCTTGGTAAGAATCGATTTTCCAAAGTTGAATTTAAATGTATACTTATTAGCGTTACTTTTTACGAAAAAAAAAACAGTCATTTTTTCACGTTTACATTGATGAAAATACGTCGATTACCGAGTCTAATGATAAAATGAAAAGGGAAGGTGGGGCAAGGCAGTTATCTCTATACGAGGGTTCTGCTCAAGTCCTGATAATCCTCGAGCTTGCAAAAATAGTTTGCGTCTTTATCGCTCTTAAAAATGAGTACCTAATCGAGAGCCCGCCATTAAAATACTTTTGTTTTAAATAGAAACGCCGAAACTGACGTTTACTACTCCTTTTCGATATAAAGTGTCGTTTCGGCATGATGTATTACGAGCTTTAAAACTAAGAGAGCTTTCTAATGATCAAAATTTTAGCACCGGATATTCCGATCGGTTTTGATGTTGCAGAGGTCGCCCAAAAATAAGATTCTAAAAGATTAATGAAGGTGTGTGTGTGAATGTTTGTGTGGGTAAGCAAGCGTCACTTTCCCGGACTAAAGTCGCGTTAGTTCCTCTATTTGCAATAGAATTTACAACTAAATAATTTAGCTCAACGTTGACTGTCCCTTGATTCTACAGTCGAATTAGCGAGAATTGAAAAAAAAACACGTAATCTCTTAAATTGTTTGCTAATTACAGGGGAATAAAAATGTTCCGAGGATGACGACGCGATTTTCGCATGTAAATTTGTCGCCGGAGAATTCCCGGGATATCGGTGTATCGTCCATCAACATAAAGCGCGCGTCCTCACCTACCGCCGCGTGGGATAAAAGAATACAAACGATGGGCGTAAAGTTTGGCCGAAGAGCCGTCGATTTTGCAGGAAAACGCGAAGCAAATGCCACGGAACCGTTGCGGATTTCGCGCGGGGCGTGCCGCGACTCGTTTCAATTTGCCAGCACGAAAATTCCGCGGTCGAATTTTCAACTCAATTAATCGCGAGCGCCGAGGATTAACCGCGTTAAAGCTCGAAATTTAACGAGAATTTCAAGTGAAAAACATATTTCTGCAAACGGTGCCGCGATAAATTTTAAACCCGGCGTGGAATTACATTTGATTTTTTTATAACCGAGAAAACTCGTGTTCTTTTTTTTTTTTATTTCAGCGCGGAGCTCTTTAAGTTTCTGCGGATTTAAAAATCCTCGGTCGTGGGACGTGAAATAGTACGCAATCAGAGAGGTTCCCGTTGCGCGCTTTTTCCATTTTGCTTGATTTTAAGGTCGACTAATGAAAATTACTTAAAATTACGTTAATATAGTTTAATAATAAGTAACGAGAGACCCCCAGTCGTCTTTAGAAATTCGAACAACAGCTTTAAAACGAATTGCGATAGTTGAAAAATTACAAGTACGTTTCATCAAAGTAATTCCTGAAATTAAATCAACCCAATTTTTCAATTCTTCTCTAGAATTTCACCAATTTCATTCAATTTACGTATTATCGATAAATGCAGAGATAGAGCAACATGGAGGCCGAAATTATTTATTTCACCCTAGATTTACATTCGAAATAGCATACGTATTTTTTGAATAATTCATGTACGAATAAATATAACACGCTGTATATATATAGAAAATCTCCCCGCGCTACTTTTAATAGTTCATAAAGCTGTATTGTTGCTGTAAAAAGGAGAAAAGTGGTATTGCGGTGAATAAAGAAGCAAGAATGGGGATGAAAATGATTTGCAAATGTATTGCGATGTGTAAATTATTACGCGGCGAAACTAGAAATGCTTTTCGTTGATATATTTATTATTGCTGTTCAATCGTTGACAAAAATATCACACAGAACGTGCTAAATGACCGAAAACCGAATGCCAGTTTTTATGTCTAATATTCCAGATGGATTTTCGAGAAGTCATAATCGATTTTATTTACAAGCACTTTATACATTAAAGCTGCGTATCATTAAATATCGAAGTGTTTTAAATAAGCAATAATTTTAATTCGCTTATCGAAAATTAAACCGAATGTTAATATACTTGGTGGTTAATAAATTATTATATATAGTCGGTCGAATGTAAAATTTAGCTAATAATTTTTATCAGATACGGTAATCTAATCTCCGCTGTTGATTTACATTTTCACCTGAAGTGCCCAAAATCCAGGAATATTCACAAGCAATTCACAGACGGTATAAATACCTTGATAATTTTATTATTATCTGTAAAAGCGCATGCATTATTTATGGCGAAACGAGAATAAACCTCGTAAGTAATGTATCCGAGTAACCGCATTAGCTAAAAAGGTTTTATATTAAAAATGTATTAGAAGGCGGCAGGCTGACCGTAGATTCATTCATAAAAAAAGATGTATTGGTTTATTCATTGGTTTAAAAGTGATCAATAGATTAAAATAAATATCCGGCTCTGCCTGTGTTTTTCAATCTCTGTTAAAAAAAAAATAAAAAAAAGAAGAAAACAGATGACTATGATCTATTTATTGTCTGGGAAGTTATAGCTAAAGTGGCTGATCTATAATTAGCACAAGCAAAAACAAAAGAAAAACTAAATCACTTGATTCGACTGAAATATTACTTTTTTTTTTCTCATCCGCAAAGAGAAAAACAATGTTAACGTTTTCATCGGTACTTACTCGCGTTACTCTATTAAACCGAGTTGCTCTAATAGAGAAATGATTGGATCGTCTCCCCTATCAAATTGCCTCCCATCTTTACACTGCACAAAGATAAAGGATTATTTTTATTTTTACTATTGCGGTGCAGAGCATCTCGCGGCGTTCCATCAATTATCCGTCGGCCGAACGCGAGGAAACAATTCTCGCAGATGAAATTCTCGTAAAACTGGAGCTCAAAGCGCAAGGAGGGTTCGGCGCGGGATAAAAAGTACAGGTGGACGGGAAGGGAGGGGCGAGAAAAAGTGCAAGGTTTACGGAGGAAGCTCTAGTGGGACTTCCTGTTTGCGGAGGACGTCGGACGCGGGATATTGGACTTAGCGTGATTTATGCGCCGACGAGGAAAATGAAGGCAGGTGGGAAAGTCCGGGGAAAAGCGTCGGCCCGTTATTTCAGGGCCGGATCATGAATTGCTTGATTGCCGAGCGCGATTTACGCTGGGGATTATCGGTATTCGCTGGCTTTTTTGTTATACAATTAAGGTGGCCCGCCAAATTTTCGTGATATATTACGTCGACCCTCTCGATAAATCGTCGCGAGTTTTCGAAGCAATTTTCATTCCAACATATTTCTTCGTTTATAATACCGCTTCGAAGTTTGTTGCGAACT
This sequence comes from Ormyrus labotus, assembly GCA_035582975.1. Classification (NCBI taxonomy): domain Eukaryota; kingdom Metazoa; phylum Arthropoda; class Insecta; order Hymenoptera; family Ormyridae; genus Ormyrus; species Ormyrus labotus. The sequence continues at coordinate 3,995,832 of JAWWEO010000001.1, read as the reverse complement.
TTCGAAACGTACGTCGCTCTATAAATTCGGGCGGACAGATTTATCTCGTTAAGGATAATAAATTGATCGAAATCAAGCAGCTGTTCGGCTAATGGAATTATTAGTTCTATAAAGACAATGAACGTACGGACAATAATGTTCCTGCATTGTAATTGACAGCGTAATCTTCAGCGACAAACTCTCCTAATGCCATTGCAGTTTCTGGAATATGAATCTGACTCAAAGTTCGCGCAACTTTCAAGGTACTGTTTTAATTAAAACCACAAAATATCGTTCTCAACTGGCGGCACACTTTTGTACCTTTCGGATCGAGTTAATTAATCCGGAATTTTTTCCTTCTTTTTTTTCACCGAATCAGCGAGAATGAGATTCGCCGAGAATTGCACGGCGGTCAACATCACAATGAACGAAGGGAGCTCGTTAGACGATATTCATCAGCGTTCTCAAATTATTAGGTTTGCCATTGAAACTTCAACGAAACTGCCGGGCAAATTGTAGGGAAACTTGACAGAAGCCCGCGGAGTAAACAGTTTCGATCAGTTTACAAGCCGGGGAAGTGAGCGTCGGGCGGGAGGGGAGGTGACTTTTGAAACTGGAGTGCAGTTTCGTAGCTCGCCGATTGAAAAACATGTCAAAAGTTAGCCCCCCCCGAGCCCTAATTGAATGCAAGTAAACTCCGGGACTAAAAGCCAGAGCTCGACAAGTCGTTTCGCGCCGCGAGGGAGGACTCGATAGCCCAATTATCGAGTCAATATTGCTTTATTGATTGTAACAACGCTGACGGATCGATCCCAGATAAGCACTGACGTCCGACCGACAATTAGCATAATCGTCTCCAAATAAAAGCACGTACCTGCTGAAACATGCACGCGCTGCCTTTAATTGGCTGGTCTACTCATCGCACGCACTTTCACGTACATATCGAATGGGGGTTTCTTTCCCCCCCGAAAGCCCGGTGGGGAATTCGATTGTTGAATAATGGCCAAAGGGGGAGTTTTCCCCTCTTGTCCTTCCACGCAATTTTTCTCTCTCTCTCTCTCTCTCTCGCTCTCTCGTAGCTTTAAATCTAGGTTTCCGTCTCGCGCGACGACGTCTCTGTAGACGCGTTTCTCTCGAGCTTTTTTTTACAAAGGCGACTAATTAGATTGAAACGTTACTACGTGCTTTCGCATACAACGTATTATTATTTCGGGTTTTTTTCCTTTTTCTTTTTTCACGCGCGGGAGGCACACGCGCCAGCGTTTTGTTTTTGTTTCTCTTGCGCTCGCGCAAGGATGGTACGTTTTAATGCTGAATTGTTGCCGGGGAAAGAAGGCATCGGAGCAGATTCGTGGCAGGATGTCGAGTGGAGATAAGGCTAGTCCAGGGCTGACAATCGATCGGGCCGCATTTCTACTTCTCAGGGTAAAGAAAGCCTTCAAGAAAAAGAAACAACAGCGCAAAGAGAAGAGGTGAGTTTTCTCAAGTTTTTCTCCGGGGGTAATTATCTTCGCATGCCGCTATTCGGTTTGCTAAGCTTTCGTGACGCTACAACTTAATTTACTGCCTTTTACCGTTACGCAACATTTCGGTTTCTAAAGGCATTTTTTTTTTTTTTTTTTAACGTTGTAGTGTTTATTCGTATTTCTGGCAATTGTGAAAGCTTAGGATATCCGTAATATTAGTTTTATGATGTTCAAAAGCACATGAAAAGTTCAGTATTTTTTCTGCCAATAAAGGTCTATGAAGTAGGAAGTTTTACAGCTGATGAAGTGAGAAGCTTTTTGAATGCTGGATGATCAAGCTGAATTGAACCTTCACTGAGAGAAATTTTCTACTAAAAATTACTATACCTTTTTAGTAAAGAGGAGACAAACTTGCATTATCCTAAACAATTACTAAAATTTAATAGAAATATATCAATTTTTACGACAATTATATTAAATTTTAGTATATACAGTAATTTTTTAAGATAATACAAGTTTGTCTCCGCATTACTAAAAAGTATAGTAATCTCTCTGTTGTAATAATTTTTAGAAGAAAAAAGTTTTTATTTAACTGACACTAGGGATATTTTATCTCTCAACTTTTTAATATATACATCCACAATTTTCTGAAATAATATTCATTGTTGCAAGGGTTTGAATGTTATTAATTGGAAGCTGTCTTGATTTATTTCATAAAGCGAGCAATTTTTATTTATTAAAGAAATATTATTTCTGTACAAGTGAATGAAATTTCATTAAGGAACTTGTTTGCCTTTCAAATATAGAACGAAGAAGATGAAATTTGGGAGCAGTCTCTTTTATTTAACGATGACAAGCCCAGGCGGAAATTATTTCTGGAGCAGCCATCTTTTGCGATTTAATTGTAAATTTACTTGATGCACATTTAAATGTACCATTTATTTTCAGAAACATAAAACTGCTTCCTTTGTTAATGGAAATGTGAATAGCAAAAGGCAAAGAACTCGTTCCACATTTATTCGTAAAAAATGAACGAACTGTTTAGCAGCTGAAATAGTGCCTTTACGTACGAGCAAACTTTTCGAAGACTTTTCTTTTACATTTTTCATCTTCAGTTTAGAATTCAATATTTTAAATTTCGATGTTTCCGCGGAATTGCTGGAAAAATATCGCACTCAAAAGTTTATGCGCCAACATATCACATTTTTATACTTCAAGCGACCAATCACTTTTTTATTTCTCATACCGTACATTTTAAATATTAAGTCATAAAAATGTACATTTAACGACTCTTTTTCTAATATTCTACGATCAGTAATATTGAAGACATACATGAAAATGATTCTCGATTGGCCAGGCAGTTCAATATCTAGACTAACACATAGTATGTTATTGTCACGAAAGATTAGTAATATTAACGTTCACTTGTTTTAATTTTACATCAAAACGATTCCATTAAAATTTCTTTGTTATAGAATTGAATTTAAAAATTTTTGTTCTAGCCAGTTGTAAATGTGCAGTCAGCGAAAAAATTTAAGCCGACGATATATATTTTATTTAATTGCTCTACTCTCTTCACAAAAGTCAATAAAAAGTTTTCAGCCTTTGGATTTGACTTCGATTCTTCATATCTGTGACTAAAGTTTTTCATTCATCGACTTTCAAATCTTTTAAAGCACATCATCGTCGTAAAAAGAAGCTCTCCCATATTACCCCGAAAATTCGATCGTTACTTCCACTTGGAAAAAAGTGCCGTTAAAGTTCGATTAAAACATTAATTAGTAAAAACTTGACGCGACACATCACTCGTGAAAAGCAGCGAAACTCCAGACAATGAATAAACGGGCGTTTGTCCCGCAGTAATTGAATGAAAGCGAAGCTCCCAGAAGGAGGGGGGGGCGGAGGAGGGCGGAAGGAAAAAAACTCGTTCACGGTCGATAAATGTTGCCCGAGTACCCGTTTCCAGTCAGCTGTTATGCAAATTATGCAATCTGCCGAAAATTTCGCGGCTTATGAATTCGCGCGGGGCCAAGGCTCTGATTCGACGAAAATGCGGCTTATCGATCGAAAACTAGCCTCGTTTATCTTGATTTATTCGAGCGCTCGAGCGTTCGCGATAAATTTTTCGGATATAAAATCGCGATCGATCGACTCGCGGGACATTCAGTGCATTAATCGTAGACGCAACGAGTCTACCGTCTAAATAGCAGAAGTCATGAAATTCCTCGCGCTCTTCGGCGTCCTTTGCCTTGTCGCTTTTTCCAGCCAAGTTCCGTCGTTCGGTAACGTTTTTTCAATTTCACTCTTTTTTTTTGCCTCCTTCGCTCTGCTTATTTAATCTGCTGTTTCTTCTCGAGCTTTCAGTTCAGCCTCGAATTCATCACCTTTTTCCCTCTCGTTTTCTTTTATTCGAACTTCTTAAACTTAGGTTTCGCTGCATCGAATTATAAAAGAAAGTACTTACATTTAAGTATTTGAAGAAATAACTAATAAATTTAATGCTTCGAGTAAAAAATTTCCCCCGCGTCTTGGGACGAGTCACGTACACACGGAACGATCAATAGAAAAGAGAAAAAGGTCTTTTATTGCAAAATGCGTAAAAACAAGCTTAACTTGCGTTTTAGATCTTTTTTTTTATGTGGCTCCGAAGTAATAAGACTTTAAATGCCGCGATGGTAATTTGAATTTATATCTTTAAAATAGAGATCAAAAAATAATTTTTTTCGTATCAAACGTAGTCCATTGTAATGAAGGTAAGGGTTAATTTTTTTTTTTTTTAAACGAGTTTTTCCAGTCTTTTATTTCTTATCGTAAAAGGGGATTGGATGCTATTATTCAGTCATTAATCTCTAACTGAAGGCCTAAAGTCCTTAGACTGTTTTACATAAAATAAATAACGGAATGCAATGCAATCTCATTTAACTCTGCTTCCTTAAATTTTTTTAGTATTCCAGTTAAAAATAATATTGTTTTTACTAAAAATGACTTTTAAATTACTTCTCTCTTGTATTAAGTTTTTCTGCGAGTTCCGCGAAGAGACCTCAATTGCCTTAAAAAAATTTGTACCCGTACATTATTACTTCTAAAACCTTTAAAATTATAATTTTTAGAGGATTGCGACGAGAAAACGACAAGTCAATTCGATAACGAATCATGTATTCATGTTAAGTGCTCCAATTTCAACAACGACACTGTCAGCATCAACAAAATATGGGCTAAGTCGTAAGCAATTTGTGAACCAATCAATCGCAATAAATTAATTTAAGATATAACTTTCGGGTTAAATAAAGCTATAAAACTTTGAATATTTTAACTTAAAAATAAAATAACTAATTAGTAACGTTACTTTGATTTATTCTATTTTAGGTGCCCAATTCCAGACTGTGAAGTTGGCGAATTGAAAGGCCAGACTGAAATGGATGTCACTAAGGTTTACCCGGACTGTTGCAGTACTGCTATTTGTGACGAATGAAAAAATAGTGTTAAAATGTGATTTAAGTTACATAAGAAAGTAAATCATTTTGTCATTATTTGGTGTAACTTTTACCGAAAAATTAACGATCCTTCCCAATTCATAACTTAAATTTCAAAAAAGCCCAAAAAATATTCCACTCTGCTTAATCTTGAGTTCGAACATTAAATTTTATCCAGAACAATGAATTTTAATTAGAAAAGATTTGTAATAAAGCGAATTATGAAAAAATATGCATATTGATTTAATGTCAAAACATGTGTATTGATTTAACGAAGAGTAATAAAGTACATTTACATTATGTATGCTAATGATGGAATTATTGCTTGGATGCGATATGCAGTCGTATTAATAAAGTCATGATATGACGCACATTTCATCTGAAACCGCACATTTTAAGTGAAAAATACAAAATTTCAGCACAACAGCAGGTGTATTGTGTTAAAAAATAACCTAAATTTTAATGAAAATTATCTCAATAATTAATATACTTCTTAAAAGCATCGCAATTTAAAATTTATTTCAATGTTAAGGAGGGTCCTCAGGTTCAAGCTGCTGGGAGAAGGGCGGTAAAATAATTGGTTTTGGCTCTTGTACGAGAAGCGTAGCTGACAATTTCAACTTAATAAGAAAATAATCTGCCGGTGTGAAGTCTAGTATTAACCAAATATCTAGAAAAAATTTCATGGCATTCCTGAATACTTCTAGATACATACTGTACAGGCACAATTGGATTAAACATTTTATTAAACTAAAAAAAAAATTAAAACAAAAAACTAGCTTTTAATACAAAAAATTTTTTTCTATAATCGAGAAAAATCTGTTATGAATTTTCGAAATTGTCAAGTATTTGTCGACAACATTATGCAATAAGTATTAACAAAGGTCTGCGTCTCTCTAAATGCCATAGATAAAAAGTTATAAAGAAATTTGTAGTCGCGAGTCGAGCAAGCTCAAAGACAATTTTTGTCGCGGCTTGTTATGCGCTCCCTGTTTAGTATACGGCTGAGTGGTACTAGTATTTACCAACTTTCTTTGCGATTCGGTCTTATTGCTCTAAAAGTTACTATACTAGTCATTTATATTTTTGATGCTAATCCCATGTTAAATTGACTAATTTTAATAATTAATATCTCCGAAAATAAATGGTCAATCGTATTCAAATTTTGTGAGTTTTTCGTGTATTTGCAATTAACATTATAAAACATTTGTATTATTGTGATATTATTTTTACATCACTGAGGACCCTCCTTGTAACATTATATCATCTGTATTTTACTTTTCGTTATTATCATTTAATAACTTGCACCTCATCCGCAATACTGAACTATTATCGTTTAATATAGCCTTCCCTGTAGATAATTCAGATATGCAAATTGTTTTCCAAGTACTTCAATCATCGGTAAATTATTCCTATCAATATCCGAGTGAAAAGAAAAAAATCCAAGGATGGGTATGCTAGTTTTGTAGGCTATAAAATTTTTCCTTCAAATTAAAAAAATTAAAAATTCATGCAACGTTTCTCAAATCGAAGACAAAAGAAAACTTCAGCTGCTTTCCGAATGCCGGCGAGCAAATATAATTTCGGTACAGAAAATCATTAAGAAATCTGAAGGAAATACTGAACTTTCTCGTTGCTTTTGAACGCAAGAAACGAGCACTTGAGGTACAGCCAAGGTATACGCTTCCTTATCCGCGGAAGCTTTTAAAGGAAGTGCACGCTTTGGTTTACTTTTACAGCAGCTTACCGCCGGCGGAATGTAACAAGCAGGAGGGCAGAGGCGGTGCTCGCGTCCCTGGCGGCAAGCCCGCGCCTCTGCTCAGATCCAGGACCCTGCCGGCCATCGTTGCGCCCGGACTCAACATCTTGCAGGCGCAGATCGATGCTCGCTATCAGCGTGAGTAGCCCCGCCGTAAATAAACACTTTTAACTGTCTGCCGTTTTTTTATGCCGTTTCGAACTTTAAAAGCTTTTGCAAGACGCGAAATTTTTTTCAGTTAAAAAAAAAAATTGAAGCGATCGAGTGCGGCTTTCAAACAAATTGTATATAATCGATCTAAGTGCATCGAAAAAATAAACGAAAAAGATTAATTTTTTACCGATGGAATTTTAACTTATACATATTATATGTATAGATATTATTGTCATTCGGTATAGGATTCGATCTTATTTTAAAACTGATCTCAAGTTATTAAATTGAGATTAATTTCTTTACGAGTTGACTAAACGAACACACGAGTTTTTAAAAATTTAACAATGGACGTAGCTGTTTCATTATTTCATACAAATAACAATATCCTAAATGACGGCGAAATCCGTGACCTAAATTTTTGCTGATATGTTTGCAAATATAATTTTGCCGTTAATATATATTACTCATACATTTGCAATAGAGTTAAAAGAAATTCTAGTAAAATAATAAAATTTTCAATTTCTCATATTTTTTCTTTATATTAAAAATAATTTCTGTATGAAAATCTTCTTTCCCGTCGCAAGTAAATTGAAAATAATTTCGCAACGAAACCTTTATACTTACTCGTTGGTACTACATTTATAAAGCTCATATTGATGAGATTTATTAAAGAAAAGCGAAGAAAGGCAAGCGACATTGTTGGATATCGACAGATGAAGATGATTTAACGAGTAGAAACTAAGAAAAATGTTTCATCGAAAAATATTGTTGTTGCGTGTTCTTGAGTATCAGGAAATATTGTTACAAATTGATTCAAGGAACGTACTGAAACATCTGCTCTTAAATTCCCGTGGAAACGTTTTGGAAACATCAAATATGTAAAAACGTTCGGCACGGTACTTATTTCTGTAAGCGGAAAGCACGCAGCAATTTATCAGCGCCAGAATATTTTCTTTTTTGGTATAAATGGTCTTTTCTTTTTATCAATCAATTGTTATTTATTACGTAGAGCAAAAAAATGTCAAAAAGCAACTGCAAAGGGAAGGAAATTCAGAAAAATAAATCTAAAAAGATTCATGTGTATTAATAATATCTATATATGTATATAGAAATTGATTTTTTGATGTAAGCAAAAAAGTATATTCAATAAAATCAGGGTAAAAATCTTTTGAGAAAATCTACTTTCGACGAAAAGTAAATTTTATCAGCAAAAATGTCCAATTCCAGAGAAACTGAATTTTTTGATATACGTTTTTTAAATTGTAAAAAAAGTATTACGTCTACCATCCAATAAAAAGTCAATTAAACGACAGCACAGTTTGCTGCATACTATTAAACTATACTAAACAGAAAAAGCAAACAGCAAAATTGTTCTTTAAATCTTTTTATCATTTAATTTTTCGAAACATATTCCGTCAAAATAATGAGACAGCAGTCAGTTCGGGTGCAAAACTCTCCGCGGGAGTGACGCAAATCGGACGTCGGAAACGGGCAGAATTTCGCCCGACCTAATTGAAATTCAATAAAATTGCAGAATCGAATCCGGGAGTGACGGTGATCCCGCCTTACGCCCCGAACGGAGCGAATCTTGGCAAGCGCGATAGCAGCGTCTCGTACTGCGGCAAATTGCTGACACCGAGGATATCCTTCACCGACGAGACGATAGGCAAGTTGCGCCGACATGCGCGGCATTCTTTACATTTGCATTTTTAATTTATGAGCGAGCGTGCGCCCGATGCGCCCCCGACGTTTCTCCGCCCCGACCCCTCAATATTCATTTATTATCTTAATTTTATGGATTCGGGAGACGGACGCGTCTATCTTCGTCTTTTCAAGTTTTTGATTGGCAAAGTTTATTGAAAATGAACAATAATTTAATAAAAATAGAGATTTTAGTTTAGTTATGAGAAAGAGGGATTTTTAATTTATGAAAAAGATTAAAATTATTTAGAGAGCAAAATACTAGACGTTAACGGCAGCTAAATAAGTTCAAAGTATTGAAGAACAGAAATTTTTTATCATAAAGTAGTCCGACGTTTCGGCCATAAAAATGGACGGTGGACATAAAATTGCAAAATAATGTTGCAATTTTACGTCATCGTTTCTTTTAATTTAAAATACGAAAAAATTTTGAAAAATGAAAAATGTATACAGATATGCATCAGAAAATAAGGCGCGTAGAATATTTTCCTTTCAATAAAATGTAATTAATAAATAATAATGTGCAAGAAAATTTAATAAAAAATTCTTGTACTTGCATTAGCAATGTAATATTCAATAAGTAAAGTAGTGTATAAAGTTAGTCTTTAAAATATCGTAATATATTTTTACAATTTTCTAATTAATACTTCGAGCTCAGTGTGACATATGTAGGTCACAGTTACACTGGGAATTCACACTGACCGCTGAAAAATATTATAAAATATGTCCATCATAATGAAAATGGTTAACAAAAAAGAACTGCCAATCTTAATTAACTTTTAAAGCGGTTCTCTGACAACTCGTTAGAGAAAATTTAACAAAACTTATTAAAATATTTTACCACTTAAAATCTAACAAGTTTTATATTCATACATCCTTTCAATTTACTATATCTCTTGCTTTATATGTATATTCGTTTTTAATTAATCTAATAACTAGGAGAGTTTCACACCTTCGAAACATAGGAAATTGCTTTTTAGTATACCGAATAATAAAATCCACCACCTTTAGTTTGATCTCATAGCGCTTTAGGAGATAAATTATGTTTTATTAACATAGAAAGTATACCTATATGTATGATATTTTTAGTATTGCTTATATGAGCAATGATAATGCTTTCAGTTGTACATTGAGAGAAAAGTTTTGTAAAAATTACCATACTGCCTAGAAAAGTTACCACAGAGTGTCAAAAAAAAAAAAAAAAAATTGCCATACTTTATAGGAAAATTTACTGTGTATCGACTAAATGAAAGCTCATGAGATCAAACAAAAGGTAGTGTGCTTCATTATTCAGTTCTAGAAGAGACTTTTCAAAATTTCATCCAAATCGCAGGAATGTGACACTCTCCTGATAAGTTTCAAAAGGCTATAATTTACATTGAATTTTCAAGACATTAAGGCGCAAGTAAAACTAAGCCTCAACAACAAAATTACCCTCACCCCGATCTGCCACAAGAAGCAGCACCCCGAAACGAAATAAAAAAGTGAACCTCTCTCTGTCCAGCAGAGCGGCGCGTGTCGGACACAGGTCCAGCCTACCGAGAGAGCTACGGCAAGGAGTTCGCGCGGCAGTCGGGCCGCCTGAGCACCTGCAGCATCGGCAGCGCCCAGCCACTGACTCGGCTGGCGCGGCTGCTGAACCAGCGGCCGAGCTTCACCCCGAGCAGCGACGACGCGCCCAGGCGGCTTTCCTGGGAGAGGTGAGGCTTTTTTACGCGCGAATAAATCATGCCGCGCGGCCTTTCAATTCGCAAATGGAACGCGCGCCGCTGTCGGCTGGTGTGGGTCTCGATGCTTTTTCACGCGGCAGCCGAGAGCGGAGATGTGTGAAATTGACAAGACGAGTGCAGGGGCTGATGCGCGGAGAGATGCGCCCCGTCGATGGATCGAATGGACTTTTTACGACGCGCTATTTATACGGCCGATGCTTTTTTACAACCGAATTTATTTTAGTTCGAATATTTCCCTTGGTTTTCGTAGTTTCCATTGAATGTACACTGATGAATGTCTAAGGCTTTAATATACTTTAATAAAGTTAGTGTACCCATAAGTTGTCTGATTTTCGAAATTAAAATTTATAGAACTAAATTTTAAGTGAAATGTATAAATTTTGAGTAATGATCTCTTGTCGTATAAAATACTTCATTATGCCTTATCCAAGTAATAATTTTACAAATAAAATTGCAGATTCAATACAATTTGATTTCAAATGTTTATAAAAGAATAAAAAGTCAAAAAGTCGACTTTAGTGGCTGATGATGCCTTGTTAAAGATGTTGATTGCTTTACCTAGTATAAGCAGCCTAGAATATTATCAAAATTTTTAAGTAGACAGCCAACGTAATCTTCTTTAAAAAATGGATTGCTTAGCAAATTTTTAAAACAGTAACTACATTTAAAAAACAATATCTATCAAGTAGCTGTCTCAACAATTTACAATAGATTAGAAATGCAAAGAATATAAACGTACTTATAAACAATTTCTTTTGTTAGCTTTTCTATTTAGACGCAAAATTATAAAATGTTAAATACTTTTGAATGGCATAAAGTACCTTTATAAAACATTGAGATTTTTCGATACAATTAAGAAAAAAAACCCTCTATATATTCATTTTTTTTTAAATGTAATAAATTTCTAAACATTATTGACAGTCCGTAGTCTCGTTAAAACCTAGCCTAAACATTTGCCGAAAATTTTCGTTATAATAGGGTAAAATACCCAATAGATGGACGCAGGCCAGTATTATATATGTCAAATTAATTATTTTTCAAATAAAATCTTTAATTTTGATCGCAAAGAAATTTACTAGAATAAAATTAAAGGTGATACTTATCAATGATTGTCCTTTTAACATAAAATAAAGTATTTTCAAAATAGTGTCCATCTACTGGACATACGTGAGTTTCACATCATTTTTTGGAAATTTTCAATTTAAACAAATATTTCTAATGCGTCTGGTATGCATTACAAATAAATTTAAAGAAAAAATTCGCATAAAAATCTGCTCAATAGAAAGTATAAAAAATGGTTAATCGTCCAACTACTGGGCAGTTTACCCAGTAAAATTAAAAGTGGTTTAATCCCCGATCCTCTCTACGCGTTTCCCAGGCGAGAATGCAGCAGCACGAGCTCGTGCCTGCCGCGCAGCGGCAGCATCGACAGCGTCGCCGAGTGGAGCCTCTCCGGCGGCGGCCTGGGCAGCGCCTCCACCAGCGACGACTTCCCGACGGGCGGCATCTCCGGCAGCACCTACGGCATCTACCTGGAGCAGGCCCCGCCGACGAAGCGCAGCCCCAGCCCGCTGCTGGGCTCGCGCGCCGACCGGCTCAGCCTCGTCTCGCCCAGCATCGGCAGGAGGGTCAAGGGACACCGCGCGGTGCTCGGTGAGTCTGCCTCCAATTCTTATCGGCTCGGGGGATTGCTTGCTTGCTTGCTTGCTTTCGCCGCCGGCTGCTTGCGAAGTCGCGCTGCTGCGCTTACGTTGTCGACGCTGTTCGGTATACGTTTCTAATTAAAGTGCTTACTTTATAAACACATCTGTGCTAGGGGAATTATCGGGGTTTCTCTTTTAATTAACGTCTTGGTCAAACGGAAGAATTTTTAGCTGCAATTTTCAGCGGAAACTTTTATTTTCACCAGCAATCGGCGATACGTTTTAATCCTTTGGTTTGTTGACAAGTAAAACAGAGAAAAGCTTTTAAAATTTATTTCAATATTTAAAGCATGTTTAATACTTCGTTTATTGGTAAACCACATCCCCTTGCAGTTTTTTAAAGTTTACCCTATTTTTTATAGCTTTTCCTGTGAAAAATACTAAATAACATTCTCGGATAAATTGAGAATTTAAAAAAATTAATCAAGCGCAAGAAAAATAAAAATATCCCTCATAATTATTTTGGAAGGAATCCGCAGTCGTAAAGAATTGACGTCACTTTTCTCGCTGCTCATGCAAGAGTCCCATATGAAAGGCGAGCGTCGCAGTCGCAGACGGTTATGATGTTACGTGACGTCAATTTTAAGGAAACTGTTTGAATGTGTCCTGCGAGAAAATATACAGTGCATTTTTAAAATAACATTTTCTGAAAAATAAGAAAATTTCAAGAACTGAATCACCTGCGTTTTCGTCAAATAAGTAACGCGCAATGCTTGCGTGTGATAAATTTTATTAAAATTAAGCTATTTGTATTGTAATTTCAAGAGTGAGGATAATATTAAGCAACGTCGTTGCGGCCTGATTGTGTTAGGGTTGATGTAAAATATAATGCAGAATAATCTGATATTAAAATTGTACCCCATATTATTTAATGCTGAAATTATCAATATTAATAAGTTTTAGATTGCTTTCGCCCAATATTGGATATTTAAATTACGCTTGATAATAAAGTATCTTAATTTAGTGCAAAGCACGTATATTTAATAAAACGAAGGCTCAAAAAGTTGTGTTCTTAGACAAGGATCATTTAAAACTTTTTGTAAATGAATATGAATATAAAATCCAGAAATTTCAAATGAAAAGAACGTTGATCCCATTATAACACCTTCGTACTCTTTCCAAAATCTCGACTACCTGGATTTTAAGGCGCCGATCCTTCGGAGGTCATCTGAGCGAAACGATCTCGAGGTCAGCCTGTACAAAAAGCGGCGAACCCATCGAAAACCGAGAGCCAAGCCATTTCTTAATAGGCAAGCTAAGTGTACACGGCTGCGTCCTATTACCATTGTAAGCAGCGCGAGCCACTCGTTTTCTTTCTTGTAAACTTGCGAGAGCTGCGGCGAGCAGTCGAAAGAGTCAAAAGACGCGATAGCGCGGACAGAAAAGAGAGAGAGAGAGAGAGAGAGAGAGAAAGAGCGAAAGCGAGGGAGGGGGAGGAGCCGTGGACAACGCGAAAGGAAAGTATGCGATCGTCCAGTCGGCGACTGGCAATCGTTGCGGTTCATAATCTAGTCGAGTGTGTGCTTCGCCGAGTGAATCGATCGAATCAATTTGTTTTGTGCTGGGTTTCCTCGCTCGACGCGGATGCATTTTTATATATTTTCGAGTGCGGTTTCCTCCGGGAATCGTCGCGGAAAGCGGGACTATCGGAGGACGCGGGAGGGGGAGGAGGGTCGTCGTCTAGGTTATTGTATAGTGTGGTGCGCTGTTATTCTTCGGGGCATTTCTTGATCCAGTGATCGATATTCGGCTTACTTTTTCGGAACAGTGACTCCGGACTGGAATAAGATTTTATCCTTGCTTTTTCGTGCTGACAAATGAATCCTGGCCTTAAATAATTGCCGATTTAACATTTTCAATACAAAGGGGGATAATTAAATGATTTAGAACCACCAGCTATTGATGTTTCTAAAAATATTGCTACTTCGGTCAGCGAAAAACGAAGAGTGCTCAAAGGAACAAGATAACGGTCTAGAAGGAAAATAAGCTTTCCCGTTGCAAATATTGATACGGAGACAAATGCATCGGAAGGTTCCACCCATGACGAACGAAGCTCCATTAAATAATGCATCGGCGGCCTGCTGAAAAATACTGCCGGACAATGGAGAGCCGAGGGGAGCCAAGCCGCGCGGAATCGTTGAAAGTGCCCGAAAGCTTCGTCGCGAGACAGAAAATGAAATTTAACAAATACGGTTAAATGGCCAAATGAAGAGGTGCCTTCGGACCGTTTCCAACGAGCAGTCCTTCAAACCGGTTTCTAAATGGGCTTTCGGTGCAGTGGTTAAGGTGGCGGCGGCGGCGGTGGCGGCGACCGCTGCTTTTTAAAAACTCAAGCTAGGAGACTCCGAGAGGAATATATCGAACGCGTCCGGAGGGGTCCGGACGAATCGAGCGCTTTTTTTTCGATTGTCGCTTGGTTTATTGTTAAATCTTTCACCACGGATCGCAAAAAGCAGTACCCGTTACATTTGCACGCATGGAAGTCTACGAAGTGCTTAGGTTCGTATAGAACTCTTGGGTTATAACTGTTGTAAGCCAGTTTTTAGGGTGTTTTTCGTTGAGCGCTGATTAAAAATTAATTGAAAAAAGTTAGTTAATTTTCTCTTATTGGCAGTACTTTGGAAGTAATAACTTTTGAAAATTATTTTCAAAAACCGTTTGAAATTTTATTTCGATGTTTGAAGTTTCTTGAATTTTTATAAGTTAATTAAATTTTGCTAGTTTCTAAAAAACTTATCAATAATCTTAAAAGCTTCTATCAGTCGAACATTTTAATTTCCGTTTCGAGTACAAATTTATAACTGACTTTAAATAGATAGAAAAAAATTAATGTTCATTGATTTGAAAAAGGTTAAAAATAAGGCAAGCTTTTAATTTTTATAAGTAGCTATCTCAAACATGCTCCTGTACATCCGAGATTTTTCGAGCGCCGAAATAAAATTCGCTTCACTGAAATTAATAAAGCGCCCCACATTTGCTGGATTTAGTCTATTCAATAAGTTAATAGCGGCAAAGCATGGCATCGGTGAACCGAAAATCACATAACACAAATTGCGAAATTTCCTCTTCGAAAGGTAATCACGCTTCATTTACGTGGCCAAAAATAAAATAAACTTGAAGATAATTAATTAGTAACGCGACTTTTATACGAAGGCAGATAAACTGTAGGATGACATTTATTTGAAATTATCGTGAAAAGTTTTTCTAAGAGAATGCAAAGTAGGTTTATATCTTTATACTCGGATCGTTTTAGCTCGTCATAAGCTCTTGTTGATCCAACAGGTGCCGTAACTTTGTATTCAGAAAAAAAGTGTACGACGTTCTAGAATATACAATAGTTTACTTCGTTTTACCGGACAAGACTATGTAAAATGAATTAACGATTTTCGCTAAAGTCGCAGGAAGATTTCGATGCGCATAAATATTTAAAAAACTGACGTTGTGGAAAAGAATTTTACGATGAAACATGCTATTTGTCACAATATTTTCCAGATGAATAACTATGCAATTATTATTCACTCCGCTAATTATGTAATTGTTCGCAGAGTCACTCACTATGTGATTCAGAAGATAGGCCTGATTAAAAATTTTCATCTCGAAAAAAGAAAACTCTGACTTCAAGTGTTATACGCACCATTGTACTTAAAAAGGCCTTTGTCAAAAATTTTCATTGTGACCTGAAACATTTTCATTTTCCATTTATCACTCTTTAATTTAAAATGATTTTATTCATTTTTTGCGTATTAAAATGCAATTAAACGAACACTAATATTTCTTTGGAAATAATCGAAATTGCCCGCGCAGCGCTAAAAAAAGTTCTCTCGAAATTGCCACGAACTCCCGGCCTTTTGAATTTCGTAAAAAACAGTCTTAATGACGATGACTGGCGGGGACAAAAAAAAAGAAAAGATTTTTTTTGAATTCACCGGAGCGTGGACGCGTAAAAGGAAAAGAATAAGTAGGGAAAAAGCGCCTGGGTTCTTTAAGATCACCCGGTAGATCCGTAGGCTACTGTCAGGTGTTCTTTGTTCAACGTTCGCTTCACTGCTCCTTGGTTCGGTACCAGTAACTTACAGCGCCGGCCCAACACATTGTCTCAAGTTACACTTTTCTATTACACATTCTCATTTATTCCCCAGGCGTGGTCTCATTAATATTTCGTTCAAAGCCCCCTCGGTACTGAAAACTGTCTTACCCGCACAGTCTGCGTCTCGTGCGACTGTTCAATTCAAATGGTTCAGCTGAAACATATATACGCAACGTCGAATAACTGTTGCGAGATTTATTTAATCGCGGTAGGCTCTGATTAAAGCGCCGCTAAATCACCGCTCATTTTATCGGCCGCATGAATTATATATGAAATGATTTCATTCGGGCGAGGAGTCCCGATTGCGCCGATGCCGGCGCACTTCTCACGGCGTTCCGAGCGCGGGATCAGCTGCTCGATGCTGTACGTTGCACCGACCGAAAAAAATAACGAAATTTACGTGCACCTGTTACTATAGTACTCCGCTGCTCGCTCGACCGGCAGACAACACAGCTGTTGTACAGAACTCGGCCGGCACTGCCAGTCTTGGGGTTTCCGTTCATGAAAAAGGTCGTGCCACTCCTCGCGAGTCTCTCTCTCGCTCTGTCTCTCCCGGTGGACAGCGAATTTTGCTAGCCGAGTCCTCGCTACATCATACTTTTTTTTCTTTAAATATAAAAGACCAGATGAGTGCGAGGGTGAGGTGGCGCATTACTTGATTAGAAAATGCGTGGGAGCTGCGAATCTTCGTTCGGAGTGAATTTTTTTCCGGGAAAGAAAGGATACTTTAATGTGAGTAAAAAGTATATTTGCATTTTAATTAAATTTTAGCGTTTTACATAATCATTTTGTAACCAGCATTAAAATTTAACGATTAATGCTGGCGTCTTCGTTTTGAATTATCGTTGCGAGTGAAAATGGAAAGGATTTGTATTGTGCTGGCGTACGTTTGGATCTTTCTAATATAAAGGCAGGTGGCGCAATTCCCCAGTCGATAAAAACGCCTGCTGTAAGAATTAGCGTCGGTATGTGTAAAGCCGTTGGTAATTATATACGGATCAAAAAGGGAATACTAAATTTTAAAATTCTTTCATACAAAGTATTTTCTAAATTTAAACGTTCGAAAATGTAATATCCGCAATGATAAAAAGAGAAACTCTTTATTTTCAACAAATTTCTGAAAATTTCTCCAGTATTAGATTGGGTGGTTGGATAAGATTACTTTTTAAAGTAAAAAAGCAAACAATCTCTTTTTATCGACGAGTGAAAAATTGAAACCGCAACTTGATAAGCCGCGCTGATGTTTTATTTAAAAATCCTTTTTATTTCTTAACAATGAGGAAAAAATATTTTAAAAAATTTATATCAAAAGTTTTAAAATCCAGTTTCACAAGAATTTGTAAAAAAGTTTTAGAAACAAAAAAAGAAATTCTCGAAAAATGTTCTACAGCAGCTCTGCGCAAAAGTTGTATTTATCAAGAGGAATTTTTTGCTAATCAAGGAAGAAATAAAATTCTATAAAAGTTGATTAGCGCCAAAAGGGAGGGCGGAACGCGCAAAAAAGCGAGCTCCAACTCTTTCCCACAGAAAGTATACAGAATCGGTCAAAAACTCCAAAGCCAAGAACAATGCAGAATCGATTTTTCTCGCAGTCTCGCGCGCTAAAAAAAAAATGGAAACTAAAGTCCTCCGCGCGCGAAAGTCGCACAATAATAAGCGAATTTCCCCGCGTAGATTTCTCTTACACACGATTGTATCCAAGTCGCTGCTTTCGGTTTTCTATTCTCTCGGCTCTTATCCGCTTTTAATCCGCTTCGTTAAATTGACGTGCGCGCATGCAGAGGCATTCCAATTCGCTTTCGTTTTTGTGTGCTCCCGCTGCGGTTTTTTGTCGCTCTCTCTCTCTCTCTCTCTCGCCGCGGCTAGTTGAAAAGCTAGACGTTCAATGCGCGGGGATTCGTTTGCGCCGGAATGATTCAGAATGCCGTTATTGGATTTCGCCTCGAAAATTTGAATACTTGACATCTTGCGCAACCGAGTAATTGTGCTTTGGTTGTTAACTTTTAATTAAGGAGCTGCCGAGTTGGTGCTTGAGTTGAGACTGAAAACCTCTCAATGCTTGCATGTGGAGTATTCGAGTCGAAAGGAGTACCGAAAACTTGCAAAAATCTGCGAAACAAGTTGAGTGCAATCAAAGTTTGCATGAACATTCGGTAATTGAAAAAAAAGGTTACGCGATATATATACCGATTCCACGAGTTATCTAAAGAAAAATTCTCTTGATTAAGATAAAACCTCGCGCCAAGAACTCGATCGATTCGCAATTTCTCAAGGACGAGCCGGCAATTGAAATTGCCGACGGAAAGTGTACCCGCTGGAAAGCCGTAAATTTAACGAAATTCCCGAGGTTTTTCAAGTGAGAGGCACTTGATAAACTAGATTACTCGACATCGAAAGCGCGTTCACCCGATCGAAGCCGACTCCCAGCTATGCACACCGATAAAGTGCGCGCGGCATTGTAATCCGATCACGAATCCGGAGAGCCGAGGAGCCTGAAAGGAGGCTGGCCGCTCGACGCGCAATGAACGGCTCGCGTCCTTCGGCTCCTCGAGAGCTGCCGATGCACCGGGGTCCTTCTCTCTCTCTCTCTCTCTCTCTCCGGCGGCACTCGGCAGCTCTTCGGCTCTTCCGCGCCAAAGGGAAAAGAGGAGCGGGGACCGTCGGACCCCCTCCCCCGTCCGGCCCCAGCTCCATCTAACGTGCGCGACGCCGCAGCTGTTTCGAGCGGCGCACAGTGCCTGGCCATGTCGCGTCCCGAGCAGCAACAGTTTATTAGTCTCGGAGGAGAGGCCCCGAGCCGGCCAGTGCTTTGAAAGAACCGTTGTGGTTTTTCTTCCGCGAGAGAGACTCCTCGCTCTCTCCTCGCTCCGGATGCTGTGGAGGATTCGGAATTTTTCGGATTATGCAGCCGCCGAGGTGAATCGGAGTTCTCTCGTCGATAAAACAGGAGGAAAACAAAAGTGCTCGGCGTCCTGGATTTCTCGCGAATGGCTAAGCTAAAAGGGAGCTCGAGGAGCCGGGGGAAATCGTGCGAGAATCTAATCTGCTGTGATAATATTTTAGGTATTCGCATCTTAATTTACATATACGAATAGCGCTTCTGTTTTATACGACGACAGCTTCGGCAGCATCGGCTTTAAAAACGGTTTCAGGGCAGCGAAGAAACACACGAGTCTTGAGTGCTCGAGCCAGGATTTTATTTATTTTTTTTTTTTTTTCACTTATTTGCCCTTGTCCTAGTTTACCCAGATTTTTAATCTGGAAAATATTCCAATGTTTTCTTAATTCAATCTCGGAAGGAAATATTGAAAATTTATCAGAGTCAATATTTTCTTCGGTTTGCCCCGGGATTTGAAATTAATGAGTGTCTTGAATTATATACGTTAAAGAGTGTATATTTGAAAATGGTTTGGTTTTTCAAAATAATTTATTGGCACAAGAATCTTTAATTTAGCAAAATAACATGTAGACCATATTTTTGTACGAACAGAAACAGTTTTTTTCGTTCCCAAACGGAGGAGAACGAAAAAAAAAACATAGCAACCACTGTGCAACACGCTGATTACTTTGCGCATGCGCTTTTCAGCCCTGAGCATAGGGGAGTCATGCCAGATAAGTAGCAGATTCGAAGCACGTTCGAAAAAAATATTTCTTGCTCCAGCCCCTAACCGATAACGTTTTGTAGTAAATTTTTTACCTTCTTAAGATAATATTAAAACGCTACTAAAATTTATGACATTTCCCTGATAATTGTTTCGAAAAGTATGCCTTTACGTCAAAACATTTTTTTATGCTGTCGTGCTAAGACTTCATAACTGCTAACTGTCCTTGGATCACGTGTCCTAGTATGTAAAGATTAGGGTAATAATATTATGAATTAACGCAGTAAAAATGAATCCGACGGAGTTCAATGTTAATATTTTTTAACTTTTCCAGTGATTAAAAAAATCTGTATATCTAACGTATATCAAATTTAGACTCAAATTTTATCTTGTTATTAACAGCGGGTTGCAAGCGAATCCGGGAACATATTCAAATTTCAAGACGATCTAATTATTTCACTCCAAGTAACAGAGTTACTAATGTAACAAAAGCAGCTTTGTTGTTTGTTAGTTGGTTAGTTGGTTCGCTGCCGAGATTCGCAGGCCTCATAGAAACGAAAGTTTACGCTAAAATCTAGTCGTGCGAAAAAGCCATTAAGACTGCGTGATAGTCTGCGGGAGAGAGAGAAAGAGGCCTGTTTGCTAATATATGCATAGTTTGCTCTTAAGGACGAAAGAAATGCTCATTTCGCGCAACTATCACTTTTCTATGAGTAATTAATGCACTACACGTGTTTTGGAAAGGTTTTACGTGCATTTTTTGAGAGAGAAAAAAAATTCATTTAAAAGGGTAAATATTTTATGCATGCATTCGTGATACGTTAATTTGCTGCGTGTTTATTTATTTAATTATCGCTTTAAATTTAATTTCGTGCGATTGCAACAAATACATATGCATAAATCATTTTAATAGCTGTTCGGCTTTAAGCCAGGCATATTTAAAATACTACACACATTTTTAGTACTTTTTAATGCGGATATAATAGAAGAAGAATTTTAAATTGATTAGGAACTGGTTTTCTACAGTTACCTCTTCGAGACTCTTTAGAAAATGAGTTCAACGTATTATTAATGTATTTCAAGAATATTTATTTTACTTCGCGTCACGAATCATTAGACAACTTGTACAAATTTTTCGCATACTCATAATAAACTTTACTTAAACGTAACGGTTTAAAAAGCATAACGGGTATTCAAAAAACAAAATAAAAACAGCTTCATTACGTCAGCCGAGGAAGACGCTTAGCAGACCGAATTGCGCGCAAATCTACCTAAACTCGATTTTTCTGTGAAAGCACTAGTATATATAGAGGGTTAGAACGAGCGGAATGCCGCTGGTATTTGAGATCCTCCAAAGTAAAAGGATAAATTTCAAGTTTTTGTTGATCCCCCTCGTTTGAGTGAGGCCGCATTCTCGAGCGGCGCGCAAAATGTTTGCACGCGTGTACGTATACGTCCGTGGGTGCTCGCGCAGCATATGTTTACGTATGTAAGTACGGACGAAAGTACACATGATACTGTCATCCCGTAACTCTATCGGGCTTGGCTTTCCGATTATTTGAGAGCGGAGCCAGACCAAGGAATGACGTCATCATAAGCCAAGGTTCAACTCCTATTCGTTCATTGTGTGTACATAAAAGAAAGATATTGAAAAAAAGTTGGTTCGCTCCGGATACTACGGAGACGATTGCTTCAATATTTTACTGCCCCGGATTTTCAGGCGAAATTCATCTTCGAGTCCCGGCAAAGTTTTTCTTGCAAATTTTCATCAGTCGAAAGAATTTTATCGGAACATTTGATACGCGCTTTTTATGTACACGAAATGGTATAATTTTCATTGAATTAATCGTCTCTGAATACACATTAGCTTTGGAATAATTAAATTCAATCGATGTAGTAATCTCATATTAATAGACGCTTTATCCGCAATATTGTCAAAGTGATCCATTTGTACGGGATAAATCAGATTTCATTTGTTATAATTTACACAGAAAATCAGAGCAGCTCCATTTTCATTATTAAAATTCATTTAAAAAATACGTGCTTCCTTAATCAATTCGAGCAATTCGAAGACTCGAATATAAGACAAGTTATGCAGGCATCAAGTAACGGACGTTAGCAATAAAATCTATTGGCTCGGTAAATTGACTAAGAGAATCGCTTCTCTGCATCATGATGTAAAGAGCCAAGCGAGAAAGCGGCTGCCGCCGCCGCCGCTACAATCCTATGGAACCCCCTTTTGTGTAATGGTCAATTGTCCTAGTTGACAAAAAGACAGAGAGAGAGAGAGAGACAATCGCAGTTCGAGCGCAGACTGAGTAAATAATTGGTTCATTGTCGTTTCGCCTCTGCTCTCCGGTTAGAAATATATAAGATTATCGTTCTCTTCCTTCTGCTTAAACGCATTTTTAGTTATCGCCAGCTCCTCCCTTTTATCTCGAGAGGGAATAAGCAGACTTTTGATTTCAGCTCGAGATATTATATTAAATTTTTTCAAGTGACTTTACTTACTTTCGTGACGTTTAAGGAAGTAAAATTTATTTCGCCTCCCTCTAATATTACACGAATTCCGAATTCGAGGGCGCTGAAACCGAATATCAAGTCGATGCTACGTTGCTAAAGTTATAAAACGTCTCTTTTAAAAAAAAAGAAAATGATTAACACAGCGAAATTTTGTTTTCAGTTAAAAATGAAATGTTGCGGAGGCGTTAGAAAACGCAAGCCAAAACCAAAGAATCGCAGAAAGCGAAAACCCATTAATTACCGTACTTGATAAAAGAGCAATGTACAGATGAAAGAGCGTCCAAATGAAATTTCGCAAGCTCGCCCGGCGGTCTAGTCCCAAGATGGAACTAGTGCGACGTCCCTCGGCCGGCAACAGACTCAGCAATTTCAAACGATCGAAATCCTTTCGCGCCTCCGTCAAGCTCATCACGAAAATACGCAATCACACCAACATCAACGGGATCCCGAGCTACGACCTTCCAGGCCTCGACGCCAAGATCGAGGAGAGCAGCGCCCACGGCAGAATCCAGACTCTGACGGAGCTCGCGGAGGAGGACGTCGAGGCGGGCTTCGATCACCTGAGAGCGACGGTGGATCTCGACGAGGAGGCGGCAAAGGCAAAGTCGGAAGCCTCCGAGGACATAACAAAGGATTTACAGTCGAAGCTTTCCCTCGGCGAGGGGGGGCTCGACAAACTCTCGGTTCGCACCGACGAGTTCAATGCCTACGAGAATCCCACCTTCGTAGACAGCTCCTTGGACTCGTCGATGTCGAGCATCTTTCACGACACCTCGAATCAATTGGAGGATCTCGACAAGTTCGAGTCCTCGCCGCCGGCGAGGACGAACGGGAACGCGAAGGGAGCCGGCGCCGGGCTGACGGTCGTCCTCGACGACGGCCGGCAGATCTGCCGGGATCACCGCTGGTGCACTCGAGCGAGCGGCGCGGCCCGTTCCCGGGGCAGAAAGGAGCCCGAAGTAAGACCCACCGCGGAAGGAGTCGCGCTGAGAAAGGCGCGCAGCCAGGAATCCTTCGAGAGCGACGGCAAGCTCTCCGCGAGCCTCTCCAAGTTCTTGAAGCCCCGAACCGCGGATAACATTGCGAATCTCTGGAGCGGCAAGCCGGTAAATTGGAGGAAAGACGCGCGGAATATCGAGGTGCGCCTCGCCCTCGCCTTCGTTAAGCCGCTCGAGAGATAAGAGGCGGCGGGGAGGAGGCGGGGGTCGATATTCCGCCGCTCGGGGAGGAGCGTTCGGAAAAATGATTTGATTTTATCTCTCTAGAGTGCCGCCGCCGCGAGGAAGGCGAAGGACTCGGAGTCGGAGTTGTCGAGGAGAGGAGGAGGAGGAGGGTTACAGTGTGCACAGCTGACAAACTCACTGGGAACAAGTATGTTCTTCTCGCTCGGCGTTGGCGGCGAATATTGTACGAATGAAAAGAGAGGAGAGGCGCGGAGTGTCCCGCGGGAGACGTTTCCAGCCCGCGGTCACTGACCCCTTTTTAATTAGCAGCGCTCGTCCCGATAATTCATCAAACGTACGCTGGCAGCACTATTAATATCACCCCTTTCAGACGAGACTTTAATATTTTTTTCTGTGTAACAAACGAATTCAAAGCCGAATCGCGTGTACCTCTGAGCTTTTGATTTTAGTTCGCTCTCTTTATATCGCACCAATTATGTTCGCAAACTCGTATGCCATGCGTTGCCTCTTCGATCGATCGAATTTTCGTTTTTTTCTGTTTTTTTTTTATTTTCATTGCTTTTTATATCCGCACAGAGTTGCACTCGTTACAAGGGATGGAGTTCCTGGAGGGCTTCGGCAAGAAGAAACAGCAGCAGCAGCAGCATCAGCAGCAGAGAAATCATCAGCATCAGCACAATAACTTGACGTCGATTAATATCAGTTCTCTGGCCGCACATCCCTCCCTCAGCATACACTTGCATGGTACCTAAAGCTTTGCTCTCATTACGCCCTTTGTTTGAATTTTTTTTTCTTTTACTGCAGAGATCAGCGCGCATTTTTGCTCACACACGTTTTCTGCCTCTTTACTTTTTGTTTCTCTCCCTTCGACCTTCTACTTCGTGCTTTCGAAAGAAGACAGAACAGTTTTTTGTATGAAAAGTTTCTTTTGGCCTGGTCCAACTTTTGATTAATTACTTTCAGGATTGTTTCATAGCTAAAGCTAATTTACTGATCTCTCGGACGTGAACGTCTGATTCGCAAATCGCATTAAACGATCCTCATATATTTTAATTGGAAAATGACCTCGAATGAGTTGATTATTTAAAGAGATTTTCACGTTTATTAATTACTTATACATGGTCCCCTCTCACTTGTAAATACTCACTTTGCAGCAGGATGTAACTACTTCGAGTTAATATTGATCAATTTCTGTTTGACAGCCCTTTTTTCAGCTGTAGAACACGGACATCTCGACAAAGCAAAAACAATTTTAGAATCAACTGACGTCAACGTTAACAGGTTGGTTGTAATTGTTATACCATTTAATATCCAGTTACTTTTAGAGTTAGAGTTTACTTCGAGCGGAAAATTTTAATGGCATCCGACGAAACTCGATTAACAAGAGTATTATTTTTCGAAAAAGTTTCGTTATAAAATTACGAGAAAACGATCGTTAAAAATGTAAAACAAGGAGCTTTTAAACTCTTTACAGACAAGCAAATCGACGCAGAGTTTCTTAATCTTCGTTAAAGAGTATTATGTAAAAGCGCGAAAAAACTCATGAAACTTCGCCGACTCGAAAGTTGAGAGATGATCTGACGTCAGCTTGATCGATATAAAGTATAGTCAATACATCCATTCCTCTTCATCGGGAATAGCGCATTAAATACACATAACGAGTACAATCCGGTATTATACAACAGTTTTCCGATACTTTTCGCTCCTCCTGCCTCCTTTTCTTTTTCTTTCTTTTTTTTTTTTTTAAGAAAAAAACTTTTTTACGCGGAGACGGATTAAGGTCTTGAGAGAGCACCTAGATATAATCGAGTCTGGCCATTCTTTTTCCCATGCGGTAAAACTCCCAAGAACGACGAGAAAACTTCGAACGACGCGCCCCGCGACGGCGGCGGAGAAAAAAAGGACACCGGAGAGAGAAAGGGAGGCATTTTCATAGATCAACACTTCCGCTTGCTAAAAAAAAAAAAGAAAGAAAGAAATTGTGCCGATTAATGAGCGTAGAGGCGGAAAAAACGAGCTAACTTTTTCATTAAAAGCGCGAATAATAACTGTTCCCGTTATTAAATCGAGCGGAATAGATTTGACGGAGATAACTCGTAAAAGTACTTGACACTGTAATTAAGTACTGATTATTAAGCAGCCAGAAATTAGAGAAGAGAGAGTCGGCGGTTACAATGAAATTAATTTTACACACAGAGAACGAACTTTTAGCGTTATTAAAGAGGGAAAATTGGTAATTCTGCCGAGACTTTTCCGAGATACTCTTTTAATATTAACGTCTTATTAAAGCGGAAAATTAATACATTAACATTTTTTAAAATAAATATATTCTATTAATATAAACGCGTTAATTTACTTAAGTAAAACAGATAAAATATTCGTTTATTTTAATGAAACTGCTTTAATAAATAAACTTTGACTGCTTTTTAATGAAATTCAAAATTTTCTACGCGAATAAGTTTTTAATTAACAGTTGTCCGAAACTTTCGAGCTATTTCATTTTTATTAAAATTAACATTTAAGCTTTAACCGGCAAAGTTTTTGTAAATAATTCAGGGCACTAAATCGTTCGAATGATAAGCCAGTTACACCGTAGAAAATTAAATGTAAATGCTGTAGTCAGAAATCAGCAGAGAACTTATTACTTATAAAAAGTTTATCTATTCGCAAGTAAGAAACACTAATAAATACTTTGCTTCGTTTCAGTGTAAATCCCGATGGTCTGTCGCCATTAGACGTAGCCGTGCTCAGTAATAACCGGACATTGGCCAAGATGCTTGTCACATTCGGAGCCCAGGAAGGCAATCATTGTAAGTAATATTCTGATATCGCGTGTGTCCACTTTTATATTGTTCTTGGTACTTAGGTCTGCGCTAAATTTTTTATGCCCTTATTCTCGGGGTGTCGTAAATATTTTTTTCCGAAAAACTTTCCAACGTGACTGACTGGCTTTTATTAGAAAACTTCAAAACTGGTACTGTTTTCCCGCGGCTTTGAGGTATTTGCTAAACGTCATTTTCGAAATCGTAAACCTAGAAACGCACCTAGAAAATTTTATCTGTCCAGCCGAATGAAACATATGAGATTCTTTTCCAAACGGAAAAAAATTCCGACTTGAAAAGAAAGTTTCATCCCTACGGAATAAAAGAACGTCTCTAAATACTCGAAAGAAAAAGATTTGAATTCAAATGACTCGATAGCGTTTGACGTTTGTATCCTGTCATTAAGGAGACGCGATGCGATCTGCTTTGATAGTACGCGTTACCATAACTCGTTTGATGAATCGAATCGACTGTGTCCGATGGGCGCATAAACCAATCTCGAGCTTTACGACGCAATTCAGTAGGGATTCTAATCGATTAACAGCCAGGATGTTTGCCGAACGCACTCGCGATAATAATACCATCATCGCGGAATTGACAAAAGCTCGTTTCGCGCGTCGCGAAAAAAAAGGGGCCGCCTCGCGCTGTAAAAGCCACACGAAAGGCGGTGTAATTAATTTTACGGCTTGAAAGGGACGCGGAATATTCGATAAAATATTTGCTCTCCCTCGGCAGCTCCGGTTCGGAATTTTAGTTATTGTCGCACAGGAGGAAATGTAGGCGAGCACGCACAGATGGACGCGGCGCGAGGCAATCACTCGTGTGTGTACGCAGCTACGAAGCTTGCGTTACTCTAATTAATTGCAACATAATTGGAATCTCCAGTGAATAGAGGTCGGTTCGATAATAGCTTTCGTGTCGATTGGATGGATATGGATGGAATCTATTTATAGCGCCTTTTCTCTCTTATCTGTGTCGCGTGAAAATGTTTCCGTCTCTCTCTCTCGCACTTCTGCTCTCCGCCGGCACTGTTTTGCGGTAATAAAGCGCGCACTTTTAAGGGCCGCCGCGCTACATGCTACAATATCGATTTTACGGAAAGCTCCTTGCTCTTTTTTAAGTGTCCGCTGACCGGCGGCCGGTTGCTCTTCCGATTGCTGGAAAAGATACGAATTCGAATGAAGGCACTTAGGTCTCGTTATTAATTAAATTTCTGCTGTGGAAAAAAAGCCTCGATTTTTACGGCATTCGGTTGAGTTCAAAGAAAATATTTGTTTTGAATTTCAAACCGTATTTCCATCACGTACAATGAAATTGTGTTACTAAAACAGAAAAAGGATCAAAGGCTCCATTTTTCTTTTTAATATAAAAAAGAAAAACTTGAAAAAATTTTCTCTAAAATCAATCTTATTTAAAAGGCTATAGTATTTAAAAGTAACATTTTTTATTTGACTATTAAATTTTACCTCAAATTTATAAAAGTAATAGTAATATGACATTTACTTTAGCGCTGTCACACATTCAGTTATAAAAATAGCTTATTTCTCATTAAAAGCAGTTTTTTAAAGAGACAATAATAAACTGCGAGTCTTCACTCTCTCTAAAAACATTCATGACTTTTTTTTTATTTTTTTCAACTGTTTCTTTTATATATTTTTTGAGAAAATGTAAGAGCGGTTTTTTAAAAAAAAGCTTATACGCTTCTTTCTTGAATATTGTATAAAAGACTACAGACTTTAAAGCTAAAAAAGAACTTCAAAATCCAACGTAGAAATTTAATATTTCATTCATATTATACGAAAATAGCAGAGCTGGCTTAGTAAAGCTTTTACTTGACATTAATTCATTTGTGAAATAATATATATATATAATCGTATTATATCCAGTACCGAAGTAAAAAAAAATCAAATTTCGCCCTGCATCTCTGTGTTTGCAGTCAAATCAGCCGAGTCGCTGGGCAGCCACCTGGCTTCCCTGCTGTCGGAGGCGGAGCACCGAGTCCAGGAGCTGGGCGGCGGCGTCGGGGGCAGCAGCGGTAGCAGCTCGGGCTACGCGGGCACCTCTCTGCTCGAGCCGCCGACGAGCCAGAGCCACAGGGGCAGCTTCTCCTCGCAGCACGCCAACCTGACGGGCTGCGGCGGCGGCAGCGCCGAGGACAAGCAGCTCGCCCTCTGGGAGCGGAGGGCCAGGGCGCTGCGGAAAATGCTGCTCGGCTTCGATCAGGCCAGTGAGTATATAACGTACAAATTGACGGTCTCGTTGTCAAAACGAGACTGGGATATTATGGAAATCGAGTTTTAACCTCGGTAATTGCAAAGCTGATGGAAACAGGGCTAATTAATTGGACGAGTTTTGCGAGCGAGGGAGGCTTTTAATTGTGCGCTTGTAGTCGATGCCTTACATATTTTATGAGGAGGAAGTATTGTTGCGATGCTCAAAGGAAATTCTAGAGGCAAGACGGCTGATGTAGGCGGAAATATTGTGAAAGGATTTCTTTTGAGAGTATTCGGATACTTCAAGTAAGAAGATATTTTAAAATTGAATTTTGCCTCAGATTTTCAATCTGTAGTGCTTTAAGAATATAAAGGAATTACAAAAAATAGTAATTCGAAAAAGAGGAATTTAGTAAAAAAATATCTTCTTACCGATGTTTAATTTAAGAACTTGAAAATATCCGTCTTTTCATAAAAGTGCGAAGAGCAACGTATTTAACGGAAATAAATTCTAATAACCACAATCTCCAGGACCGCCAGATATGCCGTTTCTGGTGACAATCGACGTTACGGGTACGACTTCGGTGACAGCGAGATTCCAGGAGTCCGAGATCCAGGACTCGTTCACCTGCACAAAGTTCAAGCTCCAGTGGAGCCTCAAAGAGGACTTCACGATGATTTGCGGCGAGCGCGAGCTTCTCGACGTCAAGCAGAAGCAGTGCCGCATCGACGGTCTACTCCAGGGCCAAAAGTACTACTTCCGCGCGGCTTCCGGAAACCTCAAGGGCTACAGTAGATTCGTGCTGACGACGCCGGCATTTCTAACTCCCAGCAGTGAGTGTTCTTTTTTTAATCATACTAACGCCCGGAAATCGAATCGTAAACGTTACTTAATACCGCCGATTTTACAGTGTTATTTGATGTAGCGCATTTATCTGGACGTTAAACAAAATGTGCAAAGAGAAGCGGTAAAAGATCGAATGTACATCGATTAAACTTTGACGAGCGAGCGTAAAAGCTCGAGTGTAATAAAAATGAAATTTCTATACATAAAAATGGTTCCTTCGTAGGTTGGCGGGACATCGACGGCCGAGTGGCTCGATTCGCCGGTCGACTGGAGCAGCTGGACAGTCTGTTCAGCGACGTGCGCGGCTCCGAGTACAGCCAGGAGACTCCGGCGGTGCAGCGGCGCAACCACAAGAAGAAGACGACGATCAAGCAGCTGTTCACGGCGACGAGCAAGTTCCAGAAGAACCTGAGGCGCGGGGTCTTCCTCGCCTGCCTCCTGTACCACGAGGACAAGGTGCTAGTCACGAACGAGGACTTCCTGCCGGTGATCGAGGTGGACGAGACCTACCCGAGCTGCATCTACAACGACTTCCACTGGCTGATGAAGGTCGCCTGCACTTGGGACGACGTTAAGAGTCTCAAGCAGGACATGGAGAAGAGCCACAGTAGTTCCACTAACCACTTTAGGATAAAGTTGCTCCAGGCACTTAGTCAAATGCAAGTAAGTACCTGCCGCGTTTATCAAGCCACGCCGGGATTCGGCAATGAAAACTTGTTGTGAACTTGTTGAATTGGAACGAATTATTATATTGTTGCATACACTGTCATTTTGTAAAGATTCTTTTGCAACGTTTTGCACTACTTGCTATGACTTTTGTTTAACTTTAATGATTGAAAAAAAAAAATTTGCTGAAACATTTTTTCAGGGAGTGAATCTTTGTTTCAACTTCAACCTGAAGTGGTTTTTAGGAAACAAGATTAAATTAAAAATTATTTTTTAATTCTAGTGTAAAAATATTTTTTTGAAAGAATCAATTTCTTTTTTAATAATTTATTTAGTTAATAATTAATAACTTACAGTTGTTTGGATCACGGATTTTGTTCAAATTTTGGGATATGTTTTCTAATGTTAAAATATGAAGGAAGCCGCGTCCATGCGGCCTGACGCTTGATTTTTCAAAAGTTATGTGCTCTTTTAGTGAAAAGCTAAGAAAAATCAATTTTTGTTTAATTACTTATAACTTCTCAGCTATTAACGGTACAGTATTTTCACTCTCGGCTTTTCAAAGGTGATATCAAATCCTATCGATTAAAAAAAAAACTTCCAAAAATCTTTATTTGTTCAAAAATTATAGCTAATAAATTAACATTTACAATAAAATTAAGCTAAAATACATGAGTAGATGTTTTATGTTATTTTAATGGTAATTCTTTGACTATAACTTTTGAACAAATAAAGATTTTTTGATGAAATTTTTTTTAATCGATAGGATTTGATCTTACCTTTTAACTGCCAATAAGTGATTAAACAAAAATTTGATTTTTCTTATTTTTTCGCTAAAACAGCTCAAAACTTTTGAAAACTCAAGCGTTAGGCGGAGCGCACGCGACTTCTTTCATATTTTAAAAATAGAAAACATATCCCAAAGTTCGAATAGAATTCGTGACCCAAACAAGTGATACTCTCTGGTTCGTATCTGAAATCAGCATTAGTAATGCAAAATTGAAAAGGCCAATTTTATCGGTCGATAGAATTTTACTTTCTTACTGCAAACGAGAAAGTCTGAAAATAATGAAAATTAATCAGCTTATAAAACATTATTAAAATAAAATATATGGTCGTTCTTAATAAATGAAACTTGCATAATTTATATTTAAAAAACTTTCATAGAAAGATTTTAAAATGAAAATTACAATTTTCCAAGTGCTCACGGGACATTTTTTTTCTTAATAGCTTGTTTAATTTCGAATAAAAGATTTAATAAAACACTCTCATTAATTGCCAATCACAATTATCAACAGGCGGCGCTCTGCGTGCAAGACCTCGGGCAGTTCTACCACAAGCCCATCCGAGACATCCAGGGTACGCTGGTCTTCTCGACAGTGAATTACGTAAAGTCGCCGAAGCTGGTGTCGGTACTCAACAGCAGGTGGTTACCGCTGGCAAAGGTCACCAAGAAGCTGATGACGCACGAGGACAGCAATGTGGCTGACATCCTTATGGCGAGTATTCAAGACCAGATGACCTACCATCAAGTGAGCAGCATCAAACTGTCGAGAGGCCTGTACTTGGGATACCTCAAGATGCAGAGCAGCGTCGATTCTATCCAAGTTGTCGTGCCTACCAAATCGCCGAATATCTTGCCACATTGTAAAATTCGGGACAATCCGCACGTGTCAGCGTAAGTTACGTTTTAAAAACAGATTCTACATTTTACGGCGAGCCATTTTAGTTTTTATATTCAGAGCCTTAAAAAATTTATACCGCAAAGTTTAACTGCATATTATTTTTTAAGAATCATTTATGAATCTGGTAAGATAAGAAGATCTTTAAGAATGGATATTGATTTTTTCGGAAGACTAATTTTATATTTTTCTTATATTTTATTGCATTATTTTATTAAAATTTTATTAAAATACAATATGATTTTGCTTGCAGATTCTAAGGTAATTTGAAAAATGTCAAAAATAATTTTTTTTTATTTCTCCAAGTATGATAAATATTTTATAAAAATAATTGCTGCTAATTTATTTGAACTTATTATAAGGGTTTCACTTGTTTTTATTTTTTATTTTTCTCTAAAACTTCGTACTTTATTATTTGATTATTTGATGATAGCTCAGCTCTCATAAAATCTGAAGATTTTATCAAACAAGTTAACAAAAGCAGAGAAAATGATCGATCATTTGAGAGGCTACACGTTAAAATATCTCTATTGCTTCAAAAGTTATGTAAATTAAATATGAGTATCAAATGCTCCATAAAAACTAATATAAAAAAGTTAATGCACATTACTGCATATTCATATTTAATCGTACATAACTTTTGAAGCAATGGAGATATTTTAACGTGTAGCCTCTGAAACGATCAGTCTTTTTCTTCACCTTTTTTAATAGAGTTTCTAG
This sequence comes from Ormyrus labotus, assembly GCA_035582975.1. Classification (NCBI taxonomy): domain Eukaryota; kingdom Metazoa; phylum Arthropoda; class Insecta; order Hymenoptera; family Ormyridae; genus Ormyrus; species Ormyrus labotus. The sequence continues at coordinate 3,963,522 of JAWWEO010000001.1, read as the reverse complement.
ATTTTATGGGAACTGAGTTATCATCAAATAATAACATCAAAATTTTAGAGAAAAATAACTTTAGGGATAATTAGTGTGTCGAAAATTTTGAGCGTTAGACCCTAATATTTTGACTTTCTTCATACTTTGGCATAAGAAAGCCGTGCTGAAAGTTGTAACAAAAAAGCTGGAACCCAAACAAGTGAGACTCTCCTGATTAGTTAGTTTTCTCCTATTTAACTAATATCTTGAAAATTCAGAATTTAAGCTTATTTAAATTTTTAACATAATTTGCCTTTCCAGCGATGAATGGGAGTATCTAAAACGGTCAGCGCGCCTTCAAGCCCTGGAGCAGGACAGCGAGGAAAAGGAAAATGCGTCGATCGAGCTCGAGGGCTCGGAGCATCAGAAGCTCTTCGTCGACGTGGTGGCGACCACGGCCAGGCGGCTGTTCAACTACATGGACATCAACACCGAGGACTCGCTCACGCACAGACTCTACGACGCGGAGGTGATCGAGCTCAGTCCCGAGGTCTCGCTGATAGTGGCCGTACCGCCCGCGGAAACGGCCTGCTCCGTCCCCGGAACCAGAGAGATTCTGCTCCAGCGCGGCGATCTTCTGTCCCTGCCGGTCCAAGTCTTCGAAATGGTCCACCTGAACACGTACCAGAGGGACGTCATCAATAGATACTCGAGGCTCAGCTGCATCTTGGAGCTGGACACCGCTCAGGCGCAGCACAATCACAGAGAGGCTTTCAGCACTTTGGAGCTGACCATTGCCAAGGACAAGCTGACGAAGCTGCAGGAGCTGCAGTCGCAGATGAATACTGTTTGGAAAGGCGCCAGGTGGCTCATCGATGTTATTACTTTCGCGAGAGATCGAGGGACTCCCTCGCTGACGGTTAGTAACTTAGACTCGAGTGGCAATGCTGAGAAGATCACTTACCGACCGATTACAGTTTTCTCGTTTTTTAGTTTTATTTCAAATTTTTTTTAATTACTGCTTCGTGGTACTCTAATAGATAAAAAGAAACGGGAAGGTTTTTGAATATACATTGAGAGAAGAAATATAGTAAAAATTACAAATAAACTTGTAAAAATTACCATATTGTACAGTAATTAAAGCCATCACAGGCTGTAAAATCCCAAAAAATTACTATACTTTGTAAGAAATTTTAGTACACTGTTCGGTAAATTTTCCTATATTTACAGTAAAATTCTGTTGGTTATTAAATTCTGTCTGTGGTGGTCTTACTAGGCAGTATGGTAATTTTTACTAAACTTTTTTCTCAGTGTAATAAAATTTATTTAATAAAATGAAATGTAACATTTCAGAGCGCCGGAATCTGCATAAAACACCTTCTGAGCCTTGATCGCAATAAAAACACCGGGTCAAACAGCTCCAACAACACTCTGAAGCGAAGCCTGCTGCAGCTGCCGCCTCGCGATCCAAAGCTGGTAAAATCGAGTCCAGGCCGGGGCAGCTGGCCAGGCCCGAGCGTGGCCAAGCCCCCTGGCTGCTCCAGCAGCAACCTCCTCGGCGCGGAGTTCAGCAAGAGCGAGCAGCAGCTGCCGTCCGGCTCGTACCCCCGCAAGGGCAGCAACAGCTCCAACTGCTCCTCGGCCTCGGAGCCGTACAAGAGCTTCGGCCAGACGATGGGCCTCGTCGAGGTCGGCGACGCCGGCGGCGAGGCGCGGAGCGAGAGGGCCGCGGCCTCCTGCCTCCAGCCGGCCGGCAGACTGCCGCCCAGCAAGTCGGAGGACACCCTGCTGCTGGGCAAGCACAAGCACTGCAGCCCCCGGAGTCGCTCGTCGACCGCCTCGGCCTCGACCTCGCCGCTCCTCGGACACGCCTCGCGCAAGCCCGTCGTCGCCTCCAGCGTCGACAGCGTCCACTCGCTGGGCAGCTCCTGCGACGAGCATCCGGCGCCAAAGTCCAAGCTGGCCAAGCCCACGGCGAGCGTGGCGGCCGTCGCCGCCGATAGGCAGATCGCCGAGGTGGAGGCGGAGAGCGCGGCGTCCTCGGCGGTCGGGACGAGTGGCCCGCTGCCTGGAATTTTGCAGGTATTTATATAACACAGCCTTCGCCATTGAAACCAAGTTTATTCGAACGAACTTGTTAAAAGTTTAAAAAGTTTCGGAAAAGCAAATTCTTATTCCAAAGTTAACTTAGCTCGGCTCCGATAACAAGATGCTCGGGAGAACTCGAGGAGAGGAAACTGAATAAACTTGTTGCAGGTGTACGCGGCTTACGAGACCGGGCTGGCCTCGGGCACGAGTTTGAAGCTGCACGTGACGCCTCGAACGACCGCCCGGGAAGTCGTCGATCTGGTGGTGAAGCAGCTGAACATGGCGGTGCTGCTGAAGGGCCTCGAGGGCCCGGTCTACTCCGCTCAGGAGTTGCCGAACTTCTGCCTCGTGGCGGTGATCGGCGCCCGGGAGCGCTGCCTGCGCGACGACTTCAAGCCGCTGCAGCTGCAGAATCCGTGGAAGAAGGGCCGACTCTACGTCCGGCAGAAGCAGGACGTCCTCGCCGCCCTCGAGCACAGCAGCAAGCACACGGCGTACTTGTAGTACTCGTAGTCCAAAGTTTTATCTCACCGTTATCTGTACATTAAAGACTGTAGAGCAAAGGAGACCGGAGGAGATCGCTACGGCCGGATTCACTATTTTTTCGAATGTTAGGCTATAAATACTTTTAAGAGGCCCGGCGTTTTATCAATACTCACGTGGAAATTATTACGGACTGCTGCGTTTCTATTGTTGTACGAACTTGATCTCATGCGGCGAGAAGACGAGGGGAAACGGGACAAAGTAGACTTGTCAATTGCTAAATAAACTAATCTAAACGATGTTTTAAATTAAGCTTAGATTTTGAAGTCTTCTGGATGATCAATTTGGCAAACTTGATGTTTCGTTAGAGTATCGACCCTGCTTTTCAAAGGGGTATCAAATCTTTCAATGGAGCTCTTTTAATATATAAATAAATGAGTAAATTAATAATAACTAATCGTGACACCAAATAACTGTTAAGCAATCTTATGAAAAAAAAAACAGTGCCGTACGAGCACATCTGTCTTAATTAATTGTATATGTAAACGGATAGGCATTTCAATTTTACGAGTCTTTTAAATGTTAGACACAACGAAAGTACCAAGTTCGATTCGATATGTCAAGGTTTATTCTTGAAATTCATCGGAGACGGGAACTCAAAGAGAACTTTTTATCAATTATTGAATCAAGTTTTTTGTCTTCGTATTATAAACACCGAGGTGTGTGTATTTCGATTTAATTTTATCGTAATGGGACCACTCACATACTCGTCTACGAAACGCCAATGACAAAAGTGTTTTATAAACAAATTTTAGCCTGCGTTGAATTTTTGATGTTATTAACGGGGAAAAAGTAAATGAGAATGACTACTTTCTGGTTCTTCTTCATTGTTTTTCGAAGTAGACAATTTTTATATTTTTACTCAACGCTATAAGAATTATTTATTTTTCTAATAAAGATTTATAAAAAAAGAGATGATAATTTTCAAGGATTCGTTGATCGTTTAGCGTATATAACTTGCCTTTTTTAAGATAATTAAAAGCTGTTTGAATGAAGAAGGAATATTTTTTTACTCTCGTTAAAAGATGAAAAATGTTTTTCTGAGTCACAGACCGATCAGCTGTTCGCGTTGGACAAAACCAGTAAAGTTAAGTATCTCTGTGAATATTCCGGCCAAAAACGAAAGTCAGAAAGTGATGAATCAACGCGATCAGCTGCTCGGTCGTTGACGAAATCGACGCTCTAAAAAACCTAAATAATAATTCGCTGGATGTTAATAGATGTTTGGATGTACAATATTTGCGTAGTCTAAGTGTTGTAAAGGGAAAGCGTGTATGACGAGTTTTATTCGCGAGAGAAGTGAGAAGCGTTTTTCTTAGGGATACATATACATATATATATATATTAGAACGAATCGAGCTTTTCGATTAGGGATTTACGTCAGAGTCCTTTTTGTAATATATCGTATTTAGATGATGTACGATAAAGAAAGAAAACAGTGTTTTCCATTCCACAAAGATTTATATCCTCTATGCAGAATGTGTAAAGAGACCTACAGAATTATATATCGACGTATTGCCGCCTTCCCTCGAAGGCGACCGAGCAATGAAAGCGTATAGAACGAAAGCAAAATCTCACTAAATAAATAAACAAACAAAAAAAAAAACTTTAAATTCGATGTTTATGTACGATAGGAGGCGGTAGATTCATACCCTTAACGATCTCCAAGAGGCGATATCCCGTTCATCCAGCTGTACGTGAAATAATAATAATAATAAAACAAAAAAAAAAAAAAAAAAAAACAGAAATATCGCACGGAATAAAGAACACTATTATACATGCATAGTCCAGTCGTAAAAATTCTTTAAACCAGCAGAACCTTTTCAGCGAGCGACGGCTGCGGCGGTGGCGGTGGCGGCGGCGGCGGCGTTGACCCGCGCGAGTAGCGGTTGGTTGCCGAGAGCCGTGCCGTGACCTCGTTTGCGGTTTGACCCAGTGCGAACGACGGCGGCGGCGGCGGCGGCGGCGGCTCTCCTTCTCCCGCACTCGGCTGCCAGCCGCCAAAGACAACAGAGCAGCCGCCGCCGCCGCCACCGCCGCCGCGACGCCGACTCCTTACGGTGATTTATTTATTTATCTCTGTTTTATATCTTGCTTGGCCGATGCACGCCTCTCCGCGACTAATTCCCAGCTGTGGGGGGTCGCACGGTTTACCCGCGCGGCGGGTTTTCGGCGCTCGCTTGTTTATATGCACTCGATGTCGTACGAATTAGTGGCGCAACTGTCACGCTCGGCACCTTTCCTTCCCTTGCATGCCTTCCGCTCGTTCGAACGCGCTGATAGCGGCGAGTCTGCTTTTAGCTGCGCGCGGACAGATTGCACGCTCCAGTTTTGGCGAGACACTTTGTCGGCTGGAGATCTTTCTTTCGGCGGATCGAGGCCGAAATTTACGAGCTGCAACTTCGCGATTCACTCTTTTCTCGTCGGAGATTTATGTTAACCTACTTAAGTCGCGTGCAATAATCATCGGGCTGAATGTTCTCTTTTTTCCAGTCTTTTTAAAGTTTTACTAACAACTCGCTACTCTAGTAGATTCGTTGGACTTCATTTTCTAGAAATGGATTTTTCATGCTAATAAACCTAATGCACAATTATAAATCGATCTGTAACATTTAAAATTTTTCCTAATTATAAAACTAAAGAAAACTGCTTTGCCAGCAAAATAGTTATAATATTCATGCTGCGACAAAAACCATAAAGTTATACACGCACAAAAGGTATTTCGATTGAAGTATAAAATAAAAAGTAGATCTCCTGTTTTAAACGATTGCACGAAGCATCAAAATTCAATCCGATATAAACCGATGTTTGAAAAGTGATAATAGCTTATACAGCTATCTGCAAAAGCCCATATTTTTCAATGTTTTATCGTTGATTTTCAGTATACCGCAGGTTTCGCAGATTTTATCGAGATACCTATGATGAAAAAATATTTTTATCGCCGCGATAAAAAAAAATGAAAGATTGTCTGCAATAAATTTTAAATTATTCATAAAATTCCAAAAAAGGTCTTTTTGCGCGAAATATTTGTTTTTATCGAGTACCGTCCAGTAGCGGGCATCTAAAAAATAAATAAATTAAATTTACACAGCAGTCAAATATCGATAAGGAAAGAAGTAAAGCTCGGTAATTCGGTCTGCCTGCAGCGAAAGCATATCCCAGGCGCCGAAGGTGGTGCGGTTAAGCCGAGGCTCCCCTCGCCAGCTGGTGACCATGTCGGACGGCTGCACCGGCTGCGGCAGGGGCGGCGCGAATTACGCAGGGGGCTGCTTGCAGTTGGGCTCGACGCCGGGCGAGTCGGGAGCTGGTGGAGCAGCGCGCGGGGCCGGAGGCTCGCCCGGATGCGGCCCGAACGCGAGCTGCTGCCTGGCCATGCGCCGCGTCCAGGTGCGCGCCAAGGTGCTCTACGGCTCTGGCAAGGCCATCGCCAGCCTCCAGGCGAAGGAGCGCGCCAGTCGACGGTAATCGCCGAACGGTCAGTATATATACAAATAGCTCTTTGGGTCATCTGATTTATGGGACAGAGTTGATGGAATAGACTTTTGTTTTTCGACGATACCAAATTTCTAAATCAAATTTTATAAGAGGTTGTTTTACGCGGTAGGTATTGCAAAAAATGTTTGTATTGGGCAGAAGACAATTTTTTATGTCTCTTGAAGCATAACTCAAGGTAACTGGAGCGCGATAAAGCAGGAATCTGTGTCGGTAATACACTTGTTCCATAAACGTCGGTTTCGTTTAAATTTTATCACTCTATAAACAAAGCCTGTTTTCTGTTTTTATGTTGAAAACTATATTAACTACAGTCGTATAGGCGTATTATTTTTCATTGCAGTTATTACAGGTGTATATTATTGTAAACATTTTAAAATATCCGTTGATAAAACAACACAAAATAATTTTTATGAATTGTAACTGTAAAGCATTAAACATTATTTTGTTTCTACAAAATATAATAAGTTTGAACCGACAACTTGTCAATATAGAAATAGTTTTTTTTTTCTTAATATTAAATGTTTTTAACAGCTGTTTTAGATAATTTCGTAAATGCATTTTTTGATTTAAAACATAATACGTAGGATTTTTTAAATTAAAGAAGAGTAAAAAATGATAACTTTAAAAAAAATTGTAATCCAACTTTTGCTAACAAGTAACTTTTGAAAGTTATATTAAAGAATACCGTTGAAAATTTTTAAGAGATTATTAAGCCCATCGGATAAGAAAAAAACTTTTGGGTCACTGACCACCAACGTATCATTGAACGATTGATACTGCTCTTCTTTAATTTTTTTTGCACTCGTTTCCAGTCTCTGCCCATCTCCGAGTGTTAGCTTCCAGCTGGTTTTTTTCATTTGCGAGAGAGCCAAAGAGACAGGTAGATGAAAAGATAGAAAGACATAGATATAAATTAGAGAGGGAGAAAGAGAGAGGATCATAACAGTACAAGTAATATAAGCGAACGTAAAGATTTGCGAAGATGGAATTTTTAATTAAGAAAACTCGGATCACTCCGACCTCTAACAAGACGAAATTTTCCTTTTAATCAGATAGCCCTCGAAAAATTCAAACAGTGGAGCGTTCGTTTACAGTTAGAGGAAACGTCCCTTAAGTAAAAAAATCCACGCCTCGCGCGTATAGTTTTGGCCTCGTCAGTACCTAACCGTAAAAGTCGCGCGAAAAAAAAGGAGTACGCGTATAATGAGGATGGGAAGAGGAGAGAGAAAGAGAGAGAGAGGAGCATGCATATAAAGAAGAAAAATAAAGGAAAGTACGAATAAAAGGAGAGTAGTAGCTCGAGGGCAGCTCTCGCAGGCATGCTTCGCTTAAGACAAGTCGACCGAGCGAGTGCCGGTTTAGTTAACGTTAAACCGGCTACAACGCGCGCGACTCATTTCGCTAACGCCGATCGGGGAGCGTTTTTGCAGCGTGCTTCTTTTCCCTGGAAAAATACATGAAGTTGGCATAGTAATTATGTCACTTCGCTGCTTGTGAGTTGTGCTTTTTCTTATTTCTTTCCGGGTGTCGAGTGTTATTTTATTATGTCTGCAAATGTTTTTGAGAAAACGCGGACGGTAATTTATTGCTGCGGGATTTTAAATGTCACGAAGATTTTAATGACAGAGATCTCTTTATTATGGCGATATAGTGAAACTTCGTTTTGGTATCAAACTTCGTTTCGTAAATCTGTCAAAATTAGGTCATGTTTTTTTTCTTTTTTCGAGTAAATAAAAATTAATAAGATACAGCTGTTTGAAATTCTTGCGCGTGCAACAGTTTTATTACTGAAAATGTCACTATTTTGAAAAAATAAACAATTCTATTTTGTTAAATAATCAACTTTTTATTTTTATGTCAAATCTGAACAGAGAAAAACATAATACACACACATATATATACTACTTTGCATTTCAGGCTTTTCATAATCTCCTTTACTGCAATAAGTTCTTCAGAAATTTTAAGTGACAATGAAACATCGAACTTACAATTTAACAACTCCAAAGAAAAATTTGAAACAACAACTAAAAATTCTCCACATTTCACGGTACAAATACGGGAAAAAAACTTAAATGCTGAAAGGGATAATTCTGTTGTGTCACCGAAGAAAACAATAGACTTAATTACGGAAAGAACTCAAATTGGAACTTTAAAAAGTTTAAAAAACATCTTGCAAAGGAAGGAAAGTAATCAGGAGAAAACAACTAAAATAACTTCTACTGCGGAAACGAAAGAAACTAGAACGACCGAGGATGATGAGGATATTGAACCAAGAGAGGAGGATTTCATCGAAGCCGCTGATTTTGGAATCCAGGCTATGAACGATTTATATTCTGTTACCGAACCAAAGCTTTATCAAAGCGGTAAGTAGAAAAAGATTTTTTAACAGTGATCGTTACTTTGGAAATTAACGATTTTTCAATTTTAACAGGACTTTTCTTAGAGTCAAATAATCCTGCGCGTTTTGTTGCTGCTTTTAACGAACAAACCGAAGAAGCAAAGCTTCTAGCGAAATTTGGTTATGCATCTCTTGAAGCAGCCAAAAAATTTCACAGCAAGTAAGTTACAAAAAATTAAAAATGTTTTCCTAATTTCTGAATTCCGTATTTAAAATATATAGTATTTAGGAAAAAAATAAAAGTTTATAAAAACTACAAGTAACGAATTAACTACGACACCTTTTCTAGATTTCCTAGTCTTTCAAGGCAAGCTGTAAACGCTCAAGGTATGGAAAAAAGTACTCTTCGTCAACTATGTCCAAAAAGAGGAATTCCAGAATGTCCACCAGCCAGTATGAAATACCGAACAGCAAATGGAAGTTGTAACAATCGTCGAGAGCTTTGGTGGGGATCTGCAATGTCTACAATGCAAAGGTAAAACAGTACTTAATAATTTAAAGTTAATCATAGTGAAAACAATAGCCGTAAACAAATTATAAAATATCAGTTCTAATTGCGGTCGACAGATTCCTACCACCAGTATACGAGGATGGCATTCAAAGCATTCGCAGATCCATAACGGGTAATCATCTCCCCAGCGCAAGGCACATCAGTGATTACATTCACGTAGATCGTGACACTCCTCTTGTATCCGTTACACACATGCTGATGCAGTGGGGACAGTTCATCGATCACGACATTACTGGTAAATTTTGATGGATGGCGTTAAAGTCGATGAAGGAGATTTTTGCAAAAACATCCTTTGCTTTCAAACATTATCAAAGAAATATCATCCAAACTTATTAAAAACTTTGAAGATTACAAAGAATTTCTTGCAAGAATCTAAGATAATTTATGTAAAAACTATTAAAATTTATCATTTATTTATTTAGCTACAGGACAAAGCCGAGCTTTTAACGGATCCGTACCACAATGTTGTTTGAATGGTGGGGCAGGATTCCAGCCTCCAGATTTAATGGTAATAATTTTTCTTGAAAAATAGTTTTAATAGAAAAAATTAAAAAATGATCGCATGTTTCATTTAGCATCCTGAATGTCTTCCTATATCCGTTCATTCTCAAGACAGTCATTTGGGAAGATTAGGAGTTCGTTGCATGGAGTTTGTTAGAAGTGGTCCAGCTCCAAAAGAAGACTGTGAATTTGGACCGAGAGAACAACTTTCTCAGGTCACAAGTTTCATCGACGCATCAACTGTTTACAGTAGCAGTGCTCGCCAAAGTGATAGTCTTCGTATTTTCCGAAATGGTAACGATTTTACAATTTAGAAAAAAACTATCAAACTATTGCTTTAGTTTTTTTAATATTCTAAAATATTCGCAGGACTCATGCAGTATGGTAAACTTCAGTCTCGAAGGCCAGTACTTCCTCGAGAAGATTCGGATCTTTGCAGACGAGGTTCGCTATCGACAAGTTGTTTCAAAGCAGGTGATGTACGACTGAGCGAACAACCAGCCCTCATTTCGCTCCACGTTGTTTTTTTACGCTTACATAATCGTTTGGCCACGGAACTCTCTGCTCTCAATCAAAATTGGAGCGATGAAAAAATTTTCCAAGAAACTCGAAAAATAATTGGTGCCATCATTCAGCACATCACTTACCGAGAATTCTTACCAATTGTTTTAGGTAAACGTGTGAAGAAATGCATTTTTATATATATTTTCTTTAAATACTAAATAGTTAACATTTTTATATATTTTTATTTTTAGGACATGAAGTAATGAAAATATTTGAAATTGAATTACTCCGTAAAGGTTATTACGATGGATATGACGACTCTGTTGAACCTAACATAGCAAATGAATTTTCGACAGCCGCTTATCGTTTTGGACATTCATTAGTTCAACGTAGCTTTCTCCGATTTGCCAGCGATCATCGGCCTATTTTTAATAGTAAGCAATTTCCTTCATGATTTAAATCTATTTTTACCATATTGAATAAAAAGAACCTATAATTTTAGATGTAACGATTCATGAAGAGTTTAGCAATCCGATTAATTTAGAAACTGCTGGTTCAGTTGATCGAATTTTATTGGGATTAATAAATCAACCATCACAAAAAAGAGACGAGTTCATTTCAGACGAATTGACAAACCATTTATTCCAAACTCCTGGATTTCCTTTTGGAATGGACTTAGCATCTTTGAATGTACAGCGAGGTCGTGATCATGGTATTCCACCTTTCGTAGATTGGAGACAGCCTTGCTCTTTGAGCCCTATTAAAACTTGGAAAGATTTAGACCGCGTTATGTCACCCGACACCGCGCAAAAATTTCGAGATCTTTATGACGCAGTAGAAGACATTGACTTATTTTCAGCTGGTCTTGCAGAAAAACCTGTAGTAGGGGGATTGGTGGGGCCAACGTTTGCCTGTATTATCGCTCAACAATTCAGAAGTCTGCGTAAAGGCGATAGATTCTGGTACGAGAATCCATTTCTCGAAAGTGGCTTTACTCTTGAGCAGCTTAATCAAATTAGAAAAGTTACATTGTCTCAGATTTTATGCCGCACCATGGATAATATTGAGAATATACAACCTTTTGTAATGTTAGCCACTGATAATCTTAGAAATCAACGATTATCGTGTGAAGATCCGATTTTGGAACCGATTAATTTGCATCCCTGGAGTGAAAAACAACAAAAACGCGATTCACTGGATTCACAGCAACAAAAATTATCTCAGCATCATTCCCAAGAACAGCAAACACCGCTTCCATCACAACAAGAAGAACAACTACCACAGGAAGAACGAGAATCATCAGATACAAGTATTGAAGATGAAAAAGTAGATTTAGACACTGCTGATGTAGATATTGCATCAAGAGCTGCAGCAAAAAGGAAACCGCCTCAACAAAGTACACCAACACTTCAAAAACCGTTCAAAACTAGAATAAGTCAGCAAAACCGCATAGTAGTTAAGCGACCTCTAGCACCTCATGAAAATGTTACGATCGTCGTGAATAATCATGCAGTGAATGCGCCAGTCTTCCTCAGTGATTCGATTTACGGATCAAACTTTCATATAAATCAGTATCCTAATTCGGGACAAGTGCCAATTCATCCACAATCTTTGTATCAACAAGCCATTAGCAGTTTGAGACCAGTGCCACTGCTTCAGGATCAACCAATGCAGTCAACGAACGCATATTATCCTCACAACTTTGCTGATCCAAATAATCCCAATCCTCCTAACTATGGATTCAATATGACACCATTTAATGGTTACCCTAGTAATAGTGAATACAAGCCCCCTTATTCAACAGACAATCGTCCTTCCTTACAAGATCAGCATTATCCTGCTCAAAATCAACAAGATTTTTATTCAACTACTAAGATACCAAGGCCAACACAACGGCCAACAACGAGACCAACACCACCTCCTTATAATCAAAAACCGGAATCGGATTTACCAACTAGACCAGATAATCCTTATAATCAAAATAGTGGAAGGTAAATATAATATTTTTAAACGTTCACATTCTTGATTATAATTTAGGAGAGACCGAAGCAAATTGATTCTGTCAAAGGCTTATAAATAATAGAAACTTTCACACTTCTTATCCAAAAAGCAAATTAAAAAAATCATTTTGATATATTTAAACATTAAAACTCGGTAATTTTTAAAGAATTAATATTTTTTTTATTTCAAATTTGTCAAAATCATTTTTAAGTTATATAGATTTTCTAGTATAATCGAAAACGTTTTACACATTATATGTATAATAATATAATAATTAAATGTCTTTGGTCTGGGCTTTAGTTTGAGTCGATCTCTTCCATTGTTTTATGATTTTTTTATTTTAAAATTAAAATAATTTACAGACCTTATCGAAAAAATTATTCTTCACCAAGTGATGTAAAAGATCCATATTCAAATTTAGAACCAAATAAATCAGATCGCGACGAAATCACTTCAAACTACCATCCAAGACCAACAAAACCTATGAAGCAGTCATCTCACGGCTCTGAAAATAAGTATAGTCCAAAAGATAAACCCAATGTAGATTATAACAGCTATACAGCTAATAAATATCAGACTACCACCAAAAGACCAAATGAGGAACCAAGTCAATATTATCCAACAATTGCAGGATCCGATAACTCACATTATTCAACACCAAATTTATACGGTAGACCACAAAATTCGCATCACGAAAACTGGCAGAATTACAATCCACCAAGTTCACATTTTAGTGGTTCGTCAGGCTACTCAAATCACCAAGACACTACAAATAAAGAGAATTTTAATTATAACTCAGAAGAGGAAGAAAAAAATCGCGAAATGCCTCATTATATTCATACTCACACTACAATTTCTGATATTCAGTATATTACTAATGAAAATCCAGAAAAATTTGAAAGACCTATTTTTGAGTTTGGAGAATTGCCAAAACCTATCAGAAATCGACAAGCCTTCAACCATGAAAATGGAAGGATAAAAAGAAGATCAATCTTAACAAATAGAGTACTTACATCAACACCTTCAATTAATAACAGAAACTTTTTGCTTAAAAACTTCAAGACAATAACATATTGAATAACATTGTATAGTATTTTTTAAAATGGTTGAGGAGGTAAGCTTAAATTTTCTTTTGAAAAGAAATAATTTTACAAGATTTACAATCATTAAAAACTATTATTTTTTAGAGAAAAATTTTCTGCGTTCTTTACTCCCAGAAAGAAGATCAGAAAATAGAAAAAGGATTTCAAAAGTATTTATAGCTTATAAAGAAAATTTATTTTTTTAAAGTAATTTTCTTACTAACTAAGTTAATTGAGTAGGAAATTAAATTTTGTATTTTGTAATTTATTTATTTAAATTTTTTAGTATTTATTACCTTCAGAAAATTTGTATAAGAGTATTAAAATAGCACATTAACTTTTAGCAAGAAAAATTACTTGAATATGAAATTATTAGATAAGATTGATAAACTGATTAATGTTATTATTTTAGTTTAGTAATTTTTATTTAATTATCTTATGTATAAAATAATTAAGAAATGAAAATAAATAATCATTAATAAAATTATTTAAAAATCTGAGAAATTATATTTACAAATTCTGAAAGAAAATTTTATTGTTAAATATAATTATTGTGTATGTTTAATACAGCAACATATTCGTTTTTGAAAATTATGATGTTAGGATACAATTTTGACAAATATTTTTTATTTGTTTGTTTATTTATTTAAGACGTTGGAATTCGGTTATATAATAATAACTACAAAAATAATTTTTAAATAAATTTTATTTAGTAAATACTGTAATAAAATAAGCGTATGCGTGAATACACATCTAAAATACTTTTTATTTTCTGCAGAGCAAATCTTCAAATATATTATACAGACATTGTAATCATATGCATATAAGTTTATCGGAACAGAATCAATTTAATAACATCAATGATTCATCCATAATTATTTAAGATCTTTTATTGACTAAAACAATAGCTTTAGCCTTTTTTAAAAAATATTATTATTTCACTTATCTAAATTACGGAAAAAATCATTGCTGTCGATAAAAAGATAACATATTTTCTTCTCTAATTACTTATAATTATTCAACTAAAAGCAACAATTTTACTAATTTTAACGCATGAAAATATATAAGATACCTCAAAAGCGTACATATATTTTTATAATTACAAATCGATTTATAATATAACTAATAAAGAAACAACAATAACAATATACGTTTTAATAGTTGTTAAAAGATATGTCGAGATCGTATTTCTTTAATATTGTAAACGACTCTTGCTAAAATTCACTAGGCAAAATAAGAAAAGAAATAAAATGTAATAAATATACTATTTACAGAGATAAAAGTAATTTTTGCTGTATCTGAAAATGGAAAGCTTTTTTTAACAAATTTTAGCTTTCGATTAACATTCTCTTTTTCCTTCTATTCAATACAGCATGACTTAAAAATATTTCTCAAGCGCAACGAACGATTATTCGTAATTAATTTACAAGATAATCATAATAATAGCTAGTTCCGACTGTTGATATAAATTATTTGCATCAACGATTCCTTTCTTCGATCCGAGAAAGGTACTTTTTGGTTTGCACTAACCCTAAATCTTGTGCGATATCTTGTTTCACCGGCAATCGCAAATAGAATACGTTACAATTGCTACGCGAAAAAGTAGCCTAGTCAGATAAAGCTCATTATTAATAATAAAATCGGTATAATATATACCTGTATATAAATAAGGCACATAAATGGCACTTCAAAAGAATAACTTCTGCGTATAGTTAGCCTGTACACTTTCGTTTTAAGAACAATCAGATTGTTCTTTTATTACATTATTGCCAAAATATTGGCTTTTTAGTATTACCGTTCGTTAATTTCTCATAAAAATATGTGCATTCGCGTAAGTGTATACGAATTAAAAAGAATTATCACATGGTGAATACGACCTTGAAACACTTGATAATCTTTCTCCTTCCACTTGATCATAAACGCTTTGTAATATCGAAAAGATTAATAAATAAGAAACGCTTCCTTTCGTCGCGCGGGTAAAACGTTGCTGAAGAGTCGTCGAGCAAAAGTCCACGCATTAATCGAGCGTGTCTTTTCCAGTCTTCGGCAAGAAGATCGATAAGAAACCGCAGGCTGAAATGGTAAGATCAACGTTAGAAGAATGAAGGATGTTTTATTTTCCAAAAGTGTAAAAATGAATTTTTCTTACCGAACAAGAAAGCAGCGAAGAGGATGACAGGTACGACACAGGCCAGATCGATCAGATAACCAAAAACGAGGTTGCCTACTAAAGCGCCCAGTCGACCCATTGTTAATGATAACGCTGCCGCCATTACCCTAGAAACACAATAAAGTCATAGGTCCATTCGCGGCAATAAATCATCTAAAATTTACAATCAGTCTCAGTCTAGCAAGATTTTCAACAATAAAAAATCCCGCTAAACAGTCGGCCACGGTAGCTTTCATGTGCCAAAGCCCCCGGCGCCCGTGCCAAGTCTTTCTCTTTCTCCGCCTTTCTTGCGCGACTAAACACGAGCGGTAGCCAAAAGGCCTTAATATCGCGAGCCATTGAGAGCCAAAAATAAACGTTTCCGAACGTGCCGCCGAGGCGCACTCGCGTCATTTCTCCTCGTGCAACGGCTGTTACGTGCTTTGTTGATGGAATCGACATCCCGTGCAGTTAACGTCCCGGTTAACAGATTGCGATATTGTTAAACATTTTTCAGAGTATCCGAATAGAGAGGAAGAGCTTACCTGAGATTAGTGGGGAACATGTCAACGATGACACAGTAAACCAAGGAAATTCCCAGAGACGTAAGAGCTTCGAAGACGCAAGAAAGCACCAGGTTCTGGTTGGCGTTGGTCACGTAGTAGAAGCTCACTGTCACACCGCCGGATACCACCAGAGACATAACTGTAAACAGAATTTTGAAATGTGAACGATTTACGAAATGTAAACGGAAAAATAGAAAGCCTCGATTCTCGATTGCATACTCACTGAGGAAGAATTTAGCGCCGAGTTTGTGAACGAGAAGCGGAAGCACAATGGATCCAGGCACGCAGGCAAGTCCAATGTAGACTGTGTGCAGGTAAACGGACGGTGCGATCGACGACTCGCAGCCGTAAGGATCCACGATAGTTGTGTTCTCCGGCGTCGCGGACACGATGCACACCGACGTCGATTCTCCGGGGTACAGTATTTCGAACTCTTCGAATCTGAAAGGAAAGGAAGGGGATTAGTTATCCGAGTTATTTGTGCACGTGCGGAAGAGGTTCGAGGAGGCTTGCGCACCTGGTAAATAATTCGGGGAACCAGACCATCAGCGTGTAGTAGCTGCTGGTCAAGCCGAACTGAATACCACAAGCCAAGAGTGTATTCTTTAAGTAGGGCGGCTTGCAGAGCGCCTTAGTCAGATCCCAAACTTCCGCGACGAGAACCTTCAGGTCCTTCCGTTTGTGCAGCTTCAGAGCCCTCGTGCTCTTGTCCTTGGAGTTCGGCTTCTCTTGGAGCGATTTCACCTGCACCGAGATCGGTTAATTAAACGTCTTTTAAGGAGCTGACGAGCCGTAAGAAGTAACTATAGTTGCACTCACCGGGTAGGTGTCGGGATCGTTGCCCGTGTTTTGCGAGTAGATCCACTTGAATACCTCGAGGGCCGCCTCGGTCTCGCCGCACTCGAGCAGGAACTTGGGGCTCTCGGGGAAGGCGAACAGCCAGAGGCCGAGCATCAGAGACGGGAGGGCGCATAGAGCCACGAAGAGATTCCATGATTTGAAGTAGAAGTTCGTGGTCACGTACGCGAGGTCCAGCGGCACGATCAGCCAGGCGATTACTGTTTAATGTTATTTTCGTTAATTGTACGTGCTTCACTAGTATTATTTTACGAAGAATAAAAATTTCATTTATTCAATTGATTGATATCATTTATTTTACATTATACAGTTAAAAGGAGAAAAGTTGAAAACGCTTGCAGCAGTTATAGAAAGCACTTCCAAGTCATTTAATTGAGCAATGAACCGTAACAAGTGAAGAGCGCGCAACAGTTTGTATCAAATGTAGTTCTGATTGGTTCAAATAATTGAGTTTCAAGCGTTTATCGAAGATCACGGGATTTGTCACGAGTGTTTATTTACGTTACTTTATTAAGGCAATCATTCGCGTGTAATAGTACGAAAATCATTATTAAGAGCTCTTGATTTATATAAAATTAAAAAAGGTTTCAACTTACGTGGCAGTACAATAACTCCAACGGTCCAGAACATTTCCATCCAGCACAAAATCTTCTCACGATGCTTCGTTGGCTGAAATTCGCCCAAATATGGGAAAACGATTCCCATTGCTCCGGTAACGCTGCAATTTCAAGCAAGAAATTAATTTCGAACAAATCAGTGAAACTGATAAAAATTTTCGATTTTTTGTCACTATATATACTTACGCGAATCCATTGAAGAAACGGAAGACCAAGAAGACCCAAAAATACTGAACAAAGGACGATAGAATCCCAACAATACCGTCCATAAGTAGAGTTGCTATTAGCACAATTTTTCGGCCCTTCGTATCAGCTAGGCAGCCCCATACGTACGAGCCGATTACCATTCCTAAAATTCGAAAATAAATAGAAATAGTTCCAATAATTGTTTTACATTGCACAATACTCTTTAATATGCACGACGAAGAAGAATTTAGTTTTATTGAGAATCGAATTATTCGCGAGCAAAGGTCTTCGCTAAGGATGTATGCAGATATCTCGTGAAAACGATTAAAAAAACAAAGTGCGTACGCACCTAACATTGGCGCCGCAGTTAACCAGCCTTTCGACGTTGAATCCATTTCTAGATCGCATTGTGCTGCTGGTAGGACGAAGGACAGAATTGTCACGCCGATGGCAGTGTCCATGTAAATCAAGCCGCTGACCGCCAGCAGCATGAAGTGGAATTTTCCAAAACCTGATTTTGAGCGTTTAAAATTTTTGTTGCTTAATATTTTTCTTCGATTTATATTTATATTCGAGAAAGGAAATTAAGTGCAATATTGCTATTTTTACCTGCCACCGTGATTGCATGCTCGAAGTCGGCACCTCCGTCTGCCAGGAAGTCGAGCCCTACAAAAATAATAATCTCTCAGTGGTGCTAAATTTATTTTTAAATAAAATTATTGAGATCAATAATTATCATCGACAGCGACCATTAAAATTTTATTTTTATTATATTATGGTTTTACATTATCTAAATTATCTTAAAATTGTATTTAAATTTAAAACTTTTCCTTTTTATTATGGATATAGAAATTTGTAGAATTCCAATCTAATATTTTACAAGAATAAGAGAGCGAGTTTATGAAATAAGAGAGTTAAAATGTATTTTTTTATGAAAATGTTGCTTTTGCAATTAATTTTACACCTGTTGGAATTAATGAAGTTTACATACTTATTCATGAATAAGATATTAAAATGATGTTTGACAATTAAAGTAGCTTTAATCTAATTTCTTTTCTGAAATTCATTGACCAAATAAACTTGTACTTAAAAAATATTAATTCTTCACCATCTATGATAAGATTTACCTTATGTTACGTCAATAAATACGAAAGTCATTATGACAATCTTGCAAGCTGTATAATGCGCGACACTATATCTATGACTTTCAATTTAAATTTCTTTTAGTATTTTTTTTTTTTTTTTTTGTAAAAGTAGAACAAAAATATATTATTTTTATTGTTATCAAAATTTAATTTCTTTTTAAAAATATTCGGCCAATTTTCAAAATTTTATTTTATTTTTATAAAAAAAGTTTTTGATCACAAACTCGATATAAATATTTAAGAAGAATTAAACTCATTTGAAATTCAATATTTAAATGTAAAAAACAGTAATATGTAAGCATAAATAATTATTCGAAATAAAATGCGGGCTCCGCAAACCGTTAGTTTTTAAAAAAGACAAAGAAATTGCTCCAATTAAGTCTGATTTGAATAAGCGCGAAGGAGTATTTGTTTTCTCAACAGATGAAAATATTTTACTTCAAATTTACATTCCACACTGTTGCCTGATAATAAAGAAGGCTTCAAAACTTTCCTTTTCTCGAATGTTCTCTTTTCAATTAGTTGCCAGTCTTTCTCTAAAATTTTTATCGAATTAACGTTATCATTGAAATTTTGTTTTTACAGTTTATATCATTTTTTTGTTCAAACGACTAAATTCAAATTTTGTAAAACTTGTACTACTCCGATTATGTAGATGAGGTTTTTGGCAATTAGTCATAGCATTGATATCAAGAGAGTAATCAATGATGTATAACTGTGATTCGATGATCAATATTAATGTTATTTGTTTCAAATTAAATTGTTACTGCTATATGCAATGAAATTTATTTTCAAAACTGATGATAAAAATATTTTTTTTTTGTTTAATCATCAGTTTAATTGTTTAGCGGTTTTATTATGCCGGTGATGTTATCTAATTTGTATTTATTAAATAAATTGCTTCTAAGAATGAGCCAATAGGTATTATCTCAGACTTGAAACTTCCAACTTTCTTATTCAATGTATCCATTTCTGCATATCACACTAATGACTGGCTGCATTTCTAACATCCCTCGAAAGGCTATGCAATAACTTGTGCAATTGTTATCGTTCAGAACAATAAACCGCGTTAATTTTGATTTTTATATTTTAAATAAATTTGTATTAATTATTCCCAATTGTATAATAAATTATTGTATTATATTTAAAACATTATTTTATTTTAATGTCTTTTTTCACGTACACGAGGTTTTTATCCAATCAATCATTACAAATGTTAGTTCATTAATTCATTTTAAAATACCGAGAAATTGAACAAAGAAATGATTAAACGATTATTAAGCTTTGTTTCTCTCAGTCCAGTGTCATTTACAGTGCAACGCGAGAAACCCGAACCACTCACTCGACTCTTCGACTGCCAATTTTTTCACAGACCGAAGGAAAATCAAGATCTCTTTTACGATTCGAATTCTAAAAAAATCGCTCGAAGCGAAGTGGGAAAAAGCTGTAAAGGTGCTTACCCATCTTGCAAGGATCCTTTTACGTCGAAGTATCCCGTGGTAAAAAAACGATCGGTGAAAAAGTCTCGCGCCCTGCCGTCCCGATCCTGCTTGAGCGCTCGCGCCTTGGCCGCCTCGTCTCTTCTCGTCGTTGCGCTTCGTTCTTTCAGCAGCAGCAGTCCTACGCTCTGCTCGTGCACTGCGTTCATTGGTTACGGCACAAACCCGTGGCTTCTTCCTTCGCTTCACTTTCTGCCCGTTTAATGTCAACTCTCGATATATATATCGCCCCACCGATTTTCCCTCCTATTGGCCAATGTTCCGCCAACAAGTTCGAAACGACTACTGAGGTGGCGAGGCAGGCATCAACGCCTTAAAACCCTCGCAGAGATAAGACGACCGATCTCCCTCCCTCCCTTTTTCTCTCTGCCTCGGTTCCGATGAGAGTGACTCACGATGTTCTCTCTCTCCGTCACGGTAAACGTCGCCGGGAGATTAAAGCCTTTCCAGGTTTTTGTTTGCCGCGCTCAGCAGCTTATTATCAGTAGCGTGATGAGGGAAGGATACTGAGGCATCTTCGACGGTGATAACGCGGGCTTACCTTCGCCAACAGGTTCTATCGCTACTGTGCGAGATCGTTCTGGAATCAGAAGAAGATGCTTCTTTAACGAATTTAGTCAAAAGAGCCTTTTAGCTTTAAACAGTTTTTGGATAAATTCTTTCATTCTTGGGATAAAGCAATAGTTTAATATTTTACGAGAACAAAGGTAATGGCCAATTGGTTCTTATTAGATATAATTTATTTGAATTCCACCTAAGGACTGGCCGGCATCAGGTGTTCATCTGCATTACTTCAAACCTGACCTGAAAGCATCGCTTAGCGTAGTAAATTTGGAAAGCTCCAGAAAAATATCATAATCATTCTAGTTCATTCCGGTTAAATCTGCCTTTGACTCTGGTTTCGTTTGCTCCATTCCAAATCTTTCCTGACATTTTAACTGTTATACCGGGGTTGATGACTGCTAATTCGTTGTCGATTCCATTATTTTTGATTACCTAATATCTGAACCCTGACTTACTTTAAAAAAAAACGTACCACGTTAATAATTAAATAACAGAAAAAAAATTGTAAAAGAAGGCATTTACAAAATTTGTTTAATGAATTCAAACTCAAAAGTTTGTTTGATATAGGTAATAAAAATGATCAATATTTTTTTAATCATTTGGAATGTAGGACAATATGGTTCCGTCTGGCATTAGTCATTGTCATATCAAAAGCAGTACAGACGAAATGTCTGCTATATGTTATTATATATCAAATTAGGGGAACTGCAGGTGTAAGCCATTATGCATACGATATATCACAGTGATTAAAAAACTCGATAATACGTCTGACATACTTAATTGCCAGCTGTAAAAGAAATTATTATGGATTTAAAGTGCCCTATAAATTGGTCAATGTTATTATAACTTCTTATAGTTAGATTTACATACTTAATTGTTGATTAAATTAGACCAGGAAGAAATCTTTCAATTCCAGTACATTGAATTTTGTAGAATACACTAATTTATGGAGTTTAATTTAAAGCAACTTAAAATTTTTTGGCATTTTATGCCACGTGGGGCTCAAGGGATTTGCAAATTTTGCTTCTTATGTAGGTCGAAATTTTCCTATTTGCAATGATTTCATGTCGATAAAAAGCTACTTGATTTGCTGCAAAGTGCGAAAATCAAGCTTTACTCGCTGATGTGTCAGAAACTTGATTCACGCTTAAGAAATTTTCCCAGCGTGTTACTAATTTGTCAATACTTTTCAGATGTTTGCTAAAAAGTTTCTTATGAAAGTGTAAAACTGTTAATCTTTGCATTAGGTAAATAAATACAACTGATACAGAATTATTACTTTTTAGGAAAAATTATCAAAAAATTACCATGTTTTGATTATGTATTCACGAATAAGAGGTATTATTTTACCGTTTATTAATTAAGTATATAAATTAGTAATTTAATTTTTATCAGTCATTATCTTAATTCAATGAATTATTATTGATAAAATAGACGAAAGTCTTAAAATTTGATTACCGGTAACATCAGAAATTCACGAAATGAAGCTTACAAGTAAAAAGAGGTTCGAATTAAAAAAAGCGTTCTTAAATAATCAAAATGAACCCGTACACATTTTAATTATGCTATAAATTAAAAGCGAGACAAATAAACTGACGCATCAAGTACAAGTGTTGTCGTCGAAAGTTTCAAAGATAAAATGCTGAGCGCGCTCATAGAGATTCTACTTGCGGACGCAAGTAGAAAGCGCTTCCAGTGGAATATAACTCTTTATGATCAGCCGCGGCGCAACGCTATATTGACTGCACTTTAACTTGACTAACGTCAACTAATCTGACGATCAAATCACAAGATAACGCTTTGGAAGTTTTTCTTTTAGATAATATCTGTCTCAGCTTCGTGTAAATACAAATCAAACGTTTCGTACGAAATATAATGTGACACTTTTTTTGTGAGAGTCCTTACGGTGCTAAAAAAAAAATAAACGCGCATATTCCGAGTAAATAGTACTTTTCTACTGCGATGTATCAAGTTCTATAGACCTAAGAAATATACCCTTAATTTCATTTCTAGTATGGCGTAATTACCAAATATTTACTAGGCTATCGGCAACTATAGCCAAGTTATCCAGTTTTAAGAAAAAAGTGAACTAGTAAATTCGAACGGAACGGTTAACAGAAATATTTTGAAATCCGGTCGTAAAAATCGTTAACGCCAAGGACGATTCAATTCTATAATCGACATAAACCGGTGAGAAAAATCCGGATCGATCGCGATTATTCGCTTGTAAACCGGCTGTAAATAATAGTTCTATGTGACGGCCTTTAACGGGGAGTTCGCCGATACTTGGCACGCGCTACTTGTTGGTTGCTAGTTCCTTGACAATTGTTAATTTTTCGCACTTAGGAGACTCCGAGAAGTACGATTCTCGCTAGTCCGATGATTACGCGCTCTGCTTAATTTTTATGCTCATCGAGTGTACTTGAAAATCTGTCGATTTTTCTCATTATGCTAATTTTCAAAATTCAATTAAGAATTCGTGATAATAATCAAGGAATATTTTTTCAATTTCTCTTGTGACACATTCACTGAATACGTTGATTATCAGTGAGTATTAAGATAATTTGTAAAAAGTGAAATAAAAAAATGTAAAAAGCTTAAACAGTTTCGAAATTAAAATAAAAAATAAAATATATATAGAAATTTCTTCACCTCTAAAGCAATAGGAGAAAAGTTATTAAGCGAATAGTTATAAGTTGACCCGAAATAATTAACACTAACTTGTTTTATTAGAGAATAAAGTTAAGGCTTAAAAAGAATACAGAAAGACTCGGAGTAATCACCAATAAATCAGTGGCAATCTGCATTATTATACTAGTAGTGATCTAATAAGATATTTACTGACAAGTAATTGACTTATTGATCCTGGTTTACAGGGTTAAATTTTAAAGCAGTAAAAGTCTCTTTTGATCATTAATAGGTCCAGGGTTCAAAATTCTAAAGATTTCCTTAAATATTTGCTGGTGAAACTACTAAAAATACCTAGATTGTAGAAAAGGTCATCTGACTTAATGCTCTCAGGGTCGGCTGAAACGGGGGAAAGATAAAATTCACAATCTAAAAATAAGTGCGCAGAAAAACCTTACGAAGACAGTGTCATTGAAGGCATCATTTCTCGCAACAAAGCTTTTCCGCGCGCTCCAAAATTCGACGCGTGGCTTCGACGGAAGAAAAAGTACAGGTCGCGCGGCGGGAGTAGTTCCGCGCAATAATTAGGCATCCGCGGCTAATCGATTTCGGCAATTGCCGTCGATAGCCGCGCGAGAGCGAAAGCCGAGTCGCCTTCCGGAGGAGAGTTCGTTAAGAGCGCGCGCACCGGCTTCCCCCGCGTAAGCCGCGTTACGCAACTCGCCGCGCGCTGCAACTCGAACTTCTTTCGATTGCTCGGTAAGCGAGAGACCTTGACCTTGGCTTTTCGTTGTCGGCCGCGTTACGTCGACGGCTGATGCACCTGCGAGCATCCGGACGCGACGCCAGCGGGATTTTTAAGCTTCGACGCTGGAAGAGCCCGTAGCTTTGCTGGTCATTTTTATTTTCTCTTCGTGTCCTGATGCACATTCGAATCGGTCAGATGGATGCGATAAATTGCTCAGATTCTTTTCATGGATAATGGTGAAACACTTTTTGGATTGGAAATTTTCATGTTCTGAATTCTCACATTTTTTCAATCGACTTCTTAACCTTTCTGAAGTAACAATATATGTAGCTAATATAACAATCTTGAAAATATTTGTAAAGAAGACAGTCCAGACTTTACTCTATTTTTTAGCCCATGCAATATTTCAATTTGATCTGCAATCGCAAAAATGTTTGTATTTTTCCTCCTTTTTTTCGCATTTTTAATAATTTCATGTTTCAAAATATTTATTAACTAATTGAGGATTTCCAACAGGCTGAGCCACTTTTGCAACTCTTTATATTAAAAATATTATGAATCGTATCGATACCTTTAAAAGTATCAAATACGATGCAAGGAACGGATTAAGAAAAATATTAAATATCAATATATTAAAATAAATCATGAGTTTATTCTAATTTCTCTTGATTTCGTGCTTTGATCTATTTTTATGTACCTTTAAGAGAAAACAAGAATGAAAAACGGAAGATAATAGACATACCCAGCAAGTAAGCCCAGAAGCTTTAAGCTCCTTAATATAATGAAGAAGCTTTCTTGATAAAGAATGTTTAATAAACCGTATATCTTATTATAACAAATTTTATTTAAAAAATCCTGAAATTTCTCAAAGTAAAAAAATAAAAATATATAGAGAAACCGTAAGAATCCTTGTAAAATGATTCGGAGATGAAATAATTTTTCGTCCTCTCAGTTTACAAGATTGAGCATCGAAAATCTTGCACCTTGCAAAGATCGTTCGAGTTTCGGACAGCTGAACAAATATTTTCGATTACATTAAGTCAAATATTGGACGGGAGCAATTCATAAAGTCAAGAAGTGCGCACGTGTACAAGCATGGAGACGCGAAGGCGATTGAGCGTGAAATTAACGTCATGCATTTCGAGACTGTTTTCCTCCAGTTGGGGAACACTGAAGACTCGGGAGCAATTAATGTTTACTAAGTTTTTACTGCTTTCATGTCGCTAATTCAAAAAATAAAAAATTTCTGCTTCAAACAAAATTAAAAACTGTGAGCTTACCGTAAATATGGACCTCTCGTTTATTGCGTGAATAAATTGAGGGCAGCTTATGCGATTGCGACGATGGGGAAAAACTAACGCGGTAATCTTCCTGCCCGCAGATTCGCAATCTATTTTACCGTCTCAAGTTTTATTTGACCGTTGATACACGATAATTAATACTAATAATTAATTAACGCACTCTATGGAACTTAACTGGAATTATCTTTATAATAAGTACTCAAATCGATAACAATCATTGTAATCGCTTATGCCGTAATAATTCACGCTTTAGTCAATCTATAATAAGGAAAAAAAAACTGTCAACAATTATCACAAGCAAGTTTCACATAATTTAGATACTGTCAAACGTAGCAGAAATGCCATTCCCAAAAGCGACGAGTTACAGAAAATAAACAATTAAATCATCAGATTTTGGCTGTGCAAAGGCCTGCAGGTGTACGAAATCGATAGGACAGGGAAGCTCGAAGACGACGGCGGGCGATAAGGAGACGAGTGTCGGATTCCGATCGCGCGCGAAAAACATATCCCGCCGAGCCTTATTGACAGTGGGACTTTCCGAGTGCGCGATTAATTCTTTCGTAACGAGCTGCGCGAGCGGCAATTGTTGAGCCACATCAAAGTGTAGCGCGACGTACGCGTGAACATATTTAATAATAAATAATGCACTCCACCATGTGCGGCATGAGTCACTTTTTCGCGAACGTCGATGATCATGACGAGGCCGTTCTCGCGGTCTTTTGTTTTTTTTTTCGCCGCCGCTCCAAGTGAATTTTTTTTTTATTGAGATCTGGCTGCTGTGTGGTGTCTCTTTTTAATTGATCCTTATTGCCGGGGATCATTGTTTTTCAGAAGCGCGAGGAGGTTTTTAGCCTGGGCTTTTTTTTCTAATTAAATTAACGGAGTTAATTGACCGAATATTCACTCTGTCTTGTTGCAGTGATATCGTGTTAATTATTTAGTATAGTTAATATATCACAATTTTCTGGTTGAAAAAGAGACCTCGTTCTGGATTAGGCGATAATTGTTTCTGTAAAAAATTAATAATAAGATGGTAATATAAGAAGCTTGTAACATTAGATCAAGTAAAAAAATTAGGTAGCATGAGATAATTCGATTGTTTTCCGAAAAATGTCAAAATTTATAATTAAGCAATTTTGTTTTATTACAGAGAATTTTTTCAACAAATTAGTTGATAAAAAACATATACACAGTTCTTACTAAGTTCTTACTAAAAAAGATGCATGCATTACTCAAATTTGTCTTTAAAAAGGTAAATATAAACTTGCATTTTTATTAAATTTAAAAAAAATGTTTTAAAATTAATATTTTAAACATTTTTTTTTAAATTTAATAGAAATGCAAGTTTATACTTTGTTTTCTACTTAAGATACAAAATACAAACTATAATATTTTTTATCTCATGCTTGACTTTTTAATATCTTATGTCATTGTGCAGTGTATATATTTTGAAGCCATTCCCTATTGGAAATTTCACAAATTCTTTCACAAATTTAGTCAATCTACAAAAAATTCGTCAAAAATTGGCCAAATAATAGTGAAAACTTCCAACAGGGTCTAAGTAATTTCTTAATTACCTATTGCCAAAGCTAATTAGATAATACACAGTTAATTATTCAATCTTTGACCACATATGGATTTAAAACACTAAAATAATATACAACAAAAGTAGTAATAGTAATATATCTAAAGTATTTTTAATTTTATTTCAAGTAAAAAATAATATCGTGAAAAAAATATTTCTGAAATGTTTAAAAATTTTTTCAAACGACAAACGGATTCACTAATTCCAAAAAGCATCATAAAAATTAAAAATAAAAATATAATAGTCACTCGTAATATCACTTTAACATTCGACAACCTCACCGACTACAGTCTTACAAAGTCAGAAGGCTTGCAAAACACTAAATTCAATCAACGCACCATCAATGAAAGAACGGACTCGAAAATAAGCATTGTGCAAAAGAAAATCGGTCTCTCAGCTCTGTACTTTCCCGCGTTTGGCACGCGTCTAAGCTAATTCGCGTAATCGTGAACGTCGCTAATTATGCGTCCGCAGCTCCGGTGGCGTTTAAAAGTGTCGCGCAAACACGCGGAAGCGAACTATCTCTGGCCGCCGATTGCCAGACACGAGACACTCGATTGTTTCTCAATACCATTCGATCTCACCCGAGTCACAATAGGTAGCTTTATCGACGCTTTTTACAATTATTGTGTCTGCATGTGTGTGTGTGTGTGTGTGTGTGTGTGTGTGTGTGTGTGTGTGTGTGTGTGTATCTGGTGTTGTTGCGTATACGAAGCGACCGATGAAAAGGAAACTTTTTGCATTTAATAGATATTGTACGCCCTTTAAGGAATTGGCTCGTGTTCACCTAGTAATCCTGGTAAGAAATGTAAAAAATAAGTTTGTCGTTGTTAGTTATAAGGTGCGAAACCAATTAGAACATTTGCAAGACAACAATGGATTTTATTGGAGTTTTGTTTTTAATCTAAACTAGTTAAATTCATGCGCGCTCTAATTTTTTACGCATATTAGAAATTCATTCATTATACACCTTCAAAACATTTTTTCTAACTATAATTTCATGAATCCTTAATAATTTTGAGTAATGTAGAACTTTGATTAATCTTCACGTACACCTCGTACTAAATTTTGAGGCTAGAAATTCAAAATTTATTCAAATATTCTTTATCTCATGAAGTATTACATTAACCTCCAGGCGGTAGGCGCACTTAACCGGCGAATGTGCCCAAGTTATCCCTTCTTAAAAAAGTTATGAGCGGCCATGTTGAAGCATTTAAAGGCTTTATTTGATTGGTCAATATAGTTCGAATGTCAGAATTATGTATTCCTTGAATTTTTAAAACCGAATACTGATTTTTAGATGTAAAAAATATATAACTAAATCTTAATAGTTTTTACAATCCTGCATAATGAAAAATATTCAAATAAATTTTGAATTCATAATCTCAAAATTGAAAATTGAATTTTCTACATGGCAGTAATGAATTATAGATAAATGAAATTTCAAAAAATATGTTTGAAATTCGCATAAGGAATAAATGTCTAATATTTATAATAAAATTAGAGCGCACGGAGCGCGCCTGAATGTCGCTTGTACTTTAAAAATTTTGTTTCTAGAAAAATTTCCAAATGGACTAGTAATATGGCTCGACCTTGACGTGATGCCGATCGGCATCATCCCGGCCGCCTAGAGCTTAAATAGAAAATAAAAATCAATGACAATATTAGCACATTACTTTTAGAAATCGTTTTTTTATTTTCTATTCTAATTTTCAAAGCTCTTTACTTTTAATTATTACACGTTTAAAAATTCGGTTGTTTAAATTTTACCACCTTAACTCAACAACAATCACATTACGTTGACTCAAAACATCTGACTTTACTGTTTTGATCAGGTTTTTTTTTAAAGGTAGAAATAATTACTTGCAGAGCCGTCCTTAAAGCTTCTGGGATCCTGGACCAAATTGCACTCGAGGCCTCTATAAGGAATTTAATTTCCCGAAAAAATATTGCTGTTTAGGAACTCCTTAAGGGGGCTCCAGCGCGGAGAGTTCAGAAGTCAGCTATGGCATTTTTGATAAATAAAAATTTACTGAATCCAACGATATCCTTATTTACCCCTGCAGTTGTGGAAAATTTTGAGATATTTCGCTTCAAACGTTGCAGATTTTACATAGCCTCTTACGGAGCGAAGTGAGAAACTGGTCAATTACTAACCTTAATCAAGGAGTTCCGCAATAAAAAAAATGATTCTTTATGGATAAAGATGTAAACTTTCAGATGGTATTTAGCAAAATATGGGTATCCCTGGAAAATATCGAGATATTTTGTAAAACTTGAGGTCAACATTTTATAAGTCGTCATATATCCGAATTCTAAAGGAAAGCCATCTTTTTCTTGTTGTTAATATAAAGCGTGCGCATTTTGAATAATTTAAATTTTAATGCTTAATACTAATTTTAAAACTAATGCTAATAAATGATTCAAGCTCTTATTTTATAAAATAAAGATAATTTTTTAATTATTATTCTGAGCTTATACCATCTAGGTTACATATAATGTTTTTTCGCGCATTCATATCTAAAGCTTTTAGCTCTTTATTTGGTTAGAGAAGCTCAGGTTGATGACTGTTTATTTTAATAAATAATGAAAAAAACACTTCATAATTGCAGTATTATGATATAATATTACTTCAAAAATAGTTATAAACTTTTTCAGCATAAATATGTGCTTTTAGTAGGCAATTAAGTTATTTGTCTTCGATTTCGGTTGTACTCGCTGGAGCCCTCCTTAAGGGAGTTCTGTCGGTGAAAGAATTAATACACAGAATATTGTAAAATTTGATGTACTATTCAAGATAGTCATAAAAATAACTCAATTAAACTTTTAGACATCGAGCGAGCTTGTAAAAAAAAATATAGATGTTTTTATTTTTAGCGGATTAGCACGGGTTCTTATGGAAAATCGTAATTTCACTTTATACATTTACTTATTACAAAAAAAATTAACGCAGATGTTTTTCAAAGTATTTCTAATGCACGACAAATATTCAACGATTATATGTATCTTCAAATGACTATAATTGCGAACAGTTTAGCACTATACAAAATTAATGAATAGTAAAGTATTATGTTTATCGCGACTTGACCACTATCATATGTCACGCATAGCAACACCGCATTTTAAGGTTAGAACGCGCGCATTTTAAAACGATTGCCACTCAATAAATCATTCACATGATATTACTTTTTATCATTTTATGGAAATTAAATAAATAATTAATACAATAGTAAATAAATAAGGAATGCAAAAAGAAATAGAATATTTCTATATACTTAAATAAAAGTCAATTGTGAAAAATTTAATGCAGTTGGAAAATCATAAAATCAATCACAAAAATTATTTTGTTTAAATTTATTTACTTACATGAATTCGGTTGGGGATGTATAAGTGAAAGGTCAATTAACAATCGTGCAGGAAAAGATAAGGAAAGTAGAAGTAAGGTTAAAGGGAGAAATCAGAAGAACAAAAGGGAAAGAAAGAGGAGAGAAATCAGAGCAGGTGTGGGATAATATAAAAAGAACAATGGAAGAGTAGGATAAAGAAAAGGAAAAAAGGCAAGGAAAAGAGAAGAGGTTTAAAAGGCGGGAAACCGCGAAGAATGAAAAGAGGAGATATAAGCAGTCAGATTCAAAAGAGAGGGGACGAGACAGCAAGAGGCATAGATCAGGAAATAGAAACAGATAGAGGGCAGGTACTGCACGCCAGGGGAATACGCAGAATATAAAAGCGAAAAAGAAATACAGCAAAAGAATAAAGAAACGCCAAAGAGAGGAGGAAGTATGAATAAAAAGAAATTAATACAAAAAATTTGATAGATCACAGTTGGACGAAGAGAGCAAAAAAACCAAGAGGAAAACAAGAAATCCAGACGAAGAAGAAAAGGCAGGAAAGAGAAGTAAAGAAGAAATAGGCAGGGTAAAGAAAGATCAACTAAGTGAGGAAGAAATAGAAGTAGAGAAAATGTTTAGAAGGAGCGAGGTTACCCCAAGATCACCACCGAGACAGGGAGAAAGGAAAGTAATGAGAGAGGATATAGAGAATATAGGGAAACTTTTAGAGAAATATAGGGACGAATTAAGGAGAGTACGCGGAGAAAACAAGAAAGCAAAGAAGGACAGAGAAAAAAGCAACGAAGAAATGAAGAGAGAGTTAAAGGAAGCGAACGAGAATCAAGGAACTAACAGCAGGGAGGGGTAGTATTATAAACACCAGAAGGTCAAATGATAGAGGTAGGAAGGAAGACAAGAGTTCAGTGCACTGTCAACAGGCTGAGGTAGCAGGTCGCAGAGCAAACGATAAGGAGAAGAAATTAGATATTAAGAAAAGAGAAGAAGACAAAAATTGAAAGCAAGATGTATAGAGAGTCAAGAAGTGATTGTAATAGAGATTACAGTAAAGAGGACAGAAAAGAATATAGAAAAGAAAGAGAGGATGTGATAGGCGCAAGGAAAGCTATAAACAAGTTAGAAAAAGATGTTAAAGTACTCAAGAGAGAACTGAGTATTGAAAAGAGGAAAAGACTGGAAGAGCATAATAATCAGTGTATATTATTTTCTGTAACACTATGTATTATTTTCTGGTTAAATAAATAAATAAATAAATAAATAAAGTACAGAAAGAAAATCAACGAGATGAAAGAAGAGATAGAAACGCTCAAGAAAGTGAATAGGGAAGAGATAGAAAAGTGGGAAAGAAAAAAAAGAGAAGAGAGGAAAAAAAGGATCGGCGTTAAGACCTGCCCTTGAAGTACCGAAAATTCTTTCAGCAACGCGATGATCAGCTCAAGCAGTGCTTTGCACGCAGAATACAGTAAAATTTAAAAAGTTCTCGATGAAATATCAGAAAATGATACAGAATCTAATGAAACGAGACTAGAGGCCAAATCTCTTTTACTTGATTTTGGACTAGGAAGAGCGAATTTTGCGGCTTGTCTCGACTAACCATGTTCTCTAATTAGTGCGAAACTTTCGTGACGCGTTCACCCTTTTTTCGCGCTGTGGCATAAACTGTGCTTAGCCTCAGAAGCTTAACCCCACTAAAATGGATGAATTCTCAGCTGATGGTTCCACAGACGAATTTTGATGAAGATGCAAGAAAAATTGTACAATCAGAAACATTGCCAAAAGAACTCTTCCTAAAGATATCTTTTAGTCTATAACACTTATAAAAAGTGGCAAGAAGAGAAAAAAAATTCACTATTACCAAACTCTGATGAGCAACTCTAAGGAGTATATGGAATATACTTCGTAGAACTTGGAATACAAGAGATAACATTAATATTAGTACTATTTAACTCTTAAAAGTATACTAAAAAATATTAACAAAGGTTATATACCTAAAAAATTATCAACTTTAAAATTGACTTAAATTATAAAATTTATGGTAGCAGCCGATGATCATGCGTATTTAGCGACAAAGGTAATAATTATTCATGTATTCGCTTCCTAATAAATATTCTACCTCTTACGCTCGGTTAAATTCTTAAATTTTTAATGTTTGCAGGTTATACTTAAATTTGGAATTTGTGGTGCACTCCGCTATGATGAGATAACTAATACGAAATTTGAAGATGTAGAAGATTTGAACGTCAAAATGCAAATGATTGCAACTAGAAAGATGGCGTTCAGATACTATAGGTAGATATACTAAAGTACACTTTTATATATGCTTTAGTGTACTTAAGTATGCTATAGTATATAAGGATATACAAAAAATTCTAGACATAATAGACAACTGATTTACGATGGTGTTACTCATGCAGCTAAAACTACATATATCCACAAGTACAGAAGTAACCACTGCCCACGATGAAGCTGAATCTGATTACAATTTGAATCGGTCAGATTTTTTAGAAGAATTCTCAGCAAACAAGTCGGAAACAAT
This sequence comes from Ormyrus labotus, assembly GCA_035582975.1. NCBI lineage: Eukaryota > Metazoa > Arthropoda > Insecta > Hymenoptera > Ormyridae > Ormyrus > Ormyrus labotus. The sequence goes on along the minus strand of JAWWEO010000001.1, from coordinate 3,930,706 downwards.
ACCCAGGTAAGCATTAAAAAGTAATAAGATGATCAGTAAAAGTAAGAAAAGAAGACTCGTACCAGAGTTGATGCCACCCCTTTCATTTTTTGTTCATAAATTCTTTTTCAGATTGAATTCAGATTGAATAATTTTTTTTTAAAGAATTTTAATACCAAAAATTTTTTTTAATTTTCTTTAAAGTATTGAATTAAAATTTTTTAATGTGAAGTTTACTAATACAAATACTAAGGATTAATAATAGTATCTTTTTATTTCAATTCTCTTGTGAATGTGTATCTGTCAATAGAAGCATCTTATTATGTATATTAATGCTAAAATTGCTATCATAATAATTTATATAATTGCTTCATTAGAAAGCAATATTTTTCTAAAAAAAACATTATTTTTCCCTGAAATATTAATTTCGACGAACTTTGTATTATGTTACATATGATTTGATAAAGAAATATTAGTAAAGTGACGAATTGAATCTCTAATTGTAATAGATTGCTAAATTGTGTCTAATAGAAATGTGTCATGCAGTTAATTGAAATATAATAGAGATGGGTGAAAAATGTGAATTTAAATAAAAAATAATGTTTCAAATGGCTTATTCAAACAAGCGCAGCAATATTTTTACATCGATCCGTATGGTTCTCGAGTTAATGCATTTATTAAACACATTCCTCAGGTTTCAAAGCTCAGATATATTTCACAAGCTTGAAAACTGAGCGAATTAAAATTCTGATTTCTGTAACTGTAACTCTGTCACTTGAGATCCATTTAAAGTTTTAATAATAAACTTTGCAATAATATTAAAAAAATCTAATAATAATTTAATATTTGACTTATAATTTCGCTAATTTCCAAAAGAGAACCGAATACTTATCCATTGCATATTGGAAAAAATATAGAAGCAAATAAAAAACGACGATACACATCAGGTGTAAGAAAATATGATTCCCCAAGCATCATCGTCATTCGCAATAACCCGAGTTAACGATAATCCGGCTTCCATTGAAAAGCTCTAAAATCGAAAACTCGTCACATTACGCTGGCGGCGATAAGAAGCGGCTCAACGGCTGGCGCCTTGAACGCGCGACGTCACAGCGCAAATAATATATCTCGCGCGTGCTCCGTGACGACGGGTGCAAACGACGCGCGGCGCGTTGACGTAGCCGTCACCGTCTCGATAAATCAGATCTCGCCGCCCCCCTCCCCCCCGCCCCCGCGACCCTACATCTTGCCTTATCAGTTGCGTAAATCAATTGCCGCGGGACTAATCTCCCGTCCGCGGCTTCCGATTTCTGTACGCGCTTTATTTCGTCAAAAAACAGGCCTTATTTAGTTTTGCATGCGCGCTTTTTCTGATTTATGCCCGGTATGAGGATGGATGATGCAGACGAAGGTCTGCCTTTTTGTGACGAGGTTAGCTTTCGAAAGTGTACAGCCTAGAAATCGCGAGGCTGATAAGGAAATGTATTTTTTTGTTTTTCCTTGTTTTTCGTGATTTTTCTTGAAGCTCCAAGCTCGCAATCTGCCCTGGAATCTATTTTTTTAATAACGTGAAAATGTCCTAGTTTTGATATTTACTTAAGCGAACCATAAGAGACTTTGAAAGATGTCGGATATAATTGTTGCCAAATATTTGTTTGGAGCGCAGTACACGAAATTCTTTTTAATAAAACTACATATTTGCCTTGAACTTATAATTGTTAGACGAATGTAAAATCCATCTTCAAATCTTTGTACGTTAATCAAATCAATTATTAGTTCATGATCAGATTTAAGCCGAATTCGCAAATTATATTTGCAGTATATAACGAAAGTCCAAAATTTCTTGGAGGTAAAATAAAAGTTGAAACATACTTTGGCTTTGCGCAAAAAGAATAACTCGTCAAACAAAGCATTGTTTATTCATAACTCGTGTTCGCGAAAATACAGTTAATATACGATGAATATTTGTCAGACGAAGCAGGTTCCTTGATTTGAGCTTAAGTCAAGCAAGTGACTGATTCTTTATTGTATTTGCTAGTGTAAAAACGCAATTTCATTTGTAATTACGCAAAGCGACGATTTACTGCCTCGCGATAAATCTCATTGTTTTAATCCCCCGTCAAATATTGATCGTGATCCCAAGACTCATTTTTTTGACGAAGGCATTCAAGAAACATCATCATAATCGCGAAAATCGTCACGTACATTAAGTGGAAAGCAAACAAGAATATTGTTTTCTTGAAAAAAAAAACTTTCATCTAGATTTTTCTCTTGTACCGAATGGTTCAAACAGTGTACGTCATCGTTTACTCGGATTACGAGGAACACTTAGGTAAACTGACGAGAATTATAAAACGCTTCTGTTATATCAAATATTATTACCATCCAGATCTCATTATACTAGTTAAACTTATTTGACTGCTTTAAGTTTTTATTTATCATATTTTGTCCGTAGAATATTAATTCTTTACCTCAGAAATCAGAAAAATGCAAAAGTAACTGGATTTTCATTACCGAAAATGAAATTCGTTCGAATGTAATTCGTTCCTCGCTTACGTAACTGGTAGATCTCAATGTACTTAGCTATTTTAAGCTTCAATAAGATATGCCTTTATTATGCTTTGTACAAAGGTGCAAATCTCTGTGGTCAAAATTTAATTATCATACTGATTAAACAGTTTCTCAATGTCCGAATAATTAAAAAAGTCGGCCTTACTACCTTTCATCAAGAAAATCCATCAGTTATCGGTAAAAGTAGCTCGAAAGAAAAGTTCAAAGTCGACAGCTCGAGCGGCCGCGGCTTTGCAAACACTCGAGAAGAAAAACAATTTTTAATCGGCAAACTCGACTAATATTTGAGCCTTTGAATTTTGCATAATTTTTGGGCCAACAAGAGCGGCCGACTCGCTCGAAACAAAAAGCTGCACTTGTTCCGCGCTCGGCAAACAGAGGAGGAAAAAAATCATCGGTTACAAGGCCTCGATGAAACGGCGGCGCGAACTCTGACCTTCCATTTGTCACTTGTAACAAAAGCCGTATCGCCAACTTGCACAATGATGCGCGCTCTTTCACCTGCATATATGGGCGCACTGAAAGACGTGATAAGCGGAGAGATGCTTCTGGCTAAATAGCTGCTTGTCGACGTTGATTTCATCAGTTTTTAGGTTTTTTTTTCTTATTATTATCTAGTTCATTTAATGTATACGGGGGTTCGATGTTAAATTAATGTTAAATTTGTACTTTGCATTAATATTTAGAAATTTTAAGCAATAACAGTTTGTGTTATCGTTCAACTACATAAAAAATACTGATTTTATTGTATCAGAAATTAATGTCTTTGTTTTCTGCGTACAATGATCCTGGCAGCTGCAACAACAGCATTAATTTATCAGAAAACTGTGGAAACGTTCACTAAATCAGTAATCATTTTCCTTCGCATTTTCGATACACAAAACTATACATATTAGAATTCTTATTAATGTTACATATACAAAAAAATCTACACTTTTAAGATTTTAAATGTCTTAACAAGTGCAACAATTTAACAGTCATATTTAGTTTATATGGATAGATTAATTATTATTGTAAAATCATCATTTAAAAGTTTATTGAAGCTTCCACATTATGCCAATAAATTACGAAGTTTTGCTTCCCAAATAATTAAGTCCCTGAAATTTGTGGATTTAATGGAGTTGAATAATTAGAAAATAAGAAATTTCGAAATTGGAGCAGTTTTGAATGATTTCTTAACCGAATTGTGTGCGTAACTTTAATTTATAACTTTTTTTTATGACTGATGGCTTATTAACGCCACCAGTGACATTGGTTTTCCGTATAGGCTAAGGTCACAAAAGTATCGCAGAAGGCGTTTGCTTATTTCATTAATTTTAGTGCCTTTCAACGATGAACGTTAATGTGGTTTTATTATCTTCTACGTTTAGCAAAACTGTATTAATGGTTATTTTCAATTTTGAATCAATTAAAAGTTGATATAAAACAGCAAAAATAGTTCTGTAAAATTATCACTGTTATAAAAAATATGATAACAAAGAATGTCAACTAGAAAAAAAAAATTGTTTAAAAAATTGTTAAAAATTAACCAGTTTCGTTGGTTAACGTATTTTTTAAATAGATACATAATTATTTAACAATGATAATAAATAATAGATATAATAAGTCGTTTTTAACTTCAAAACTGGCTTGCAATTAGCTAAAAACTTATTACTATTCTCCAGGATACAGGTGTTATTATTGATGTATATTATAACGCATATGTAAATTATATATTCCTCTGCTGATCTTCAAGAGTTATAAAATATATTTGCCAAATTAAAAACCTGAATAAGTACTTTTTGCAAAATTCATGTAATTTTTCTAATTCTTCAATAACTTTTGTTTAAATTAAAGCATAAAACTTTATTTATTTTCCTTATTATCCATATTTTTATTCAAATATGCACACAGAGGCGTTGATTTTGATAATTTTTTTCTTCCGCTTGAATTATTGTTCGCGTATCAAGATCTAACTATCTTTATTTTTTCAAAATCCAAGAGACAATACCAGGCCTGGATCTTTCTCTCGCTCACGGGACTCAATTGATTTATTGGCGACGACTGCGCTTAATAGTTGAAGTAAAGTAAGATAACGAGATGCGCGTTGCAGAACACGGCGGAAAGCGAGATGTTGCGAGAGGCGCGAAATCGCTAATCAAAATTTATATCCACCTTGTAATTTATGTCGCTTTGTGCGCTCTCCTTTATTCGCTCTGTTATTTTTTCTCCTGCTTTTCGATGTTCCCGAGCGAAAAGAGACGCTTTGCGCGCCGAGGTCATTGATAATGAATTTAATGCTATTTTCGTCATGAGGTGCGCAGGAATTTTCGATGCTCTCACTCTCTCTTTCTCTTGCTGTGTCCAAGAAATGCGAGGGCAGAAAATATTGCAAAACGTTCGCTAAATTTATGATGTAATGTGAAATTAGTAATATTTCTTCTTTTTTACTGGATCTTTTCATTAAAGTAAGTCAATAGAATTTATTTATTTAGGAAGAAAACAAACTAAATATAAATAATAATTTTTAAATTTTTAACAAAAATTTACTTAAAAGATAATTTTAAAATCAATGATATAAATCAAAGCAGATTGTCATTTGATATTAATATTCAATTATTATAATTGAAAATTCTTATAAAATTATATTGACAATCTTTTATCGAATAATTTATTAAATACTTCATTTGATTCCGCAATTAAAAGTTGATAAAGAAAAATTGTGCTATTAAACATAATTAATTAAATAAATGTTCATTAAAAGAATGAATATTATAAAATTATATAAGTAATTTTGGAATATCAAAGGACTTCTTATCAGACCAAGAATAGTAAATTTATTGCTGCAAATATAGGATTAAGCATTTTGTTTTGAGTGAAATATTAACTAACATTTAAGTACAATAAAGTAAAGGAGAAACGACGGAGAACGCCTTAAGACGTTGGAATGATGAATTGATAGTACATAAACTGTTTTTAATTTTAGCTACTTGAAAGAATGTTTTCATAACTTTTTTTGGACGTCTTCCAACATTTGACAAAGAGAATTTTTTTCTAGTTTCTTTTCGGAGTCATTTATAAACCTTTTTCAAAATAAAATCTTGTGTTAATCTTATTTTGAAGAATTATATATCATGTATAAACAGATGTTAAAAATATTTTAAACTGTTAGTTTTAATAGTTATTAAAAAAAAAAAAAAAAAAAGAACGAAATAAAATTGAAAATTTTCGGTAAGTACAGACTGGAATTGTATAGTAAATACCAAATACTGATACCAGTATCTCAAGAATTTGAGAAAGATCAGTAGACAATAACAAATGACACCTTCATAAAGAATGATGTCTTGAATAAAAGATTATGAATGATGTATTCAATTATTAAAGGACTAAAATTAATACTATAATGATATCTGAATATTACGTTGCATATTTTAGATAATAGGAAATACTTCTAAATACATCAAGCATGCACCATATTTCAACTTTTAACAATAATAATATGGTCATTAATATTATTCTTAATTCTTCATTTTTACCTGATATTATAGGATTCTGTAAGTAACAAAAGTAAAAAGCAATCGTACCACAATTATATTCTAGTAATTGATAAAATCTTTTTATTAAAAAAAAAAAAAAAAAAAAAAAGGCAAATCATCCTCTAATGAGCAAAAAATTTAAAAAGGTCAAAGACAGCAGAAATTAATTAGCCCGATAAGTTTTAGTGAATTTTGACATCGGTATCGCGCAATCGCAGATACAAATCGAAATTCGTACGAAGATTTGGAAAATATTATATTTAGCAAACAATCGGACGAACGATAAGGTTCGAGGTGAGAGGATTTCAAGAATGATCGATAAAATCTAAAATAGGATACAAACATTCGTATTTCGAAGCCATTGCCGTGCCTGCACTGTTTATCGAAGTCTATTTTTAACATTGGGCAATTTTTTTACTATTGATGATCGTTATCTTTTGCGAATTATCTTTGCACGTGTATTTTTTTCACGATTATGTTGTTTATTTAGCATCATTATCGATTTTGTAGTAATAAATTAATTTTCTAACAAGTGCTCTTCTTTTAATTTCCGGTGAAATAAAATCAACATTGTTCTTTTAAAGAAATATTTTTATTTTGATAAACAATGAAGTATTATTTTTCTATTTCTACCAAGTATTTAGTGTTTCTATAATTATATTTACCAAAAAGTAAAAAAAAATATATAAAATTGTTCTTCATTCGCTTGAAACATTACTTAATTTATACTAGAAATATTTTAGCAAAATATAAATAAAATAATTAAAATTGAATTTGGCTTGACAATGTCAATTCCATGAATCTTTATTAAAATTTTCTTAATAAGTAAATATGATAAGAAAACGCGCTTACAAAAAACATCGGTGAGCTTTAAACCTACTTTTGTGTTGCAATACTTTTTCTGAAAAGTTAACATTTTATTTCTCGGATTTCAAATTAGTAGCTTTTAAAATGGCAGAAGTTAAAGTTATGAATCTACTAAATTTACTTCTTTCGCCTTTTTATTTCAATATCATCTAATACGTTATCATATAATTAATTATTTAAATTTCAAGCTTTTCAACTGACTTTTGCAAACGTTATCATTAGCCTCTACTTAGGTAACATTGCACTCTGCTAAAGAACCAAAATACTCTAATTAATTGTTTCGCCAGCACAATTTTTCCGAGCCGCTTTCATCAATCGAACAAAGTTTAATTAACAAAATGCAAAATTCGCGAAGGTGATTACGCGTTCCGAGAAGCGCTTAATCGCCGCGCGACGGATGGCGAACCCGCGCGGCTCATTGCCGATTTGTCCAATCGATAAGAGAGCGCGGGCGATGTGCAGTCGTACTTTTCCTGCGGCCGCGGCGCGCTTATTGCGCCTTATCGCCTTATTCGCGCACGTGATTTGCCGTCCGCTCATGCGCCCCGGCGAATACTTGGCAGCGCGTGGACGGCGGCCAGACAGCTCGGGTTTTCTCGCCGGCGACGGCGGCGCGCCGGAAATTAAGTCCGAGCGCCGAGCGCGCTATTCTTTCCGAGTATTAATAGTGGATTCGAGCGGAGATCGATTTGCTTCGAGTCCTTGTTTTTCAGACGCTACGCCGATCGGCGCATTCTGATTAAAAGCGAGCGCGCTTTCGTCGCTGCCTAGAGGAATTCGTGCGCGAGATGGCCGAGAATTCAAAATGTTTTTTTTTTCCAAAATTTCAAACGTTATATCGTCACTGAATTCTTTCTTTTAGTTTTGAAAACGTTCGGAAAAGAAAAAGAACAGTTTCTATGGAAGAACATGTTTACAAGGTTTTACAACGGCATTAATTCAATAAAGTAAGCAAGTATAACATAAGAATCTTGTTTTCAGAACTCTTAAAAAGTAAAAAGTTTACTTTCTTAAGAACTTATATAAAATATAAAACGTAAGTCTCGTTCGTAAATTTGCGACGATGGCTTCAGAAAGGTCGTGGAAACAAATTATTCGGCTTTCTTTTCAATAATATTCGTAGCGTTAATTAATTATTTGTAGAAAAACCCTGGTAGAAAGGTTAAGCAGTTTTTAGCCGATTCTTAGCTTGCTTTGCAGTTGAAATTGCTATTATTTTTTGTAACGATGTTTAAAATGATTTTTCAATTGTTTTTATTTAATAATAAATTTAGGCATTGATTTTAGCTGAAAAGCACTCCATTTAAAATACACGTTAACTATAGCCCAACTGGTTAATTTTTTGCCAGGGAATCTTGTTTGTATTTACCAAAATATTTTTTGCATGAATGTGATTGAAAAAAAATAATAAAAATCAATTGAAATAACGTCAAAAAATTGATTCGACCAAAAAAACTCACCCCTGATCGAGACTGTAAAAATTATCGGAGCAACGTAGAAGAGAATTCCCGATGCGTCTAGATTAATCCCAGCAAGTCAGGGGCTCAAGGCAGCTTCCGCTTGAACCTGAAGCGCTTGCGTTCGATTTCGCTGCGGCACGAGCGAATCGTCATTATGGTTCGATGCAGCTGTGCGCGCGCGGCTTTTTTTTCAAATTCGAGCCTCCTCTACTGGCCGCGGGTCGAAGTCTGGCTTGGATGGGACTCGTCGACTTGTCGAGGAGCTGCCATTGCCGACGGAACTTTTGAAGAAACTGTTCGGGCCTCGGACGCTTCGTCTATTTGTGGGTGTCTGTAAAAAGGCGGAAAATTTTTTCGATTTGTTATTTCTGCTCCCTGGATGCTCCCTGGGACGTGAGCTTCTTAATTTTTGCAATAATAAATTATTAAGCCATTTTTTCGTGTTAAATGCAAGAATCTTTTAAGCATTTATTATTGAATTTATTGCATTTATTAACTCGCTGTGAGGAAGGTTAATTAAAATTGAAAAACAGAAATATTTATCTTCGCGAATTTAAGTTCACTCTCTTTTTTAAACGATTTATTTGCCTTTTAAAAAAAGTTTTTAAAAAACTTCTTGCTTTTAAACTTTGTTTTTTTTTCGTTTATATCGAAAAAATAAGGCTACATCTCTGGTTAGCGATTCAAATATTAAAAATGTCCAGAATGGCAGAAATAAATCGGCTTTCCTCAGGTACTCCTGAAACACTTTTTTTTAACGGTGTTAAGCCATTTAATAGATTGTTATTGAATCGAAGAGCATCCAAAGCATGCAAGAGTTATGGATAGCTTATCAAAATACAAACTAATATCAAACTAATTAACTATTTATAATTCTCTTCCACTCATGTTTTCAAAGTATTTAACATGGATAATATAACTTTTTGGAAATATCGAAAACGAAGATATTACTAAATTTACTAAATTTTTCGCTTCAAAAAATATTGTCATCCCCTTAAAGTAGTTAACATACTACAAAAATAGGGATTGTTTGGAATTGTTATGAAAAGATGTATTGTTTTAATTAAACTTGTGTTATTTAAACATATGTTAAATACTTGGAAGCTTGACAGTTTCTTACCAAGCCCTGATTACATTCGTCTTAAGATTGTTTTCTTACCGATGACTCGATCGGTTTCTCTTCCATTTATTCTAAAAATAATACTTTCCAACAAGAGAAAGATATTTTTTAATTCAACGTGAACATTAATAGCGCTTTATTACCCAAATGTAACAATTGAAAACTGTCGCAAGAACAATAAAAAATCATAAGCATTATAGTAAGATCAAAGAAAACCATTTAGTGAAACGTTTCAAGAAGACTTCTGAAACAACTTTGATTGTTCTGCGGCCGGCGATAAATTATAAGTGTATTCAAAGTAATTTACACACATTGAAATATTCATCGAAGCGTCAGCTCTGTCAACGTTCTCAATCGATCCAGAAAAGTTTCACAGACAAAACAAACAGCGCCGTGCACTTTTTGCGCAACACTCCAGAATAATAAAGCACAACTTTCGCACCTCGTACCTTTATATTTACCGATGAAAAACCGCGCAAAAGGTAGGCCCAGGGCTCCTGCCCTAAAACGCGTTACGTAACGCACGACGCGAAACTCTCGTCCACACTATCACTTGTGTACGTTAAAAAACGCGAAACGGCCAACGGCGAGCCGAAGCGCCTCTTGGGGCCGCGAAATCCGCGGCTCGGATTTGGGGGAAAACTGTCAGGTGAGGGCGAGCAGCTTAAGCAGCAGCGGTCGGCGCGGCCCGGTGCAAATACAATATACTTTAGAGGCGGCCGAGAGCGCTCCCCGACTAACCGAAGCCCGCAACTAAAAAGCTCTCCCTCCCCGGGGGCCCTCCTCGATACATTTGCCCGAGCAAAGTTTCGCCTATATTTAAGCGGCTGCAAAGCGCTCCGGTAAACAAAATAACGGCCGCCGCCTTTGAAGTTCAAGATTGCGCGTGTTTTCGCCTTTTTTTTTCTGTCCCGCAGGGAAACGGCGCGTTTTTATTGACAGCTGACGCGCGTCGGGGGGCGATCGGCCGCGAGATCAGCTGGGAGCGAACGCGTTCGAGCATTGAAATTTAATTTTACTCGCGAGGGCATGAGTTGCGAGAAAGAGAAACGGAGGCGCCTGCTGCTGCAGCGGCGGCGGCGGCGGCGGCGGCGGCCTGTCTTTTAGCGTTCGCCGGCCGTTGACAAAAAGGAGTGGGGTTGTGTACACTCTTCTAAATCGGTGCGTGAATTGCAGGCCGCTCGTCTACGCGACTTCTCGCATGTAGACGCGAGGCTGAAAGAGAGACGGAGAGCGAAAACGTTTTCGTATACGCATACCTTTCTAGGTGCTGTTTTTCTGTTTACCAAGGCTTGGATTGCTCGATGAGATAGAAACAAATTTCATTATTTTCGAATGGATGATGCATAAGTTTAGTGGTGCAAGAGAGGTAGGAAAAGCAAATATTTACAAATCAGAGTGTACAAATCAAGGTGACGATTTGAATTAACCGATTAGATTAGCTCGTATTAAAGGTAATAGAGCTAATAAAAAAACTGAAAGTTTTACAAGTTTAAAATTACTAGTTTACTAATGTATTTAAATTTAAATAATTGAATGTATATAAATTTAAACGTTTTCAGTTACTTAATCAATTTTCAAATATTAAATACAATATAATAATTATCTGATTTATGTGGAATTTAATTGTGGCAATAGATGAGGTATATATGATAAAAATAATTTTGTTTATTTACAAGAAAGGATTGCTATTAAAGATGAAATGTATTAACTTATATACTGCAATCGTCCTGAAATCATCTCAAAGTATTGCTTGCCAAAATTTATCAATCAGTACTAAAGTTCCTAGTAAACTGATAAATTTTACAAAATGGACATTCAAATTTTCCACAGATTTAAATCAAAAATAGATTTTTATTAGCCCGTTAAAAGATATATTGCAGGCCAAAGCTTGAGAAATTTTGAAATTAGGTATTATTGCATAAAATAATCGTTTTCCGACAATATCATTAAATACAAAGTTAATTGATTAATTGTTCTCAATAAGATAAATCATAAATAAATTAAGCACTTTTCTCCAAAGTCAAGGTCATTCAATTTTTTGATATTTAACAGAATAATTTGTAACTTGATAATAAACTTATCTTCCATACATTTTGATAATTATGAACACTATTTATTCTCTGCTTCAGTAAGTAGCCTGGAAAAATATTATGCTGTATTCGCTCTTATCTTAAGTGAGCGGAAGATTCAGCGATAAATAAAATATAACTTTATCATTTTTCTGAACAATAAAAATAAGTCATTTCAATTTTATTATCAATTAGAACAATAAACTAAATACAATCAAACAAAAATGGTTCACAAACATTTTTTTATAAGTCAAATTATATAATTTACGTACAATTATCAGGTGACGGATAAATATTGTAAAAAATACTTTTTCAATAATAAATGTAACTCTTAATAATGTATAAAACTTGTTATAAAAGTAGATTTTAATGGTTGCAAAAGGACTAAAGTGACGCATCTATACACTTTTTTTAAATATCTACCAAGTAATTCATAAAACATTATCACGCTTGCAAGAATTCTTATAGCACTGTGACACGATTAATAAAAAAAAAAAAAAGAACAAAAGGAGCAATAAAAGCGCACCTCGTAATGACGCAAGACTTAAAAATCTAACGGCGACAGCCTTTAATTGTTGGCTAATGAGTGTGCGTACACACGAGCAATAATCCTACATCCGAGTCCGGTTGCAACCGGTTACGGTCGGTTACGGCCGAAACCTAACCTATAAAAATGCATCCTCTTCTCTCATCCTCGCTCCGCGCGCTTTGGTCAAAGGGAAAGTACGCTCGTGACAATGACGAATCGCACCTAAACGCGCGCGCGACGCGTCATCGAACAGATGCCCGAATATGCGTGAAACAAGACGGAGGAGGCCCTGGGATCCTCATTGATTCGAGTCGGCTTAATTAGACTAGAAATTTCGGGCGATAAGTGGCGTTGTTCCAGCGCGAGAGGCGAATCTCTTTGTTGTATTTCGAGCTCAAGCTGATTTCGATCGCTCGAATCGGTTGATAAGCTTCGATTTCCTGCGTCGGTGTCGGCATTCCTCGAGTGATTTCATCGTTGAGAATTACGAGCTCGAGCGCGATGATTATTAAGAGTACTTTGTAATAAACCTAATTAAATTTATTTACTCACAGTATAATCGCCGGATAAATTGTTTTGGATCAATCAATCCGCGGAACGGTTCAGTGATCTTTCTCGGAGTCTAAATGGTTTTTAATACTTTTCTTTATCTACGTTGTAGGATGTGGACAGTTTAACTTATTATACTTAAATATAATTCGCAAATCGCGTAAAATTGTCAAAAATGTATATAAAAGTGTAAAATTTAAAATTTTCTTAGTCAGACCGTATCGCGATTTTAATAAAAAAAAACCTCATCGAGATACATGAATATTAGTAAATAGTTCAATATTATCGTGCTTTCTTTTATTTTCATTCAAACAATCGTATAAATTCCGAAACTACCTCACATACTTGCACATTTTAATTGTTAAAGATTTGCATATTTTTTTAAATTGTAAAAAATTTATTCACATTCAATCATAGGGTCACATTTCATTAATACGCTTTCAATTACACGCGATTCGCCACCTGTCGGACGTACTTTCAAATAGATACGAAAACGAAAGAAAACTCCAGGGTTGTTGGACAAAATGCTCGATGACACCGAGTAGCTAGGAAGTATATCTATATATTGAATTATGTACATAGATATACTTTCTGTTTATCTACGCCCGGAAATTGGCTACTCGGTGTCATCGAGCATTTTGTTCAACAACCCTGGAAAACTCACGAACATGCGACGTTCGAAATATCATAAGACGCATATTTTCACACACTTTCACACGCTTCTCCGATCATTTTTTCCATATTTTTAGATTTTCAAGAGACTTGATTCTCTTTTCTAACATAACACGAATTATCGTTTAAAATTAGTCACGACGCGAATACTGTGTTTTTGACTTCCACTGCAGGCGAAGGGTCTTGAATTTTCCTCATCTCGTCTCTATTTGGCGTAGCCCAGCACAAACTTGTAGCAACTGCAACAAATTAAAACAATCCAGAGTTTTACACAAAATATAAAATTTAAACATTCAATATTACTTTTTAAATAAATTTACAAATTAAGTCTGCAATTTACTTCCCACTGAATATTCAGTGGTTAAATTTTAATTGTTCACCTTTTGTAAGAACAAATAAAAATTTACATGCATAAAAATTGAGTACACTTAAGCTTCGTCAATATTTTTTGCGTGCGTATTCGAAAAACGACAGCCAACTATACAATTTACTTAGCTGCGTTAAAGAAATTCTGGGACGCAGCTTCGAAATTTGCCAATAAAAACGTGCGTTTGTAAACACATGAATTACAATAAATCAATCGTCTCGTGCAAATAAGTCAGTAAAAGATTATTGGGAATAATTGTCTTCGCAAGACGTGAGTTAACTTACCAAGTAGTTGAACGGCCATAATAATGATGAGTTCTTGGCAATAATCGTCGATGAGATAACCAAACAGCACGTTACCGATTAGTGCACCAAAACGACCGATGAAAAGCACGATGGCTGATGCCATTACCCTAAAAAAATAATTAAAAACCATAATTTTTATCTATTTTAATACTCTGATTTGCAACCATGTATGAATTAATTTTTACATGACAATGCAAAAGTTGTTTTTTAAACACTTATGCAATTATTGCAATTATTTTAAAACAATAGTCAAAGCGTCTGTAAACGTTTGTTGTTCTTTTTTTTTTGCAAAAAATAGCAATTGATATTTAAATTGAAAACATTCCAAAAGTCTACATAATATTTTTCTTATGGCTTTACAACATTTGACTCTTATTATTTTTAAACAATAAGCTTTTGCTTACCTGAGGTTAGTAGGGAAGATGTCAACAATGACGCACAGAATAACGCTGATATTGAGGGAAGTCAGCGCCTCGAATAGGCAGGAAAGTATCAGATTCTGCATGGAAGTTTTGACAAAGAAAAAGGCGATTGTTACCGCACACGAAATGGACGATGTGAACACTGCAAAAGAATTCACGTTTTCAATGGACGTATTATCATTTATTTACGTAAATTAAAAAAAATATAGTACAGAAATAATCAACGACCTCCTTTATCGTAATAAAGTTATCAATATTATCGCAACAGATTGTTTTATTTATAGAAGCTCTTAAATAGCCAATCGGATATTTATTTTACAAAGTGCTTGCTCAGACACTTCAAGTTATTATATAAGTTTTTAAATCCTTAACGATAAGTATAATAATAGAATTTGTTTTCATAATTAAAGTTTCATCCGTTATTTACTTAAGTTATAGATACCTAGTTTAAGGTGCAAAAATAATCAATTAATTATTATTTTTGTACATTATATTTTTAGCACCGATTTTTGGTTGAACTCGTTTATACCATCTATATTATAAAATAGTGGTCATCAAAATTTATTCGTAAAATAGTATGCAATAATTCGAAAGATTTTATGTTTCATGAAATAAGATTATGGCTCTATAATCGCGATAAAAGATTACTTAGAGCGTTTTAGAAAAGAGACGTTTTCTTTACCCTTCCAAAGTGCATTACGATGCAAATCAGGTTCAAAGAACAAGAGGGCCAAGCAGAATTGAGAACTGCTGCAGATGGTAAAAATATGCAAAAAGAATATTTTTGCGATTCTGTTCTCGACCAACTTTGCTCTTACATGGAAGGAAAGTAGTCAAAGGAAACATCGCTTTTCCAACTTAATTTTTGGAAACGAAGAAGTTTCGTTCATTTAAATTACTTACAGTACATGTGATTTTTTTCTTAGTTTTTTATAATAGTCTTTTATAATCTTTTTTATCTTACAATTAGTTTTTTATTAATATAAGAGTCGAATATAATTATTTTTACTGGATGAAAAACCACATTCATCTTATTCACACGCATCAAATAGTTAAAAATGAAGAAAATGAAGCTGTATTTAATGAAAACGACTTACGCAAAAATACTCGGTATCCTAAACGATTAACGGTCAGCGGAAGGAGAATAGCACATGGAAAACAAGCTGCGCCTAACCACATGGAGTGCGTGTATACCGTCGTGTCCATCTGGCTGCCACATCCGAAGGGGTCGCCAAGCCGTTCTGACTGAAATTTCATTTTTATCCTATATTTATCATGTAAGAAGAATATATGAATACATTATTACCAAATTAGTGTTACTAAACATTTACAAGCCAAATGTATTATGTACATATACTCACTTCACTGTTATTTGACCAACTTTTAACGAATTTTTTGTAGATTGGCCAACTATTAGTGAAACGGATAAAAAAAACTTGCGAAATTTCCAACAGAGACTATGTAATAAAAAAAGTACTGTTTCAGAAGGAATATAGAATTATCGTATGAAGTTTAAATGGTCATTTTTCAAAACAGGCTCCTGTTTTTACTAGGAGATGTAAATCGAAATAAAAAAATCTGATAATCTAAAACTTAAAGTTCCAGTGGAATCCTCGGTAAATTCGACTAATATATAGTTTTTGTATGGTTTTTGAAAAAACTTGAATTTTTAAAGGTTTTTTCATAACGAAAAGCAAATCTGGATATAAACAAAAAAAAACATTTTATTTACTTCCTCAGTGCCGTTGAGCGCAGCGGCAACCTTCTTGGATACGCTGCAGATGCTTGCGAACTCATCTGGGAATGCTTTTTCAAATGAGGCGAACCGCTGGAATAGCTCGGGGAACCAAGTCATCAAGGAGTAATAAGTCGAAGTCATGCAGAATATGATCGAGCTGGTGACGAAAAGCCGCTTGGCGTAAGGCTTTCGGAGAAGGGCTTTTATTTGCGCCTTCGTGCTGGTCAGCATTTCCTGCAGCTTTTCCTTTTTCACGGGCGGTGTTTTTGCCTCGAGTGATTTGTCCGGGTCGCCGATCTCATAGTGCTCATTTACGAGAGCACTGATTGACGGGATCCCACATTTGGCTAGTTTCTCCTGGTCAAGTAAAGAAATAGAGTGGTTTAGTTGAAGAAAAAATATTACGACATAATTAATGATTAGAAATATCTGTATAGAAGTATGCTAACTATTTGACTGTAAAAAGAATTTATAATACATACAATCAAGTTAAAAATACTTTATTCAGTAACTCGATTGTTATAAATTATAAATTTCGAAAAAAAGCCTCTGAAATTATGGAAAGCCCATTTCTCCAGTTTTTAGTTACGAAAATGTTAATCGATGATTTGTCAATGAGAAAAATGTTACAGCCCTTTTAAATTTAAAACAAACCCGGTTGCTTTAATTTTAGTTTGCAGGAATGAATTTCCCCCTAAACATTTTATTTCATTTTTATTGGCTTTAAAAGCTCTTTCGTTAAAAAATATAAAAGAACCACATGCAGCTTTATCGTAAATAACAATAATTAAATTTGTAGTGCACAAAGTTTTTCACAGAGAAAAAGATTGAGTGCAGCAGTCGTATTTACATTCGATTTTTTTGACATAGCCAAAAGTGGAGGAGAAGGTTCAATAACAATGATTTATGATTTTTTAATTTTTCAAAAAACAATCCTTTTGGCTATAATTTAAAAAAAAATTGTTAATAACCTTTTTGTAAACATATATTACTTGCCGATTGTAAATTCGTATAATAATATATTGATTATTCCGATTTTATCGTTATACATTACATTTCTGATAATATTTTCAAAATTTTTAAATATTGAATACCAAATTTACTAATTCTGCTAGTTCAAATAAAACTTTACTCGTAGAAAAAAAAATACGTACGAAATATCAAGCACTACCTCCAATCATCATTTTGAAACTAAAAATTAAATGCGCAAAAGTAGGGCGCGATAAAGAAAAGACGAACTTTGAATTGTTCGGTGCTCTTGCCGGTGTTCTCGATGAACATGCGCGTGAGAACCTTGAGCAGCTCGTCGCGCTGGCCGGATTCCGCGAGGAATTTCGGGGTTTCGGGCAGCGTAACCAGATAAAGGTCCACCAAAAGGGCCGCCATCGCGCTCATTAGCACGAACAGGTTCCACGAGCTGAACGAGAAGGCCGAGACCTTGAATACGAACTCCAGTGGTATCGTGGCCCAAGCTAACACTGCAAGAGAAGCCAAGTAAGTATCAGATTGCTGGGCGATGCTTTTACTAATTCTTTTTTTAAATCAGAAATCAAACGTTAACAATTTCACAACTTACGTGCTACAGCTATAACGCCAATTGCCCACGAAAGTTCCATCCACGAAAGGACTTGGTGCCTGTATCTTGTAGGCTGGAACTCTCCCAGGTAAGTAAAGGTAATTGATAGTTGACCAGTGACTCTGTGCCAGAAGGATAATTGGAAAATTATTAGGAATTTTCGATACGAACGTTTATGAATAAGAATGTCTTAATTTACGTACCCGATGCCACTGACAAATTTTAGGAAGACGAAAGTCCAGTAACTAGGAACTAACGATGACAGAGCATCCGAAGAAAATTGCAGGAACAAAGACAATATGAGCGAGATTCTACGCCCTTTTATATCAGCCAGACATCCCCAGATTCCAGAACCGGCAACCATGCCTAGAACATTTTCGTTACATAAATTAAAATTATGCAAGGCCGCCACCATCTTTCTTTAACTCGTAGCTGTACAATACATTTATTATAAGCATTATGGCTTTTATATAATTTACAGTTTATAAAAAATACGACGCTCAGTGTTTTCCTTCTTTATTTGAATAGTTACACGCGTCAAGGGGAATCACGGCGTTAAAAATATTGCAGGAAACAATAATAAAAGAATTGCGAATACAAAGAAGTTATTAGAAACTTTGAATTACTTCGGATATGAAGCATGAAAAATTCATTAACGACATAATAAACGTACGGAATTTACATGAAAAGGTAATTGCAGAACGTCTTTGAAGTCTTACACGTGTGATTAAAAACAAAGCCGAATTCATCGCCATTTCGCGAATTAAAATTAAGCAATTTATAATTTTGCATATTCGCAAATTAATGTTACCCAGCATAGGAGCAGCGTTAATTCGGCCTTTATCTATCGTTGTCATCTGAAAATCGCAGGCGGCACTGGAAACTACAAAGCCGATGCTCGTAATGCAAATTGCACTGTTCAAATATATTAGAGCGGACACAGCCATTATTTTAAGGTTGAATTTGCCGAAGCCTAAAAAACGTAGAAAAATATGTGTAAATCGTTCATTTGTTCTAAATAAAAGAGTTATCTTTACAAATATGAATTTTATATTGCTCGAATTGCTTACCTGTCTGCTCGACGGCTTTTTGAGCCACGGTCTCTTCCATATACATTTCTGAAAAAAGGGAAATAGTATTTTTATATGTGATGAACTTCATTTTTTTAAACGTTCTCGCCAATCAATATGAAAATTGCATTTATTAAATTTGGAATATATTTTACAGTTTAAAACTGTACTTTATTATAATTAAGATTCAAAAGACTATTTTTTAAATTATTAAGCAATAACAAGACATATTGTTATACTTTTAAGCATTTTGTTGCCCTCATTTTTAATAAATTAAAGTAAGTCTAAATCCTCTTATCAAATTAGAATTAACATAAGGTTGCTCTTTCATCAGTATATAATAAAAGCTACTTTTAGTATATTATCAATTTAAAATAAATAAAAGTAAGAAGAATGTGCAGAATTGTAAAAAAGTCCAATAATTCACTCACTTGCGATAAAATAATCACACTTAAACGTCTGAGAAAAGCAAGGAAGCTGATGAACCTAAGTGTTACGCAACGCAATTGTCCGATTCAACGCATCGACGGTCCAGCCGTCAAGCGGTCGACAAGTAGTCGGTCATACGCTGCTCAATGCTTTTCGCATTTTGATCTCCTTCGAAAAATCGTGCTCCAACTGGACCGTTAACTCGACATCCAACTCGCGTGACCTGATGATAAAACAAAATAAGTTACGCTGAAACTGAGTTAAAGTCCAGTTTTGTCGATGGAAAAATTTGTGCGTTCCTCTACGCTAATTTATCCTCTACTAGATATCGTACGAAAATCAATTTTGTCTTATGAAGTGATGTTTATTTTAAGAAATGCTTTTATACTTCATTAGATCCAAGCCAATTTTAAATTTCATGTTTTTTTATTAAAAAGTTGGTTAATTTACCAAAAAACTCTACGGTAAAATACGTTCGGTGGACAAATACTGAAAGTAAATAATGTATCAATCTGTCCTCATTTATTTGCTTAATTTAATCAACTAATTTTTGTTATAAATGTCGTGGATAATTGCACTTGTTATAAGCATGCACTTGAAATGTACATCAGGGGTTATGACACTACTTGCATACAGACGCTCAAGACAACAGGCAGGTCTGCTGAGAGACAATAAATTAACCAGGAATATAAGGAAAAGTACCGAATCCATGCACTTGGCAGCGTTGCAAGTGAAATAACCACAAATTAAAACGAAATTCGTCAGAAATCATTTGGATCAACAATTAAATCAACTGCAGACACATTTTTGCGAAACACTTTGTTTACAAATGCATTATCGAATGCAGTTATCTTCTTTTAAGAGACAGTTTAATTTAACTCTCTTCGTATGCATTATTCAGTTTTAATGAATACGATTCGTTAATGAATAGCTAGGAGCTCGAATGAATTTTTATATGAATTTAAATACTTTATTTTTGTTTTTCTCAATAGGTTAAAGCAGTTTTATAAATACATTTTAATTTTTTTATATAGTAACTACGTCAATTAAATACAAAAACGTTTATTTTTAAATCGATAAAAAATTTCATAATATAGAAGCAGTACGTTTTCTCATTTTACATTTTTATTAGAATCAGTTTGTTGATAAAGAAAAAAGCTAATTGGCAAATTTTTCGAATATGTAAGATCGGCAGCTATGCTAATAAACACATGAGTTTTATCAGTAGCATCGATTGACACTTCAATTTGAAGGCAATTGGTCCACTGTTTTTTGTTTTTTTATTCAATTCACCATTCCTCGATAGACATTAATAAAATATTGAGTAGAATATTCTTTAACTCAAGAAATATAGATTTTGTACCGCTTTACTTTAAGTAAATTTATTACTTTATTAATAGAAAATTTATATAATCATTTAATTAAGATTACTTTAGATTTAGATATTAATGAACGAATTTCAGTAGAAAAGTGTTTTACTACTGTTCCTTTGATAAGCAATGTAATAAATTGACGAATAGTTTTCATTTTAAAAGTTTACTTTATTACCGATGCTTTACTAGAAATGAACAGATGCTGATACAGTGTGCGTAACGTTACACAGTTATAAAGTTCAATGTACTTTCTTGGAATAAGTAATATAAAAATCTTAATTTTTTAAAATCGAAATTTTATTAAAAACTTGAGTTCCGTCACATCCACACACTAAAGCCTTTGCCAGATTTTTATATAAAAAAGTGGAAATTTCGTTTATCAGTAAAAAATTGTCGAACATCTCATTGAACTACTGAACACTAACAAGAAACTACTCGCATTTCATCACTTTATTAAGAGAATGCATCCAGCACAAATCCACTCGTAAAATCCAAAACAATTTACCTATATCGAAATATTTGTAATTTTTAGTCGGCAGCTATCGAAGGAGCACTCTCGGAAAAAGTTGTAGGTTCAAAAAAAAAAAAGTAAATAAAGAAAATCAGGAGCGTCGTCCGTACGTTGGGTGCGACGCGACTCTCGCGTCTGCGGCTCGTCTCCTTTTTATTGGGTTCTTTCTCTTTCTCCCTCTCTTTTCGCCTTTTCATTCTGCCGATTGTTAATTAGCTCGATCCCTTCCACGGCTCCCTCTAATCTCGGCGGAACCGGCAAAGTGAGCTAGCGCCAATCGTTTTCAAAGCAGGCCTACTCAATTTCCACACGGGAGCCTGGCGCCAAGTCTGCTTCACACTTTCGCTAATTTTTTCGAATGATCGCGTGCTCTTCTATTGTATAGCAAATTTGAGACAGTATTTAACTAAAAGCTCTAAGAGCTCAATAAATATATATGTATTTCCCTCAAGCATGACTTTTGTATATATAATTTTAAATTGTTGTTAGTGGTATGAAAACAGCTTATTATTTATCATAAGCCAGTTTATTTTCATTTGAATCTATTCAAATTGTAAATAACTTGTTCATTAATATATATTAATATAAATTACATACGTTTTATGTGATAATTGTGAAACAGGTTTTACTAGAATATTTATTATCTTTGTAGAATATTTAATGTCTAAACAGAGTATTCTTTTAATTATTAAGAGCTGCACAGATAAACTTTATAAACAATTTTTCTACTTTACGGTAAAATCTTTTTTTTTCAGCAAAAATCGGTCACGATTTAGATAAAACATTAAGATTTTTATCGATTACATGCTAACTTATCCGCTAAAAATTCTATTAACACATTTTTACTGTCAAAAAATTTACCGTAAGGCAGTTGATACTAGGATTAATATCAGTAATAGTAGTTTGGTTTCATTGATTTTACACAGTTTGGGAATATCCCAGATACTTTTCGTACTTTATCTTTTGGAAAAATAAATAAGCAATTTTAAGACTAATTAATCTTATTAACTAAATGGGTTGTAATCGTGTTTCAAAGAACGTTTTTGTGACGCTCAGATATTCAAATATTCTTTGTTATTACGTATAGCTTTGTTTTAAGAAAAAATAAAATAATAATTCCAGCCCTTAATATTTTCGGAATAATAATAATATTTCCCTGCGGAAACTAAAAGTAAACTTAAATAATTCTGCAATTAGTTTTTAGTACAAACATATTTTTATTTTTATTAAGTCTCCAAAAACATGCGATATGCTCTATATTAATTTGAAAAACAGTTAAATCGAATTTACATCGAATTTATATCTGACACAAAGTAAACTTATACTGATAAGGTAATATTGGCGACGTACAATTTTATTTGATTTCGAAGTCAAGAATAATTTCTTGGGTATCAAATTACATTTTCAAGTAGTGATGTTACAAATCCCAAATTCAGAGTACTGAGAAATGTCAGTGCAATATAAACTTGAAAATAGAGTGAAATAAATTTGAAATGTGACAAATCATATAAAAGATTGTAATAATTTTTAATAAATAGGTGAAAATAAACATTTAAGTATTCATCATAGAGGACTATTAAATACTCATTGAGACCGACAAGTGTCATGTGATCCGTTAAGTAACTGTCAGTTCGATTGCAAGTTTTCGTTTTAAACTGATTCATCGTGCTTGGCAAATTAAACTGCTTATTTCCTGAACCATCTGAACTTTGTACTTAAGTTTTTATACGTAAACAGGCTTAAAGTAGCAGTGTTTTATAATTCTTAACAGAACGATAATAATATTACTTTTTAATTCAAAATTTGAAAATGTTAATAAAAGTAGTTGGTTAGATATACTATAAGTTTTTGCGAGGTAATAATCGTGGGAACAATAGAATGTTCATATATATTAATTATTTATGTTCAGTGTAATACTTCCTACTTATAGCGAAAATGCATAAATTATTATCAATCAATCCTTTGTATATATTCTTGAAACTTGTCAAATGGACCATTTGACAAAGTGTCAAGTCTTTATCTTATCAAAGTTCAAGAAAAAAATCTGTGTCCAAGAGATTGCAATCAATTTTATTTATTGTTTTTATCAGCCAAATTTTACGTGCCAGAAAAATTTGTGTATAAACAATGCAACATTTCGTATTATTGCATAAGAAAAAAAATTGCCAAAGTTAATTTACGGGTCAGGGATTATTTTCAAATTTGAATTTAAAATTTCAAAAATTAGAATCGATATTTTTAAAAATGCAAAATTTTTAACGCCGCTCAGATAATGCAATTCGATTATGCCAGCAATTTAACGGACTCTAACGCTCACTCTAACGCATTGTTCTCGTTGAAATATATACAGTTTAACGCCGAGCTATTGCACATTGATCCATGAATGTGCAATATTGCTAGAGTATCGTCAGAGCTTTTTTTAAAATTCTTCTTCGAACTGATCAATTTTCAGTTAAACGCCCATTTTAATCTGAAGCTTCTGTATCAGTGTAAATATCTTATCGATTTCAGTGTCACTGCTCTACAAAATTATGTGTAATTAAAATTTTGAAAGTTTTTTTCTTTGTAAATGATACACTTCCTTGTTTGAAAATTGTGCAAATTTTGCCAGGTTAGAAAAAATATAGTTGAACGATATGAAGTTCGATTGTACTTGATTAATGTCAATAGAATTAACTTGCTGCAAATTTACAAATTAACCTAGTAATGTTTTGTTTAGATCTTTAAGTTAAGGATTTTAACATAACAAATCGATTTTATTAAATTATTAATTTATTTATATTTTGATTTAAAAATAAACTTAACGACAAAAAATAATATTCATTTTTTACAGGTTCAATGTAACTAATAATCTGATTACGGATTTTAAACGATCGATAACGCATAACAGAACAACAATCACAATAGATGAACGAACTGTTATGCTTCGTAATTTAGGTCTACGCGCCTTTTTGTACCAATAAGATATCGTTTTGATAGTTTTATAGACGAGAATCAAGTGTAGTTTCGAACGAAATGATTTAATCTAGAACAATCAGCATTAAAAAATGAATAAAGTCAAAGTCCTTAGTTCTTGTTCTCCTTACCATAGAACAACGTTAGTTTTAAAAGAAACTTTATGTCAAACTTTTGCTGAATGACTATAATCGGTTAGTACATTCTAGTTGCTTAAGCTACTGCACTTATGCAAAAGGTTTGAGTTTGATTATTGTCAATCTGAACAAATATTGCCAATATATCGTGCACTGCCAAATAATTAATTGTGCAATCAAGTATGACGAAGTAATGAATATTAAGTTGTTAACGCATTCGAACACTTTATCAAGATCCATCGTTACATGATCATCTTGATCATCTTTTTAATGACGCCACGACTTGGGAGAAACAATGAATAAGGAAAATGAATAAAAGAAAAGAGTAAATATTGAAATGATTTTATTTTTAGAAATCATCATTATCTTCTATTATTTCAGGTTCGATCTGTAGGTTTTGATGGCGCTTACTTTTTTTTCTATTGAGCGGATGTCTAAAGAATACGAACAACCTGTTTAAACGATAAGTCGCGTTATTCAAACAAAAGGCGGAACGAAGGAGAAGAAATTTCGTAAACGGGAGTAACGCGTGATATTTGAGATGAGGAATTATAAGTATTTGAAGACTCGTCTAGCACTTCTAATTTTGAAAAAAACTTTTTTTTGAAAAAGAAATTTAGTATGTAAACACTTTGTAAAAAATGATTTTTTATTTTTAATATATTGCCTGAAAATTGTAAAGCAGCATTGTATGAAAAGCAAATACCTGTTAACAGGGTTTAATTATATTAACTATTCGTAGCGGCGAATACGTAAATATAAAAATTTTTCTCTAATTCAAAAGAATCGTTTGCAAAATAACATATATTAAATTCTGTATATCCGAGTTCAAACTCTTTCCCAAGTTTAAATTCTCATCAAATGCAACGATTTTCTTCGTTGTCCTAACGCGGACAATTCCAGGGCACAGAAGACGAGAAACTCCACGGTTAGCAGCGTGAAAAGCCCGAGGGAGTGAGAGGAACGAAAGTCATTTCCCGCAGACTTTATTTCGCGCTGAAGGGGCAGGAGGCGCGAGGGGAAAGGGGGAGGGAAGAAGCGCAATAGTGACTTTATTGACCGTTTAGCAATTTATCGAGATCCGCGGGAAATCGGATAGATGTCGCTCGGGATTGAAAGGTATATTTGAATGCTAGCCGAGGTTTAAGCGTCTGTTATCCTTCTAAAAATTTATTTGGTCCCCTCCGGTAGTAAACGCAGAGAAAATTGAACTGAGCCAAAGTATAAAAATTTATGTAGATAAATGTTTATGGGATTAAGCAGCGTTTGCATTTATTTTTTGTAAATGAAAAGATGTTTATTTTCATACGTATTTACGAAGTAGGCTTGAATATTATTTTGATTATTTTAATTATTTGTTTCGCTAAGCTATAGTCTTCTGAAAAAAGTGATTACTTAAAACAAGAATAATCCGATTATCCGATTACGATAAATTAAAATTTATAGTACATTGTTGTTAGTTTGTAAATTTTTATAATTTTACGATTTAAATTTGCTATGACACAAAGTCCATGAAATTCAAATTCATATAGTTTCAAAGCTATTAAGCAGTTAAAAAAATGATTTACACTTACTTAACATTAAAATAAATTCATTCAAGGCTAAATTAGAGGCGCTAATATAAAATACATTAAGTAATACTGTACATAAAAAATGAAGTTTATCGATCTTTATTTTCAATGCCAGTTGCATCCTTGTGTTTGAGGATTATTGGTCAGTGCAACATGCAATGTTCCATAAATTCAAAAATTTAAAGTCTTAGTTCCAGTTTTACTACATCTTTCAAACATTTGTTATAAGAATGTATCATAAAACTTCTAGAATAACTACAGTCGTGGGAAAAATATTTAAATTTGTTTTGATTACAATATTAAATTTAATCTTATTTTATTCTGTGATTCAAATGCATGAGTCAACAGCTTTTAGAAAAAATTTAACGCGGAGTGATCAATAAATCAAAATTAAAACAATGAAAAATCGGCGTTGGTTGGTCCCCTCCAAAACATTCCGTAGCAGTAAATATTATGACACAGTATTCTTCAATTGATTTCAGAAATTAACTACTGAAATACATGAGCTCAATTGGACCAAAGTGTGTTCAACTTTTTCCGCAAATAATTAAGCATTTGGGACTTTTTACTGATCAGCTCCAACGAATAATGTACTGCCAAGTATAAATTGAGCCAAAATATTTTTTACATAAATAAAAAAAGATTATTTAATAATTATATATGAAAACTCTTTTAGAAGGTGGATATTGTAATTATTTTAAAATATCAGTGAAAAAACGTTTTTTGCGTTAAAATTAGAATAGAATTTTGATAAAATTGGATTTATTTATAGTTTTAAAAATGTTCACTGCTGTTTTTGCGATAATATATAGGTCAAGAAGATAAAGAAATTGTGGAACGTCTGCTCATATAGGTGCCAAGAGTCATTGGATTATCTGTTCAAGTTCATGTAAACAGTACGGCGTTAATTCGTATATATTATCACCTAACAGTGAAGCTCTTACCGTTAAAAAAAATTAGTAAAAAAAAGTAGTGCGATTATGATGCAGCAATCGTCCTATTACTTTATGTAATATATATTCTTTAAAAGATATATATTACAAATAAAATTCAAATTATCTTTGCAAAAACGAATAGTTAGTTCCATCTGCTTTAATGAAATGAGGCAGTACATATCAGTTTCGTAATTATTGAAGTTCTCTTTAAGCCAAGCAGCCGGGAAACCCGCTGCAATCGGTTCTTTGAAAATCTGTATTTAACGACGGTGCAGCTCGACAATAGCTTTACGAATTCCGGTCCGATAATGAAAATCAATACGGTCGCGAGTCCGACTCGTCTGGGAGAAGGTAGATTGAGTCGAAGCTTCAGCGACGTCTTCTTTCGGTGACTCGTAATCAAGCAGCGGGAGGGACTATCGATTTTTCGAGATACAGCCGAACGACTAATCCTTTGCTCAACAATTCCTAAGCGGCTTATTTGCCGATCGGGAGAGACTCGCTCTGGGACTTTTTTCTTCGTAAATTCTACTTATTTTCTATTCCGCCTTTATGCGTCGGCTAAATTAATGCTGTATTCTTATTGGGGATCCCTTCGCACTGAAAATCTGCGCTTTTTTGCTATTTTGTGTTCCGAAGAAATTGAGCAAATATTTATTTTAGGGTTACTGGACTTTTATTTTTGTTTCTGCAAGCTGCTGCTCGTTAAACTTATATTTATGTAAAAAAAACTACGAAAAAGGGTGAGTTTTCATCCGAATAAATTTCCATTGGGGTAACTTTCCAGTAGGGTATTAAAATTATCTTGCGCTATAAATTCCACCAGATTATTACTTCACGTGACTATTTAAAACTTAAACACACCTCCAGAAAATGTTCGAATTAATTTATTAACAATCCTGAGCTCCGATAATATTGAGCGAGGATTAAAAAGAATCTAATCGTACACACCCGTTTTTTATTACGGGCTTCGAATTAATTGATCGCTCGGAAGCTCTCCCGTCAGTCGGTCACGTGCAGCGCGAGGCGCGTTTCAATGCCAGGGCATCGAGCGTTTTCGGAGCGTCTCGTAAGTGGATGAAGGAAAAAAAAGAAGAGGAAGAGAAGCGGAGAGATAGCGAGAGCGACGGTGATACGCAAAGCCGCCCCCAAGGCCATGTCGGAGCAAGACCTACTTTGTACGACTTCCCGCGCGCATCGCGCGAAAGTTGATGCTTTGCACCCGGGCACTCGATAAATAGCCAGGTGCTCCGCTTTCGCCAACTTTATAACTCCCGTCACCCTCAATTTTACAGATTTTTTTTCAAAATTTTGTCTTTCCAAACATTATTTCATATTAAATGCTGAACTATAAATAAACTAAAAATCAACGCTGATAAACAATTAAAAATAGAGGAAATGGAAAAGCGGCGAATAGAGTCTTAAATCATTGGAGGCATCAATAATTCGAAGCGGTCTCAGGTGTTCAAAAGCACTCCGGACTTGGTGGAATGTCTTTAGGGAGCTATTTGCAACGCAGAAAGCCTCCGCGGAGATTGATTGCAAAGTGGCGGCGAAATAGCTTTCTTCGTCAGAATCTTTATTCTAAAACGTTACATTTGTTAAAAAAAAATTTATTTATTTTCAGATTACATGTATCTATAAAATATAAATTAATCTTATATGTAAATCGCATCGCTCGCACACAATCATCTCACACACTGCTGCCTTTGCTTTCGAATTCTTTTTGATGCACCTCCTGATACTTTGTATTCGCGGTTACAGTTTTTCGGGCATCTTGACGCCTTTGCTCGTCTTTCGTCATAATCGTCATTACGAGGCCTACCAGCAAGGCTCCGCAAAACACTGCGTGAACTGGTATGTCGCCGTAAGCCGTTAGAATCTTCTCGAGAACGAGTACAAGTGCGATGCCGTAGACGTTGTTAGTGATGTTTAGAATTCCTGCGGAATGCACCTCTGATTCAGGATACGTGTACTCCGCAGCCATTTCGTAGCCGAGTGCCAGGTAGCCTGACATGAAGAAGCTAAACAGTTTTTTAAATGATTAATTCTTAGTTTCTAATTCTTGATGAGATTCAATTGCAATTTTAATCCCTATTTTATCTGCTTGGCAGAATAATTTGTTTTGAAAAGTTTGGAATTTTTTCTTGTCAAATTTTAATAAAATATTTGTCGACAATAATTAATATTTCTAAAAAAAGTAAAGCATCATCCTATCTTTATTTTTATGTATTTTGTTAAAATTTCAATTTTACAAATAATTACTTTATAATTATTGGATTTCGCCAATTCATGTACGTTTCGACGATTTCTTGAAGATTTTTCGCTCAAAGAATTCATCATATTATATTTCTTGAAAAAATTCAACTTGAAACTTTTCTTATCGAAAAGATAGTGCTCTTTTAAAATTAGATATGACTTTTTCGAAAGATCAGATCCAAAATTATGAACAATATTTTTTCGCGAAAAACTAAAATTTCTGTCTATAACACAGATTTTTTTCAAAGACCGAAATAAAATTGTATGAGTTAAACTGAAAGGAGTGAATTCCTTGTGTCCATAGATCTCAAACTTGAAAATTAGTGATTGAATTTTTCGACCCAAATATAGAAGCTTAAAACTAAAAAGTTTTACAAAATAAAGAATAAAAGCAAAAGCCATCATGTTATAAGTGTGTACAAAGCGCGCTTAGTAAGATAAAAGCATTATTTCGGCGGTTTCAGTAAACCTGCGTGACCACTGCAACGGTCCGTTCCATATCTAAATTCCCTTGGGAAGCGATGATTCCGTAGCATATCGCTAACCGAATCCCTGTCTATTGGGAACTGAGCCGAGCGTTTAATGATGATGTACATCAAACCCGAAGCAATAACTCAGCAAGCATTAATTATTTGTTTTGCTGCTGATTATTTTGCTTTATAAATATTTCTTTTTTATAAGAAAATATAGAATCTAATTTAACAAGGCCACATATTTGATTGGGATATTTAATTAAAGTAAAGGATCGAGTAATTTTTTTTAGAAAACTTAGTTGATCTCAATAAAAGCACCTTGGAAAGTTGTGATGCATTATATGTAAATGCTTTACAAATATCAAATATCTGCAGTGACATCGAAGAAAATTCCTTTGCATCAGATCTATTTTGAAAATTTTTTTGTTATCTACATTTTTGGATTCATCTGCAAAATATTGGCCTTCAAATTATGTGCATCATGAGAAGAAATAGAGAAATGGCAGCACAAATGACATTGATAAGCAATCTATGAGTCTTTTGTTGTAAAGCACGACAATAATTTTATCACCGTCATAAATTATAAACTATTCTTGTTGTGCTCGATATTTGGCGGTGTTATTCTTTTATCTGTAGAATTACAGCACTTTCACGAAAAACCCGATAAAGCTGAAATATCCAACCCTAGTTTCTCACGAATTAATTCTTGGGAAGATGACATTTGATCCCGATCACATTGATTTTGCAAATCTGAATTGATAACAAAACATTTTTAATCCAACAATTTCCTTTTCCTACGTAGAAAAAAATGAATCGAATTTTTCAATTGTAACCCACTTCTTTAGCCCGCTCTATTTTGAAAAGATCAATTACTGATTTCAAGTTTAAGGTCAGTGAAAGAGAACTTAAGAGTGGATTCGAGAAATTCACTCTTGAAGAGTGACTTTTCACTCTTGAAGAGTAAGTTCAAGCAATTTCAGTGCAATATTGTTGATTTTAAAGAATATGTTAGTCAGAAATTATATTTTGGAATTAGTTTTTCGAAAAAAAATGGTGCTGGATTTTGTGAGAGTACGAAATGTCACGTAAAAAGATTTTGGGTTAAATTTTTTTTGCAGAAATACGACGTAACGATTTTTTCGAAACAAAAACTTATAAATAAATAAATAAATAAATTAAACAAACAAAATAAATAAATAAATTAAACAAACAAAATAAATAAATACATTAAACAAACAAAATAAATAAATAAATTACACAGACAATTTAAAGTTTATTTTAAAATTTTCTCATGCTTATTTCCATTTTAGCTCCGTTTTTTTTGAAACTCTGCCTAATGTATTAGTGATTTCAAAAATGTTTAATTGGGACATAGTGAATGTTTTAAGCTAACGAAAAATTTTTTGATACAAAGTCTGTTCAACATATTAAAAGGGTTAATTTTCGAAATTTGGGCCTTTCAATGGTCCATCAAGTATTAAATTCGCCCCATTATCGATTTCTTAAATAGAAAAAAACCCTTTGACTTTGGATTCTTATTCTATACTTCAGAGAAAAGTACATCTGAGCTTAAGAAGCCTTAATTATTTTTTGGGATCACGCACTCAGGCATATTTTTTTTGTAAAGCAAGAGAATTAAAAGAATGATTTAAAAAAATTGAAACTGTTATCCAGTTACCTATTAAATAATCTAGTTTAAATAATAAAGGAAAATAAAAAATAATAAATGGTCTGTTTACACTTCCTTATTTGTTTACGATTACGAGTAAATACACCAAGAAATAAGAACGGCCAATTTTTTCAGATTAAAATTGTCGCCGTACTATCGATACGCATTTGCAATCCAAGTGAACAATAACAATTTAATCTCAATCACCCATAAAAGTGCCAAAAAAAAAAGAAAAATTTCAAGTGATTCTTTCATTAATCAGAGTCAGGAATCGATTTCGAAACTGTGTCCTCATATGGGGACATTATCCTGAAGAAGTTAAAATATAAAATAAATAATATTTTAAATTATCCCGAAAGAAAATAGCCTTGTTGATGAAACTCAAAAAACAATTTAAAGTAATTCACTACAGGTACTATAACACAATGTTATGTTTTAAAATTCTTAATGATCAAGATATCTCTAAGTAGTTAAGAGTATAGAGCAAGCCACATTTTATTTTTTTCGTGACTGTGTAATTAGTTATTCTGGGATTTTGAGTTCTATTAATGTAATCAATAAAATAGTTACCCAAGAAATACTGCTGATACATAAACCATCCATTTCACTTCCACAAAAATAGCAACTGCAAATAATATTTGTCCACAAAGAGTTAAAAAGTATACAGCCACTGTTGTTTCTCTGTAAATAAATTTTAATATGTTTAGAGTAAATAATATTTATAGAAAAATGTTTAAAACATATTCAAAATTCTCTGGTAGAAATCCTATCCCTTTTTTTAAAAGTAGATAATAGAAGCAATTTACAAATTCGTTTGAAGTATTTTTTAGACTAAAAAATAGAGTAAATGCTGTATGCATGATATGTCTTGTTTTTTTGATATTTCCAAGATGGCTGAATAGCTTGCTTTAGATTTTAGTTGCTTTAGAAAGGTCATAAGTAAGAACTGGCGTGATATATTTATGGTAATGCAAAATTGATATTTCCTAATTTCTCATGGAAACCAGTTTTTCACAGTTGTTTTATGGATTAGAAATTCTACCAGAGGGTTTTGGAGAAACCCATTGTGTTCTTTAAATATTCAATATGTCTTTCTAATTTGATATTTTTACGTTACACAATTAAATATATATAAACTAACTTAAATTTATGTGTCTTATCAAGTATAAAGCCAAACGATATCGATCCAAACATTCCTGTGAGAATTATAAGAAGTCCAATTCTACCAGCATCTACTTCTCCATTCTGTGAAGTAATAAATTTAATGAATAAGCAATAAAATACATTTCAAATATTTTAAATCTACTTACTTTAAAGTGCATTAGGTACAGTTGATTGAGTAGCGTACCGAGCGCATTAAGAATACCAACATTTAAACCGTATGAATTGCAAAGAATCAAGAAGCTTTGATTTGTAAAAAGTCTTTTCATCGGCTTGAGAAAATTTTCCTGCCTTTCACTCTGATTATTTTTTTGAAGTGCCCTGGTCTCGTTTGGCGGTAGTTTTGGTTCTTCCTGAAAAACTAAAAGTATTCTAGTTAATTAAAAATAAAACTTTACATGAACTTTAAAATGAAATAATCCATACTTACACAATACCACCAATATTAAGTTGACAGTAGTAATGATCGCAACCCACCAAAACATATTAGAGATGTCAGTGCCAATTTTTGTCACGTCAGCGTGATTTTTAACAATTATAGGTGGTAGAAGGAATGACACAGATACACCAAATTGCGGCCCAAATACTCCGAGTGATGTAGCTGTTGATAATTGGTCCGAACCAAACCATGTAGCTGCAACTCGCCCAGGAAGTGGTAACATTACGACCTTGTAAATGGATTATCATCTTTTAGTCTCATAATTATTTATTACTTTTTATAAGAACCGTGGTAGAAATAATGATCACTTTTTTTCAGTTTGGGTCCATCTTTGAAATGTAGCCAGAAATTACTCATATAAATAATTATAAACTGACACCAAACGGATGTATTAGTATATTATAAAAACATCTACCAAGGTAATAAGATTGTTTAGTTTAAACAAGAATATGTATGTACCAGAGACAGAGCTACCACTGATTGGCCAATTAAAGTTACATAGAATCTATCTGGTGACACCGATAGTAACTTGATCCAAGCCCCTAAACAGCAAAACGTACTTCCTATAATTACACACCATCTTAAACCGATACGTTCTGATGCATAAGTCACTGGGAAGATAAAAATTCCATAATACAACATGAAGATCATTGATGTGCAATCGACTGCAAATAGTGAAACGTTGTAGTACCTGTTTAGAAACAGAAAATCAAAACATGCAGTTGCAACACTTTTTTTCATTAGAGCACTCAAATGATCTGTATGGTTTGATATGATACAATGTAATAGTACATTGTGTAAAAAGGGGAGATAGTAAGCTATTTCTAGCGAGGGTGAGGTGTTCTGCACGAGTCGGAGTCGAGGGCGTCGAAGGCGCCCGAGACAGACGAGTGCTGACAACCTCACTCGAGTCTGAAATAGCTTTTCTCCCCGTGTTACAAACCGTGTTTTTTTCATTGAAGACATGAAAAACCCTCTTTTGGCGTTAGAAAGTTGGATAGATGATCGTGCATTTAAAATCGTGCACAGAAATCGTACAAAATAGTTTAAAACAAAGAAAAAAAATTAAAAAAAATTTTTTTTTAATTTTTAACATAAAAAAAAGAGACTTTTTTGTCCAATAAGCCCCGCTGTGACAAAAATTTTTCTTAAACGCTTGAAATGCTCGATTTTCTACGCTACTTTTTAGCGTGAAATGAGGGACATTTCATGCCTGAGTTGGGAAAATTGATTTAAATCACCAAAAACTGATAAACAAAACACAGGTTTTTTAATCTTCAAAAGCTTATGCGATAACGAAAGCTATTCAGTTTGATTATTCAAATAAGTTAACATTTTCGAACTGGAGTACACTATTGATATTTGTATCTTTAATACAGAAAAAGATAAACGCGCCAACAAGCTATTTAAACATTGGATATTCTAAGAAATTACATATTGCTCTTTTTCTCTTACCTGGCGATGATGTTTGAAATAATGGAATACTCTATCCATTGTCCTGCTACAAGCGCTGCATAAAATATGTACAAACCCAACATAAGCCATCTTCGTTTGTAAACTTTAATGGCTATTTCGAGATTTTTCGTCTTCTCCGTTTGATCTTCATTAGCTGCTTTGACAATCTTTGAAAAGGATAAAATAGTAAATAAAAAGCTACTTTTTTGGAAGTATTACTTTTCAAAATAAAAAGAAAGAAAAGTAATAAGCGATTATTAATTTAATAATAGATTCTATCGGCACATCGTTATTGGTAAACTAATCTTAACAGTTATTGACAACACTTTTGCGAGATAAATTCTATTACGAGTCGGAAATAGCATTACTCCGTATTACACCAGATATATTGAAATAAATACTTACCTTAACTGGGTTTCCATTGGTTAAAACTCGCGAGTCTTCCGTCATCTTCCAGCCCAGACTATTGCTACACTGTCTAGGCAGACGTTAACCATTTATCGCGTATCTGCTCGTAATTGCTTGCTTATCTCAAGAAGTTATCATTGCTATTCTCTCTCTCCCCATGACCTCTAAATCGTCATGCATTTTATCAAAAATAGATGAAACCGGTAATAAATAAGCAACGAACTCTATTGACTCTTCGGATGAAACGTCACTCAAAGTACATTTTTTCTCAACGGAGGCATCAGTTTTATTTGTAAATTATCTTTTGCGTTTGATAACGATAGATTGCACGCGGCTCAACATGCATTCGTGGTTAAAATGTTACTCGCGCGTGTTCAACATCTGCGAATCTGATGTGTGTAGGTAAAGTGCTCGTCTTGGCCACTTGGGTTTGTTTTGTAGTATACTTTTACTTATACTTTTGACGAAAGGTTCATAGTTTTTTTAAATTTTATAAAAAACATTATATCTTATAATTCTTATTCATGTTTTTCATTATCTTCATCAAAACTTTTATTATTTACACTCTTGGCGAAATGTCTGCTGTTTGATCAATATGTTTGTATTTAGCTAAGATAAAAGCTTCATTTTCATAAAGAATGCTTTTCTTGGGTTTTTAAAATTGTAAATCATTCATTTATTACTTAACAGTGATTTATCTTTAATTGTTGAAAATATAAATGAAGATAACAAATAATCAATGAACTGTAAAAACTTTACACTCACTTAAAATTATCAAAATTTCGAAATAAAATTCTTTTTTTTCCGCGTTTGACTAGTTGTGACATAGCTTTAAGGAAATTTTAAACGTTTCCTTATAGGGATTGAAGAATCCCCATATAGCTTGAAACGCCGACTTATACGAATAAAAAATATTTGACAGACGAACCACTGGTAGAAATTATTAGCAATCTCTTATATACAAACTTAATCTGTTATTCGGTAAAGAATTTGGTTCGAAGCTTAAACAGCTGGTAACGATTTCAATGGTTAAGCTTGAAACATTGAATTAGACTAGTTAATATCGCCAGTTTGAGAAATTACTGATAATTTAGATTAGCTATAATAGGATATCATTGTAAATGAATATTGTTTGGATCCAGGTATAAACAAATAGTTCAATTTTATTCATATTTCTTCTTTTCAAATAATATAGTTTTATTCTGGATATTTATTAAAAAAAGTTTTCTAAAGTTTATCTTTTCATAGACACGCTGTAAGAATATACTACAAAAATGTACAAACATGTAAAATAATATGTTGCAACTTTTTTGCGCAAAAAATAACTTTATATTATTATAGTTTTTATTCTTTGCATTTAGGGTGAATGTGAATTTCAAAATAATTTAATATTGTAGAAAATAATGGTTAAACAATAATTATGTAATTTGCTAATGCAAAATTAACCACAATCAGACATTTCTTGTCCTGCGTTTTGGATTATGGAAACAAATAATTCAATTTGGCAAAATCACCGATTCATTTCAACAGATTCATTCACAGAATCGACCAGATTATCAAATCCCTTAACGAAAGCTCCCCCTTTTTGAACTTTTTAATAGAGACAAATGACCCCGACGGTTTTTCAAAATCCGAGGATCCCCGTCGTTCGAAAAACGAGGAATCGATTCGAAAAGCGCAGGCGGAGGGGTTGAGAAGGGGGAGAAGGGGTGGATTTCCCGCGCTCGCGGGAAGCTCTCTAACGGGAAGCGTCGGCGTTGCGACGCCTGTCGCCCTGTCAGTCGTCGGCCGGACGTATGCGAGGCTATACGCGTTCGACGTTTATTTCCATTCGCCACTTTCCTCTTCCCCGCTTCGTCGCGAGCGAGCGTAAAAAAAGTGATTTCGGCAAGATTTTTCACGAAGATGCCAGTCCCTCGCGGTTGCGGAGCTTATCGTTTTTGAGGTACTCAAAGTGCTGTCCGTTTGATTGTTTTCGAGATTACTGAGTGAAAGTGCTTTTGATTTGGCGTTTATGTTTTTCATTTTATTGCAAATATTATGAGTAAATAACCGAATCCGAAGTTATTATAATTATTGGTTTTCTATTGGGGATCGAAAAAATAAACGCTTTCTTACGCGAAATGGGTTATTGTACTTCCAATCATTTCAAAAGAGTGCTTATGATGATGATGTCAAAATGCGCAATTTTTTCGCAAATGTGTTTAAACAATATAAAATAATAACGAAAGAATGTAACATTACTGAAATACTGCACTTCAATAATTATTCATAAATATTTTAATAAATAATTTAATTCGTAAATTAAATTATAATTACGAACGATAATACTTATATTTTAAATACTTTAAAAGAAATACCACAAACTAAAAACTAAATTTAAAATACGATAAATGATAAACTATATATTTAAAAAAAAATAAAAAAGTAATTAATTTAAATTAACTTTTTACTATAAATATTTTTTATTTTACTTTAATGAGATAAAAATATTTTTCTTTCAAAACGTTGAAAGTTTGATATAAATTTGTGCAAACTAGCTTTCTACTTTTAATGAGAATGTCACAATGAATATGAAACAAGGAATCTTCAATTTAGTAAAATTTAATTTTATAATACAATTAGGGAAAAACTAGAATTTTTACTAGCTACAATGATTGATTATTTGTAATTTAAGGATACAAAATGTTGACTTTTAATAAAACTAGTAAATTTTTGTTTTTTATTTGTCAAAGAATTTTTAAATGTGTACAAAAGCTTTTAAAACTGTCTTTGAAACAAGCAGAATATGATATTTTCAATAATATATATTCATGCACTTAAAAAGTTACGATTATTAAGTACATCGATTGTTCAGAAAAGTTTAGTAAAAATTACCCTACTGCTTCGCTAGGCGAGACCACCATAGACTGTCAAAACTAAAAAAATTACCATACTTTATAGGAAAATTTACGAAACAGTATAGTAAAATTTCTTACCAAGTATAATAATTTTTTGGGTTTTGACAGTCCGTGCTTTACTAGACAGTATGGTAATTTTTACAAAATTATTTGTAATTTTTACTATATTTCTTCTCTCGGTGCACATGCTTCGTAGGTCTATTTAAATATAATGATTTATAAATAAAACAATTCTCTAAGCGCATTTAAAAGATAGAATGAAGGAAGTAAAGTAATCGATAATAAATTCTGCATGTTATTATTTTTCATTGTGAAGGAACACGTAAGAAAAGAAAATAAAAGTTAATCATTTTTCTTGCTGACAAATATTTTTAATGCTTCTTAAAGTACCTTAAGCTTGACCCACAATATAA
The DNA here is from genome assembly GCA_035582975.1 of Ormyrus labotus. Lineage (NCBI taxonomy): Eukaryota > Metazoa > Arthropoda > Insecta > Hymenoptera > Ormyridae > Ormyrus > Ormyrus labotus. Next base: position 3,892,806 of record JAWWEO010000001.1, on the reverse strand, counting down.
ACTACATAAATTTACTAATGATATTCGAAATTCAAGTTACGACTGCCTTTTCATCCGCGCTAGATCGATATATTTTTTCAAAATAAAATTCCACACTTTACCTGCGTCGAAAATCTGTAGCCTCCGGCGTATCGGAATAACACTAATCGAAATATCTGTTTAAAGTAGCACGTTGAGCAGAAAGCACGACGCACTCTAATTGCAGTTGTCACGATGCAGTCCTGCAGAGCGACTCACCAGATCGAGCGCCGATCGGCATGGCTCAGTCCGGCTAGTGATTAAAAAAATCGGCCGAGGGACAGATTCCAGCTTGAAAAGATGGCGGACAAACTGGCGGAGTACGAGGGTCTATCCGGGCGGATCCACGGGATCCGGGACAAGACTCGCGAAAAGTGGGACGAGTGGAAGGAATGGAAGAGCGCGATCCCGACCGACCGGGGAATTGCCGGCATCGCCGATCACTTCCGTGGCCCGCCGAAACTCGAGCGCACTCTTGACGACTACGCGCATATCTACAGGTGAGTCATGTTTATGCTTCTTTCTCTGCATCCGGAAAAGCTCGAGCTTTTGTTTGCAATGGGCTTTCCTTACATTCATAGATTCTTTCATCGTTCTTGAGAAAGTTGTGCATTTTTAAGTCGAGCAATGAACTTTCAGCGTGTTCGTTCTAGAAGCTTGGTCGATTGTGAATTGCTGCTTTTCAAATAAAAAAGCCTTTGGATAAAAGCAAAATTGCCTAGTTAAATTGCTTCTAAAGAATCTGTTTGCGAATTTTTTGTTAAAATAAATAAAAAAAATCGTTAGCTTTTAGTTGTTTTTAAGATGGTACGAAGAAAATCATTTTTTGCCAATGTATAATATTTTTAAAACTCTTTTCCTTTCATAATAATTGAATTATAATTCATTAGACTTAAATCAATAAGCAAAACATTAAAGTAATTACGATGTATACAAATTAAACAGATATTTTAGAAATTAGCTAATGAAATAATTGTCTTAAAATGATGCTATAATCATTATGTATTCTTAAAAAATTTGTATGAAAATTAAAATTAAAACGTTTTCTGTGAAAATTAAATGTACTGGAAATGCGCGTAAAACTAGAATGTTAAAAGATAAAACGGCCGGCTAGTTTTTCATAGTTAACAGATTATTTTGCAAGTTTTGATAATTAAATGGTCTACAACGTATAGGTATTAAACATATAGTATTAAATTAATATTAGGTATCGTAGAGATTTTTAAATTTAAAAAAATATTTTGATATAACACTAAATAAACGCTGTTACTCGTCTTTAAAATATTAGAATATCGATTTTTAATAATAATTTAAATTTTTATTGACGTGTTCATTATTAGCATTAAACACAGTAGTAGTAAGTCAATATTGTATGTCGTAGACATTTTTGAATTTGCAAAAATATTTTGGTATTTTGTGTACTAAACAAACGATGTTACTCATCTTCAAAATATTAGAACATCGATTTTTCATAATAATTTAAATTAATATTGATAGTTTACATTGAACAGTTACTGTTTTAAAATCAACCATGATTCGAGAAGGAAATGTAGCAAATCATTTACAAATCTTATAATACGCGCAATTTTTGTATTTCGTTACATTCCTAGCCTAATTCTGTTTTTCTCATATTAAACAAACTATATCGAGATAATATTTAATAAATATAATAGAGTAGTTTGAAGACCACGAAAAAAGTGTTACATTTAATTTATAAAATAGGTATTAAAATGTAATGTTAAAAATTTCCTATTATTTAGATTTTTGATTTTTCAATATCTTGCAATAAGGTAGTATTGGATGTTCTCCAACTCCAGCAGGGATATGTAAGTAAATTGAAAAACGCAAACTTCATTCCTGCAACTATGCAACGACAAGCCAAAAGTAAAGCGGCAATTCTATATCCGTCGAAGCCTTCATGTGCATTAGTTGTAAAGCTCACGGCACACACGCACACTAATCCGCATAATAAAAGACCGCGCGCGTTATAGACGTTTTATAAGTAACTTGATAGATAAGAGATTCTTTTTAAGGTTAAACTGATTTTGTTTAACTCTTTCTAGACAGAAGCATCCAGTCTTATGCACAACATGCGAGATAAAACAGTGAAACATGTAGCGCAGCTAACTTGCTTGTCCGCTCGAGTTTTTCAGATTTCGATTGATTGTTTATTTGAATAAAGTTTTCAAGTAGAAATAATAAACGATATTCGCAGATGCGCATAAAACTTCGTATATAAGTAAATCGTTTAAAATAACTTTAATGAAGCTTGTCGGCTAAGCGAGTGTTTGTTCTATATTCGAAATAACTGGGATTCACTGCAGCATATGGCACTGAGGTATCGACATATCGAAATCCTGTTAATAAGCTAGAATAACATATCGCACGATTTTGAAATTACTTGAATCCGACGTAACAATCCATTCTCGTCGATAAATACGACATTAAAAAAAGGTAGCACGCAAAGAAAAGAGCAGAGCCGATTAAAGAGAAAAATCTGATTCCCAGGAAGAAGACGCGGCTGGAGTTGGTGCGCGTGTCGGCGGCGGTGATGGGCATCGAGTTCTCCTACGCCGCGGAGACGGCCTTCGTCTCGCCGACGCTGCTCAAGATCGGCGTCGACCACCAGCACATGACGCTGGTCTGGGCGCTCAGCCCTCTGGTCGGCTTCTTCGTGACCCCGATTCTCGGGAGCGTCAGCGATCGCTGCCGACTCAAGCAGGGCCGCCGAAGGCCGTTCATTCTTCTCCTCGCCATTGGCGTTTTCATAGGTGAGACGCCGCTATATTGCCGCTATTATTGACAGTCTGTGCTTGGAATGAGCTCGTAAGATCAATGGCTAGAATATTTCTGTGCAGGTAAAATTCCGACTTCGTTATTAATTTGGTAACAGATTAGACAAAAATTATCATAGTTTCTTGTACGTTCATAGTGTATTTTTACATTTTGTAACAAAAGTTATTAGAGACAATAGTCATTTTTACATATTTTCAGTCTGTTACCAAATTAGTATTTCTACCGTAAATTTTTCTGCGCGTGATGTTACATTTATATAAATTTCATTTATAAAACAGCTTTTACGAACTTATTTTACATTTAGAAGTTTCTTTCCGCTACTTGATTCGCCGCATCTTTTTGCACATAAATACACGTTTTATCGTAATTCCAAGTTTCTGACGAAAATGACGCAATCAAAAGTTTAGCGTATTATTAGGCTCGTCACTGTATGCAGTAACTAATTATTTTTCTTGATTTTAAGATCGATAACCTATACTCTAAAATTATACAAGCTTATTGTACATCAACTTATGTAAAGTTATCTGCGTCTTTGCTATATACGAGCTCGATCTATATCACTTTGCTTGCGTTCCGTTACGTAAAAACCTACGAGCTGCTCTCCTTCAAAGAAAAATTAAGAAAATCGGCAAATCTTACATTAATCTAGGCTTGATCCTCGTGCCGAACGGCGAAGGGCTCGGCTACGCGTTCGGCGACACCCCGTCGAACTCGTCCGCCACCTTCATCCACCGGACAAGCGGCAAGGCGGCGGTGACGAACTCGACGTTGCCGCCGCCGCCGCCCTCCTCGCATCCCTGGGGAATCTTCTTTACGATTCTCGGAACTGTGCTGTTGGATTTCGACGCCGACGCCTGCCAGAGCCCCTCTAGGGCTTACCTACTCGACGTCACTATACCGGGTGAGGAGAGATTAGTTCGGCATTCGTTTCAATTTAATTGAGCTGCGACTTTCTTTTAAGGTCCTTCATTTTTTTTAAGCTTAGCATTTTTTTTAATGACAATTTACGATAGACGTTTGGAATTTTCCAATACTTTTTTTTAACCTTTAGAAGGCCGACACTTTTCTCTTGAAAGTTAACATTTTTTGAAGATATGTAATTCGTATGTAAATAACCAAAAAGCCAGGTAGAGCTTTCAAGTTACGTGTTATTTTATAGTATTTAAGACAAGTCGGCTCTCTGAAGGTTAATATCCGATTTCAGCATGCACGTTTTCTTAACTATATAATTTACAACATTCTTGAGTAAAACACATTTTAGGAGTAAATTATGCTGTTCTTCAAAATGTAAATCAACCTTTAGCATTCAAATGGATTTTATCTGTGTTTCATTATGGTCTATTGGAGTTAGGGGGTTTATTAGACCCATAAAGAAGCTCACCTTTCGGTTTAATAAAGGGAAACACCTACTTCTTTTAGTTTAAACGTAAAAAAATCTTGTTTGAAATTTTTCAAAGATAGATTCATGAATGTTTTATTTTACGCTATTTTTAAATTGTTAAAACAAAAAATTGTAGAAAAAGTCTTTAAATCACAAGCTAAAATTGCAGTAAAAACTTTTTAGCCAAGTTTTGTCCAGATCTGTGATTTTTTGTTTACGTCTTATAAGTTCGTTTATAAGATTATGAATTTTTCACTACATTACATGGCATAAACATGATAGGTTCTTCCAAAGTTTCCAAAGTAAGATAAAAATCAAATTAAATAAAAAAACATATTAAAATTATTAATTAAAATTACATTGCTGAAACTAATATAAACCATTATAATATAATAATATTATCCATTATAACATAGGGAAAATTTCGCTCGCTTGAAATTTCTACAGATTATAGCTACATATATTCTTAATTGCCAAAAATTTTTTCAGAGTAGTTGATAGTATAATTTAAGAATTATAATCTTTTTTTAAAAAAAAAAGTTTTTATTAAAAACAAAAGAACTATAAAAACTGAAGTAATTTTTTTTCTCTGAAATCATAGGTATTTTTATGCTGTTTAAAATGTTTTTTGTTCGATTGAAATATCTCAATCCTACTATTAAAATTTTTGAAAAATTAAATATTTCAAAAAATTGGCGATAAAACAAAAACTAATCTATAGAAGTGCTTGAAATTTTCAAGCCCCCTCACAAAAATGAAATGAAACTTGTGCG
>JAWWEO010000001.1:3848490-3887738 GCA_035582975.1 Ormyrus labotus | reverse complement strand
AAACGCCGGGGTTTCCCCCCCCCCCCCCCCCCCCACCCACACCGATTCTCTCCGAAGCCCGCGAGCGAGGCACGCGAGCCCCCAATGATCATAGATCAAGCTGGTCCCTTTCTCGTTTTTCTCGACGAAGGGCGGCGGAGTGCAGTTTTAGGACCTCTCCGAGACGGACACTTGACTTCTTTCGCCGCGCTCGTCGATTCGGCGGGAAGTTAGACCAGCGGAGAGGAGTTAATTTCCTCCGCTCGCGGAGATCGTAAGCGCAAGATTTATTTATGTGTCCGTCGGTTGCGTGTTTGGGACGGGCTAAATAACAAATTGTGTCTATTTTTTGGGAATAATTAGTACACACTTTTGGTAGTTTTTTTTTTTTTTTTACCGGCCATTAATAACGTCGTTAATTTTTTATAACTAAATTGGCACGTCAATAAAACGGCAGTTCGGTGAATTTTGAATTTCTTACAATTCCGCTGATTGCCCAATTTCGCCGAGCACTTTATTTCCTCAATTTTACCTCCCAACAAAGCTCCACTTTCCCGAACAACCGTCAAAACAAAGCAAACCACTCCATAATCGCTCATTTTTAACTACCCATTTCACCCGGCAACCTAATCTCCCCGCTTTTCTAACCTCCGTCGGAGGAGGCAGCCCTTCGCTTAAATCACGGCATTAAATTCGTCCTCCGCGCCGAGCAGCGGCGGCAGCAGCCGTAACTCTCTCACAAAGGCCAAGCGGCAGCGGCAGCTCCGACTTAGCGGAATTGAATAGGTGCAGGCCCCGAGTCGACTTGCGTGAAGCGCAAGTTCTCTCGCTTATACATCGACAGATGCTCGTTAGCGATTTCCATTGTGCGGAGTCGCGAGCTGCCGTGTAAACACCGCGGCTGCTCCCATTGGGAAAATCTCCCTCTCTCCCTGCGCCGCGGCAGATAAGCAACTTCCGCGCGGCTGCACTTCGGAAGCGGGAGGTTTTTTTTTCGGTCGCCGGGAGAGTTTCGAGGGAGAAAAATGGGGAATTCTCGAGGCAGAAAAAAAGAGCGCTCCCAATAACGAGACTCTGCCTGGTTATACACTCTTTTATTCATCCTCCGCGACGATCCCGGGAAATTTAGACAGTCGTCCTTTCAATATCGGATCGAGAGCGGAGAGAGAGAGAGAGAGCCTCTGGAATCGAGCGAAAACTTCATAAAATTTGATCGCTCTATTTTCGGGCGCGTCTCAAGTGTCCCGGGGATCTGTAATTCAAAGGCTCTCTCCCCGGGCCTCGGAACGATCGCCTTCATTCGAGCTGACCGAGTAGATGGAACGGCTTCTCCTTGATAAATGTAATCTCGATGGTTTGGAATTCGAAATTGCCGAATCGGCCGGCTTTTGACGAGGTAAAAATATATGTATATTGAATTTGGTTTTGCTTCTGGCAACAAGGCGATGCATCAAAGTGTCGAGTGAATAGCAAGTTGACCTCTGGCCTCGTTCCGAGATTTTTGGAAACTTTCCAATTGCAAAAAACGTTCCATACCTACTAACCACAATTCTTACCAAATCGACTGTTTCAATTTCCAAACAACCCTCCCGGTATACTCTGCCCGATGAAATTGACCAATTTGCATTAACCAGTTCCACGAAAGAGAAAACGACCTCGAGAATCTCTCTCCGAAAGCATCCGAATCGACTTCCGCAGGCGAAGCTCCACCTTAAGAGAGCGAGCCAACAGTCTCTAGCTCGGGCTCGAAAGAGGAACGACGACGACGTCCTTATCGCCGCTCCGAAATATCGAACTGAGCCCCAGTCCTCTCTCTCTCTCTCTCTCTCTCTCTCGGCGAGAGAGTTTGCCGCCGGCTGCCCGGCCGTTATCGCTGACCTCTCTATTTCTCGGGGCCGGATTTAGGACACTGTGTACACGCCCGGCAGGCCGTCGGTGTGTCTGTGAGTAGTGCTGGCGAGAGCGAGAGAGAGAGAGCCCGCTAAAAGGGGGTTTGCGGTCGAAACAAGGCGTACGATGACAACGCGCGTGAGCGCAATCAAGTGCGGCCGGGGCTCGCTCGGCCGGAAAACGTATTTACCGCTCAAAGTGGACACACACACACACACAGGTGGGCAGGTACATATACACTCGCGCGGCGGTGATGCGCTTAGCGTGTCTTTGGCGGGATTAGAGCGTCCGCGAGCGCGCGGCGGATTAATTCGACGGCGTTTTTTTCTTCTTCGGGGAGCGATGCGGCCGGCGATGATTTTCTCTCGTCGGGCGGTTGATTTCGAGAGGAAGGAAGTGAGATTAGGCGCTGCGGTGAGAGAGATAGGAATGCTCGGATGGGGTGCTTGACCTGGTTTTCAGTTCTTTTGAGAGTTTAGTTTTGTCGAATAACTCGGCGCTCTTTTTTTGGGAGAAACTTTGGGGAGATTTTTGGGTTACGGTTCGTTCGCTTGATGGATTGGAAAAGTAACGGTAGTTGTAGTAGGCCGCGTTTTAGAAAATGAAAATTTGACGTTACTCTTTTCACGTCGTTCAAGGGTACACTTAAATCAATTTTTATTTTATTTTTTTGTTTATTTAAGATTTATTTATTTTAACAAATTATACACGGAGAAAATTTTCGCTGAATAATTACCACCCAAGTCAGACTAATCGCAGGACAATGCGATGTTCTGGATAACATTTAGCCTCTTTTAGAATAATATTTACTCCAATCTAATAATTTTTACTCGAGGAGTTTAAAATTACTCTGTCAGTAACATTGTCACAATAAAACAATTGAACATAACCTCATTTGCAAATACACTTTGTTTGTAAAATTTCTAAAAATTGTTTAATTTAATTAATTAATAAGTTTTATATTTTAATATTAAAATATGAATGTAGATATCGATGCAAGCATTGAATTTTTCTTTAAGGATACTTTTTACTCAGTTTTCGAGTAAAAATTCGGCTGATGATTCATTTACCAATTTCGAATAATTTTTACGCGAAAATTCTCTCCGTATAATCGATGAAAAAGGAGTTCCGCATTTCAACTACAAACTAACATCATTATATCAATGCACCGAATCCTCATGATCCGCGACTCACGACGTAATTCCCTCTGCACAATTTCGGGCAACGCAGCCCAGAAACCCGGAAACAGCATGAGTCATGAAGGAGGGTAAGCGGAATTTCCGGGGAAAAGTCCGCGTGACGAGTCGAAGGGTTTCACGCGACGCCGAAACTCGAAAAATTCGGAAATCCAATTAACTTCGACCCGCGTCTTTCGGTAATTAGACTCGACCTGCTTTTGAAACCTATATATATATATATATATAAAAGCATGCAGGCTAAGGGCGCCGGTAGGTCTTTGATTAATGATGTCTGAGCGGTGGGTGTACTCGTGAGTAACAGCTGGAAAAAGCTGGAAATATCCGCGCGTTCGGCGGCGTTTATTAACGCAAACGCGCAAGGTCGGCTTTATCAATGGTTAATCAGCGGGGATGGTTAATTAGGTCTTGCCCGTAATTGAACATCCCCGGCGATAAGCCGGATTTGAATTTCGCCTCCGAATTGATGGTCTTGACTAATTAAAAAGCCTCGGCGGATTACGTCAATCTTGATCAGCTCTGGCATACAATATATCCGTATCTTAATCAATCATCGCGTTTTATTCGCGCTTCTGAAAGAAAAAAATGAAGCCTCGTGAAATAACCAACGCACAATTTCTCCTGCGCTTCCTACTTGCATTTCCAAGGCGTTGAACCCATCATGAAAGCAGCAGCAGCGGCGGCGCCTCGCCCATCGCGCTCGCCGACAGCTGACACGAAAGTCGGCGAATTCCAGCGTCAACGCCACCGCCGCCGCGTTGTTTCCAGAAATTCCGCAACGTCTCTATTGTAATTAGCCGTCGCAATTGAACAATTACCGAGAGAGAGCGGCTTCTCTCTCGTCGCGCGCCGCGGGTATTAGTATTTATTGTACATTCCGCGGCGTAACGTGACGATTATTGTTCGGGATGTCGAGCGAGAAATGCTGTTTCTCGCTGATTAAACGATCGAGGAACCTATGGATGTGGTGTTGTCTTTGGCTTCAGCTAATTTTCGGATTAATGGATGAATTGAGGCCGTTGATTCTTTTGTTTTTTTCGCTTGGGCGGAGTAGTTTTGATGGTGTTTCTTTGATATTAAAAGTATACCTTATACGACGACAATTTATTTTTATAACTATCGCGAGCATAAATTACACACTTTATTCAGCTCCTTTTCCACCATTTTTACTTTTAACCAGGAGGTATTTAAACTAATGGATTCTGCTTCCTCGAGCGCAGTAAAAATATTTAATTTCCTACCCAAAAGGGGGAAAAAGGTGATGTTTTAAAAAAGCTATTTGTATTTAAAGGATGAGTAACGCGAGTACTCGCTTTTACAATCGAGCTTGTTAGGTTTCCTCGCTCAACTATTGAATAATGCAGGTGCTTTAACTTAAACTGATTTTGACCGGCGCTTTTAAGCTCCCTTCCCCGGCGATCGCGTTTTAAAATTACGCTGATCCATCGCCTGGGGGGCAGCGCTTTCATTCCGCTAATGTCGAAATGATTTCGCGCGAACTTCCCCGCCAAGTGACTCCGTTCCTTGTTTGTCGATATATATGAAACAAGGCCCACCGCCTGCGATCGAAAAAAAAAATGAAATCCCGCCGCGTCCGCAAATTGATGCATCGGGTAATTGTTATTAATGAAAGGGACAGCTCTTTCTTTCTCTCTCTCTCTCTCTCTGTCATTGTTCTTACTTGGAGCGTGAAAATCCATCGGGGCCAACAATGGCGGCGGTATCAATTTGTACTCAGTCACCGATGCGTCCGATGCATTATTTACGACGCGGCACGACTGCAGGTGTAATGGACGAATAATGCTTTCGCGGTGTGTGTGTGTGTGTGTGTGTGTGTTTGTGTGTGCCGAAGAAGAAACGTGGCCTGAACTTTCCCCCGACTCGATTTATTCAAATAACAAGCTGCGCGCAGCACATTTCTTTTTTGTTCGACGCCTCGACGGTGCTGAGCAAACTTTCCGCGATATTCATTAGATTAATGTTCCCGTCGGAGAGAGGTGGCATTTACGCGGGGGTTCAAGTTCGGCGATGGACAGCGCAAATTAACGTTTTAACGTTGTGTAATTATTTCTTTGATATTTCGTTAAACTTGGCGTCGAAATGCATTTCTTTTTTGAAAAAATTTACCGAATTTTATCGTTTATTTACGATGCAGACAAGTTTTAACCAGATCGAACAAGTCTAATTAAAACTTTTGCTAAATTTAACGAAACCCGCGAGTTTTACCTTTCCCGAGGAATCGCAACGAAAAAGGTACAAGTCGCCGCTGCCATTCAATAAAATCTCACTAAAAGATACCGAAAAAACTGCTGCAACTCTCATCACCAGGCAATTCCCGCGCTTTAAAATTTCGCTTGCAGCTCGCATTAAGGCCAACTCCATATCCCCGAAACCTCGAATGTCCCCTGAAAATTTTTCACCCGGCATTCCACACAATTAACCCCCCCGGCATTTCCCCCGGCGAAACATTAAATTCCCCCGACATCGGCCGCGGATCGGGCCAGTAAAAAAAAAAAACAGAAAAGAAAAGAGCGAGGATAAAAGAGATCGAGAGCCAAGGGGGACATATTCGCGCAGACTCGCCGCGCGCTTCTTCTTCTCTCGCTCTCTCTATCTCGCCTTTTTTTTTCCAGCTAGCTGACCGTAGCTGAAATAGGTCAGAAAATTCCGCCTCGCGACGACGACGACGGCGACGGCGGCGGCGTACATCGCCGAGGCGCAAAAAACTCCTCGACCCGCATCGACACTCGCACAAACTCGGCAGGAAGGGGGGGGGGGATTGAAAAGACGAGAGCTTTGCTTGGCTCGCGGTCAAAAATCGAGCCGTGCACTTGTTGCTGACGCGGGGAAGAGTCGATCATCGCGGAGAGACGGCCGCTGTTTTTTTTTTTTGTCATTTCGGGGATTAGGAGAGGAGAGAGAGAGCTTTTTTTGGCTCTCTCGTAACGACGGATTTTCTTTCTCTCCGCCGATCCGCGATTGATTAGGCGCGGAATACACATTGCGTCACCGCGGGGAGAGAGTGATTCGGGTCGGGGCTGCTTTGTCATTTTTGCCCTCTCGGTTTGCGTAATGCGGGGATCGATTGTGCGATCTTATAGGGAATTGATTATATTGTTTTACGTAACTCCGTTTGCCTCGCTAATAAAGGGGAAATTATATATATAGTTTAATCAGTTCCATCCCCCTCCGTACTTTCGAGGTAATACTCCGATTAGTCGTTGAAACGTAATTTATTTACTTGAAAAGCGTAATTAACGCCGCGGCCTTATTATTCCAGACACGTTGGCTGCATTAAAAACGCGGCGGATAATTCAATATTGCGGAAAAATAAATAAACTCGCGTCGATCCGGCTTTATTATACGTTCAATATTCAATCATCCGCTTATAAAAAAAAAGGCTCAATATTCACGAAAGACCGCCGAAACGTCGAATTCATTTTAAAGTTATTCAACGAACCACAATAATTATTCAACCTCTTTCCGCCGATGTAAAATTAAGAAGCCACTTACGATTGTATTCCAAATACGTCAGCGCCTCGCCTCCGCCAAATAACTGCATTAAATAACCATGCAAATAACCCCCCCTCGCCGTCCGATATCTCACTTTCTTCGCCGCCTGAATTCCGCGGCGATAAACGTCGGTAAACCCGCAGGCCTCTCTCTCCTCTTCCACGCGTCTTCTGCAACTTTCATTGTTCCGGCCGGCGGAGCGTCCGGCGCGCGTAATCCGCCATTATACAATATTCAAATCGGCTCTCGCGGCCATTAATTATCGACGAGAGCGCGCCGCGGAAGTCCGCGGCGATATAAAGCCGGCGAGCGCGGGACGACCCTCGTTACGAGTCGCTGACGCTTTTTGGAGGATATGGCGGTATGCGCGCGGGGCGTAAATTTTAATGACGTCACGCGCGGCTTTCTTCTCCGCGGGCTCTTCTTCCTTTTTTTTTTTCTCTGTACACCGAGTTTATTGGTCGACGCGCTGTGATTCATAAATAATTGACGGCGGCGTGCGTCAGCGAATGGTGAAAAGGGCCCCGGGAGGGATATCGGTTGGGAGGTTTTCTCGGTGTCTGAGGCTTCGTCGTGCGGGGAAATGTATTTTTTCTTTTAAACTTTTTTTTAAGGTCTGGGTTTGATATAGAAAATTAGCTGGTTCACTTAAGAGTTTTCAGAGAAGCCAATCTAGTTTTCAAGAGTCGCTAAAAATCACCGAAACACTTCAGCAAAGTGAACAGCACACATCTCCCCCAACGAATCTTCAATCAGAGCCTCTTTTTCCGTTCCCAAGCACCTCCGGCACATTTCTTTATCTCTTAATTCTCACAAAAGGCCGCCCGCTCCATTAGACTCCCAAAGCACCAAAAAAAAAAAAAATCCTAACGAACAATCGGGTCGGGGGGGACTCTCGAAAATAGCGTCCAATTCGCGAAATTGAATCGGGGGGGGGGCGCCGAAATCAGCAAATGCGTCACGACCTCCCTAATGGAGCACAAAGCAGCCCTCCTCGTCGAAAGAAAAGCGAGCCCAAGGGTCCGTTCGAGAGGCGCCGCAGAGCAATCGAACGATCCTCCCCCCCCCTCCCGAAAAACTCGAGCCGAACGTATTAATTCCGGGCATCCACCTGACACGTCTGTCGGCGGCTGGAATTGCAATTGAAATTTCGAGCCGCCCGAGTCGTAAATTAAGCAGGTTCGTCAAAGGGAGGTGGAGAGCCGGGAAATCTATTGTGTGACGACGCTCGAGACAAGAATACTTCGTTAGTTAAGGAGCTACCGACAGGATTCTCCTTGTTGAAAAGCATATTCGTTCTTAAGTAAGTGCGGGACTCGAAAGCATTTCGAATGCAAAATCGCCAATAACTTAAACTCGCTGCACCTTAGAATTATCTTTCCCCTAAAAACTTATTATTCCGAGGTAAATTCTCCATTTTCACGTCTCAAAATCCTCCCGGCAAGAGGGAAGAAAGGAAAGCACTCGGTAAATCGAGTGCTCCGTCCGCCCAGAACTCCGCTCTCGCCGAGGCGATAATTAAAATGGAAGAGATCACACGGCCATTAGGCAGATTATTTGTGTCGGTAAAAGCGGCGTTCGATTTTTAATCTGACCTAAAAAGCGTGGCGGCGCGCGCGGTTTGTTAAGTTTTTATTGGAGAATCTTAACCTGGGGATGTATCGACCTCTCCCCCCCCCTCCCCTCCCCCTGCCCGCCCGGTGACCCAATTAATAAAATGGATGCTGCGCGCCTCGCAGCTACATCAAAATAATCCTGTCAAAGTGCGCGCATTGTGTAACGATGTAAGCGGCGTGAGCGCGCGCGCGCCTCGTGTAACTTAATAACGCCGTTTTCTCGCGGCTCTTTTACGGGTCTCTTTTTGCAATTTCGCGCGCTCAAATATTAGGTCGACGATTACCGGGGGGGCGCAACTACTGTGCGCGCGTGCGCGCGGGGGCAATTTTTCGACGGCGTTTTGGAGATTGAATTAATTAAGATTTTTTGAGTGAGCAATTATGGATGTTTATCTGGGCTTGAGTTTGAATTATGTTTTTTTTTTTTCATGAATTTATGTGAAATTTGTTGTTCTTTACTCTACAGATTTAAAATTAAGACACTTTCTTAATTAAAGGATTATTTAAAAGATTTTACTTTCCGGGGTAAAGCACTGAGAGAAAAGTTAAGTAAAAATTACCATACTTTATAGGGAATTTTATTGAAAATATAGGAAAATTTACCAAATAGTATAGTAAAATTTCTTACAAAGTAGAGTAATTTTTTGGGTTTTGACAATCTGTGGTGGCTTTACTAGACAGTACGGTAATTTTTACTACATCTCTTCTCTCAGTGCACAGATTTTTCCATCGCTTTAAAAAATAACGTCTACCCCCGAAAAAAGTACTATCCTCACAAATCCAAAAACAAACCAAAATATCTGACCAACCCATTGTTCCCCGTTTCAGCGCCGTCTCTCTGACCGGGCAGAGTCGGCAGGCAAAACGTGGCGGATTCGGTGACCCCCGTCTTCGGTGGCTGGTGCAGATTAGCTGAGGCAGTAGGCTTGGAGCGCGTTCCATTACACGGGCCAGCGGCGGCAGCAGCAGCAGCAGCAGCAGCAGCAGCGGCAGCAGCGAGATGCGCGAGTACAAGATCGTCGTGCTGGGCAGCGGTGGCGTCGGCAAGTCCGCCCTCACCGTCCAGTTCGTCCAGGGTATCTTCGTGGAGAAGTACGACCCGACCATCGAGGACAGCTACCGGAAGCAGGTCGAGGTAGACGGGCAGCAGTGCATGCTCGAGATCCTCGACACCGCCGGCACGGTAATCAACTGTTTTTCTACCTCCTATTTATTTATAAGATGGTTAATTTGTAATTTATTGTTTTACTGAACTTTTTCCGGGTTTAATATTTAAAAATCTTACTCCTCTGTACAAAGTGCTTAGCTTCGTAAACTGAACTGAAAAAATCTGCTAATAAAATGTAAACATTTACACGGAGAGAAATGTTTTAGAAAAATTACTATACCCGTCAGTAATTCGAGGACAGTCTTTGAGTTAGGATGAAAATTACTATACTTTATATTAATTTTTGTTGTATTTTTAATAATTTTTATTACAAGTTTAGCAAAAATTACTGAACGTATAGTAAATTTTAATATGAAGTATAGTAATTTTTTACCCTAATTGAAAGACTGTCCTCGAATTACTGACGAGTATAGTAATTTTTCTAAACAATTTCTCTCCGTGTATTAATGCAACGATAATCAGCGCGGAGATCCAATAAAATATTAAAATCGCACAAAGGCCCAACGACTGAAATCCCTTTCAAAACTCGCTTTGATTTCGAAAATTTACCAATTTCATGCATTAAAAAGGCCCTTCGATAATTGAATAAATCGCGAGGCGCTTATACGCTTTCAAACGGCGCGCACATCGAGGGAGATAAACAATTTATCACCGAAGGAAGTCAAGGCTGCCGTTTTTTTTTTCACCGCGAGAGCGAATTTCCCGGGTTTATTTGAGGCCGATTAAAAAATCAAAAGCGCGCGGCGGCGGCGCGAATTTACGCATGAAATAATGATCGCGCGCCGCGCCGCCGCCGCCGAGCGAAGTTGACTTTTCAATAAACGGCCGGCACTAATTTAATAAGCGATCCTGCAATCGCGCCGTGTATTCAATGGCCCCCGGGTATTGATCCGAAACGAGCAGGTGAATATCGAGCCACTCGGCCGACTGATTTCATTTTCTTTCCTATTCTTTTTTTTTCTCTCTTTGTCGCGTCTTTTTCGACGGGAGTTTATGTTCGCTTTTTAATAAGCGGGGTTCCTCTTCTCGAATTATCGGATATTAAAAATATTTGCCCTGTCGGGGGGAGAGGAATCGTTACGTCGCGGAGAAGCGATGCAGCGCGCAGAGACTGACGTAATAAAACTGGAAGAGCAAACCGAGTCCTGTTTACCTTCTACTTGAATAAAGCAGGCTGTCTTTTCATCAGAAACCCTTTTCATGCGATCCTGGGACTTAAAAAACTCTCGTGAAATTAGAAGATTCTGGAATTAGAGCTTTGAGACAAAAGGACGAAAAATGATGAAAGTAAATGTTTGCGTATTATTGCCTTATGTGAATTAATACATTTTAATGTTTAGTCTTTTGTCCTATTCAAATACTGAAAGGAAAAAATGAAGCTCCTAATGCAAAAAGTAAAGCTTGAAATTTGCTCAAAATCAAATTGCCTGTGTAAACCACTGTATTTTTTTCTTCAGAAAGGCACTTTTTTCTAATAATAGTATTTACTTTGAACAGCAAAATATAATGCCTGCAATTAAATCTTCAGGTTAATTCTGAATTGCGTTGTTTTGAAAAGCCAGCTTTCAACGTAATTTTAAAACCGTTTCGCCTTGAATTAAAATCAAACATCATTTTCCTTGCACGACGACTGCAAACCGCGCTAATTAAATCCATAATAAAAAAGTTTTCACTCAAAAACTCAAAATGCACCAAAAGACCACCGCCGCTTCCTCTAAAAAAACCGAATTTAACCGAAAAGGGCGCATTTAAAAATTCACCAGCCGCGAAATTGGGTCACATGTAAAGCTTCGAAAGAGGCTAATCACACAAGAGTGGCTCAAGCTCCGCGCGAAAAAGAGAGGAAAAAAAAAAAATCACCACGCCTTCCGAGCGAGCGGCGAAAAAAAGCCTCTTTGAGAATCAAGACCCCCGCCGTCGGTCTCGGGCTTTCATCGCTCTCTCTCTCTCTCTCTCGACCTGGCAATGTCAGGCTCGTAATAACAGTGTTTAGCGTAAGCTCGCGAAAAAAAGCTCGCGGATCGGCTTGGAACATTGACCTCTTTTCGCGCGCGGAAAGAGAGAGAGAGAGAGAGAGGGCTTTGGAAGAATTCCAAAGGATTGCGGATATAGGAAAAACGGCGCGGCGGCGCGGTGCTTCGCGAGCAGAAAATTCTGTGTTCGCCCGCGGAAAGTTTGAATAGTGGGGGCTCGGAGCGGTGGGAGCTTTTGTTCGGACGGATTTAATCGATGGCCGGTGGATCGTGAAACTTGTTTTTGCAATGTTTATGACGGAAATTCGGGGGAAAATTTTCGTGATTCGTGGGACCGGTGATTTATGAGGATTCCGATTGAAAAAAAAATGGGATTGCACCTTTGCTGTTTGAAGTTTCTAATTAAAAATAAGAGTTTGTAGAAGTTGGTACAAGCGATTACAACGTAACTAGCAGTAGCAAGGCTCCTGCAATAAAATGGATAAAATGATGAAAAGTAATTTTGATAAATTTTAAAAGACGACAGAATTTATCGAATATTTAAAGTTTCATACTATTTTTAGTAACTTTACGAGCTATTTTAATATTCCAGGAAAAAATTCCGCGTTGAAAAATGCATTCGAAAATTTTGAAATTCCAATATTCCGATATTCTAATAACAGTCTTAAAAAAAGATTTGCTTTTCATCACCCAACAAACCTTGTTTCTAATAAAACCCCGCGGTAAACACCGAGGCAAAAAAAAAAACAAAAAAAAACAATCGCCTAAATTTCAATCCTAACTCGATCCGTCTGAATTCCAGGAACAATTCACGGCCATGAGGGACCTGTACATGAAGAACGGCCAGGGCTTCGTGCTGGTCTACTCGATAACGGCGCAGTCGACGTTCAACGACCTGCACGACCTGCGGGAGCAGATCCTCCGGGTGAAGGACACGGACGACGTGCCGATGGTCCTCGTCGGCAACAAATGCGACCTCGAGGACGAGAGGGTGGTCGGCAAGGACCAGGGCGTGAACCTCGCCCGGCAGTACAACTGCGCCTTCATGGAGACCTCTGCCAAAGCGAAAATCAACGTCTACGACGTGAGTAGAGGCCTCGTCGCGAGTATTGACCCTCCGAGGGGGATTCCTGCTTTATCGACCTGCAGTTTTGCGGAGGATGCGGATATGGGTTTTTGCTTGGGCGCGTTGACGGTTGACTCGTTGAAATAAGAATTGTAGTATGCTTGCATTATTATGTTGGTGCAGTGAAAGTTTTGTAATTATTCGTCGTTTTTAAATTTTGTGACCTCATTGTTGAAACAACGTGTGGTAACTTTTGATAAAGAATTTCTCTCAATTCAAATAAGTTCAAAGTAAATGAAAAAATTTTAAAACTTGTTAATCTACTGATCTTCCTAATATGCATTACTGCAGAATGGTACTAGCAATTAGTTTGTAGTATAGAACTGTAAAACACATTTTATTATAAATTTTGAAACAGTGATGAGAAACAACTAATAGTCTCACTGTTGAATTTATACTTTTACAAAAGCCCTCAAAATTCTTTTGTAGCATTAGCAATTCAAAATTAACGAAATCATGGCTAATTCAAAATTTTCTTTTTTAGATTTTCTACGATCTGGTGCGACAAATCAACAGAAAGTCGCCGGAGAAGAAAATCAAGCAGAAAAAGAAATCGCTGTGCATAGTGCTGTAAAGTAGCGCCGAGCCTGTGCCGTGTGTTCTCGCGTATTAAAAAAAAACAGAAGAAGAAGAAGAAATAATTCAGCAAAGAAGAGCAAAGCGAAAAGTTATTAAAAAAGTCTAAAAAAGCTAAACAAAACGAGGCCGAGGAGATAGAACAGTGTGTCGGTTGAGGGTTCCCACCAAAACATACAGGCAAACAAAACTAAAAAAAAAATACAGCTGCAAACATCACACACACAAACACACCAGAGATCAAGAGACGCGACAAACACCAGTTAAACGACGAGCTACACAAGGAGAAAACAGCAGCAAGGGTTGAAAGAAAAAGAGGGATGATATGTACGGGCGGGGGAGGGCTGGTATATCAGGACGAGCGCAGCAAGATCGCGGAAGAGAGAGACGAGGTTACGTCGCCAGGAGCCAAGAAGAAGAACGAAGCGCTTGGAAAGTTTTATGAATACTTGTATATACACGCTTCGGTCCCAGCGCGGCAAAGCAGGCAAAGCAGGCAGGAAAAATGAAAACAGCAGCCGCGGGGCCGGACCCTTTTGCGTTCTCTTCTTTTCATTCATTTTTTTATCATTACTACTATTATCTTACTATTAGCGGGCAAAAGATATTAATTATTTAGAGAATGAGAGGGAAGTTTCTTTTTGGAAGGACGGATCGTGGCCGAACGGGAGAGGAGACGACAATTGATAATAAATAATTTCGGAGAGCGAGAGCGAGAGAGGCAGAGAGTATGAGTGAGAGAGCGAGAGAGAAACGGGGTAAAAAAAAAAAGAGGCAGTAAAACACGAGATGAGCATGAGAAAAAGAAAATAATGTTCGGGGAGTGCGCGTGCGCGAAGCAGTCGCGCCCCCAACATACGAGCAGAACGCGCACCTCTCTTATATAATATAATAATTATACATAGACGATAATACCATGAGGAAAAAAAAATGATGATTATTATTATCGAAGCATCAAAATATTCATAAGTTATCGACCGTTTGTTTCTCAATCAATATATGTTTTTCTATATCTCTCCGTATTAAAAGCAAATAATAAAAATTCAGTAAGTGTTGAAAAAATGAATTAAAATTGAATTGTATCGCACTCGGTGTCCTTCCCTTCTAAAACCACCCCTTATACCCTCCGAAAAAATGAACCCCTCGATGAAGGCTTTCGTCTAGCGAACCTTAAGTCATATACTTGTTTAAGTGCCTTTTTTTTAAAGAAAAAAGTAGAAAACTGAGAAAGGAACACTTTTGCGTACGCTCTTTTTTAATATTTTGGAAGTTATGTATTGAGAATTCTTTTGAATTTGTATTGATAAGTATGTAGAGTTTAAATGATTTTAAATAATTTGCATTTTTTTCTTTTTCTTATTTAAGAAAAATCGAGTGGAATATTAACATAGTTCAAGAAGCGACTTTATTAAAGGCAAAACTGCAGAACTACGCTTTTTTTAAGGATCAACAATTGTTTCGTCTTTAAATTTTATATTAAACAGTTTAGTTTGCATTGTAAAATAGAATAAACATTAAGATTTACTAAGAATTATTCATGGTTTTTAATTTTTCATAAGATTAAACATAATATAATAATGAGAAATTACCGATGGATACGAATAAAAAAATTTTAAAAGTCTTCAAATCACTGTGTAGATGAATTTTGATGTTTTGCGTATTCCCTGTACTAAATTAAAACCTTGAAATTGTACTTCATGAAACTTCGATTTCATATCAGTGTATTTAAAAAATGAACGAAAAAACATTCGTGAAACTTTAATTACGATTAGAAGTCATGTTAATCGCATTCCGAATAGATTTGTTAGTAGCAATGTTTGTATATTCTTGTAAGATTTTCTTGTTTCTTATCTCTGCGCGTCTAACTTTAAGCGTTTCATTAATATTATTACGTATAACATTAAGGCCTTTGTATTAAAAAAAAATTCATAAAATTGGTGTTGATGCAATCGGTCTGTCGATTTAAAAAATACATTTCTCATTTGAAAGTTTTGGTTTTATTCACGAAACATCGAACTATCTAACAAATCTTACAACAAAGTCACAAACGTCAACAAAACATATGTTTATTATCTAAGTAATAATTATCTTCAAGAATTTTTCGATTACATAAACTACAAAGTAAACACTTAACATTTTTTTATTCTTTTTTTAATTAACTAAAGTTATTTTTTACCGTTATAATTTAAGAAAGAAAGCGGCGAACACCTAAAGTTTAAACGTAATAAATTATTTTGTGGTAAATATAATCTAAATTTGTTCAGAAATGTAGAAAATTCTTTTGTGAGTCTATTGTTTGATAGAGTCTAATAGAAAAAACTCACTTTCTAATATTTATCAAAATCGAGTCCCCAAAGTCCTCAATTACGAATTCACAAGATGCTTCAAATCTACATTCATGGATATTTCAATTCCAGAGAGCTGTAAACATATGACATAAAGTTTCCAAATCTTGAATCTGCAAATATTCTATATATACGTCTTTGCTACTTTCATTTTTAAAATATATATTTAGACAAGAGTAATTTACATGCTCAAATGATTCTTATGAATTAGGAATAGTTTTGCAGAACTAACTTTTACTTTCTGTAAATGTATTTATATGTAACTGAACTAGATAAACAAGCAATTGTCGAATAATTATATCAATGAAAAATAGATTTTTTGTTTTTGACAAGTTTTCATGCAAGTTTTAAAGTATATAAATAATTTTATCTGCTTATTATTAATAATAATTGTGTTCATAATTGTGAAACGATTATTTTAATTGTTAATGGAAATAATTAAAATAATCAATTGATAGTCTGCATAATGATTTGTTAATTATATATGTAAAAAGGCATTGCAATAATTTAAAACTAGTACAATAACTTGTAAAAATAATAAAATCAATTTTCGTCAAATCGCTTCTTCCTTAATAACAAAATATTTTTCATCTCACCTAAAAACATATCCTGTTCGAAATTTTTCATGGAAACGAAATTATCATATCAATGCAGTACAAGCTAAATTTTAAATATTCGAAATCAAATCGTAAGTGCTAGACAATAAATATTTTTATAACGAGAGCTACAACAAAGTCAAGCTTCCAAATTATTCTTGTGACGCGATTTCCAGCATTAACTCTGCAAAAATCCAATTTCTTTTCATAATGTCATAATTGTGATCCAGCACTTTGGAACCTTACAGTAATAACTACAGGCAAACCTCTGCATCAAGTACTCCACGAGGTTTATTTACAAAATAGCATACTTATTAAGTTTATATTACTATATAAGTGTTAATATCTGCAGAATAAATACGAGAACTTTAGTAAATTGTCAGTAACGAAAAGCGTTAATTCGGAAAGCAATTTTTACAGTCGATGTGTATGCGGTATTTGTCAAGAAAATAAAAATTGCTATCTGGAGATGCAGAAGTTTTATTGTAGAGCTCATTCAAATATTCCTTGTACACCATTTTTACTCTCAATCTCAACAAACACTTCATTACATTCGCAAGAAACGTGACATATACAAATATGTATAACAACCAGGTAATTGCTTAATTGAAAGTCGTTTGATTACCGTACGAAACATTTTTTTTTCTGAAGATATTTTATACAATTTACATCTTTTTGCACGTTTCTGTAGAAAAGAAGATTTCGTGGTATTAAAATATCTTACTTTCCTTCTCACAAAATATATCTTCTGGATTATACAAAAAGCATTTGTGTTATTTTAGACAGATAAAGTGACAGGTAAGTAATATCGATATTTCAATGAAACAAATTAATTGCATAATGGATTTAAATCTTTTGATTAAAGGATACAATTACAAACAATTTCTTTGAAAATTTCAAAACTGGCTAAAGTAAAATTTTTATCAATTAAGTAAATTAATAAAACTTTGTATTAGCTTACAAGATATTTGACTATGTTCCTAGTTTACTATTAAAAATTTGTCATATTTTTTTGTAGATTAAGTTCTTTGTGTTCGTATCTGTACTTTCTAACAATATACATCAATAAGTGCACTTATTCTTAGTGGATTATAGTAATAATTGCGTGATTTTTTATTTGGTCCTTCTTAGCAATGTTGCTAATCAACAAGTCTCTTTTAGATCGAGATAAAATCTTCCGATCGGCTCATCAAACGACTTTGCGCTCTTATTAAAGTTTAATTATTGTCTTCGAGAGTCTCTAAGTGCGCTCGGATCATCTTTATTGTATTACAGAAACGATATCAAGTACTTTATTGAAACAATATTTTATTCGAGTAGAAAGTCTCCATCAAGACATTTTATTCTATTATATTTCAAAGGTTAAAATAAAATTTTATTATTTCCATTCCCACCAAGAAATTTACAAGCGACAATAAATTTCGTCGCGGTCAAAACTTCTTTAAAGGCCAATAATGAATATTATTTATATGCTTTTGCGGTCTGATGGCATTAAATTGTAAATAAAATATATAATTTCTAAATTATTCGACAAAAACATTTTACCTTACATTTTACGTTTATTATTCATTAAAACGTTTACGCTTTATTTTATATTTAAAACGCTAAAAATCATCCGACAAAAAAACGACAAATCCTCTCTCGCCGTAATGCAACAAAGCACCTCCTCGCCACTTAGAGACTCGCCGCGCAATAAGTTACAAAAATCCATTTCAGGCCACTGCGAGCCGCCTGTCTCCTCCTCACGCGAAGCTCTGCCCGGCCAAATACCTAATAACCCCGAGCGCCACGGCTACCAATACGCTCGAGCTCCTGAGCACGACGCCCCGCACCTCGGCGAGGTTGCCCCCGCCTACGGCGACCGCGGAGCTGGTGACGTTGCAGCAGTTGTTGGTCGCCGCCTCGAGGACGGTCGGGTAGTACTCGTTCCAGAATGCGAGGGCCTTGTAGTCGACGACCCCGGCGTCGCTCATGTCGATGTTGCGCTCGACGATGAGGATGCCGGGGTTGCGCTCGGTGAACGGCTCCCACTTGACGGTGTTGATGGAGGGATTGCCGGTGCGGGCGAAGATCGAGAGCATCGACATGAGGACGTCGGCCATCTTCTTGTCGGCGGTGTTCCACTGGACGCTCGAGCCGACCGCGTAGGGCAGGCCCCAGACGAAGGGCAGCTCGAACATGTGGGGGACGCCGGCCCACTCCGGGACGTCGCGGGTCACGGCCTGGGTGCGGGCGCGGTAGTCGAAGCGGTAGACGAACGCCTGGGTTTTCGACGGGTGGCTGAGGACAAATTGGATTCGAGTGATTCTTTTGAGAGAATCGTATATTTTTTTGATTAATGATTAAGGAATGATGAATATCGTCCGTTATTTTAAGTAAAGCACTTGTTTGATTTATTTTCGAGAATGGTAATTTAAATTTTTGAAAAAGAGAAAATTACATCAGGAATAAATTTATATATAAAGTTCCTCGAGAAATGTAAAAAAACGATACTATGTTCCAAGTAAAGAATCTATCTATTTTACTATTGAAAGTCAATTACCGTGAAATCGTTATCGAAGATTAACATCTTAAATTGCCCGTATCAATAATAATAAACGCTCAAAAAATAGCATTAACATATTAACAGTACCAAAATTTAAAGTTCTTTTCTATCTTATTGTTATTTTTTCCGCATCTATCTCGAAATACTAATATATTTATTTCGTTTCGTACAAAAAATTTTGCGCGCTTTAACCCGTTCAGTAAACGAAGAAATACTTTTCCCAACTCTCTCCACCTCCCCAACAAAGAAAAAGTAAGCCCAAACCGTTCTTCCACCCACCTGGCCACCTTCGCCGCCAACTGCGTCAGTCCGGCCGCGTAATTCTTCTCCGTCTGCAGGTCGAGATACCTGTCTCTGAACACCTTCTGATCCCTCGTCGGCGGATGCGGCCTGTAGAAGAAGAGCACCGCGTCGCCGACGAGCTCCGGCCTGAGCTCGCAGGTGCTGTTCTCGTCCGGCATCACGATCGAGGCGCTGCTCTCCTCCCTGATCATCCGCTCGAACTGGCCGACCGGCAGCCTGCCGTCGACGTTCTCGCTGCCGATCGCCTCGATGTAGGCGAGGGCCTGCTCGTTGTTGGTGAAGCCGGCGATCAGCGGCACCGCGTACAGGTCCTCGTTGCCGATCTCGCGCGGATGGCGGGGCAGGAAGGGGCCCTCGGTCGAGTTGTTGGTGTCGGCGTCGACGATCGGGCCCCAGGTCTCGATGTGGGCGGTCTCGCGGATCAGGATGTCGATGTCGACGTTGCGCAGGCACTGGATCAGGTCGGAGGTCTTGCGGTAGCAGCCGAATTTGTCTATTACCTTTGGGGGATTGGAGGTTTTTTTTTAGGAGGTTTTTCGTGTTACACTTGGGGTTGAATTTTTTTTTGTATTGGCGAAATCTGAATATTGAAGGTTCTTTTACGCTGAGAGAAATGTTCTACTAAAAATTACTTTACTGTATACTAAACTTTAATATAATTGAATTTTAGTAAATTAGTAATTTTTAGGATAATGCAAGTTTGCATACCACATATTGGTATAAAGTATAGTAATTTTTAGTAGAACATTTCTCTCGGTATAGATTTTAATTTGCTAGTATTAATGAAGTTGTGTAATTGTTTATTGCATCATACTTAATAGCGACATTACACGTTTAGAGATTTTTATCAGCGCGATGAAATATTTTATTCTGTTCTCGAGAGCATTAAAATTCAAATTATCCGCTATTTTTATGAACATTAGAGCGAATTTACATTTTAGCAGCTGCAAGTGCTTGCAAAATCATAGATTTAAAGGATCATTGTAACGTAAACCGTTGCGAAATAAAATATTTTCATTATCTGGTATTATTCTCAAGAACAAAATTTCGATTTTTCAAGAAAATTACAACAAACTAAAGGCTATCAACATTTTCACGAAAACTCGAAAAGAAGAAGCCAAAAAGTAACCCTAAAAGTCCTGCCCCTCGCCAAAGACCCCCCGCCCACCTCGTTAACGATCGGCAGCTCGTCCATGGGTGTCCTCACGTTATTGATGGCGTCGCCGCTCATCGCGATAGCCTTCGCGAACTTGTTCCTGCTGAGGGGGCTCATCATGTGGAGGCCGACGCTGATGGCGCCGGCGCTGTGACCGTAGATGACGATGTTGTTCGCCGCGCCGTCGAAGAGCTCGATGCGCTCGCGCACCCAATCGAGCGCCGCGACCTGGTCCAGCATGCCGAAGTTGCCCGGGGACTCGGTGTCCGTGGTGGTGAAGAAGCCGAGGATGTTCAGGCGGTAGGCCACCGTTACCACCAGCACCTGTTGGCGGACGGTTGGTGGTTAGATCGAGGTGGAGGGAGGAGGTAGGGTTTGTGGGTTGGAGAAGGAAGAGGAGGCCAGGGTGGTGCGGAGATTCGTTTGAATTGTTGAGTGGATTGAGGGTTTTCTAAAGCTGGCATGAAAGGACTCGCGAATTCGTGTCGAGGGCAATATCTAGTTTTCAGACGCTCGTTTTTAATGCTTTTTTAATATTCCTTTGATTCTTACTTAAATTAAGACTCATTAAGACTAACGTACTGCACTACAGTTTAACGATAATATATTTTGTAAAATGACTTGAACAATAAACTACCATCCAATCCACAACCTTAGCTGCTAAAAAAGGAGTTCGACAATCAAGACCGACTAAAGCCAATCAGCTCGAAATTAAAACCCTAATACCACTCGAGATCGATGCGCCCTTCGTTCCTCTCGACTCCTCCAACTCCCGGGAGGTCGGCCGAGTAAATAAATCAAAACCGGCCGCGATTTTCGCGAGGCGGCGGAAATCGCGATTTGACACGAGGCCCCTCCCCCCCCCCCCCGTCCGAGGCGCAGTTCTAAAAGCGCGATACCGATCGCTCTCCCTCGTTATCGGGGAGTTCAAGGATGCGTCCCGCGGAGCGACAGCCGCTGAATCTTTTAACGGCTCGTGCACTTTTCCAGAGGCGGAAAAGCTCTGGGTAATTGCTGTTATTCGCTTTCGCGGGGCGAGGCTTCGATTTTGAAGTTTTTTTTTTTTAGCAAACGCTCTCGGTAATGGAGGTTTGAAAGCTTCGTTTTCCGTTATTTGTTTGAGGCACGCAGCTGGAAAAAAAGTTTCGAGCTGGAAGCAATGAACCCAGATTTTTTTTTTTTTTTTTAAATTTATGAAACCTGTCGCGTCCTATTAATGCAGTCACGCAATTTATAAGTAAGTACACGTTTTTAATGGGGCTTGCGAACATGATATTAACATGTGTGGACTGAAAAAGCGACAAGTCAACGTTATAAAAATGAAATGTGCCAAAATTAAAGATTTAGGTGATTAAAATAGTAGAAGAAAAGGATAAAAATTATTGGCAATTAAAACGGGTTGGTACCCTAAAAACACGAAGTACACGTGCAAGCAATTAGAAGTGCTTTACGTTCATAAATTGCTGTTGAAATTATAATTATTCGACTGCTCAACAATGATTGCTACCTAAATAAAAAAAAAAAAAAACTGCTCATCGCGCAGGCACAAGTCAAAAAAAAATCTCACTCTCCCAACAAACTCGCAACCATGCACACAACAAAACTAAACCAAATCCACTCGTGGCCAATCGCAACGGACAGCAGCCCCATTAAGCTCTCGAACTTGACCTTCTGCTTGGTGACGAATACGGAAGCATCCCAGATGGCTGGCGTGCCGGTGTTGAAGTCTCCGCCGTGGAACCAGACCATCACCGGCCATCCCTCCGGCGGTCGATTGCCTGCGCATAAATTAAGCCGATCGGTCAGTCCTTTTTTTTTATCCTTTCTTTTCCTTTTCCTCGGAGGGGAGGAGGGCAGGAGGGGGAGTTCGATCGACACGGGACCATTAAGGATGGAGGAGCGGCTGATGTATCAAGGTTGGCGTGGGCGCGGAGCGCTTTTGTTCCTCGAAGGGACGAGTCGACGTTTCTGGGTTTCAATGACGGGTTTCAAGGCGGCTGATGGAAAATTTACGGACGGGGATCGTGGGTATCGATAGTTTGTAGTTTGTTATTTGTTCTTACACGAAAGGAGGAAGTATTTTTTTGGTTTAGATAAGAATAAATTTGTAGACAATGTTAAGTGAGGGTTGAATTTATTGAGATACACGAATTTTCATAAATTTTAATTCGTAATAGAAATGCTTCTAAGTGATAGAAAATACGTAGATTAATTATTTTTTAAAATAAATCTAATACAAACTTTTGAATAATACTTGTCTTTATTATAAAACGTCAAATTCACGAAACAGTTTTTTTCTATCATTTCTTTCTAAAATCAAACCTAAAATATTAAAAATTTTCAAGAACCTTTCACCGAGGATTGACTAAATATTCTACGTCAATATAAAACCTCCTTATACACACCCGCATCGAGGTATTAAATTTCTCATTTTCCCACCCTCCCAAACACTTCACCACTGCACCGCCAACAAAAATCCTCTCCGCCTCCCCCCCGACGAGGCACTCGATCTCTCCCCCCCGCCGGCGAGCACCTCGATTCCCTGCCCCGCTCGGCACTTCTCACGCACTCCACCGAAACTGTGCCGCGCGCAGCGCGGAGAGTGTCACACGAGAGAGCGGCACGCGCGTGGCACGCGACGGCGGAGAGAACGCTCGCGTGCTTATCGCGCACCTTCTTTTTTTTATATCGCGAATTTGGTTTTGAGATCAGGCCGCGCGCCGCGGCGGCGGCGGCGGGTTGCTTGATTTCTCCGCGCCGATGGAAGTGGCAGATCTCGACGCTGAAACGGCCGGGAGAGCTGCTTGGGTCGAGGGGGTGTTTTAGTCGGTTTGCGGAAAAGTGTGCTGATGGATAATTTTAGATAGATAGGGAGGGGGGTAATGCGTTGTTCGAAGTATACACGTGGAAAGTTTTATTTTAGCGAAATTCAGAGTTTTATGGATTTGAAATATTTTCATTTTTTTTTTTTTTTTGAGGTCGAAGAAAAATTGCATTTAATTGGTGATAGATTATAATTTGTTAATGCATAATAATTTTGAAAATACTATCAATTATTAAGCCGTATTCGATTTATTTTCTATTTGCCATGAAGTGTTAAATTCTTATTTAAGAGATTTTTTTGAGAGTAATACTTAAACACGGATCGAAACTGGTAGCTGGAAATGGAAATTAAATTATTTGGACGAATTAAAGTCCTGGTAATTTTTGTTTTGTTTTGCACGTTTGTTTACAGTATAGTTCAATCGCAACATTTAGTATTATTATTTCGACTATTCCGGACTGACTGATCTAAGTGGATACAGTTACAAACTATCTTATTTTACATAGTTTTTGCTCCATATTTTACATTTAAGAAACTATAAGTTGCTAATTTTTCAATTTTAACAAGAATAGTAGTACACCTTGGGGTACATCGTCAGCCGCTAATCAACAATCATGACAAACGTAATTGATTCACAGTAAGTAGGAAGCATTTTAAAATATTTTGACGGTTTAGAAATTTGTAAAAAAGTAAACTAGTTATTAAATAAACCTATTCTTTTTTAAATAATGGTATGTAATAAAATTAAGCAATATAAATGTGATACTCAAGTTCGTAACATTCGCATTTTCAAAATATGTCTGTATAATAGAACCTAATAAAATATATGAATAACTTTTTTATGATAAAAATTATTTTCATTAGATAAAGTTATAATAATTTTCAGATCACAAATCGCAACTCCTGCAAATTATGATGAAAATGCAGAACGGAGCAGTAATATACTGACGCGCAAACGCACGGATCACAAAGAAAGAACATATTATGAATGTGAGGATTGCGGTAAAATATTTGCATTTAAGCTTACTATGTTGCAGCACAAACGCACAACCCACGAAGGGCGAAAAGATTTTGAATGCGATGTTTGCGGTAAAAGATTTGGACTGAGTCACCATCTGCTGCGACACAAACGCACAATCCATGAAGGAACAAAAGATTTCGAATGCGATGTTTGCGGTAAAAGATTTGGACTGAGTCACCAGCTGCTGCGACACAAACGCACAATCCATGAAGGAACAAAAGATTTCGAATGCGATGTTTGTGGTAAAAGCTTTGGACGGAATAATGATATGGTAAGACACAAACGCACAGTCCACGAAGGAAGAAAAGATTTCGAATGCGATGTTTGTGGTAAAAGCTTTGGATCGAAACGGGATATGCTAAGACACAAACGCACAGTCCACGAAGGAAAAAAAGATTTCGCATGCGAAGTTTGCGGTCAAAGATTTGGAAGGAGCAATTCTTTGCTGATACATAAACGCACAGTTCACGAAGGAAAAAAAGATTTCGAATGCGATGTTTGCGGTAAAAGATTTGGACAAAACATTACCATGCTAAATCATAAAAACGGAGTCCATAAGATTTCTGATAAACACTTTTCCCAGAAATCTCAGGAAAAATGGTATAAGCGTTCTGCACACGATGAAAGAACGCCAGATGGTCCAATTATTATTTCGGTTTCTTCAATTACCACAAAACAATATGAATTAATTCAATCGACGAGTTCATAAATTTTAGAAAAAATTGACATAAAAATTTGACGTCTGATTTCGTAAATAAATAGATTTCAGTATTATATTATAAAAGTCTATTTTAAAAAAAGATCTCTTTATATTTTTTTGTAAAAGCGCCAACATTTTTTGTATAAAGAAGTAATTTTATTTTAAGCTAATTTTTTGTAAATACAATTAGTTTTATAGAATAAACGATATAAACTAAAAGTTATTTATAAGTGAAAATTTAACAGTTTATTAAAACAAATTTTTTATTTCCTAGTTTTTTTTAAATTTTGATTAATTCTGCGCTGCCAATGAGCAAAAAACTAAGAACAATAAAGATTATTAATAAATATTAAGTTAGTTCAATAATCTCATTTTGTAAAAAAACAGAAAAAAAAATTAAAATTCCCTTACATTATTACAATAGATCCTCATATTTGTTGCATACGCAAAAAAATTATAAGTAAATTGTGCTTTTTAGATGCAGATGCTTTGTACAATTATTCTGCATAAATGTGTACAATCATTGTGAATAAACCTGCACACTCCACTCCAAGATTTAGAACAATTCGTGGGAGATCGTAAATGTTTATGCAACGTTGATGTATTTGTTTGGATTAAGATGTGCTTTTTTTGAAAATAACGTAGGCGGGAAGATCTGTTTTAACACATTTTGTATCATAAATATTTATGTAACATTTATGTGTTTGTTTGGATTGAGAGATGTTTTATATTCCTTTTATCAATTTAGTTCAATTTAACGAATTTCAACGAAATTTACGCCCTGAAATATTAGTACTCGAAACTGACTAATGCTTTAATAAAATGTCTCTTTTTCTAATTAAGTAGACAAGAACGGTATAAATTAAAACTTCATGCACTGATTGTGAGAGAATTTTTGACTAAAAATTATTTTTTAAATTATGGCTAATCGCAGGACAATGCGATTTTCTGGATAATATTTAGCCCTTTTTAGAATAATATTTATCTCTAATTGAGTAATTTTTACTCTAATTTTGAGTAAATTTTATCCTGACAGGGACTAAATTTATCTAATAGAAAATCGCATCGCCCTGCGATTAGCCTAATTTAGGGGGTAAGTTTTACTCGAAAATCCTCTCGGTCTACATTGAATCAGCGATATAGACACACGTTCACTTCATACATAAAAAAAAATTTAACAAAAAAAACACTCTGAATTGTACTTCCATTCAACGAAATCGTAAAATTCGGCCTAAATTCAAGCGCGAAGAAGATAGAAATCGATTGTGCGCGCCGTAGCCAAACACACGATTTGACGAAACGTATTGAAATTGAAAAGGGAGTGACATAGTTTCAAGCCGGGATCATTATGCTCGTCGTATTTCCGGAGCTTACGAGTTTGTTCGATAAAAATAATGGCCCTTCGGCCCGGGACAACCCTCGAGCTTTTCACTTTCTGTTACAACGTTTCATTGAATTATTTGCCGCATAGCTCGAGTAGCGTAGCTGCGATTTTGGAATTTATACGTTTTGGCAAAATTTCAGAGAATTTTGCCGGGCGAATTATGATGTTTTTCGTTCAAAATTATTTAGTTTCGAAATCGTTATAAAGCCATTAACAAATCGTGGAATATAAAAATTTATTTCTCGGATTCTTTTAAAATTATTCAAAATTGTTTTAAGTTTTTTTACTATTTTTTGTAAATTGTTCTTTTGTAGAATAAATTTTTTCTTTTTATAGAATAAGGTTAACAATAACAAAGAAGTATCTTTGTCTTTCAAAAATCGTTTAAATTCTGTATTATTGATTAAAACATAAAACACTTATCGAAATTGTGGGTAATTTTTTCATAATTATGCCTGCAATTAGGAAAACGTTACGAGACAGTAGTAACAGACAGTTTATGCAAGACACGCAGTTTGACCTGACTTTCCTAATAATTTCCAACTTTATTATTTTTTTAAACATTAACAAGCAAGAAAGTCTATGAAAACCCTCTTAAAATCCTCTACAAATCAATTAACAAAATAAAAAAAAAACAAATAAATAAATAAAGCCACTCCGAAATCTCTGAAAACCGCTTCGAGTAACCTCCTCCAATTCCGCGAAACCTCCAAAAAAAAATCAACCTCGCACACCTTGACCCGCAAGCCCACGGCAGATAAACCGCGGCGCGCGACAGCCGTCCGTGTCCAATTGGCGGCGCCGTCGTAGTTTTCGCCGTCGGTCCCGACAGCTGTTTACAAGATCGCCGGGGCGATAGCGCCGACGTTATACGTCCTTAGGAGCCGCGACACGGCAGCAGCGCGCTCTCTCTTTCGCCTAAGTATCGTGTGATGAATGGGTCGGCTTTTCTATTTTTAAAGGGGAGAGAGAGCTTTATCGAGAGGTTATCGGGTGCTTTTGGGGATCTTGATGCCGCGCGGCTATTCTGGAGGTTATGAGCTTCGAGCTGATAAAAGTGTTATGAGGCCTTTTTTCTCTCGGGGCGGGTTTAATTTTAAGGGTCGGAGAGGAAAGTGGGCGCCGTTTTTATGATTGTTTGTAGTTTGAGATTAGGAAAGCTCTCTCGCGGGGAAAGTTTTCGGTTAATCATATCTGAGCTTTTTAAGGACTGAATTAATTAACTTTGGATGCATGCTTCGAATACATTTTCTACTTTAGATTTTATACGTTGCTTATACGTAAGGCAGTGAGTACAAAGATAAGGGCAGCCAATCTCTTCGTCTGATAAACACAATTATATTAATTGCCCTGTTCTCACTTTCAGTTCTTCATCTTAACTGATGCAGAAGGCTTTAAATAAACGTTTGACAAAGGACCTCGTACAAACCTTACTGGTTTTCGAATTTGGCGAAATAGGCTGCATTTTTTATACTTTATCTCCTGATCGTTCTTAGGCACAAAGTCCAAAAATGAATAGTTATGAAGATGTGGGAGGTTGAAAATTTAAATGTACAATGCGTACTATATTTACTGTATATATATCAGTAGAAAACTTAAATACACTGTAAGTCAAAAACTGTCTATTTTTGGATTTTGAGCCCCCAAACAACTAATCATACGCCATTGTTGCGAACTATATATATACACACTTTGCAATGTAAATTGAAACTTTCATTTTCCTGTATCTCGAAATCTGTTTGGACCTTTTGCCTATGGACACTGTTGATCCGAAGGCCACGAAGCATCACGTATAAAAAATTCAGCCAACTCCAGCTGTACCCAAAACCCACAAGGTGTCTACGGAGTCCTTTAATCCTCCCGCCCCAAAACCCAAACCCGAAAAACACCTACCTCACCTTAACCCTTCCTCTCCCGTCACCAAAATCCGCCAAAAACCCGAAATTCCCGCCCGAAATCTCTTCCGCCTCGGTCTCGGGGTGCATTAACCTCTCCCCTTTGACCCAGAGCCAGGGGATCCCCCGTCTCTCCGCGAATTCTCCGAAAAAGAAAAGCCGCCCGGCCGGCGCGCAGAGCCGCCGCCGTTCCCTCGCTCCGGTCGCGAATCGGCGCGTCGATACAGGGCCCCGCCGCGGGCACGGGCATCTCTCTCTCTCTCTCTCTCGCGCGCGCGGGAGGAGAGATCGCGTGCAGTCGCTATCGATCGTGGCGCCGCCGCCGGCGACCGTGGCTCCCTGATCCCCGCGGGCGAGAGGGCGACGCTTTGTTTTCGCCCCGCGGGCGAAGGGTTGCAAGTTCGCTGCGGCCCGGCCCTTGCGAGGGCTGGACACTGATTTATTGATTGCGGGGAGAGGGCCGAGTTCTGGGGTTTCGCAGGGGGTTTCAGGCTGCTGCGGGCGAGTGATCGTTGCCCGCGAGGCGAGGTTACGGCGAGTTGGAACGTTTTGTTTGGGTGTCTCGTCGGCGAGGTGGCTGAGTTTGGGATTGGGGGTGAGTTGATTTTTCGGGTTGAAACTGCAGATGCGCTTGGGGAACCAGAATTTCGAAAAATTAATGTAGTTTTTATTTATTATTTTCTAGAACCAAAATTTTCCTCCTGGTTTTTGCGAAAATAAGCTCCACAATATTTTGTTCATTCGCGAGTCGTTAAACAATACCTTCTGAATAACTCTGTCTCAAATATCTTGGAGGAGAAAAGATTATTTAGTATTTTACTCCACCTTACGTTCTTGAGGGGGCAGTGATTGGGTTATTCTTATAGGAGGTACATATATCCATTAAAATATTTTAAAAATACTTTTCATGGAGTATAAAAAACAATAATTTTACAAGATGCTCCTAATCTGTGATTTCTTCAAAATGCCAGAAATTAATAATCTTCAAATATAAGGATTGTGCAGCATTGCTGAAAGAGAAATTATTTAAGCACGTAAAAGGGAAGAAAAGATTTAAATTTGTTAATTTTATAAAAAAATTTTTCATTCAATAACACTTCACCAAACACTTCAACAAGAAAAATAAAAAGAATATTTTTCAGCGCCACTATTCTACATCTTATTTTTCCAAGATTTCAGATATGAAAGATCCGCAAATCGGGAGTACTCCATTGGGCTCGGAACAACGCAAAACTCTTAATTTATCGAAATACCAGATAATACCAGCAATCCTGACACCATGAAAATGTCGACGCTCTCGAGCCGAGCTCCTTCAATTTTCTTTCGAAAATGATGAACAAATGAGTGCTGCGGCGAGCGGCATCGGTGTCAAACTTTCGCGTCAACATCTTTCCAGTGTCATGGTCTAACCCGTTTTCATTATTTTCGCAAAAGCTCAAATTATGCCAGTGTTTTGATTGTCTGATCGGGCCACAGGAACAGACGGTTTCGGAACTCGTAAGCGCGAAATTCCCCTTCCAAAGGAAGTTGGTCCAGTAGATTAGGTTTTATCTCAGAAAGGTTAGTAGAGTATTTTCACACATACCTGTAGGGACCGATACATAGCCTAACATTATTTTACTTTCAATGACACGCTAATAGAACATCATTCTCCAAGTGATAACGTCACTTTACTCCTAACAATACACTTGTGGAACACGATTTTTTTTTCAGCGAAACACCACATAAGCCCCAGCCATGTGCGAGATGGAAGAAATCACCTTCAAACAGCCAGACATCCTCGACTTCATCAAGGACGACACGTTCCTCTGTAACTTGGAGCACTGCTACGGCGTGGACATCGACGAGTGTCTAAAGAAATCGCTAACAGAAACCGGCTACGACAATTACGTCGCCTTCTCACAGCTAATCACAAAGGAAAAAGTCCAGTGCGCCCTGGGCAACATACCCGACGGACAGACAGACCTCATAATCGGACTGGCGCATTTAGTCAGAAAAGCGGCGAATCTGTGCTGAATGCTAGAGGATACGACTGTGCCGCGTGGCCGCGCGCAAAAAGGAATCTGATAGCACCCCTCGTCGTCCTGTCAATTGGAATAGAAAATTGTCAATTTTGTGGTGTACCAAAGTGCCGTTTTTGTTTTGTATGTACTTAGTAATTTTAATGAGGGAGTTCTTCCTTTTTTTTTTTTAAATTTAAAAAAAAGTTTAAGAAATTAAACAAAATAAAATTCTTAGTACATTGTATTAGAAGTAAAGATGTAATCGTTTGTAAATTGTTTTTTTCTTATTAAAGTAATGGAATTTTTACTTTTCGAAATGTGTGCGTAATTATTTTATAATTAAGAAGCAAGATTTTTATAATTAAGAGTTTAATCAGAAAGACGACATGTTCCACGGTAAGGTGAGCATTGATCACTTTGAAAGTAAGATAAAAAGAATACTGGATTTGCATAAAAACCCATCAAGAATCTCTTTTTGGATTTCCCCTCAAGAAACTGAACGAATATCGCAATAGACATCGCGAGTTTTAATTATACTAATTCCTTTTTCCCTTTATCGATATCGAGCGACAATCTCGCATCGGTTAGAGATTGTCGCCCTAATTAACCTAAGTACTAGTAAATAAATGAAAGTAGAATTTGTAACAAAGCGTCAGACTATTATTCTTCCTTCAATATCCACTCTCTAATTTCGTCGAAACTCAGGAGCGCGTTCATTTGTCAAAACCGCCGACAACATTTAACCAACAATCAAAATCAAACGAAATTCAAGAACCCTTATAACCCTTAATCCAACAACCGCGAAATACCTTACTCTCACCTGCCCGTTCAAGCGTGACTCCGATATAACCTCGCCTCCGCTCGAATCAAAGCCTCCTCCACCCTCCGAAATGACGAACGACTTCCTCCGACTCGCTGCTCGCTCGATTGCCCTCCCGAGGTTGCGTGCGATTTTTCTCCGCCGACGCGCTTCTTATCGGCCGCAATTTGTCAACCGGCGCGGGTCAAGACGCGCGCGACGAGGGTCGAGAGAGAGAGTCATATTTATCGCGGCGCGCGATCGAGCGCTCGATCGCGCGCGAATTACGGTTTAATTATTTTGCTGCCGCGCGGGGCGTATTTAAAAAGCCGCCGATCTTCCGCGATTGCGGTTGTTTGCGCGCGCCGGTGAAAAAAAAAGAAAGAAAAAGGGGACGGAGCTCCGCGTGTAATAAAGCACGTTTTGAGGTTTGACCGGTTCGTCGGGCGGTAATTGTCGGGCGCCGAGGTGAAGGTGATAGAATCTTGGATCGGAGTGTTTGGGTGTTTGCGAAAGCGACTGTAAAAAGTAGATCGATGGAGGTTTGTCGTCCCGGAGGCGTTTATGAAATTGTTTTTAAGGTAGAAATAGAAGTTGGTTGGGGAACAAAGACTGAAGCTTTGTTTTTAAACGAGGAGATCGACAAATTATATAAGTATGCTTTATATATGACATGAGTAAGACCATAGTAAAGTATAAATCATGTTTTACATTACAATAAAATCGAATAATTTTCAATTAATCTTCATTTATTTTTAATCGCGATGTTTGTTTGCCATTTTAAATGTTTATATTCTTATGCTCAATTATATGTATTACTGCAGTAATTTTCAAGTTTAATAAAACCAGGTTCTCGACATTAAAAAATCTGACCCAATTCTACACTCCCAACTAAATCAAACCAAATTCATGTCGTAAACGCATTAAAAACTTAAAAAAAAAAAAAAAAATGTAGCAAAAAAACCATTCACCCACCTACTTGACCATTCCCACAGCTCGTTAAAAAAAAAACAAACCTCCGTACTCTCCGCGCGCCAATTAGAACGAAGCCGCATGCAAACTAATAAAGCCGTCAGCCGCGGTGGAGCGCCGGCGATTCGTGCACATTAGCAGGTTCGATTATTCCCAATGCCGGAATAAAGCAATCGGGGAGGGCTGTCGCGCGACCGGAAGTTTGGAAAACTGAGGAGCGCCGCGATTACCGGACTTGGCTCGGCTGTCGCCTCTTTATCGCTCGGGAGGATGGTTTTGGCGTTTCGATCGCCGCGGCGACCTGGTAATTTGCGCTCCGCGACGAGGGCTGATAGATTTGCGGAGGTTGATCGGGGTCTTGCCGCGGGGAAAGGGGGATTATACGGATATTCGGGTTAGATAAAAAATCTTATTAGATATTGTTGTCAAGACCACGAGAAAATATGGTTCGTCTTGAGTAATAACGATTCGAAAATTGAATGAAAGTACGTGTTTAACTTCATGATTAATTTTATTCAATCCTCAAATACTTTTGATCTTCAATTCTAAGATTATCGTCCACTGCATCTATCGACGTTGGCGAATCATTACACTTAAAAAGTATAATAATCAACGTTTCATTTCTGAATAAAAAATTTTTTTATATTCTTTCTCGGAATCGGCGATATCATAATTTATGATCGGTGCTGTTTTGCAAGTAAAAAATATCGCGCGTCGCTTTGCATATACAGTTTGCAATGCCGAGATGCAGGATTTATGAATACGTATCTAAGAGCGGCGGGTCATAAATTAACGTCACGCCGTACGTTAAAATTTGCGAATGGCATTGAGGAAGCAAAAAAAAAAAAAAAAAAATTGACCCTAATAAAAGCTCTCCCGGCCGACCTTGCCGGCATTGCGAAATAAGGTGAAAATTCGCGTCGTATCACGCAAATTTTACGATAGATTAGTTCGAACGACGGTAATGGTCATTGCGCCGCGGCTGATTCTTAAAGGATAATATTTTTATGACTTCATTTCGTTCGTGCAATGTGGTAGTGGTTATTTAAGATTAACCGATTCGTCAAAGTTTTTCATAAGATAATTTTGTAAGATGAATCAACAACAAATGAAGTTTTGTAGAGATATGCTTCTACTCGTGATCAATAATTTTCTGATCCGAAAATCAGGAATGACTCATAGTCAAACCTCTAACCCGAAAAGCACTTTACTAAATACACTGCACTGAGAAAAAAATCTTGTTGAAACAAATACATTTGCTGTTAATTACATTCAACAGAATTTTCGGTTAATTTGACAGAGTTTTTGTTAAGTCAACAGTTTCTGTTAAATCAACAAATTTTCTATTAAATCAACATAGAAATTCTGTCAAATCAACCGAAAATTCTCTCGATTACATTTAACAGAAAATGCGCTTGTCTCGACCCCATTCTTTTCTCAGCGCGCCTCAACTCCCCGCGAAACATCCAAAAACCAAACTCACCGTCGGGCACGTAAATATTGAGAAACAGGCAGTCCTCGCTGAGTCCCGGATCGGGCAGATCGGCGGGCAGGAGCCTGAGGTAGAGCCGCTCGTGTAGCTTCTTCCGGCTGTTGGCCTGCATGCAGGAGGGCCCGAAGGCCGAGGCGTTCCTCGTGCCCGACCAGGAGGGCAGCGGGTCCGTCACCGGCGGCGCGAAGCGCAGCTGACCCTTCGGCGGCTGGGCGTACGGGATGCCCAGGTACTGCACCACCCGCTGCGTACGGCTGAGGAAGACCTGCGGGGAGGAGAGAGAGGAGAGGGGTTTTTTTAGTTGGTTCGTTTTGTTTTGTTGGGTACGAGCTGCTGAACTGAGAAGGAAGTTTAGTGAAATTAGCATACTGCCTATAATAGTAAAGCCACCACAGATTGTCAACACCCAAAAACTTAAAACTTACCATACTTTTTTAGAAACCATACTTTACAAGAAATACTTTATAAGAAAATTCACCAAACAGTACAGTAAAATTTTTTACATATATAGGGAATTTTACTGTAAATATAGGAAAATTTACTAAACAGTATAATAAATTTCATCCTTGGTAGCAAGTGTCCGATAATATCGCTAGAATCTAGTTAAAATGTCCAAATCTAGTTATATTCTAGCGATATTATCGCTAGAATATATAAGTATAGTAATTTTTTAAGTTTTGACAGACTGTGGTAGCTTTACTAGACAGTATGGTAATTTTTACAAGATTATTTGTAATTTTTATTATATTTCTTCTCTCAGTGTGTCATTCGTGTAAACTTCTATTTATTGGTTTTTTGATTGATAGGACTAAATTTTTAGGGACAACGGGCAAAGAAATAGTTTGTGTATCCGCGGTCCAAAAGGATATTATGTTTTTTTTGCGTGGGAGGTACGAACAGTAGTTTATTTTATATTGAGCAGAACATCAAAGTTTAATTCAATAGTAAAATGGGGACGTAAAACATTTCATTTTGATTATTAAAATGATGCTGGATGCGTTTTACGTAAGAATTAAATTTACAGCCTTTAAAAAGCCCGAGGTATTAACTTAATTTTCTCCAACCAATGAAAATCTTTATTGAGACGATAAAAATCCTATTCCTCCTCGAACATTATTACCCAGAAAATTAGAATACCGAAAGTCCTATCGATTAATATTCTTACGGTTTCGTTCAGTCATTTACGTTATTTACGATCTGAAATTCGAGTCGCCAACAATTACTCCCATGTCTTCCTTACCGCTCCGAACGATATTTGCGCGAGACTTTCGTAATTCGCTATAACATCCGATCGCCGACGGCTTGCAACCCGCTAGGAAAAACCGCAGAAATCAATTATCGCGTTCGGATATAAACGGGGGGCCGCCTATCGACTCGCGCCCCGCGGCGGGCACATTTTTTTTTTTTTTTTAACGACTTATAAAAATTTCAGGAAAGCGAGATTTTACACCCCGAGGAGAAAGTCGAATTATGCCCGCTGCCTCTAAACGAGTCCGGGCCTCGGGTTATTCGGGCGGTAAAGAGGAGGCGAGTATCAGCCGAATGTATCCCGCGCGGAGGAAAGAACGCGGCGTCGTCGTCGCGTAAAATTTTCTCGAGTTTCTCGAGAACCGCGTCGAGCGGTTCTCTGCGTTCGTGCTCCTCGAAACTGGAACGTCCGAAGCCTAGTTTCGTCAAAGCGGCGCCGCGTGCGGCTCTTATCACGGTAATCATTACTTATAGCCGGCTGAATCCATGCGGTGCTCCGCCGATAGAAATCAAGGGTAACGCTTGCCGGGCTCGAGCACGAACCTTCTTAGCCTTTTGACGATTTCGCTTTTCCGCTTCTTTCGAGGATTTGCGTGGGTTTTTTTTTTTTTTAATTTTGTGCCGCGAACAAAGGAATAAAGGAAGAAATCAAATAATATGTGTCAAACAAATATTTTAAGTGTTTCAAATTCTGTAAAATATTGTCCTTGTTACCAATTTTTGTATTCTGAAGGTTTTGCGAAATTAAAAAAGATTTAGTAACTGTTAATTCCACTTTTCTCTGAATACGTTTAAAAGAAATCTACATAATAGGTAACTGCTGATTCAATAAATGTCACACACTAAACTGTTACATAAAACAATCAAAGGATCTGAATTAGTAAAACGTTTGCCGCTTTTAAAAAGGGATATATCCATACACTTTAATACCGAAAACTGTTTAGAATTTCGTTTTGTTCTACATTTTCGTCCGAAATATCGATCAGCCGTTCTTAAAAAATTCAAATATACGGCCGATTTCCAGATAGTCTCCTGATTTATTCCCGCCCTAAACTTCGAAGCACGAACTTTTAAATACACTGTTATGTTAATGCGTACGTGGCAAAATCAATTCGAAATTAGAAGCCGCCGCTCGACCTTCGACTAATCGCCGCGCGGCCCAAAAAAAAAATTCGTCCACCAATTTTAATTACCGAGAAAACAACGGCCACCAATTCGTCGGGATGATAACAAGTTTTCGTGCGGAACGACAAAAAAAAAGAGGGGAAGACGCCGGTCGTTAAAGCATGAAATATTCAATCTTATCCCCCTCATCTGCCTATCAATCATATTGACCTTAACGATGTTTGTGACTATGAATGTTTTAGGGCCGATTTGCCGGTGTAGTCGCTGCGTTGATTACAAGATTACGGACTATCGCGAGCCCAAACGAGCGCGACGATTTATTTAGCCCGGATATAAATAAAAATCTTAA
The DNA here is from genome assembly GCA_035582975.1 of Ormyrus labotus. Classification (NCBI taxonomy): domain Eukaryota; kingdom Metazoa; phylum Arthropoda; class Insecta; order Hymenoptera; family Ormyridae; genus Ormyrus; species Ormyrus labotus. Next base: position 3,851,944 of record JAWWEO010000001.1, on the reverse strand, counting down.
TTGCCTTATGGGAGTTTTCTCGCTCTTTAACAAGTCGTAATTTTAATTTCGTACGCGAGCTTGAATTTACGGTTATTCTTCTGCATAAATTGGCGGCAAACTTTAAAATCGTTATTAACAATTTGTCGATTACGGAAAAAGTTTCTAAATTTGTCCACGATAAATGTTTTTTTTTTTATTCTAATTGAAAATGAAAAAAATACCGATAAATTATTTTTAAACAATAATGAAGAATAGCGTCGATTATCTGGTAAAAAATTGCACAGAAAATCAGCTTCCTAATGCCCTCCCGCTTTTAAATTTTGAACTTTCTCATGGACATTTAGAGGAGAACCGTTCGAATGTAATTATTTCGAAGTAAAGTAGGAGAACTCGCGGAATAATTACGTTCCTCGGAGCGCAAAAAATTACATTTAAGCTTTGTTTTTCGCTCTTCGATTCTTTAAACGCGGGCGAAGGGTGAAAGTATTGCGTTCTAATTCATTATGCCCATTACTTAATCGCCGATCATAAATAATAAAATCCCGCGGCGTCGAAGGCGAAAAATAATTAACGTCTCTGTCATGCTTACCTTTTATACGCAAAAATATGAGTTTTACGCCGATAATGAGAAGAAATCAGTCGGAATGCTCGGGGATTTTTCCGAGTACCGTTATGTAACTTCGGGTTTTATGCGCCGATCAAGGAGTTCTCTGGCGTTTTGTGTGTGTGTACTGTTTGCGGATCGAGAGCAGAAAATATAAAAGTGGAAGTAAGTGCCGTTCTTAAATTTATCCCGCGGTGCGTTTTGTCTCTCTCTCTCGCTCTGGGTTTGTCCGAGGCTAGAATCGGGAGCAAGCGGCAGTTAGGAAAGAAATGTAATATTTTTTTGTGCGAGCCGTTTTTCTGGGCAAACAAATTTTCTTATAAAATGCCGCGGGAAAGAGTTCTTATTTCCCGGCACTTGACTCTCTTTGTCGTGTATTCCTTAATAAATCTTGAACGTAACTATTTTATTTACAAATACGTTTTACGTCGGTTTGTTATACATGATAAGTTTAATTTTTTCAAGTGTACAATTTAATAAAACGACTATAATAAATGTAGTTAGGTATCTTTGTAATGCTCGAAATGAAATCATTCAATGGTCTCATAATCCTGCAGTGTCAATTAACTTTTTAACTTCTATTTCTTCCGGTTAATGGAATATTTTTTTATTTTCTTGGTCCTTATATAATTTTTTTTAAACTTCCTATTTGTTAAATAGTTCGCTTTAATACCTTTTTTATGTAGCCGAGTTTACGGTACAAAAGTTTTTTAATCATCGAATTTCTACGGTTGTAGAATTTTATACTTCAACAATCGACATTACACCAGAAACCCAAATTTCGAAAATGTCTTTCAAAAAATCCTACGCCAAAAATATTTTACTCCCCACGCATAAAATTCCAAAAGACTAAACGCACTTCCTCAATCAAAAAAAAACAGCATCCATTCCTCCGATACCCACCTTAGCCCGTAACTCTCGCAATTACAGTCATAAAAAGATCAAGCCGTTCTAAACCATCGAAGCATTCATCATCGAGCCTATCATCAACCGCCCAAAATTTTCCCACACCGCCAAAATTTTCCGCGAAACACAGTAATCTCCCTAAACACTCCCTCTCTTTCTCTCACACACACACACACACCTCTCCCCTCGAGCGAGTTTTTTTTTTTTTTTTTTTTTTCTAAAAAGCGTTCAAACTCGCGCAGTCCCGTTCCGTGCCTGCACTCGGACTCGTTCCCGGAACGACGCGTAATTTGCGTGTATGCGCCGCTCGCGCGAAATTGGAAACGCGATTACGCGGCGCCCGCGGCAGCTGACTGGCTTTCCGACTGATTTGCCGATCCCCGAGAGCGAGGGACTATTGTTTTCTGCGAGAGGCGCGCGACGACGCCGTTTTCGTGCTTCGGGCGGTGCATGCTTGTTTTTCGAATTGGGTGACTTTTTTTTTTTTTATTGAGAGCGAATTGGTAAGGAACGCGGAGCGGAGACGTAATTTGTAGCTCACGACGGGTGGCGAGAGTTTTATGGACTTGAAATATTTTCTTTTCTTTTTTTCAAGTCGAAGAAAAATTGCATTTAATTAGTGATAGATTATAATTTGTTAATACCTAATAATTTTGAAAATAATATCAATTATTAAGTAATATTCGTTTTAATTTCTATTTGTCATGAAGTGTTAAATTCTTATCTAACAGGTTTTTTTGAGAGCAATACTTAAACAGGGATCGGAACCAGTAGCTTGAAATGGAAATTAAATTATTTGAACGAATTAAAGTGCTGGTAATTTTTGTTTTGTTTTGCACGTTTGTTTACAGTAGACTTCAATCGCAACATTTAATATTATATTATTTCGACTATTCCGGACTGACAGATCTAAGTGGATACAGTTACAAACTATCTTATTTTACATAGCTTTTTGATCCATATTTTACATTTAAGAAAGTATAAGTTGAAAATTTTTCAATTTTAACAAGAATTGTACACCTTAAGGTACATCGCCAGCCGTTAATCAACAATTATGACAAACGTAATCGATTCACAGTAAGTAGGAAGCATTTTAAAATATTTTGACGGTTTAGAAATTTGTAAAAAAGTAAACTAGTTATTAAATGAACCTATTCTTTTTTAAATAATGGTATATAATAAAATTAAGCAATATTCGATAAAGTTATAATAATTTTCAGACCACAAGTCGCAACTCCTGCAAATTATGATGAAAATGTAGAAAAGAACAGTAATATGTTGACGTATAAACGCACGGATCACAAAGAAAGAAAATATTACGAATGTGAGGTTTGCGGTAAAACATTTGCATTTAAGCAGTCTATGTTGCAACACAAACGCACAATCCATGAAGGAAGAAAAGATTTCGAATGCGATGTTTGCGATAAAAGATTTGGATTGAATTATATTTTGCTGGAACACAAACGCACAGTCCACGAAGGGAGAAAAGATTTCGAATGCGATATTTGCGGTAAAAGATTTGGATGGAAGGAGCAAATACAGCGACACAAACGCACTGTTCACGAACGAAGAAAAGATTTCGAATGCGATGATTGTGGTAAAAAATTTGGACAGAAACAACAAATGCTAAGACACAAACACATAGTCCACGAAGGAAAAAAAGATTTCGTTTGCGAGATTTGCGGTAAAAAATTTGGATCCAAACAAAGAATGCTGGGACATAAACGCACAGTCCACGAAGGCAGAAAAGATTTCGAATGCAATGTTTGCAGTAAAACATTTGGATTTAAGAGTAATATGTTGAAACACAAACGCACTGTCCATAGAGGAATAAAAGATTTCGAATGCGATGTTTGCGGTCAAAGATGTGGAAGTAATCATCATGTGCTAAGACACAAACGCACAGTTCACGAAGGAAAAAAAGATTATGAATGCGAAATTTGCGGTAAAAAATTTGGACAA
>JAWWEO010000001.1:3800566-3848390 GCA_035582975.1 Ormyrus labotus | reverse complement strand
TCTGCGCTGCCAATGAGCAGAAAACTAAGAACAATAAAGATTATTAATAAATATTAAGTTAGATCAATAATCTCATTTTGTAAAGAACAGAAAAAAAATTAAAATTCCCTTACATTATTATAATAGATCCTCATATTTGTTGCATACGTAAACAAATTATAAGTAAATTTTGCTTTTTAAATGCAGATCATTTGTACAATTATTATGCAAAAATGAGTACAATCATTATGAATAAACCTATACATTCAAAGATTTAGAACAATAGCAATTTATTTTTATATTTTTTGTTTTATTTCACGCTTGCGTTCCAATTTTATTCTGAAAACTTACTTTTTTCACAAAAATATTCGGTTCGAAGTTAATGTCAAGTTTAATTGAACAAGCCATAAAACTTAACAATCCATTTAAAATACCTGCACCCATCGATCGCACTGTCAACCATAAAACACTTCAAAAAGAAAAGAATAAAAAGCAGAAACAAGTACCCTCGACAAATTTCAAAGCGAAAAGTAACCAAACCCTCAATCGCTCAATCAAAACTCATCAACGGAGCAGCAGCCCTTTCTCGCGAGCGCGAAACTTCAATTTTTCCCGACGCAGCGCCAAGTGTAGTCGACGGCAGCCGAGCTCGTTATTGACCTTCGCGCGGCGAAATTCCCAGGCGCGGAGAGAGCGTTTCCCGCTCCGGCGGCGCTTATCTATACTCACCTTTTAGCGGCCGTAAAGCGGCGCGAACGAAACCGTTAATACGACCAACGACGCGGCGTCGTGGCTTTATTGCCGGCCCCCCCCCCGGAAGGAAGCGATCTCTCTCGATCCCGCGGCCGGACGTTAACGAGAGCCGCCCCCTCCCCCTCCCGCTTTTGAGCTTCGATCGGCGCAATCGCCGGCAAGAAGAGCTCGCGAAGTGCCGTAATCGTTTGCGAAACGAGCCGCAAGAAGTGCGCCGGATGACGTGCTCCGCTGGAGAACCGAAAGCGAAAATCCCCGTTGCCGCGCTTCGATGGAGGTGCGATCGATTTTCTTGCGGGACAGTTTATAGAGCGTTTGGGAGTTTCGTGGGTGTTTTTTGGGGAACGATGGAGATGTTTCGAGCGCGATGCTGCGCTGTTGAGTGGGGATTGCACCCTGTGGAAGTTTTCACCATTGTTTTGTCAATTTTTGACCAATTTTGTACCAAAAACCCTGTTAAAAACGACACTGTTCTGATCGATAAATTGGTCAAAAATTGGCCAAAGTGAAAATAATTGTAAAATGCTGTAAATAATTAATAGTAGTATTCAATTATTTTTAAAGAATTCTCTACTGATTTTTAATGATTTTTAGTTTAAATAATTTTTTTAAATTTCATGAAATAAATGTATTGAATAATTATTACTTTATTTATATTTTTTAATTCTAATGCAAAATTTAAATTGTTAATTAAATTTTTTCGGCAAATTATCGAATTTAAATAATAAATTCAAAGATGCTTACATTTTAAATATAAAATTTTAGTTTACATTCTTATTGATCCACCATATTTATTTTTTTTCGGTTTTGTTATATTTTTCCAAAATATTTGGCCAAAAAAATTGGTCTATTATTGAACTGGCTGAAAGTGATGAAATTTCCTGTAGGGGGAAAGGGTATTTAATTTATTTTAAATATTGGGTTTATTGCCAATGTAAAGTTTTTAGTCTCCTGAGAGAGATTTATGTAAATGAAGATCAAATTTGTAAAATGACACCGTTTTTTTAGGATAATTTTTAATAATTTTGTACTATTTATTAATTACGAACAGATGTTAATTACTTTCACAAATAATATCATGGAAAACTTTTAGATATAATACCCTAAATTCACATTGTTCGCAAAATAACAAAGTTAACCATTGTTTTATAAAAATTAACCATTCTTCAAATACACACAAACTACCACAGAATCACTTAAATACATCTTTGAAAATCAACTATAGTAATTTCATTATTTTTAATTTGAAAAAAAAATTGTAATTTATAGCAAAGCGTTTTAAAATAACCGGATAAAGACAAAAACAAAAAGTTTGCTCCACCAAAACCAGACAGAAAGCCACTTTAAAAAAGTTTGTTAAATGCAAATTGAAAAGAACTTTTCGGCTTTGCACCGCACATTCATCATCATCAATTAGAAGTTCCGTTTCAATCTAACTTCGGAATCGGCCGAAAGTTCGAAACTGCGAAAAAAAAGCGGAAAGCGCCTTTGAATTCTCTCCCCGACTTAATAAATTCGCGAGATCGCGAACTTGCGAGAAACTGTGTCACGCACAGCTGCGAAAAGTATTCGGCACACGCTAAAACATAATCTCTATAAGAGCTCCGCTGCAATTACTGACTTCTCGGGAAAGCAAATACAATGCGATGACATTAATATTTATGCGCTTTAATTGCTCGGCGTTGTTTTTTTTCTTCGCGAAATTCGGTTGTTCTTTTTCTCGGTTTTCGTATCGATCTTGTGTGTGATTTTTGTTGCGAGCGAGATTATTGATTGCATAAATTGGTGGGAATTGGTGCTTTAGGTTTACGGGCTTGAAATAGCAGTGTTTGCGCGATAAAGTAAGTAAATTGACGTAATTATCCGAACAAAGTTTTGGTGACATTTTTCGCTGATTCACGAAAGAAGATTTGAAAGTAAAAAACCTTTTTAAGATGATTCTTGAGGAAGATTTAATTGTCGACAGAGTCAACTTTTCTAGTTTAATGACATCTAATAAAGCAGATATTTATACAATCACTTCCGGAGATAAAAATTAATTTTTTTTAATTAATCTTAATTTCTTTAGTAAATGATCCTAATAAAATTCTAAAAGTAAATAAAGCAATTTTTATTTAATTTCTTAGGATACATAAATTATTTCATTAAATATCAAAGAATCAGTCAAACATTAAGTATAATAAATCTTAAGCTTCCTCAACAAAATAATTAAAAATATGATTCATTACTTTCGCATTATAATTCTCTTGTATATCAAGATTTAGGAGCGCATTTAAATTAATTTAATTACAAAAATAACCGCCTAAAACTTTTAATCTAATTCCATTTAGCGCGATAATTCGAAATTTATCGTTTCCCCCGCCGACTCAAAAATGCATCAATTACATGAGGCAAATTATCTCCGCAAGGTCCAAATCATTAGGCCTACGTAGGTGCACTTTAAATTCTGAGAAAACTGAATAAAACAGCAGTAGCTGAATAATGAGCATCGAAAATCTTTATTGCCGCTGCAATCATTTAAAGAACGTAATTCAGCTTTTAAAGCGTGGAAATGATGGCTTCTGGGCGGATTGATTGATTGGGGAATTGAAATGAGATGCAAATTTTGGGAAACGATTTTTTTTTTTTCGTTTGCGGGAAGTTGGAATGGATATGTTGGTTCGTTGAATTGCTTTTTCCAGTTTGACTCGTAAAGTTGTTCTTGTGTTGGGATTAAGATGATTCGCTTGATTGCTTGAAAGTTTGACTGTTTTTATGCTTTGAATCAAGTAAATAAAATTTTATTTTAAACGTCAAAAGTATATTTTTATTTTAGAAGAACAAAAACTATGAAGAATTATATTGCTGGTATTTTTCTAAAAATGTGAACAAACTAAATAGATCGAAAATAGTTTTAGAGTTAATAGTATATAAATAAACAGCGAAAATTATGAAATATTTATAATATATAAATATTTTATAATTTTTTTTTTTTTGAACGATCATGATTTCTTTTTCTAATATTATTTTTAAAATGATAAAGTTTTTCCTTGCGAAACTAGTAATCCAAATTTTTATATAACAATATAACTCACTTTTTTGGAAGATTCATTACCAATAGTAGTTTTCAACTTTATTTTATACCATGAGAACCAAAAATCAAGTCAAAATCATGTCAAAGTTGTCAAAAAGTCATGTCAAAGTACGAGGTTGGAGTGATATAAACATAGGAAAGGAGCTAAAAAAAATGCTCTTTATCTAACTTTTTTGGTACAAAAAAAAAAAAAAAAAAAAAAAAATAAATAAAATAAAAATGCACTAAAAAATCTAAATTTTTCAACAATCGGTCGAAAACAAAAAATTCTTTTTCTACAAAAACTGAATCCAACACTTTTTCTACACCCATCAGAAGAAATTCTCTTCAACCAAGCAATCTCCTAACAAACTCCAAATTCCCAAGAAATCCCTCCAAAAATCCACCCCCTCCGTCAACAAACCAAAATCGTCAAAACCCAGCCGCAAACTCCAAAACGCCTCTCAACCCTCTCTCGCGCACTTCCTTTGTCCCCCCCGGGGGCCGCACTGACAAAATAAACGGGAATCACCTCTTTGCCGACGACGGTCCCCTGACCGGGCAGCCTCACCGTGGGCAGGTCCCTCTGGCTGGCGGGCCCGGGTGCGCCCTGCCTGCCCGGGCCCCGCTGGGCCGTCGCGGCGGCGAGGAGCGCCAGGAGGAGCAAGAGGCTGCCGCTGCCGCCCTTCATCGCCCGGCACCGACTGACTCTCAACCCCGTCGTGCGGTCGCGTGACCGCCGCCGCCGCCGCCGCCGCCAGCCGGCGAGGAGAGAGAGGGGCTCTTTTTTCGTGGGAGGAGGCGGCGGAGCAGAGCCGTAAGGCTCCCTGGTCTCCGCTGCCTCCCCCCCGCGGACAGGTTGGCTTGGCTTAGTTTTTAGACGGAGCCGCGGGAGTGTTTGTTTTGGTCGAGCCGACGGTTTTGGACGGGGGTGGATTGCGAGGTTTGTTTTCGAGACGGGTGGAAACGACGTTTTTCACGCTTTGGGAGGTAGATGGTTTGGTGGGAGTTTATAAAGAAGTTCGAGGGGAGCTCGTTTTGAACAGGATAGAGTGGTTCTGTTTTTCATTGATAAGTTTTGCGTTTTTTACTTGTTAAATACGGTTTCGTTGTTTTTAAATCAATTTGTAAAGAATCTTTAGTTCAAAAGCGTTGCTTGTAAGATATTTTTTTTTTCTTTAGAAGAAACATTTAAATTTAATTAGGAATTCCACATTTATAACTTTTGCGCATCAGCTGCAATAAAATTGTAAATAAAAATGCTCGTACAGCCATTTGAATGAACAATTAAAAAGAAACATTTTTCAAAGCAATTATGGATGGTCTCGAAGAGAGGAAAACTAATTTATGGAAATGGGAAATAAATCTACCTGCTTCGATTTTAATTGTAAAATTTACATGGAAAATCGAGTACAACAATGAAAAATTAATAGTTTTAATGAAATGAGACTGACTAAGCTGTTTATACGTGATCCGAACTAGGAAGCAAAAGTACGCAAACATATAAGTGTACGTTAAATGTAGTAACTTTACGAGGTGAACGTAACAGTTTATATAGAATTATTGTTTTATTGGTTACGGAGAAAAATGACGGGGGAATATTTTTTTTAAGAAAATTGGTCGTTTAACGGCCGATAAATAATAAGGTTTTACGTAATTTTATATGACATTTATATTACTCATTACATGAAATATTTCCTGTGGAAAGATCATTTGATCCTTTATTGATATTGAGATTCAAGAAACTTTTCTTTGTTCGAATTTAATGGCTTACATTCAGTCGGATGTTTGTGGAAAAGAAGTGATGAAAACAAGCTCGACTTTCTATGTTCTTTATACTTTGGGAAAACAAAAAGCATATCTGAATTCAATCGGATGATTATTTTATTCTACATAATTTCTGCTTGCACTTCGTTACATAGATTTAAACTCTCTTTTTTTACCTAAAAAAAATACAATAAAAATTTCTCTTCGCCAAACTACTCAAACATATAATATGTGTCTTACATGATACGAAACAAAAATAAAACTAGGTACTACCAAATGTTGGAGGGGCCAAAATTTATTGACAGAAGCTCGTTCGAAATCGGCAATACACGCAGTGCAATTTAGTCGAAGTATCATATAATAGATGAAAGGTGCCCGCGTATGAAAATTCGCAATACAATGAATCTCGATCCTACGTCGAAAAGCTCGAAATTTTGCGTGCACAGCTCAATCTCCCCCTCCCCCCCTTTCTTAATTTTTCACGCAGGACTCGTAAGTCGGCACGACGTATTTGATGTTGACGAATGCGTCCTCCCCGCCGTATTGCTCGAGTACCTGCAGCGTCTCCTGGATCAGGTCCGCGACGTTGTTGTTCTTCTGCTGGGCGTAATCGATACCGCCGCCGCAGGAGGCTGAAATTTACGGGGTCTTTGTTAAGATATTTGGTTTTACTGGGCTTCGTGTTTGAATTTTTGACTGGGTCAATTGTTGGTTGGGCTTGACGGGGTACTGGGGGTAAATCAAATTTAATGGTTGGTATTTATTTTGATGTAGCTTTTGGGGGATTGATTTTTCTTCTGTTGAATATTTATGTATTATTTATGTTACTGTACTTATAGTTTCTTCTGCAAATTGCATCAATGTTACTTATTTGTATGTGATGGTAAAAGAATATGCAATTTTTAGTAACATTTTTCGTGAATACACGGATAAAAATTTTCTAATAAAAATCACAATAATACATTTTAATTTGATCACAAGCTGTAAAAAATAAAATTACCATATTCCTAGTAAATTTTACAAGTCTAAATATGAAAATTTATCATCGACCTCGTAAAATTTACTAGAAGCTATGGTCATTTCTTAGATTTCTACAGTCTGCGATCAAATTAAAATGTACTATTGTAATTTTTACCAAAAAATTCTTCTCCGCGTACTGAAGTTTACAATTCTCTAACGCTAAAAAGGAAGGAAAAAAAATGTTGAAATTACTAGATCTGTCTCTCATCAGATTGAGCACAGGTAGCAGTTGTCTAAAGTAAGGTACGAGCGCCTCTCCGACGCAATTCCCGCTGCGAACTAATTTCTGCATCGCGATCAAGCACCTGCAGACGATGTCCGGGGTCTTCGTGTCTAAAGCCCCTAAAATCAAAACCAGCACGTTACGATTCTGTTCTGTAATTTTCTATTAAGTTCAAACAGTATTACGTTATTTTTTTACGCTGAAATTGCAGCCTGTACGCGAGCGTACGTAAACGTTACGTTTTCGAATTTAGATATTATTAAAGTTTAATTGTGGATCAATGAGCGGTTGAGGTAGAAACAATTTTATTATTCGTACCGAAGTTGCAATCGATTTTTTCAAGTAATTGGATAAGTAAAGTTTGCAATTAAACTATATTTAAAGAAAAACTGTTACCACAAGAAAAATAGTCTTACTTTTTACACTTGTAATGAATAATTTACAAAATCCCTGTTGGAAGTTTCCACTATTTTTGGCGAATTGTTTGTAGATTGGTTAAATTTAACCAACTAATTAGTGAAATGGCCAAAAGAAAATTGTGAAATTTCCAACAGGGATTCCAAACTTTTTATTCTCAATTTCATAAACTCATTCAAGTTAATGATTATCAACAGCTAACGACCCGCAAACCCTTCAAAACAAACCGCCCACAGCCTTAATTTCCACCGAACGCTCCCGAACCCCAAAAAAAATCAAATCAAGCTCCAATAACTTTTCAGCGGCAAAATGATCTGCGACAGGGCCTGCAGGATCCTCGGTCCGCCCGCGTCGAGCAGCTCGGTGATGCCCTGCGACACGATGAAGGTGTAGGGCGACTTGGGCTCGGACAGTCCGTCAAAGAACATCGGCAGGTAGAACAGGTAGTCGAGCTGGTCGAGCGACTGGACCTTCCAGGTGACGCGCTTGGTGCCGCCGACCGACTCCATGGTGATCGGCAGCAGGCCCCGCTCGTAGTACTTGCGGAAGGTCGAGCATTTGCGCGGGCACTCCTTGAAGATGTCGTAGGTGGGCGGCTTGGCTACTACGGTGTTGTCCTGAGAGGCGAGGAAAAAGAGGAGATTTGATTTCGATCGGGTAAGCGTGAAAAAAAAAAGGTAGATGGATACGTTTCGATAACGAGATCAATCGGTTGATAGGCGAGAGGCTCGATTTGATGACGTCAATGAAGTCTTAGTCTTGAGTTTGAGCGAAGCAGCGAGAAGCTTCTCGGGTATTCAATTAATCGAAGTTCATAGGCTCTATTTTAGGCGCCCTGCGATTATTATCTACGTCGGCGTTCTACGTCACCGTGACGGTGCGATTCTCCGCGTTTCGTTGCATAAAATAGGATCTCGAGTATGAATAGCTTATCAATTTTCGGTGTTAAGCCCCTTTTAAAACGCTTGGGACTTTGAATTGTAAAAGTCGCGAGTATCGACTTTCGGAAATCAAATCTTTTGATATTCATGTTTGAACGTTAAACGATTCTTTTAAGGTGCTCCCCTTTTTTTGTAAACTCTGTATTTAAAATGAATGTTAAGTAAAATCTATTTTTATCAACGACGATGAAAAACGTTTTAATTTTGAATTCCAAATCCGTGGATTTATTATTTTTTCAGTGTGAGAAATTACTTCGGCAAAAAGCCTGATTAGCGTTGGTGCATCGTAAGTATAACGAAAAGTATCCTTCGAGAATATTCATAGAAGCGGAGAGTAAACAAGTAGTTCATCAATACTTATCCTACGTAAATAATAGCAGCTTCCTAAAAATAACCTTCGAACACAACTCTTAGCCTTCAATTACCTACAAAATAATTTAAAGTTTCCATTGTTTTTAAACGGATTCATCAATTACTCATTAAAGATTCAATAATCAGTAATTTAGCACTTAATATTATCCCTTAACCTTTATAAGTATATTATCCTTTAACCTTTCATAAAAAATGTTACCTCAAAAAAATTCTATCCATCCTCGTAAAATCCAACAAAAAAACCCACCCAACCACAAAATCAGCCCGCACCCCGTCGAAAAAGCCACGACCGAACCGCAAAACCTCCCGATCGCGTATCACCATACACATATCCCCCGTCTCTCACCTGAAGCGCCTGGATGGTGAACGCGGGCACGACCCTCGGTATGCGCTTGTGCTTGCGGCAGTTCTTGCGGATGTCTGCCCAGAATTGATGCTGATTGACCATGGCCAGATGGGACTGTATCGCTCGATCGCGGCTTCTTCTTCCCCCGTGTCGCTCGGCCGAAACATTGTTGCTGCGCCGCTACGGCGCATAATACACCACCTCCGCAGGGGGGTCCCCTCCCCGCCGAAGAGTCATCTGTTTACCCGGTCGCCCCTGGCGACCGCGCGGCGTGCCGATGCTCTCGCCGAGCGAGCCGAGAAGCACTACGCGAGAATTGACTAAACGCGAGAGAGCTTTTTGCGTGCTCCAATTTCGAGGAGACGCGGTCATCGTGGGGTGCTGATGCCGACGGGGAGGTTCGTCGGGGAGATCGATCGGCTTTTGTTGGGGGGGCGGAAGCGGAGTTTGTTTCGGTATTTTGGGGGAGAACGCGGAGGATCGGTCGGAAGCGGTTTTTGTTGGGGCTAACAGGTGAAATATTGAAATCCGGAGGCGGTAGAGCATTTTCGAACGACGCGAGGGGTAAAAATTAGTCGGTCGCACGCGAACGCAATAAATTGAGGGATGGGTAATGGAAAAATATAAGCATTGAAATTTCTATTTTAATAAAACGGCATTTCAATAAGGCTGGGATATATATTTATTCTGGAAATTTCTGTAAAAGTAAAATGCTATTACTGGGCTTTTTTATTATTTCAAGTTTTTTAATTTACGAAAATTGATTAATTAAGAAAAATAAAACTATGCATTGATAAGTATTTATAAATCAAGTAAATTATAATTTAATTCTAAATATGCTACTTAATTCAAACACACCAAGAACGGTTTACTTTGAAGCACCAAAACACATATTCGAGCAACCTCGAAACGACCGGCAATTACATCGAGCATTATTCCATCATTCGTCAAAACGTTAAGCACCCCGCTAACAATCCCATAAAATTTCACGGCAATCCTAACAACGCGTATAAACCCTGAAAAAAAAAAATACAGCGGCCCACTTCCAGCTCTTTATCGGTAAATTCCGATCTGAAAAGCGGCGCGTACATTAACGAGCCGAAAGAATTTCCCGGCGCGTTCGATATCCCTCCGAAAAAAAAAAAATGAAGGTCGAGGGGGCAAGGATGCGTGAAAAGCGTCGTCAATCGATAGTCGCAGGTGAAAGAAAAAAGCAGCAGCAGCAGCAGCTCTCCCGGCGGATCGGAAAGGGCAAAAAGCGGCTCGTTTGCATAGGAGTCGCCGAGATCAATCGGGAAATTAATTCCGAGATGATATCGCGGCTTTTTAGTATTACCAAGCGGGGAGCGAGCGATATTGTCGTGCGAGGAGGGTTATTGTCGGGGCGCTTTCCGCGACTGGATATGTATGTTGTGCCTTTGCTTGTTTTGAGGATCTGGAGATTTGCGCCGGGAAAAGCGCGATTTCGTGCGCAAGATTTCGTGTGCACTTTTTTAAATGCGAGATGAATTGCGGAAGTGAGAATAAAAAAATTTGAATTTATTTACGTTGGAGAACTGTTTTATGTAAAAGTAAACACGACAATCTTTATATCGGAGCTACAATAATCTACTCTTTTATATTGAGGGTCCTAATATAAATTATTTTTCAACAATAAACTAACGTAAAGAAGGGAGACTTGATCGTATTATTTCTTCAAGAAAAATAGTATGCAATGTCAAGATCAAATCTTATTTTTACGTATTAGTTTGATTAATTAATCAAAATCTTAGCAAAAAATATACTCATTTATCTTCTTTAAAAGCGAACACTCAAGTACCCTTGAACTTCTCAGCAAACAGTCACCAATAAAAAGCCAAAGAAATTATGACTCGACAATCCAATGTAACGAAACCTTACGCAATAAACTGTTTTTATACAAAATAAAAACACCGTTTACAAGATACACCTTTAATGAAAATCTAAATAAAAAACGAAATTTCCGAATCAATCATCCGCCACTCGAACGTATATAACTCGCCGTCCATTATCCACAGAGCCGATCCACCTCTTCCACACACTTAAAAAGGTCAAAGCAAATCGGCGATCAATCTAATCCCGCGATCGGCGCCGCGGAGATATAACCAATGTGCTCGCGCGATACGTGGAAAAAGCCGAATTAGCATATGTAACGCTTATCGACGGCGATGCGCGTCCCGGGGATTGATGCCATCGCGGCGGTGACCTTCGCCCTCTGATGCCGAATCGCCGCTGAGTCAGGCGCGAGAGATCGCCGGACGATTGCGGGGATTTGGACTGGCGACTGAGTCATTGCTCGGCAAATTGCGCTTGGAACGAGTGCATGTTTTGGAATTTAATTGGCGGCGCGCGATTGGTACCGATGGGATATATATGCTTGTGGGGGAATTTTGCTTTGGGTAACGTTTTTGTGTACGGGGAAAAATTAATTTTGTTTTTTGTCGTCAAAATTTTTGTATTTTTACTACAAGTTGCTAGATATGAACATAGTAACTAAATACTTTTAATGTTTTGTAAAAAGTTATAGTAAAAAAAACGGCAAAACAGTAAGAAATATTAGAAGGTGTTTGTATAAAAAAATATCTTAAAAATACTGTATTTCAGACTTTTTACAGTCCTGTGCGAAGGCTTGAAAGTGTTAAACGCGTGGAAAAGTTAAAGGGGGAATCGAGTTGATGTTTTTATGAATTATGAGGCTGAATATGGGCGTTCGTACTTGTTAATTAAGAGGTATATAGACAATGTAAGTGGAAGAGGTCGAGTTCGCACAGCCTTTCTTGCTCTTTTTTCTAATAGGTAATATTTAGTTCAGGGTACTGTTTTTTTAATTAAATTTTGCTTTAATTAATGTTAGTTGCTTCTGCTTCAGATAAATTGTTTGAAAAGAACTTTATCTTTCTATTTGCATTTCTAGATTTAAAACTCTTGATTAAGGCAAAAGTAATCACCTTTGCAGTAAGCCAACTTGTGACCATATTATACTATCTGTTCTTGCCGTTTCCTGCAATGTTTTACTGCGCTTAAACTAAACTAAAAACAAAACTAAAAAATTTAGAAAAGTCGAAAGAATTTTTCTTGTTTATTTTCAAAATTTGCCTACAATTGCATAAAAGTGAATCATACCAACTTCCACAAAAAGAATAAGTCTCATTTTTCCATGACTCAACCGGATAGAATATTTTAAACCAACTTTACTACAAAGATCCGCCAATTCATTAAAATTTATCGAGCGTAAAATGAAAAAAAATATTTATTTAAACAACATATAAATAAACCGATGCACGATCCCTCTCGAACCTTATTAAAAAAAAAAAACGTTCTCATACCCAGAAAAAAATTTATGCATCGTATGCGCCTTCGCAACTAAACTCTCGCGCGAGAACTGCACCGGCAGCGCATAACCCAGGAGCCAACGCCTGGCCAGCGCACCCGCATTACCCACACACCTATCCACGTATCCCACCAATGTGAATGTAGCGGCTTACACATCACGCACACTCGCGCGCGGCTGCATTATGCACCCGAGAAATCCGTAACAATCCCATTCCTTTCTCCCGCCGCAATCATTCAGCGGCGGCACAATAACGCACGCGACGCGTGCAGCTGCGCTGTGTTTGTGCACGGAAGAAAGGAAAAGGCCGTAGCCTTTTCGGATTATAGAGCCGTAAAAAAAAAAGAAAAAGCAGCCTCGCCTCCTAAACCGAGGCTTCAAGGGAATCGGAATTACAAGAAGAAAAAGCAGAGCGCAGCCGCGCCCTCGAGCAGGCGAGCGACGCTATCGTGTCCTGCAACGGCTCCCATTCAGCCAGCTCTATAATTGGTGAGGCGCGGGAGGAGGGAAGACTTGCCGCGTGTATCGCGCGACCCAGCCTAACCTCCGCGGGCCGCTTTGTTGACTCACGCGAAATCATCATCTCGGTGCTGCGGGGCCGAACTGATGCTCGGGTGAGGCTCGGCTATGGGTACGATCAGGGTGCTGGGCCTGCTGGGCCTGCTGGCCTCCCTGGTGGACGCCCAGGACAGCATCGGGTGCTTCAAGAGCGCCGTGGAGGGGCCCGATTTGGAGAGCCTGGTGGCTAGGAGGGTCAACAAGCCCAGCGAATGCGTCAGGGAGTGCAAGGCGAGATATTACATGTGAGTAGGATTTGTTTTGTTGAGATAAGTAAGGGCAAGTGGTGGGGTTGGTGGGTTCATTGGGGAGATTTTGGTTTGATGTGAAATAGTCTCACTTATTAAATTGTTGGGGAACAACGATTCCTTTTCATAAAGATCAAGTTAAGAAAAAACGCTCTTTTTTATTTATCTTTAAGTTATGAGTAAACTGAGATTAGTCAAACATAAGCTCTAAACGTAAATAGAGGTGAGTGCATCTATTTGCGGAGATGCGATAGGGTTTACGATTCTCAGGTAGCTATTGACTTAATAGATATGATTTTTATACATTTTATCTACTTTCTCTGTACTTTCTCTTTTATTTGAAAAATGAATTTTTTTAAATAATAAAATTTCAAAATTGTTAAAAGAAAACAATAGCATAATTGAGTTGTTAATAGGGGAGTTAATAAATGACTCAATTTATTTGCAGGTTTGCTGGGTTAATGAATGGTCATCAATGCTATTGTGGAAGTCATTATGGACAAAGTGGACCTTCCGACGATTGTAAAACGCCTTGTTTAGATGAACCAACATTATTTTGCGGATCAGATGAAGCCATTAATATTTATTCTACTGGACAGAAAGGTAACTTAAAACTAAAAAATTTTTCAATTTAAAAATGAAAGTTAAAAGTAAAATTTTTAAACAAAAAATATTTATTTGCAGGTCCAAGTCCTCCAAGAAGAGTTGAAGTAACTGGAACTGGTCAAGATTCCCTTGAAGTAGTGTGGCAGCCTCCAGATATCCCAAATGGAAAGATAATTTCTTACACTTTGAAAACTTCTGCCATAAATACTAAATCATCTTATCCACTGCCACCAACAGAGGCTGAAGTGCAGGGAGAATATTCTAACTCAACTACTTTAATTGGTCTGCATCCAGGCACAAAATACAATATTACTATTTTTGCATCAAATAACTTAGGCATTAGTGATGAAGCGTACACAACTGGTTGGACTCGAATAGGTCCACCAAATAAACCAGATCCCCCCAAGATTTTGGGGAGAACTAAAAAAACTATTACTATTGAAGTGCCTCCTGGTGATAGCGATAATGGACCTTTAAGTTTTTACCAAGTTGTAGTAGTCCAGCTTGGAATTATACCTCCAACTGGAAGTAATATTTCTTATGATAATTTTGAGAAATCAAACCAAGATGGATTGGGTTATTATATTGCTGGAAAATTTGATGCTTCCGAGTATCCTCAATTCAGAAGGTTTGAAGTTGGTGATGGAAGAACTATTGGAGGTTATTATAATCCTCCTCTGCAGAATGGATTTGAACAGCCACAGGTAAAATATAATATTAATTTCTTCGAAAATGCTTTTTGAAAGAAAAGATTTAATGAAAAATGTTTTTTTTAGATTGGAATAGTTCTTGAGTCAAGAGTGCGTGGACCGCAAAAGGAAGAAGTGCAATATAGTTACTCAGATTTAACTACTGAATCGCACAAAATTCAAACTAGAGAAAGCGAAGATTCTAACTTTAGTGCAGCCAATATTGTACTATGGGTTTTAATAGTACTGTTAGGTCTTTTACTTCTGACTTCAGTATTGGTATTTTTCATGCTGCGCAAGAGATCTCAACAGGTACTAAAATATTTCCTGCAATATTCTCTTATAAATATTATTATTGACTAAATACTTTATTTTTTGTTTAAGAATCGCATGCGAAGATTACCTGAACAGCAGGAACTGACACTTCAGGGACCTATGTATGAAGTAGATAATATGGCTTACATTCCTGAAGATGTACCAGAAAGAACAAATCATTACCAGGAACTAAAAAGCAAAGTTTGGAGTATCCCCCGAAATTTCTTAAATTTTGATCCAAACCCTTATCGTAGAGGACGATTTGGAACAGTGCACAATGGAACAGTTCAGAGAGATGCCATTCCAGTAGCAGTTTCAGTGCACAAAATCTCTGACACACTCCTTAAAGGCTCCGAAAAGCGAAAGATGCTTCGAGAATTAGACGTCTGTATAAAAGCCGGCACATCAAAATACTTAGCGAGTCTTGTAGGTACCTGCGAGACTCCAGAAACTCTATTTGTCGCAATCGAAATGCCTCCACAAAGCTTAAAAGTGCGACTCCTAGCCGCTCGATCAGGCGATCACTTCCCATACGAGCAGATTCTCCGCATCGGTTCTTGCGTGGCTGACGCATTGAGGCATCTGGAGAGCATTAAGATTTTCCACAACCGCGTCTGCGCCAGGAACGTCGGGCTAAGTAATGACTGGACACCCAAACTCATGGGACACGGAATCTCAAAGTACGCTCTGGACGACGTTAAGTATGCAAGATGGACAGCGGTAGAGTGCTTTGATAACACGAAGAAGCACCAACCTGGAGTCGTCTGGGCCTACGGTGTGATGCTCTGGGAGATGTTTAGCATGGGTGGCACACCTTATGCAGATATGGAGATGGATAGCGATGTGGAGGAAGCACTGAATGCTGGCCACAGGCTTGAACAGCTGCATGATGTACCGGACCCTGTGTTTGAGGTCATGAGCTCCTGCTGGCTGGCCAATCCTGATGAGAGGCCGACCTTTGATGAATTAGTTCGATTGGTAAAAATGTTTTTTTTTATAAAAAACAAAATTAATAGTATATTTTTCAAATTTGTTCTTACATGACTTTTTATTTTAGGATACTTTGTCAATTATACCAATTACGTCAATTACCATACCGTATAGGCCAGAATTGGAGCTAAATTGAAGAATCTGATTCCACTTTGCAACTCGCATTTAAATGAAGAAAGAAGCAACTGTTTGTACTTAAATGAAACTCGAGTCAATCATCGAACAGTTCTTCGATTGCATTATTTACATATTGACGTTTCGTTTTCAACGCAAGAAAAAATCATGTTAGTTACCAAATCGATTTTGTATTGTAATCAGAATCTCGTTTTATAGATTTTATACATTTTTGTTTTCATCCTTTTGTTTTTGCGGTATAATTTTTAATACCGCATTTTTAAATTTCATTTTTAGTTATTGATTTGATGAATCTCAGCAATAGTAGGAAAAGAAAACTTTCGATGAGATTGTTTCCGTCCATTTTTTATGAAAATAAGTTACTCTAAGGTTTTTAATTCGTATTTATTTTTTTTTTGTTTAATTATAAGTTTTGTTACAGATCAATTTTTTAAAAATTTCATAGACTGATTTATATTCAAAAGAAATTCTTAGTAATTAAGTTTTTGCGAAGCCAAAACTTAACTTAGATATTGACATTGTATTGTATATTGTATGACATTTTTTTATCTTTTTAAAAAATTAAAATGCATTTAGCATTTTATATGATTACTGAGCAACAATAATCATGTGTCCTATGCAATTTCAGCAGGTTTTGCCTTATTACGTCAATAATTCAATAAACAACAGAATAAAGAAGCTACTTTTTTAAAAGCTAAAAAAAATTTGTCATATATTTAGTTTTATATAACAATTAACAAGTATGTACTACATATATGCAATTTCTTACAAACTAATTGTAAGCGTAAAGAGAAAAACTGTAAGGGGCAAATGAATTGAGTCAATGTGCATTAAGAAATATAATCTCTGTATTTTCTATCAACTATACTATCGGTACTATCGGTACCTTAACAATCGTCAAACAGATGAATTCGGTGACTCAAACTGCGACTATTCACGATGACTCGAAAGTACAAAATACAAACATTAGTGTTATATAATAAACGTAATAAATTATTACAAAGGTTGTACCACATTCTTATGCGCACGACGAAGCAGTACGATATTTTTGAGCTTTGGCGTTGAATTACAAAAACTGTCGTAGGTTAAGATCGAAGATGTAAAAATCGAGATAAATTGTACATAAAACGCCGATTGATTCTGTATTTTTGCTCTCACGTGTAAATAACAATTGTAACCGATACGTACACGTATTTTTCACACTTTTCACTGATGAAAATTAATACAATAATATCGTTTTTTTTAAAAATACTCTCTGTGTATACTTCTTCTCTCTCACGATCAGTTTCCTTTGGTTTCACTGAAAGTAATAAATACGCAAGACTAACAGCTACGTATAAAAAAGTTACTTAAAATCTACGATTTCGTTATTTTACAATGATCGACTGGTATCAAAAAACGGTAGAAAAGTAACAATCAATCTCTAAAAAAGACTTCTTCAAAGCGCTTACTCAAAAGCTGGACAAGCGATATATAAAAAAATATAGATACACACTTTACAAAGGTTCTCTACAAACTATCTATACAAAAAAAAAACGTGAAGCTTTGAATTTTCATTTTCTCCTCAACTCATGTTCGAGCGTAAAAACTCCAGTGGAATGTCGAGAGCGATTTGAAATAGAATACCTCGGGCGAACGAGCGAGAGAGCGGCCAAGCACACTAATTGATCTCTCTGCTCTTCTCCTTGTGTCAGGTCGGCTGGGAGGACATTTTGCTCGAGTGCGAGTGGATCTGCTTCGGGCCGTTGATCGGCAGTCCGGCCTTTCCCGTCTTGCTCTTCCTCGGGCACAGCAGCTGTCTGTACGCCTCTCTGTACAGTTTGTTCGTACCGGCGTAGATGAAGGGATTGACGACGGAGGAGAACCAGGCGAGCACCGAGGCCACGACGTGCAGAATGGGCATCTTCATCTGATCGTCGATGACGTTCGCCAGCATGAGCGGCAGGAAGCAGAGCAGGAAGCACAGGAAGATGGTCAGCATGAGCCTCGTCACTCGGGAGTCCTCCCTCTTCTGGAAGCCGGTCTTCTTCCTCCTGGGCATGCCGGAGTGCGCCTCGAGGTTCTTCCGGCTGGTGCGCACCTTCCAGTAGATGCAGAGGTAGGAGACGATGATGACCAGGCAGGGGACTAAGAAGCCCACGACGAAGAGCAGCTTCTTCGGGCTGCGGCCGTCCTTCTTCAGTATCGTGCAGGAGAAGGTGGCCTCGTCCAGGCCCAGGGTTCCCCAGACTCCCAGGAGGGGAGGCAGCAGGAGGGAGAAGCTGAGCGTCCAGATGGCGATGAGCATCAGGGCGATGCCTCGGTTAGTGTAGATTTGGGAGTAGATTTCAGCGCGGGAGATGAGGACGTACCTGGTGGTTAAAGAGTTTCGATTGGTGATTTATCTAAAGATTCGAGGACAAATTGAAAGCATAAACGTATTAAGTTTTAATTTACGAAATCAACGATCTTAACAGCCGTAAATTAACATTATTAGCTCGACCTTCTCAATCATAATCTAATTCTTATCTCCCAGAGCTCGAAATTAAACTCTAAATTTCCCAAACGAAGATTCTACTATTATCCTGCGAACGTTAAAAATCCCTTCTGAAAACTGCGCTCTCTCTCTCCCATAAAACTCCTTCCCGCCTCGACGGCGTACAAAAAGTGCAAGCGAGTTTTTCTCGAGCGCCGTCAATTGCCGGGTGACTCAATTCCCGAGAACATCATCGAGAGCCCCGCTCGACGCTGCTTCGCGTCAAGTGTATATCTCTCTCTCTTTCTCCTCGGAGAGGCTCTCGAGATTTTTCGAGGTGCGCCGCCGAGTCGATAAAGTCAAAGAGCCCGGGGACTCGGGGTGAATCATATTCGCGCTGATAAGGATATGTAGAAAAACGGCGTGTGCTCGCGGGCGTTTTTTGCGATCGACGGGATTTTCGTGTGATTTGTTGGAGGCGCGTCGAGTTTGAGCGAGAAAGGTGGATGTATCTTGGCTGGAATTTTATCGATATGACATCACGCTTGTTATTTTTAAGAGCTGAAGAAAGTTTACGAAATAAGTTAACGTTCTTCGTTTTGTTATTTTTGCGATTTTTTTCTCGAATAGAAGTGTTTTTTTTTGTGAGAAATGAAAAATGAAACACTTCTCGTGTCTTAACATACTTTTTTTTCAAAAGATTCGATAAAGCCTCTTTAAACAATGTTTTTTATCAGCGAGTAAAAATAACTTTCTAACACAGAGTTTCTTATTGAGGGATATAAAACATTTCGTTAAAAGCGTGTCGTACAAAGGATTTATTGTGAAAAAGAAGTGATAACGACGAGCTCGGGAGCGACGAGGAAGGAAAATAATGCCGGACTTGTTCCCGGAGTAATGCGCGATTACAATTAATTAGCGCAATAAATTAAATCGCGCACTTTGCAGCTGCTGGTATTATATTATTATTTTTAACTTGGAAAGTTTTTAGCAAGCCGCTTTTCTCCGCAATCGGTTTATATCTGCATATACATTCTCCCGCTATTATTTTCCGTAAAACACTTTGCCTCCGACACACCGACGGATTCTGCGCACAATTTCTCTCTCGAAGCAAAGGAAAACGTACCTGTTCACGGTGATGGCCACCATGCTGAGCAGCGACACGGCGACGTTCCCGTAGAAGAACAGGGGGAATATCCTGCAGAGGGTGTCGCCGAGCACCCAGGCCTCCTTCAGGTACCTGCTGGCGGTCAGCGGCAGGTTCACCGCCGCGAAGATCAGGTCCGAGACGCTCAGGCTGATGACGAAGGCCGTCGTCGCGTGCCGTCGCAGCCTGGTGTACCTCAGCAGGGCTATGACCGTGGCGAGGTTTCCTGGAGGGAATTTTTAGGGTTACTTTGGAGTGCGTACTCTAGGGGTGGTTAAGTTTCGCAGGTATTGAATGGCGATATTTTTTTGAGATTTGTCGGTTTTGGAATTGAGATTTTGTATATATAATTTTCGACTTTGTTAAAGTAGGAAATGTTGATAAAAATTTGTATTTTTGTTTAGTTAAAAAGATTTTGATTATTACTTAATATAGATATATTCTACTGTAAATAACTCATCAATCGTAAAAAGTCCGTCGTTAATCCACAGTAAATGTACTTGAATTAATAGACGATTTTTTCTTATTAACATGTACGTACATGTACGTGTAATTGAAGCCATTCTTGGTACGAAAATTTAAACCAAGGCCACGTTTATTCAAGCAAAAGTTTTATTTGATATCAAGCCCCAATCAAGTCCCGAACCCAAGAAACATCCTCAAAAACAAGCCCATCCTAAAAAACCATCGCCTCGTCAGCCTGCGAAAACCCCGGTATCAAACAACATACATTGCTCGGCATTCCGCGAAGAGAATGCCGCGCTCTAATGCTCCGTCGACGTTCAATTACCCCCCGCGCAATATATCGGGAGCGATGACAATCCGCCGATGCAGGGACGGACGACGCGATGACGGGGGGGTATATAGTATATACGCGTAGCGGCCTTTTTTTTTATGCGCTCTCGCAGATGTCGGCCGCCGCCGCGTCGCAGGCAGGAAAAGGGTTTTCGAGCCATGTGAAGATGGCACTGTAAATAAATAGGAGGAAGGAGAGCTCGTTTTTCAGGCGACGGAGTATGATGTATTTTTGGAGGACGACGGTCGCGCGCGCTTTTTTGGGCGGTTTGTCGTATTAGGAGGAGATTGGAGGCGAAGAGGAACGTTAAATTCGAAGGGAGTTGAAATGTAGTTTTTCTAGCGTTTTATCGTGAAAATCAACGTTGTGAATAATTATTTACTAATAATTTATGTTTTTTTGTTCAAATATTCCCATAAAAATTGATACCTCATATACCAAAATTAAACACTCAACGTACAATCCCTTCAAAAAAATTAATCCCAAATAATCGAATCAAACGTTTTATTGGCCAAAAACCGTCCATCGACTAAAGCCAGCCGCGAATACTCGCGAGCCCCGCTAAAAATTCGAGAAAAAAAAGTAAAAAAAAACGCTCAGTCCCCAATTAAAGCAAATCAATCCCCCCACGAGACTCGCGGCGACTAATTGCCGCCTGAATGAATTAACCGCGCGCTTCTCATTTTCTCGAGGCAATAATAATAAGCGGCAGCGGCGGCGGGCCGAACGGCAATTGACGGAACTGTATTCCCGCGGCGGCGCCTCTCTCTCTCTCCACGTGCTTGTGTGCGTCGCGCTCCATGCTGCCGGGTTTTCCAGCGGCGTTTAACCTCCGCGGGCACGTGACCTCCCGCCAAAGGATGTGGTCTGTGTATGTGTGTGCGAGAGAGCTTTGTTTTTGAGCGGATTTCGGGTAAGTGTGTAAGTGGACTTTTAATGAAGCGACGGATATGGGCAAGCGAGCGAAAAATTTGCTTTTGGAAGTGAAGTAGTAAGGAGCGAAAACTTTGACTTGCGGTATGATGACTTGATAATTATGATGACGACGCGGTGTGACTCAGAATTCAATCCAAGTGGAAAAGTAAGTAGTTTCTTATTTGATAAAAGAACAATTTAAGTATCTTATTTTAAATCAAGGAATTCGATATTCGCAGTTGTTCATATCTACAAAGTGAAAATATTAATGACTTTAATTTTTAAGTAATTTATATTGTTTATGATACTGTCCAACATTTTTGGGGTGAAATTGATTATCTTAATAAGATATCTCGTACTATTTTAAAAGTTCGCAAAAAGTGTAATAACCTAAAACTTCCGCAACATTGAAACTGTCACTCTTAATCAATTAAACAATTAAATTCATTAAAAATCCAACAATCAACACCACATAACATCTACTTAATTCCCCATCGCGAGAAACACTTAAGCCCTCCTCAATCCATCTCTTCTCCAAATCAGAGAAGCACCGCGCAACAAATACCCCGAAAAAGCAAAAAAAAAAACACACACACACAGAGAGCGGCAGCTCAGTTCGTTGACTCACGGCGGCTTTGGCATTCTTTTTTCCCGGCCCGATCGTTATTATTATTATTATCATTATTATCGTCATCGCGGCGTCGCGCGGAATCTCATTAAGCTCGTTTACTCTGACGCGTGCAAGTAAGTGAGGCCGATTCGTCGCGCAGGCCGCTCGAAAGTCTAGTTTAATTATGACTTCATCGCGCGCTATCAATTCTTTCTCCGTCGCGCGAGCGGAGAGGCCTTTTTTCTCTCTCCGCCGCCGCCGCTGCCGCTTAATTGTTTCCGACACGGCCTGATTTTTTTTTATTCACGCGAGCAGCCGGCCTTTTTACTTTCTTCGCGGCGGCGCCGATGCGCGGCTGCTGCGCTTCCATCGCCGATTTGGGTCGATGGAGCTTTTTGCGGGGGGATAGGGTTTTTTTTTGGAGGCCAAGACGGCCGAGGAGCTCGTTTGGGTGTTGTTTTTTAAATATTCGTTTTAGGAAAGTATTTTTTTTACGAGAAAGGAAGGAAACGGTTGATTTAAGCTCGCAAGAATACGGATGGAATAATAAGGAAAAATTAAAAACCTCGAAAAAGGTCGGACGTAGATTGAAGTATGTATATCTCACGCACTTATCTATATTATCCTTTTAATAATTTTAAAAGATGACTCTTTCCTTAATCGCTTGTCAACCAACTAGCTAAAGACACATTAGCGCTTTTTTTTTATTCGCAGCGCATCAATTAACAATAACTTTCCTCCCATTTCCATCGCTTCACCGACGCCTCGCATTTCCCACGAAAAACACTCGCTTACTCACATCGCTCTCCAAGTAACGAGGAAAAAGCCGACCAATAATTAAACGCACACTCTCTCTCACATGAAGCCGTCGAGCGAGAGAGGACGGATATTAAAATGGAAGGTCCGTCCTAAACGAAGGTCCCCGCGATCGCCTAAAGTGACGTACGGAATTAGCACCCGCGGCTCCTCCGGGAAAGTATATATACGGCGACGAAAACGGACGGTGAATTGGCCGTAATTGACAGCGAGCATCGGTGGCCCCGGAGTGGACGATTTACGAGGACGAGTTTTACGATTTTTCTGGGAGGCTCTCCGGAGACGCTCGGGTCGTTGCTTCGTGCTCCTTTTCGCGGCTGCGCGAGCGACGATTGACGAAGTGGATCGTTTCAATTTGCTTCCCGATGAATCGCCGATGTATTAGGAGAACTTTCTCGAAGACATTGATGCACATTGAACTTTTGCTCGACAATCGTGCGTTAGTCTCTCGTATGAAAAAAAAAAAAAAACAACTCTCACCCAGTACGCCGACGATGCTGAAGAGAATGGCGCAGGCGGCGGCGAAGATGGTCAGCTGCCTGGGGAAGGGAATCGGGTGGTGCTCGGCGCCGGCCGGCAGGCCGAACGACGTCGTGTCGTTGCCGCCGCGGAGCTCCATTTTCGGCTTTTGTCCTCCGGGATTTCCTCTCTCACCTCTCCGACATTTTTGCCTGTTGGTCATATATTAAAGGGGTTATGGTATATATAAGTAGCGGAACGTGTTAATGACGGACAAACGCAATTATGGAGTTTACACTCTTTGATGCAGATATTAATATAATTGCGTCAACGTCGTTTTCCAGAATTTATCGCTTTGTTGTGCTTCTTAATTTCTGTTTTGCTTGGACTTTAAACGTTGGAATAAATAAGGGTGGCCAGACGCGGTTTCAAGAGAGAATTTCTAGTTCTCGCCGCCGGACCCAAAACGAGCACCAAACCCCCAAAAACCAACACCCGGATCGCTCTCAATTTACATTAAAAGCTCGAAAAGCAGCCTTCTAAAATTAATCCGTATACCTCCGTCCACTCAGAATTAACCGCACTCCGATCCCCGATATCAAGCCATTCGGCACTCGAATATTCCACCTCGCGCAGCACTCGGCTCCGGTAAAGTATAAAGACCCGAGGAGAGCACCTCTCCCGGCGTTTTCCCTGCGCGCGAGCTGCGGTCAACTATTTACGGAGCGCGATCCGCACTCGACTATTTCCGCTGGCGGGAGAGCTACTTTCGAGCGACGGATTTCGGGAGAGAGATTCGTGCGCGAAGGATACGAGTCGGGGGAGAGATAAATCAGGAGTGATCCGGGGTTTATTTTGAAGGCGATCGTTGGTTTTGGAGAGGCTTGAGTGCGGTTTGTGATGGACGACGACGAGTCGAGCGCTTAATTTATGACGGGCTGGAGTTTAGATTATGCAAAGTGAATTAGTTCGTGGATTGTCAAGTGTTTTATTTCGTTAATTAAATTTTGCTTTTCTAAGGCGCGAGGGTTGATTAATTTCTGAAATTAAAATTCGTGAAATATTTTTGATTGTATTTTGACACGATATTCACGTAAATAATCTTATCAAAATAAACACAAACGTATATAAGGCAGTTTGATGAATTAATCCATTTGTTTCTTTAAAAACTGCCTTTATCATTGTTAGTATTAAACTTAAACAATTTATGGTAAGTAATTGAAGCAGTAAAATTTTATAACTTCCACTCATTGCCCATCCTTCATTCATAAATTAATTCACGTTCGCAAAACTGACGAAATTTCTTGCGGTCGTTAAGATTTTCAAAAAGCTATTATTTATTAAATATTTCAATACAAACCTAAATACTCCTTAAAAAAATAAAAAAAACATCCATATCAAAACCCGTAAAATCGGCCCCTCCACGCGTCGTCGCCTTCGCCCCGAAGCAACCGAAATAGAAACTGTCCACTCGCAAAATAAGAGCACTCGGCCGCGGCGGCGGCGGCGGCTCCAGCGCTTTTTTAACCTCCATTGTGTCCTTTTCTATTCCTAGCCGGCGCGGCGTTTTCGCAAAAAGTCATACACTCCGCCAGCTCGCGTGAGAAGATTTCGCGCCCCCCCCTTTTTTCACCATCTGGCCCGCAGACTCTCTTTCTCGCCCGGAGGGGAAAGAACCAGTTTGACTCGCTGTTGTACACGGATTTTTTCTCCTCCGGCGAGAAGAGACACTTTGCGCCCTCGCGGCAAGTGAAAAGCCGTTGCAAGGTGCAACGTTGGGAGAGGTCGAGCTTTCGGGTGGGGTTCGGGTTGGTCGAGTGCGGCGGCGCTCTTTAATGCGGGGTATAAAGAAGCGTTGAGGGAAATTATTGCGGCGTATGATGTAGTTTGATACGCGTTTGGCTGATTGTGCAGTAGATACGTTGAAATATATTACGAGCGTAGTTTGGTAATTTTTCAAAAGAAGTGCGTTTTGTTAAATCACTTTTTATAACGTTCGGTAAAAACGTACGTTTTAGGAGCTTTAAACAAAAAATTGTCCTTGCAGAATTTTTAGAACAGAAGTTTTTTTTTGCAAAAAAAGAGGTCAGTCGTCTTGAGTAAGCAATAGATTTTCCATTTTATTCGCTGCAGATCTTGATAAAAAGTGCAAAGAACGGTTTTTCATGCTCGCCGGTCGAGGATAATTAAAAAGGAGATTGACTTTTTTATTTGATCTCATTAAACGGTAGCAAATTTAGCGCTCCGAGAAGCCTAATGCCTTCCTACTTTTTATTTCAAGAAGGCAAATCGTGTTACTCTGGCAATCAACTTATTCAATTGCTCTAATCGTGCATAAGATATAAAGATTAACGCCTTTGAAAAAAAGGCAGTTGCAATTAAATTTTAACCGACCACGTAAAATTACAAATACGGTAATTGCAAAATTCCGCGCGGTCAAAACTCGTTTTGCGCTAACGGCAAAGCAAAACTATATAATAAAGTCCCACAAAAGCTTCCGCGCGAAGTTTAGATACACTTGTTGCGCCTAATGAATTTAGTTTATCTCCGCGAGCAACAACACAATTACTAATTGTAGCATTAATAATCTGTCAAAGAGAGAATGGCAGATAAGACGCTCGTTAAACTGCCTCTCTGTTTACTATGTAGGCCTTCGCGTATTATTTCTAGGAAGCCTCTCGCGTCTCGCGCGGAGAGCTTTTGTAATCTAAAATCAAATGCTGTAATTCCGACGAATTGTAAAAAGTGGATGCGCGCAATTGAAAGCCGGCGGATGAGCTTTTGAGGAAAAAAAAATGCGCCTTTGGAAAACAAAAACGTGTAATTGAATGGAAAATGGTAATTTGAATAATGCTTCTAATCGCAGCAGGAATAGATTTTCTGTAAAGAGCGGAAAAATTATCTTCATGGGTTTGCAATACATTTGATTGTTGCGATAAGTGAGATTAAGATAAAGATTCAATCTTCATTTGATCATCGCATTCCTTGAAAGTTTATTATTTACTACGATTTTCTTCTATAGTTATAATGTAATATGAATGATTCATGTATACAAGTGTGAAGAATGTTAGTAATTACGAGTAATTGTTTCTACACTCGATGCTTGTATTAAATGCATCAATCATCATATTTTTTTCAACATTGCTTTTTTACCTTGCATTCCATCAAATTAGAATGTAACATTATAATGTCTATTATATTCTATTCTTATTCGACAAGTTTCGACTTGTTTCAAGAATAGAAAACAAAATATCCATTGTAACGATTCATAAAGATATTTACCAAGTAATTATTTTCGATCTCGGCTTTCCACAAATTTCAAGTTCCACTGCCGATTCGGCGGTTTATTTGATCTAATCAGCCCGCGAACCTGCACCGCGTTATTGCATAAAATACATAAAAAAAATATCTAGTTTAATGATTCATAAAGACGCAAGGCAGAATAATCGTCCAGATAACACCTCGTAATATCTATCTTCTATTTATAATTGGCAAGGTTTTCTTTCCCGCCTCGTGACTCATCCCCCCGCACGCAGCATTCGAAAAAAACTCAGTTATCCCATCGCGAATCCACGCACTAAACGCGGCCTTTCTCCGCGGCGCGTCGATATTGTACGTCCAGCGCGCGAAACCGCCGCAGCGGCTGAAATCGCGGGGGAAAAAAAAAGAACATCCGGCGGCTCGCGAAACAATGAGCCGGATTTTTCCGCGGCGCGCGGCATATCAATGAGCGACGGATGATGAAAAATTGCGCGCGAGCGGAGAGCGCGGCGATAATGAGCGCCGATCGAGGTGAGTCTCGGAGCTGTTGGTTTTTCTCTCTGTCTGTCTCTGGCTGCGATTGTCGGACGGGAAAATTCGATGCGCGCGAGAGAGGCGAATGGATTGCGTAAACGACGGACTCTTTTTGCGGGAATGAGAATTTTTATTGTTGTTTTTTAGATTGTGAAAAAAAAGGTGTAATGACGGGGATTTAGCGGTTGTAAGTTTTTTGGGTTAGATTGGTGACGATTAAAATGATGTGGTTATTAGTATTTTCAAAGCCGATGAGTGACCGAGTAATGCGGTTGGAAAAAACAATAGGTGGTAATTAGTTTTTAATAGTTACGGAGTTTTTTTGCAAAATTTTTTGCAGTCAAAATGTGCTTAGTAACTATTATTGTTTACTAAATTCTTTTCAAAGCATTAATTTTCAATCAATCAACTTGGACACCGACTTTCTCCAACCCATCAGTGATTCCTCAAAAACCATTTTCTTTTTCTAACTCTAAAATTCATTTTTTAATAAAAGAAAAAAAAACCATCTCCAAACTTCCTACGCCACCCCTTTAAAAAGCTCCTTTTCCAAACACCAAAACGACACTCACCCCTTGATCAAATCTCCAAAACTCGCCGCGAAACCTCACCAGCAAATATCCAGCACTCGAACAAAAAAAAAAAACTGTCCACCAGAGCCCGAAAAGCGAAAGCGCGCACTCGCTCACTAAGCGTATACACACGTTGACCCTCAACACATGTTCCCCCGCTTGCGGCTCGGCACCGACTACCGCTCCGCTCGCGATCGCGTCCGGACTCGCCTGGGGTCCCCGCCGGCTAACTCCCGCGCGCGCACGCGCAGCCGCGTGCGATACGCGCCCGTTGCCGGCGGATCGGCAAGGGTTCTTTTTTTTGGTTCGAGGCCCGGCAGAGAGCTTTGTTTCGGAGATGCGGAGATACGAGCGGTAAATCTGTCGGCGATCGGCTTGTGTTTTACGAGAAGCGCATCGGGGAGCGTTGGAGGGGCGAGGTATTTTTTTTTTTTTTTTTTGTCGGTGAGTAGAGGAAGTTTGCGGCGGTGGTTTAGATATTTTAAAATCTGCATACTTTGTTATCGAACTTGCGACAGAACACCGACATTTGAAACTTTTAATAAAGCAAGCATAAATACCAAGGCTACCGGAGCGCGAAACCGATTGAATATTAAATCTCCTCCGCCAAACATCGTCAGCCTTTTAAACCAAACATATATACTTCGACGCGCAATTTCCATAATTCATCCGCTCCCGAACGAAAACTCCCGGTATCAACTCCCGGCGCACCGGTCGCGCACATCCTCGCGCGTCTATATCGAGCAGTAATAAGTCGCGCCGCGACGCCGCCTAATAAGTCAGGCCTGCCCGCGCGCATACCCAAGTACCCGCGGCGATCGGAATGCGCGCCGCGAACTTTGGGTGATCGTAAGCGAACTGCGTGCGCGCGCAAAGCGAGGTGCGAAGGGCGTGCAAAGCTGAGGAGAGAGCGGGAACAGCTGCACGGAGGTGCAAATAGAGGAGGGTGGAGGCCAACTGGCGAGCGGATTTTCGGAGGGTTGGAGAGAGATTTTGGAGGTTCGTGGGTTTGGCTCTTTTTTTTGTTTATCTTGGCGAATAGTTTGGTGGTTTTTGTCGGAAGGAGTTTGGAGGCGTTAAAATTGTTTAAGTTGAGATTTTTTTTACCTATTTTGCGAACAAGTGCAAGCGAATGGATCGGGGCTTTTATAAGCAAATGAAATAGGCACTTGTGACTAGTAACTTATGAATAGTCGCCTGTGATGAGTATTTTATGCGGACGATTTATCACTCGGGCAAAAAGTTCAGTTACACCAATTTCAGCCTACAGACTAAGCAATTTAAATCGCAGCTCGACAACAAGATCTCAGGATCTTTCAGTTAATTTTCCTTAAAAAGAAAATACACCAATTCTTCCCAAACCTCTAATCCCTCCCTCGACTTCCCAAAACCCATCTGCATCCTCCCCAAAAACCGCGCGCTCGAACTTCTTACCTCTCCGGTGCCTACAAACACAACGATCGGGCCCCGTCTCTCCCTTTCACGGGCCGGCGCAATTTTCGGCCGACAAAACGGAGGCGCACCGGGGGCGCGTCCGAATATGTGTATTGACCGCGCGACGGGAGAAAGTGTCTCCTCGCTCTTTTCGCCGCGGCCGACGCGTGGATCGAGCTTCGCCTCCTTATTTTTTCGTCGGGAGGCTATTATCGAGGCTGCGGGCGTTTGTTTTGCCTCATTGGCGGATGATTGTCTCCGAGGCGCTGGGCTTCTATTCTCGATGGGGAATTCTTTTTTTGGACGCCGGGCGACCGAGTGTCTGGTTTTGTCGGTTATTTTTTTTTTTTTTTTTTGTAGTTTATTGGTTCCATTGATAAACATTTTCTACGAGTGACAAATCAGCTTTTGCCACCGAAACAGTCGACGAGCGCAGCTTAAAACAGTGCAGAGAAGACCCGAAGCGAGTCAGCTTTCTACGAATCCCATTGATGCAGCCTTTAAAAGCGGCCCGAGGACGACGTCATCTCTCGCTCTCGGAGCGTCTCCCAAGTTTGTATTGAAAAGGACCAATCGATACAGGCTCCTCGTGAGTCATGTCCCGTTACCGAGGGGAGCACGATGCAAGGGAGGATTACCCCATTTTGACAACTTTCAGCGAGACGCGCGTAATAAAGATGGATTGCTAATTGTTCACTGCTTTATTTTATTGCGTTGTTGGGTGTTTCAACAATTGATTTGTTTTATTTAGCTCCTAGATAATTGGTTCGAAATTATTTTTTATATGATTTTATGAGGAAGTTATATTTAGGTGAATCATTGGCGATAAAAGTTTCAAGATCGGTTAAAATGAGTTGCAGATGTTTTAATATTGGATATTTTTTTTACAATATATATTCTGTACCTTATTATATCAATAATTATTATAACAAATTTAGAAGACTATTGTATCTCAAATTTTTTTTAATAAGTTTTTGTATCAAGACAACAGATGAATAAAGTACAAAGAAACCATATATAATTAAATTAATATTAGTTAACTTTACAAAAACACGCCGCCTTTTCTCTAGAAGTCACGGCAGAAAAAAAAATTTACGATCGCGTGTCCAATTAAATAGCAATTTACAAAAGCCAATAAATCACCCTGAAAAAGCCAGCCTTCGATCAGCTGCCCAACCCCCGATACAATACACGACACCTCCATCGACACGTGTCAAAAGCCCCAATTACCCTCCAGATTTCATCGCGCGAATTTACAAAAAGGACACAGCTTAATCCAAAGTCCGTCGTCGCCCATTTCAATAAGGGAGAGCCTTCGATCCCCCCCGAGGGGGACGGAAAATTGGCCGCGGGGCAAACACCACCCAGATGGCGGCTCGGGAATTGAAAACTCCCAATTTACAATTTAAATTGACATAATATTAGATGCGAGAAAATTAGCCGCTTCCGCCTCGAAAAGTTTCCCTGGACGCGACGAGAGCCGATAGAGAGAGAGAGAGATGGACGGGCTCCTCTTCTTAGCGCACGAAAGGTTCAATTAATGCGTCACCGCGCCGCTTGACTTTCTGACCCATTATTCGATTTCGTTGAGTGGAGCCACTTATCCGTGAATCCACGGCTTTTTAAAACTCGAGATCGTGCGCATAGCTGCTGATTCGTTCGAAACTGCGCAGTTTCTCATATGGGTGGATTATAATTTTTTTCGAGCGGTGTTGCTCGCGGGCTTCGTTTTCGTAATGAAGGCAGATTAATTCTCCGCGTTAAAGACTCCCCGGAAGTGTATTGTTAACGAGGAGCCTAAAAAAAGCCGAGAAGGAGGAAAAGTAGAAAGAAGGACGTGTATTACGTGCGTGGACAACCTCAACTGGCGATAATTCTCCGAAAAAACATGCTAATTAAAACCGCAGTGTTATAAGCTTCATTTCTACAAAAAGTAAAATCATTTCTACAAAAAGTAAAATCAAATAATATTTCTCCTTCCAAATAAGAAGGAACGATCGCTTAGTCGTTGCTAAATTAACTAATTTTTTTTATACACCTGGCTACTTCCCCCACGACAATCTCCTACCACAAAAATCTCCTACCAACCCAACTCCCTTCCTCCCTCCAAAACCGCCTATATATCAATCGAATATATCGCTCGCAGAAAAAAGGCGCGCGGCGGCCCTTATCGCTCTCCGGCGCGCGACAAAACGAATCGCGCCTTTTCTTCGCGATAATTCAGCCGCGCGTAACGCGTATATATACCACCGAGCGCGGGGCAGTTTACCGGCCGCGATAACGGCCCCGTGTTATATTTATAAATCCGCGCTTTGTGAGTAGAGTTCCGGTCGCGGTCGGCGCGGTTTACGCGCTTTCGGGCCGATTTCTGACGCGCGACGGAGTTCCGCGCGGGGAAAATAGTTGAGTTTTCGGGATTTTTTTGGTTCGGGAAAAATGTACTCTATCTTGATTTTTTAAGAGAATTCGACGTCTGCTGGTTTAATCGTCCGTTTGCACAGTTTTTAAACTGGTTTAGATATCCGCTCCTTCTAAGAGAACTGATGTTCTTCCGACACTTGCGCTACTTTAAAGTGAATCGTATTAGCTTTACGTAAAAGTAGCGAGGATCGGGAAGGAATTTGAAAGAAATTCAGAGAGGACGGGGTTTCCATGGAAATTTTCATTGCTGCGCCGGTCGATAAAAGGAATGCGGGGACGCGCGCCTTTTTTAACATGTGGATGGGCATTTAGCTGCGTTTGAGGCGTCGGTAATTTATTACGGCGTTCTATAACCAATTCGTATACAAATTTCACGGACTAATGTCGCAGCTGTAAACATAAAGGTCTAACTCCCGCAGCGTCTCTCAACTGTAACGTCGATGAAGGGACGTTTGTTTTCGTAGCATTTTTTAATACGATTTTAAAAGGTGTTCCATTGAAAACAAACGAATTTGAAAATATGGGGAAAATTAAGAACAAAAATGATAAATGAAAATGTTGCTTAAACTTTATTTTGATAAAGTACATCATCAATGAGATCATTTTAAAGACAGGGTAAATAAAGCGAAGATATTACTCACAGTTTTATTACAGCTGCCGATTAAAAAAAAGTTTATTACCAAAAAAGTTTTACGAAATCTCAGATAAAAATACCGTCAAACGAAGAAGTATCGCTTCAAGATTTTTTTTACATTCCATGTATATCGTCCATCGAATTAACCTAATTTAAAACTTGATAAACTTTCTAACATTTAAATTTTATTTATCTTGCAGATATATGAGCTTTTAGTATTAAAAATTAAACAACTTTATCATTTTGGTTTTTTTTTAAATTTTCTATCCTCTAATCGAGCCCAAGCTTAATTTACGGCAATCGCATACGATATGATTTTTTGCTCTTGCAAAAATAAACTGACATCCACCCATTCAATCCAAGCATAAAAAACCGAATGAAAAGAAATTAGAAACCCATCATTCATCGCCCCGAAAACTCCTAATTCTCCAAAAACAAAAGCCGCCCCGCCGACATCTCCCAAACCCGCCACCTAAACACATCCAAACTTGCTGAAAAAAAAAACAGAAACTCGGCAGTCGAACGGCTGACAGCCACTGCTCCGTGAATGCCGTCATTGTGCGCGCACAGAGCTCGGCATTATGCGTCTCCCGGCGGGCGGCCCTCGGCAGTTCCGAGTTATAAGGGACCACTCGGCGATGGGAAAAGAGCGCGCGACGCTTTTGTGATCGGTGTGCCCTCGATGCCTCGCGAAAAATCGCGACTTCCGGGTCATTGTGAGCGGTGAGTAACGTTTTTTTGTTTTTTGCTTTTCAGCAACGGCGACGACAGTCGGAGGTGTTGAAGGGGCGGAGGGAGAGGCTACGACGTGATTGCGGTTTGATAGCGAGAGCGTTTTGGCGCGGATGCAGATGCTTGGAAAAAAAAGTAATGGAGCGCGGCGTGTGAATACGCTTTTGTTTTCGAGATTGTACGTTGGTTTTTGGAGCTTTTCTGTATGCAGTTTCGCTTTTATTTAAGGTTCTTTTAGTTCGCCTGAAGGTTCGAGTATGATAGAAGATTAACTAAATTTGATTGCGGGTCTACTATTAGAAGTATAAAATAGTCAGTTTAATAGCTTATCTATGAGAATTGAAGAATAAAATCAAAGAAAACTGATTAAAAGTAAACATTAATTAGTAATTATAGTAAATGAAAAAAACTAATATAATTTTAAATAATTAATGTTAAACGGCAAATAGTTATTTAGTATTTTTTCACATTATTAAATTACAGGCAGCTCTCTGCAAAAATTTAGTAAGAAAAATCCTAATCAAGATATAAAAAAACAAGAGATTTAAAATAATTTAAAGATTTGCCATAACAATAATCTATTTAATCACAACGAATCATTTATTTTTAATTTTTACTTCCGTCTCTTCATTTTCATAAATGGTAGCTCATAAAATAATGACCCAAAAGAAAATCAAAGGATAGAGAAACTCCCCAATCTCCAAAATACACCTAGCGCTTATTTAAAGCCCAGTCCAACTTTCAAAATACCATTCCCCTCCCAAACGCCAAGCGTCACAAAACGAAGCAAACGGAGGCACCCTTAAAAACGAGCGACCGAATCCGAGCTTAAATTATACATATATCGCCTTGGGGCTTCGCCCAAAACGCATTAACTCGCGTTTCCTTCGGCAAACAAACAAGCTGCCGAGCGGAGAGAAGGGCCGCAGGTGCTCGGCACATGCGCCGAGACAGAGAGAGAGAGAGATATCGCCTGTTTATCGTCCCTCCGCAAGCGTCTTTTGTGAGGCGCCTATCCGAGACGAGATGAGGCTTCTTCTCTGAAGGGAGGACGATAAGGACTGAATGCACTGCGTCTGCAAGTATCGCTTGCGGAGATAGGAGGCGATTGGGACGTTGGGAGGAGGCGGCTTTTGGAGAGAGAAATATGTGTGTATGTATTTTTGTGGGAAATAGTTAGTCTAAGGGGGCTGGACTGTGTTTCGAGACTTTGAAGAATATTTGGAATTGAAAGAATTTCAATTTTAAACTTTTAGATGAAATTGAAAATGAAGATTTTATATATACTTATGCTGCATTGCCTGCTTTACTTTTTCAAAAAAAAAAGACTTTCAAATGAATAACTGTGGAAGCTTTTCAATACAAAAACTGACAAGGAAGGTTCTTAGTTAAAATAAAATTACTCATCAATATACAGTTTTTATTAACTAATTTATTTTATATATTTCCTATACAATATATTCTTATTAAGCATACATTCGTATAACAAAGTATTAAATAGATAAAAATTTAAAACTTTTGGTTTAAGCACATTACAATATTATTGCAACTTTTCATCCCTTAATTCCTAAAGGTCGAAGACACGATCGAAGTAAATTTCTTTTTGCTCTTGTAGTTTTTTTTTTACCGTCAAAGTCTTGCGGATATGTATATAAACCTTCGCTACGGTGTGTTATATAAAACTTTGGTCCTGATATAAAGAGCTATAAAATCTAATTTATGTTAATCTTCAAACAGCGTAAAAACTAATTGTTCTTCAATTCAAGCTTTATAATTTGATTTTTTATTATGTATATAATATAACTAATATGTAAACGCATTTTCATTTCTTTAAACTTGTACTTTATAAATCTACTTTATTACCGCTAAAAAATTGTATTGAATTCGATGAGGATATAAAAAAAAACACGAGATTGCTTTTAACCGTATATTTACAGCCTCGTATGCTAGAAGTGTTTTTGTTCATTTTGCCTCTTTTTTTTTGCGATTCCGTCATTAGAATATAAATTTTCTCCGTCATTTTATGGCACTTGTATAGAAGAATCGCCGAGAAAGAATAACGAATCTTCAGCTTTAATTCAATTTTCCCTTCGAACTTTCGCATTGATATGTCACTTTAATTATCGAACTTGATATGACTCTAAAAACTGTGTATATAAAAAAGTATAAAAAAGAAACGCGAGAAAAATGCATGGAGGTTAAGAAAAAAACTTCCGTCGAGAAGTCGAATTATTTTACAAGTAAGTACCGGAAAGAACGACTGCACCGAATCAGCAGAACTTGCGCGCGACTTCGATTCGGAAGTAAATTGAAAAAGATCAGTGCAGATCCACACTAACTCAGGAACACTACCTGGTGGAAAACAAATTTTCTCTGCCGCCCAAAAAAAAAACAAGGTTACTTTTCATCGGATACAATTTCAGTAGGAATTAACCCCGTAAGTACTTAGAACGTCCCCCCCAATCCTGTGCCACATTATATCTTTGGTTTCAAACGAAACATCCCCGTTTCCACCAGGTAACCTCAAGAAAACAAGTCCGCCGCGCACCGAATTACGACTGGCACTGCCTGTACCCCTGGGACTTGGCCTCGAACTCGGCGAGCTGCATGTCCATCTCCTTGTTCAGCGCGTCGACCTCGCTCATGAGCTCGCGCAGCGTCTTGTCGTTGTCCTTGTAGACGCTGTCCATGCCCTCGAGGTCCTTGAACTTGCTCTGCGTGTCGGCCGTCAGCTCGGACGCCCTTCGCAGGAGCTCCTTGGCCCTGACGATGTTGTTCTTGCTCTTGTTGGCTCGTTGGTCGAGGAGGTCACCGACCTCGTTGTACTCCCTGCTCAGCTGGTCCTTGTTGGCCACCAGTCGTTTCACTTCCTCGGCGGTGCTCTTTGCTTGTTGCTGTATCTCCTGCTTGATTACGAAGTCGTTCTTCACCGATTCCGTTTGCAGTTGCATCAGTCGTTTTTCTGGAAGGTTATTAACGATAATGATTTAAGGGAACAAATATTGAGAACCGAATGAAGCTGCGAAGAAAGAAAACTCACCCAGGTCGTTGACAGAGTTCGTGGTGTCGTCGGCCTTCTTTTTGGCCTCTTTCGTGATCATCGAGATGTCATCGAGATCAGTCTGGGACAGTCGAATGTCTGCCTCAGCTTTGTCGATAGCTTCTTTAGCTTTATTCTGCGACTCCTGCGTTTCTCTCAGCAAGTCCAAAACTTTGCCGGCGAGTACTTCTTTTTCCTGAGCGATGGTCTTCGTGTAATTGGCCCGATTTCTCAGATCATTAGCCAGGTTCCGATCGTTGGACGTCTCGTTCAGGATCTTTTCTGGGTCGCTGAGCGAGCCCACGATCTTCTCGATCTCGTCGGCTAGCCCCTTGATCTCGTCTGGAGTGAGAGTGATGTTTTTGCTCAGAACCTCCTTGGCCAGATCTCGCACCTCAGCTGGAGTGGGTTGTTCGGCGTTCAGAAGATCCCAGATCTTCTTATTCACGTCCGAGATGTCCTTGATGAGTTTGTCAGATTGGTTGCGAGCTGTCGATGCCAAGTCGAAGGCTTCCTGGGCGTTGCCTCGAGCATCCGCTGCATTGTCCTTCATTCGTACCATCTGCAAAGAAAGTATATAGTAACTAGGTCTTTTATATTAAAGATCAATTAATTTATCTCCGTTATATTTACATTTCGAAGCAATTGTTCAGCTTCATCCTTGCGGTTCTTGATCTTGGCAGATTGTTCCTTGGCCACGTCTAAAGCTTGACCAGCCTTGGTCAAGGCTCCAGCATCACAAGACAGACCACCGCAGAATCCACAACCAGCGCCACCGCAGACGTCGCTGCAATCCGACGTGTTCTTACCGCACATGTCTAGATTCAAAGCTGGTATTCCGTCCTTCAAAGATTCCAGTTTCTCGTTCAATCGCTGCAACGATTCTTCGTTCCTCTGGCTGTTCTCCGTGACGCTGTCGCGATTCTTAGCCAGCAAGTTCTCCGTATTCTTTTTGTAGCGATCGGCGTCCATTAGGATGCTATTGGTTTCTGCCACCGTCTTCTCAGCCCGTCTCGACTGGTCCGCCATTTGTTGCGTCACGTTCAGGGCGCCCTGGACGTTCGCCTCCTGAAGCCGGTTGGCGTTCTCGCGTAGATCCGCAGCTCCTTCGTGCAGAACGTCCGTGCGGTTCTTCAGGTGTTTAAGACCAGCGTCGGCGAGGGTCACTCTTTGAGTCACGTTTTCGAGTTGATTGTTCAGATCTTGTAAAATGTTAGAGTACGAGTCGATGTCCTTGTCCAAGCTCGTGGCCATGTGGTTGAGATCTTCGAGATCTTGATTTTTGACTGACGAGCTGTCGATCATGGATTTGATCTGGGAAAATTTGAATAATTGTAAGTAAATTATAAGTAAAAGGGACAAATAAGAGTAATTAATTAAGTTTACGATACCTGATCGATTGCACCGTCAATGTCATCAAACTCCTGACTGTAAATACCAGTCGTTCCCACCTTCTGGATGTTGGAAGCCTCGTCGATAACGTACAGCGTTTTATTTCTAAGACCATCAAGAATGTTGTCCCAATTGTCGAAGCATTCGCCACAAGGCGAGCAGCTAGGCGCGATACCGATGTAACTGCGGTCGCACTGATCGCACTTCTCACCACCAATACCTTCGTGACACTTACAAACTCCCGTTTCCCGGTCACACTGAGTACTGGCAGAACCAATGACGTCACAGTCGCAGGGACGACATTCAACATTGGGATTACCCCAATAGTCAGCCTGGCACTCGTTACATCTTCTACCGCCAAAACCTGGTTTACATTCGCACATGCCGTCGTACGGGTTACAGCTGCGAGAGAATTAGAATTAGTTGAATGTATTACTTAAAATTGTAAAAGAAAAAGAGACTGCAAACCTTTCAGAAACACTGCCGACAACGTCACAATCGCAAGGATCACATCCTTCACCACTAGCGATTCTCCAGTGGTTCTCCTCGCAAGTGTCACAAAGCTGTCCGATGACGTGAGGAAGGCAAGGACACTGACCAGTGCGGTGGTCGCAAGATCCAGCCCTGCCGTCAGTGCCAAGAATGTTACACTGACAGGCTTGACAATTTTGCTGAAGGGCATTGCCGTAGAAATCGGCTCTGCAAATCTGGCAGTTGGCGCCGTCGGTATTGTGGAGGCACTGCAGGCACCTACCGGTCTGTGGATCACAGTTACCGGGACGGTTGGGGTCGATGTTGTTGTTGCACTCGCAAGGTTGGCACTTGCCGCCGGGAACCTCGGGGTTGCCGTAGAAATTCTCGGCACAAGTCTCGCAACGAGGACCTGAATAGCCTTGGTAACATTCACATATGACGTCCTGCGTAAATGGATCTAAAGAGCAACTGTTTGCGTAAGCGTGGCCACTTTCCAAGGTTCCTGAAAATGGTTTTCGATTATTACATATTGTTCTAGTTTTGGAACTCACGTTAAATGTCTAAATTTAAGGTAACAAACGTATATTAAAAAGTGTATTAATGTTTACCTGGACAAGGACAAGCTCTGCAAGGAATGTCAATTCCAATCCTAGGATCTCCGTAGAAAGCTTCGATACACCTCTCGCAGTTGTGTCCAGTGGTCGAGTCCCTACAATCGATGCAGGCTCCAGTCCTGGAGTCACACTTGTCAGCGTGACCGTGACACTCGCAACGGCGGCAATGAGGGAAGTTCCAGAAGCCGGGCTCGCACTCACCGCACGTACGTCCGTAAGTGTTCGGTCGGCACTTACATCTGCCCGTGTCGACGTCACAGAAATTGTCCAAAGCTCCGGTACCGTCGCAATCGCAAGGAATGCAACCCTCCGGCCCGAAACCGTAAGTTCCTGGAGCGCAACGATCGCAGCGGCGCCCGACCACGTTTGGTTTGCACTGACAGCTGCCACCGTAATCCTTGCAGATCAAACTGTAGGATCCCGTTGGATTACATTCACAAGCTGAAATATTTAAGGATTACAGCACAATCTGTTTGACCAGAGAAGATTCTTTTAAGAATGAGAAGTTTATTACGGTATGCTCCCTCGTGGATGTAGAGACCGATGCTGTTTTTGTACTTGGTGCAGATATCAGTTCGATTCTCATACGTGCTGTAATAGTCGTTGACGTTGTTTGTAAACTCTCTGCAACGGAACCGTTCGTACTCGTGCTTTCGAATCTCTCCTATAGGTCCATTGAAGAAAGGAATCGAGTCCATTCTGGGGCTTATTCTTATCTGAAACCAATATGAAAAACATGAAAATCAGTTTTCCACGAAAAAAAAAATGTTTTTCAACGATCAGTACTTACCGAATCGATGAGAATAGACGCCGTAGGTGAGTCTTGAGGTCCATACCTCCTGACCTCGAGTATAACCGTGTAAGTCTTTCCGGACTCGAGGCAGACGGGTGGCATAGCCGTAGCACTCCTCTGGTTCGGTGGCAATTGGACCCACAAACGGTCCATCTCGGGTCTCCAATCGGCTGCGCAAGGACCGTAGGGATCTACTGGGCCATCGCGTTCGATGATGAGCTGTACATTTTCCCATACACCTGGTAATCTTGACTCGTAAAGCACGTCGATGTCGTACCACATTGATCGATGGATGTTATCTACTGTGAAGTTCAAGACTGATCCTTCGTTAACCTGTTGAAAGCCAATGCCAGTCCAGGTGCTGTTGCGTCCATCCCTGTACGGTTCGCGGATCACGAGTTGACAATTCTTTAAAATAATTGTACCTTTAGAAGATTATACTCATAGTTAAACATTTAGGTTGACAGATAAATGCTGCACTTACGGCTCCCCTGGCATCTTCAGCTTCGTACGTCAAGTCGATGGCTCCGGTGTAGTAGCTCTGTTCAGAGTGACTACAGGATCTACCAGTTACGTAGGGTCGACAGTAGCATTGGCCTGTCTCAACGTTGCAGCTATTGTTGTAGGAACCGCCAAGGTCGCAGTCGCAAGGCTTGCAGCCCTCGTGTTCTTCTGACAAGCCCCAATATTCTGGCAAGCACTGATCGCAATTGTGTCCGGTCACGTAGCGCTTGCAAGTACACTCGCCCGTTACCATATTGCAGCCCTGGTTATCGATTGTACCCAGGATGTTACAGGTACATGCTGAAATTAAATGTTTGTTAAAGTTAAATTATGTAGAAGACCAGATAAAACATTAAACTAAGGAAATTACCTTGACAGCCATCGGGATTGTCAGAGACGAAGTTCCAAAATCCATTTTTGCAACGGTCACACCGTCTACCTTCCACATTAGTTTTGCAATGGCAACGTCCGGCCTCGTCACCGCTAAGAGGATCAGTGCGGGAGTCGCAGATGCCATCGTCCAACGATCCTCGTGGGTCGCAATCACACGCTGCAATTCCGATTAAACTCAATAAAACTATTGTCCTACAAACCAGTGTGATTGAAACTTACGTTGACAAGCGTACGGATCGGTAATATCCCTGGACGGATCATGGTAGAAGAACGGCTTGCAAAGCTCGCAGTTCTGGCCCCTGGTATTGTGCTGGCAATCGTCGCAAACACCGCCGGAGACTCTTCCGCTCCTCTCGTACACAGCTTCGTCAAAGTGGCAGCTAGTCGCGTGTTCGTTGCAGTTACACCTGCGACAGGCGTTGGTCTGCTTGCCAACGGCGGGCTTCCAGGGCAGATCGTTGTAGAAACTTTCGCACTTCTCGCAATTGCTGCCGGTGGTGTTGTGGGTACACTCGCACCTGCCGTGCACCATTTCTTCTTCGTCCTCCTCGCCTTCCAACGGCAGACAGCGCGAAGCGTGACCGTAGCAGGAGCAGGAACCACGGATAACCATGTCTTTGATACCGTAGAAGTACTTCTCGCGGATCTCGTGGCGATTGTCCAGCAGGTCGTCGCCCAAGGTGTGCAGACGAGTGAAATTGATTCGGAGATTTGTTATTTTCAGGAGGTTTTGCACCTCTTTAGAGTAGGGGTTGTCGATGTGGACATTGCTTGGAAGTACTCTGTTGAATAAAAGTATAATTTTAGTTTGCAACTAATTAAATGTATATTTAAGCGCTACTAAATATTTACAATAAAAAAGAAACTACACTTGAATAAAAATATTATAGAAAATTAAAAACATGACACTACAGATGGGAATCTAAAATCGAGAGAATTGAATTTTCAAAAAGCTTACGTATTCACAACCTCCAGCGGGCTGCATTAAAGACAAATGCCTTATTAAAACATTAAGTAAATCCCACAAAACTATTTCTACCCGTTCGAAAAGAACATTCACATATCACTCACCTGAATATGATCTCACCATCGGTAGACGGTTCGACGCTGGAGTATCTCGACTCGCAAATGACGTCGGTGAGGTTTTGCGGCGGATGGGTCGGCACTCCGGGGAACGAATTCGCGCAGTCGTAGGCAAAATACCGGTAAACCTGCCAGGTCTTGCCAAAGTCGTAGGATCGTTCGATCAACATCGCAGCAGGTCTGAACGTCGGACTCTGCATGAGCAAATGGGTGAAGTGGAACTCGGCGTTCAAGTCAAACTGGATCGACACGAACTCCACGCCGTTCTCCGCCTGCCACCACGTCCTGTGCGGCGTCCTGCAATGCGCAAAAAAAAGCAGTATGCGTAAGCGGCC
The DNA here is from genome assembly GCA_035582975.1 of Ormyrus labotus. Taxonomy (NCBI): domain Eukaryota; kingdom Metazoa; phylum Arthropoda; class Insecta; order Hymenoptera; family Ormyridae; genus Ormyrus; species Ormyrus labotus. Next base: position 3,807,216 of record JAWWEO010000001.1, on the reverse strand, counting down.
ATCTTTGAATATATGCGATGGATCGTTTTAGGTATGAAGACTCACGTGCTGACGATGTTTTCGATGTTGTGCTGCAGCCGAGGGTTGGAGGCATCGCAGAAGAAGCACTTCTTCCGGTCTTTCAAGTGAGACACGATGCAGTACCGCTCCTTGCCATGTTGACCACAGGTCGAGCTCGCGTGCAGGTTCTTCGTACGTCCGATCAGCAGGTTACCCGTCGCTGGGTAGCAGGAACCTTGCTCACATGGGTGTACTCGTCTCGCGTACGAAACTAACCGGATCATCACAGTAAATATCAATGTTTAGGTATTTAGGTTTGTGTTTTTAGGTTTAGTAGAAAACTGACGAGTTTTTAGGATAAATTAATCAGTTATCTAAGTATTAAGAACTGATTTAAACTCGTCAAGATTTTTACCAATGATTGTGTCGTTCATTATTAAGTGCACCAAACTCCGGAGTGTAAGTGCAGGTGCCATATATCTTTCATTCCCAACCTGAACCGTCACACATGCGATTATTCGAATTAATGTTTATTGTGCAAATGATGGATGCAACGGTGTGCTTTACACTTTCGGTCTTTATGACTACCTTTGGGCCTCAGAACATTGAGCCACGACCAGTCAGATCTTACGTTTGGGCCCTCTGTGCCCGTAATGTCCCCTCTTTGGACGTTTATTGGCCCTACAACATCCGAGTTTGGCTTCACATTCTTAGAACAAACTGTTTCATTATCTTTACTGGGGTTTCCATTTGGAGATATTTTATATATATCTTTTATGTTAGCTTAAAGAATCCGAGAATAATTGAAAATAATATTGTTCTTATATGCGTGTACAATAATTTAAATTATGTAGTGTGAGAAAAATGTGTTTTGAAAAGTATTATAAAAGTAAAAAATCAAATTTAAGTGACGGCAACAAAAAAATGACAAAAATAATATTTTAAATCTCACCTCTCTGTGAATTTCTATCATACTCCTGAGCTGCTCTTGCAGGATTTGATCTTGCTAAAAAATAAAAAAAAACGCCAAATTACTCAACAATCACCGAATATCAGTATAAAAATAATTAAGAAATTCGCTCTAAAAGAACACATCATCCCATTGCAGAATCTCCGTCAATTACCCAAGCCCGAGCATTTACATAACCGAATAATCGCCCTCTCAATTCAGCTAATCGAATGATGCCCCGACGAGAATCCACTACGCGGCCGACATCATCGATCTCATTCATCGTTCCGCCGGCGATCAAAGGACGTTCTGTTATTACGGCGCGTAAACGGCCGAAGGGAGAGAGCGTCGATTTTTCGGAGAAAAGCCTTATCGCGCCGTAGTTGGGACAGATTATCAGCGGGGGGACAGAACTGGCGGATGTTTACGAGAATCTTCGGAGCGCGGTATATCTTTTGAACGGCGTGGCGTTCGCTCGAGTAAAAACTCGGGACTATGTAATATCGCTCGCTCGGCTGCTGAGGCGCGGAGCGAGTATCAATACGGAGATGAGTGACTTTCGGGATTTGGGTCGATCTGAATTTTCAAAGCTGATTTTGAATGGCTTATGTAGCTTGTTGGATAAACTTGTAGGTGCAACTTTGGCTTGTTTTAGTTATTTTTCAACTGTTAATTCTTTAGATTATTTAATTTATAATAAGCTATAACATGAAACAATAAAGGTACTTATACTGTCGAACAAAGAAATCATACAAAAATTAAAATTATTGAATTCTAACTCGAATGTTGAACCATAATTTACTAAAACTTCTCAATTTAAAAAAAAAAATATCAGGGGTCTCTCTGAAAACTGTAAGTTTTACCCAAGCACGAGCACAATTCTCAGCGAGTCCGGTGTACAGTCGGTTTTTTCTCCCTTTTTTCTCTCGTCTTGTCGCCGCGAGAGTCACGTCTCTCTGTCTTTCTCATCCGGCCCGATTAGATACGAAGCGTCGCGGCTGACCCCAACCGACCCCGAGCCCGCCTTCCTCTCGACCCGAAAACTCCGAAATTACAGAAGCGAAACCCGTTGCTCCACTTAGCTGCCGCGCGGCGCCAAGCCGAGAAATTCGGAGCGGAGAAAACGCTTTTTTGAGGAAGGGCGGTTCCGCCGGCGTCGAAGAGACTTTGGACCGAGGGCGATGATTGAATTTCGAAGGGCGAGGAATTGGGATTGGATTTTCATTGGTCGAGTATTGACAAGATTAGATTAAAATCTTCGGTTTAATGAGATTTTTTGTAAATCGGAATTTGCAATTGTACACGGAGAGAAATTTTCTAGTAAAAATTACAATAGTACGTTTTAATTTGATCACAGACTTTAAAAATCTAAAAAATGACCATGTTCTTAGTAAATATTACAAGTCTAAATATGAAAATTTACCATTGACCTCGTAAAATTTACTAGAAACTATGATAATTTTTTAAAGCCTATGATCAAATTAAAATGTACTATTGTAATTTTTACTAGAAAATTTTTCTCCGCGTATATTTCGTATTTATTTGGCGCAGATGAAGCGGAATAATTGAATTTTATTTATCAACTGTAATGTTATTAATTTTATACCTACTTCAAATTTACAAGTTTTTCAAATTTATAACAATATTATCGAAAAAAAATATGTAACATACAATTATAGTAAATTTAATTTAATTTTTACTTCTAAACTACGAGCACATTTTCAAAGAAACTATTACGAGCTTTTTAACAGATAACACCATGCCTCCCTTATCGCCAGCACTCGGTCACACTACAATCTACTCGGACCGTATAATTTTCCCGCATTTCAGTATATAACGTACCACCGCTCTGGCTCTATATAACAAATTTTGCAGAGCTCGTAAGTTTCTTCGAGCTTACCTTTGTTTTCCAGGAAAAAAGGAGTCACCGAGGTATATAACATGGCGTTATGACATTCCCGGCCGATTGCCCGAGACGACTCGCTATTTAGTTTTTCTGCGGAGTGTCCTGTTTCGCGGCGTAATTTCATCCGGGATTGATACAAAGTCGCGACGGTGCGAATTTTAAGCTCGAGCCTGGTGTCTCTCTTTTTAGCTGAATGCGGAATGCGCTTTTCGAATTTTCAAAATTTCGCCGGCAAGTGCTTTTTCTGCCTTGTTTTACACTGATTTGTATCTTATAGGATATTTTGGTTTGTGAGCGTGCACTTTGGGATTTAATAGCATTTCATTGCGAAATAACGTAAGGTATTGCGTTTGTGCGATTAAATCGGTGGCTAACTTGTTAAAAGACTCAAGTTTCAACCGTAAGAGCTGGGATTCTGCAATAATCTCTTTAAAATTTTAAAGTGGGTTATCAAGGAATTAAGAGCCAACGACAATTTAAAAATTAAGATTGATCGGGGATGTTATCGGTTACTCGGCTTTATATAGAATCCTCATTTTCGTTCGTATCAACTTTGAAATGCAATGCCTTCGATTAATTCTGTGATCCCCTTGAATGTTCAATAAACGCAAATGTACCTGTTAAATAAAACAGCAAGATGCCGATGAAAACGTTGAGGCCTACGAGTTTCCGCTTCATCTTGGGGGCTCTTCCTGTGCGTTTACCTCGGTGCTGAATTTTTGTGCGCCTCAGCCTCTCCACTCCATTATCTGCGACAGACAAAAGGCGTAATTAGATATTTAGAACGCGCCGTAATTCCGCGAAACAATATTTCCGTGGAAAAATTTCTGTCGAACGTTTTATTTTTGTAAAACAAAAATCTGCGTCGCGGATTTGGATTTCAAGCGAAACCTCGTTTCGATGCTGAATTTTTGCATGAAATATTTGTATTGTATATCTGCGACTGTCTTTTGATGATATTTAAGTTGAAACTGTAGCCCCGTAACAATGATTCATTTGTCAAGTCCAAACAGAATTGTACGCTTGCACATCTGCAGCGAATGTGTATACACAAACTCTCAATAAAGATACACTCGAGACTGTTATGCACTCCCTTCTTGAAAGATTGCGTAATTATTATGAAAACGTGATTTTATCCTTTTGACGGACGGACGAAGCGTGCGGTTTATTAAATAACGTCCACAGTCCATCCCCATCTCGTAACCCGACGCCTTTCTTTAAATGCATTTTCGCGATTGTTGAAGTGACGAGACGTCTTTAACAATTTCTCGGAGTCAGAAGAAGAGTGAAAAATCGTCGAAAACTTCAGACAAGATTCTCAACCAATACAAAGCGACCCGACACCTCCTCCATTCCCTTCTAAAATCCGATCTCCCGAAGAGTTTCGAAAGCAAGAGGCCCTAATGAGACGACTGCACTCCTCTGCGTGCGTTCGAACGGCACTTTTCCAGCACGTGGCTTTCCCGCGCTCGAAAATAACTCTGTCTCGGGAGGAGTAGGAGGGAAGCACAGCCCAGCGCTACCTGAAAAATCAGCGGCACAGATGTTTCCTCGCGGCGGGCTGCTGCTTCCTCGAACTTTGTTTTTAAACGGGCCGTAAGAGGATATGAGCCGTCGAGGCTGCCTTTGAATGGAGGTTTTACGAGAGAGAAAGAGAGAGAGAGAGAGAGAGTAATTATGTGGAAGGGCGATCGGTTGTGCGGGAATGCTTTCAAAAGAATGAGATGAGATTCTTGCGCGAATTGAGGTTTTGTTCTTCGATGGAATAATTTCTTTTGGTTCGAGGGAATTATTATTTTAAAATCTGTTTTGTCTATTTTTAAAATTAAGTTTTTTTAGCGAGTTATTGAACCAAATATTCCAAATTAAAAAAAACTCATTTTTAAATCCATAGGCAGAAGAAAATTTAGAAATTGTGCGTTGGTGACCGAGTTTTGTACCAAAAATCCACTTTTAGTTTTTTAAAATTTAGTTCTAATATTGAATCTTTATTATACCTTACCAAAAAGATTACCAAAAAGATAATTCCAAAAATTTCCCAGAACCATAACAATCCCTTTAAACGAGCAATCCCAAAACTTACTTTATCCAAGTGTCGCCCTCGAAACCTGCCAAAATACAATTCGTACTCCACCTTCACGGAACGGAGCCTTTCCAAAAAGGTCAAAAAAAAAAATCGGTCACTCTCACCTCCGGGCGAACCTCAACCGAACCCGCAGCAGCTCTCGCACGAACTCAATCCCGCCTCGGCAAAGGTCTCTCTCTCTCTCTCTCTCTCTCGCGGCGAACCTAAATCGAGATCGCCGCCGCGGAGCAACAGCTCGTCGTCGCCGGTCGACTTTCGCGGGCGGCAGCCGCCGGGGAAAAATAAAAAACCCGAGCACAGAAAAAAAACCGTCACAGCACTCGATGAATATCGTCAGCCCGCGGTGTGTGTTGTACCTGCGCACCGAGTCCGAGTGCAGGAGCAGCCACAGCGTGTGCACTGGCGTCGCCTCTCTCTCTCTCTCTCGCTCTCCCTAAGCACAAAAAACGCAGCAGCGACGCCGCTTCAGACCAGCATCCAGTCGACGAGGCGCACACACACTGCCGCCGCCGCCGCAGCCGAGTCGCCGTCGCCGCTGCTGTGCTGCTGCGACGCGGAGAGCGGACAGAGAGAGAGAGGAGGGAGAGAGAGGGAGTGGAGTCGAGAGCTCCGAGGCTCTACTCGGGCGAAGCTGAATTTTTAGGCGCGGGCGTTATTACGGGAGGCTTTGCTCGGCGGAGCTGCTGAGAGTTAAAGGGCCGCGGTTCGCGCTGTTGTTTGGTCGTTGCGCGCGCGTGAATTGCCCTTTGAAGAGGAGACGGTTTTGGGATTGATTAGCTGCTTTTCGTTGATTCAAGATTTTGGAGAAATCGCTTTTTATTAATTAATTAAAATTAATAAACCTTTTTTTAATATCGAGTTTGATTTTTATAAAATAATCTACGTTGACTAGTAAAATGTTTATAATCGCTATTACTAACGAAGCTATTGCTTATTAATTACCAAATTCTACTATATAAATACTCGTTCGAATAACAAAAAATACTTGTTCGAACCACCAATTTCCCAATCCCACTTCAAACGTCCACGTTCGATCCCGCCAGAGATCACATCGATTCCCACAACGAATTTCCCGCAGCGCGCACACATATCGAAGCTCCTCGGCATTTCCTGAAACGCTTCGATCTCCCCTCTCTCTCTCTCTCTCTCTCTTGTCCTCACCCACGGCTCCTTTTCTCCCGTATCTCTCTTCCTATTTCTGTCCGCGGCGCGGAGGGAGTCGCGCGCTCTCCAAGTGGGAGGGATTAAATCTCAGAAATGCCGAGAGACGCGGAGCGGAGAGGTTGCAACCGCCGCCGCCGCCGCCGCCGACTTGCGGGACTGCCGCGGTACACTTCGGCAGGGTGAAAGACCCGCTTACTCGCCCGAGTTACTCGCTCGCGAAGTGAGTCATGCGCCGCTCGCGATGCTCGGGAAGAGCGTCGAGCTTTCCGTTTTTTAGGTCGGGAGTAGGGCGCGGAGAGCGGAGAGTCGGGGATTTGTTTGGGAATTGGATTTGGGGTAAGAGGAGAGACGTTTGGTGGGTTGGAAAGAGTTGGCGAGGTTGTGAAAAAGGACATTTAGTCGAAATGTCAGAATATGTAAAAAGTAGTTATGCCCATATTAAATTATGTGAAAAATTATAAAATTATCTTTTAAGGTAGCTCTATAGGTACTCTCTAGTCAGTTGAGATATTAAAAAAAATTTCTTTTTAAACACTTTATTATCG
>JAWWEO010000001.1:3756539-3788152 GCA_035582975.1 Ormyrus labotus | reverse complement strand
ATTTCCACCATTAATATCTTGGTCTGTAAGTAAAATATTAATTTAAACAAAATAGATTTGATTTTCTTTAAAAATTTTTTAAAATATCAAACATTTTTCTTCTTACAGGCAAAATATGAAAGATATGCCAAAGATAGAATTGCATTCTATATAACTATGATTCGTGTATATGTAATAGCTGTGATAGCAGTAGCTACATTACTGACTTTTTGGTTGACTCAAGGTGTACAAGTAGGTTGTTGGCAAACTAGACTTTCTCAAGAGATTTATAGGCTTATTTTACTGGATTTGTTTGTTTCCCTTTTTGGAGTATTCATTATCCAAGCAATTCGTTCTTCAGCGTGTTTTAGCAAAAGATTCGGGCGGCCAACTTTCGATATTGCTGGCAATACGCTGAATTTAATTTATAATCAAAGTCTTTTTTGGATTATTCATTTTTTTAGCCCGCCAATGTCATTAATAATAATTATAAAGCTACTTTTAACCTTCTATTTTAAAAAATGTGAACTAATCAAGTTTTGTGAACCTCCATCGAAATTCTGGCGTGCGGCTCAAACTCAAACACTTTTTCTTGCTCTAACTTTCTTGGGAATGATTAGCGCTATTACCGTCCTTAGTTATGTAATTATTTACGTTGACACTCGAAGCTGCGGTCCATTCGCTGGTCATGATTATATCTGGGAAGTGGTCGTAGAACAAGTTTTCCATGTAAGAAGAGACAGTACATTTTGGAAGGTCCTTGGCGAAATTGCTAGTCCAGGCACCGGTATTGCGCTACTTATTGCTATGTGGTAATTAATAAATCGTAAATAGTCTGCATAGGCAAAAATTTATAAATTATGACTCATTTAGTTATTTTTCTACAAAATTTATTGTAACACTTTTGTGAAAAGATCTATATATTTTTATTCTAGCGTGGCCGTGTATTACCTAAGAGCAAAGGCAGAGGCTTCTAAACAAATGGTACGAATTTTACGAGAAATGCTTGTTTGGCAGGCTCGTGACAAAGAGTTTCTTCTTAAATCAGTTTTTTCAGGCAATAAAAATGGTAAACAATCAGCAAACGTTTAGAAATAGTTTTTGTTTTTATTTAAAACTCGGTTGATTCTATTTCATTTCTTTTTCAGATTGCAGAGTCCGACGTCGAAAGTCTTCAAAATCGGAAGATCCTTACGTCAACGATTTGAACCCTGATCGTCTGCATTTAGATGAACCGTCGACGAGCTATTAACTGGTTAAATGAAAAGGTGGTTTAGATAAATTAGAAAAGAAAAGACTGCTGAAACTGTGCCAAATGTAATTTAAAAGTTTTATATATTTTATAAAAAAGAAACTTACATATATGCGATTGAAATATGTATATACGAAATTATAATAAAAATTATATTTAATATATTTGACATTGAATAAAAAAATGTTCACAAAATGATTTTTTATTTAAGATTCCTTCAATACGAATTAACAAATCAGCTTAATGGCACGAAAAATACTTGATTAAAAAATTTATTGATTTTTTATTCATATAATTGTACTTAACATATTCCTTTTCATTGATCAATAATAGATTTAGTTTCTATGGTGACGTTAACCACTTCCGAGGCCGGCTAATTCGATGATCGTGGAGTTAGTTTCCTAGATGCACGACATCTGGAAACAAGTTCGTAAACGTACTTTTTATATTAAAAAATGAATGATTAATGAGAAAAGTAAGAAAAAGTGTGCAAGATGGAGGAAGTATGTGCAGCGCGGAAGGTGCAGGGCGTCTGCATATCGCGAAAGATGCCGCCGGCCCCAGCGAACCTACAAGACAAGTGTTCGTTCGTAGAACCAGCCACGGCCGGTTGCCAGTACACGCGCTCCATGGAAATCTTGTACAGAGCAGAGATGGTCCACAAGTACCTGAGAAAGCCCAAAGTCTACAAGCGTCCCGATCCTACAGTCTATCTTTTTGGGCCAGAGGGAAAGCTTACCTTTCCGCCCCTCGAGTGTGTCAGGGAGCACGAAGCGAAAGAGAAGCGCATGCAAGAAGAGCGAGAGAAATTAATGACTCAGACACCTGACAATGTCATCTCGCTGAAGCAACTGAAAAAAAAATCTGAGCTTTGGCGCAGAAAGAGGCAGGATGAACCCCTCGACAAGAGTCAGCAAATGCAGGAAGAGTGGGTCGACGACAGAAGCTTCAAAGAGCAGGTGGTTGAGCGCTCTTCTATTATTTTTTTTTTTTTTTTTACCTGCACCGGTTCAGTCTATCAATCTATCTTCGGTACTTTCAGATAATGCAACAAAGGCAGGCGGATTTACCCATATCACTTGAGGATCAATTCGACATGATGTTCAAAGCCCTGGAAGTTGAAATAAAAGAGCACGAAGTATTCCCAGAGACTTTAGAGAAGATTTATCGTTTGATGAAAGAATGCAAATTTGACGTCGAGCCCTACGATAGGAAAACTACCGCTGCAATCAAAAAGCTGATCGCCGCAAAGTTGAGAAAACGTAGCGAGTAAATAAATGCAAATGTAAACATTCTCTAAATTTTTTTTTATTACTCGACTTCTTATGATTTTTTACGAATTTTTACAGTTTCGAGAAGAAATTGCTGCAAATGGAGAAAGAAATCATTGAGGATTACGAGCAAAGCCTTCGGAACTTTATAGTGATTCATATGCTAAAAGACCCCCTTCAAAGAAGCTTTCTGCACATCGATAGAGTACCGATAGAGTGGCCAACTTTCATATTTCGTTCACCGGTTCCCTGGCGTCAGTTCAAAGTTACTGCCTCCCATTTCATGTATCACAATCTGTTCGTCACTAACGAGATAGCTCGTGCCGTTCGAGAAATCTGGCACAATAGGTGAGCGATCTCAACTTTCTTCGTCTGATCGATGCTTTTAATACGATTGACTTTTAGATACGTCACCATGAAGATAGTCGAGCTGAAGGATCTCGGAGTGTTTCCTGTACACGGACTCGAAATCCTGGGTCAAATACAAGCTCAGTGCGACGCCTCGAGAAAAATAATTATGGAACAATTGCTCGCCGAAGTAGCGGAGCTTTTTCTAGAGAAAAAATCAGCTTGGTCCGGTCTATTTGACAAATCAAATGACGCTTCGACTGATATAATTGAAGGGTACTTTCGCAGTATAAACAACCTTTTGTCGGTACTTTTAAGGTCCATGGTAGTTAAAACTATATCAGCAATCAGAGATTTTCTCATTCAATTTAAAGATGGTAACAATTTTGAAGGTCCGTACGAAGATTTAATGTTTATCAGGTTGGTATTTACAGCTTTGAAATATAAGCCCCTTCGTTTAATAATTCATTTAACGTGCATATTATTTATCTACCTGCAGAACTCCGTTTGTAACAATTAAAGTGGTACCGAGCTTTGAGGATCAGCATCCCCTGGTATGCGAGCCATCGGTTTATAAACTGACAAGTATCATATCAAATTGTTTCGATATGATAATTGGCGTTGTAAAGGATATCCCGGCAATCGAGAATATTTTGATTCCTGAAATCCAGATAAGAAACTACCTTTTCCAAGTTGATCGAGATGAATTAGACGTGGGATATTATTAATTTGATTATTAATTTTAATAAATAATAATTCATCTGAAAAAGCCCGTGTGGGACCTTTGTACGGCCTCGAGGGAACTATGTGAGGCACGTAGAATTCATGTGAAATTTTACTGCAGGATCCCATTGTGATCCATATGTATCCTATGTGGGCCCTAAGTCACCGATCTAAAAAATGCATTAATAAAAGTTTTATTGAGTGAATCTACTTACACTCTAATTCTTGCGTTTAGAATGCTATGATAATATTTCATAAAATGGAAATAAACTGACTCATTAAAACGTTTGATACTAAGATTATATTGCAAAATTAAAAAAAGTTCATTTAAAAACTGTTTTGCAGTTATAATCTTATGGGACCCACATAGGACCTACGTGGGAAACATGTGAGAACGACTCGGGGGTCCCAATAGTGTCTTGCAGTAAAATCTCACGTGAGTCGCGCGTATGTTCTACATGTCTCCCACAAGGCCCCGCAAGGATTTCCCATCTAGGATTCTTCAGTAGGGAATACATTATTTTCTTATAATTACAGATACAACAAATAATCGAAGAATCATTGGCAGCGATACAAGCAAACATTCACGGTCCTGCGCTGTATTTGCAGAACTATGTTCCACATCATTATCTTTTAGATGGCACCGCCGATCGAGAAGTGCAGGATTTCTTGGCGATTGAGCCGCGGCCCTTTTTGCGCGATTTCGGGGCGAAAATTAGCGGATATGATGAAATGAGAAGGGAACTGTTTATGCTTCGTAATAAAGTAAATGTTTCACCGCTTCCTAGTAATAAATAAATAAATAAATCAATCAATAAAATCAAGAGGAAAATAATAAATTGCAGATTCCCTTAAACATGGTGGAAATGGATTGCACTGAAATAAACCAGAAGTTTCGCGACATTCTTTACCATCTCCGATCTACAATTTGCAATCACTTTCTCAATCAAGTTCGAAGTACTAATCGCGAGGTTTGCAAGAGCTTCGACGAGATCGGCGAGCGCATCTCTGGTAGGATTATAATTTTCTAATAAGAATAATAATAATAATCATAGAGGCATCGAATGAAATTTGATATTTCCTCAAAAGAAATGCCGGAGGCAACGGTCGACGTCGTCGAGCTTTACAATTACCTGGTGGAGAGTCGAGACTCGACCATGTTCATCCTCCGCACCAAACTGGTGCAGAGTTCGGAGCTTCTCCTCTTTCTCGCCCACCAGCGAGCGGACTTTTTACCCGAGGACATTCAACTCAACACTCGAGCCATAACTTGGCCCCGCGAAATGGAGACGGTGATGGAGCTCGCTGGCACGAGGCTCAACATGCGCAAGGACTTTATCGAGGGCGTATTGAAGGGCCGTCGTCAAGTCTTTGACGAAAAGATTGTTGAACTGCAAGCGAAAATCGATCAGTTCAAGAAGAAGGATCCAGCGGTTCTTACTCTCGAGGAGATGCTGGAGTCCACCGCCGAGATCGAGCAAATATCGGAAGGTACGCGTGTGACACGTAGGTAAGTAACGACGGCCTGCTTTCTTTCTAATCAGAATTTTCTCTTCAGAAATGCGGGAGATGGAAAACGAGGCGAACGAAATCAATTTCGAGGAAAATCTTCTGGACCTGGAAGCAAGTCCTTACTTGAACCTTCCAACAATGATTGCGACGGTGAACACGTTCGATCAGCTGTGGCACACCGTGCTCGAATTCCACCGGAAGTACGAGCGCTGGATGTACGGCCCCTTCCGAACTCTCGAGGCCGAAGAGGTTCAAAACGAGACGGACAGCATTTGGAAAATCCTCTATAAATTGGGTCGATCTTTGAGCGATTTACCGGCACCGAGGAGGATCGCCGAAGTGACGCGCGGCAAGGTCGATAAATTCAAACAGTTCATTCCGCTTCTGCAAAGCATCTGCAATCCTGGCCTGCAAATGAGGCACTGGGAGAAAATTAGCGAAGTCGCCGAGGTGTCGATCGTACCGCGAGCAGACAGCAGTCTGTCGGAAATGATCGAGTACGGCCTACTGGTTCACGTGGCTAAATTGGAGGAGATCTCCTCTGGCGCCTCGAAGGAACACGCGCTCGAAAGCAATTTGAGGAGGATGAAGGAAGAGTGGGCGAACGTCTATTTCGAAATCCTTCCTTACCGGGAAACCGGAGTAAATGTACTCGCTTCGGTCGACGACATTCAACTTCTTTTGGACGATCACATACTCAAGGCTCAAACGATGCGAGGATCGCCATTCGTTAAGGCCTTTGAAGAGGAAATGCAATCTTGGGAAGATAAGCTCATAATGATGCAGGACATTATTGACCAGTGGCTAATATGCCAAGCTACTTGGATGTACTTGGAACCGATTTTCAGCAGCGAAGACATAATGCGCCAGATGCCTAACGAAGCCAAGGATTTCCGCAAAGTTGACAAGACGTGGCGAGCAATCATGACCTTCGTATCAAATAACACTAAAGTTCTCGCAGCTACAGACATGCCGGACATGCTTAAAAATTTCAAGATTTGCAACGGCCTTCTAGAGGAAATTCAAAAGGGCCTCAACGACTATCTCGAGAAGAAACGTCTATTTTTCCCCAGGTATGTTTTTTTTTTTCATTTCGCACGAGAACTACTACGCAAAGGCTACTTTAACCACACTGATACGAGTCACTGATCAAAACAGGTTTTTCTTCTTATCGAATGATGAGCTCTTGGAAATTCTCTCCGAAACGAAAGACCCCCAACGAGTGCAGCCACATCTGAAAAAATGCTTCGAAGGCATTAAAAGCTTGCGATTCCATAGGGAAGAGGAAATAATTGGCATGCTCTCCGAGGAGGGCGAATACGTACCGTTCAGTGGAAAAATTTACCCTGCCGATGCGAAGGGCTTGGTCGAGAAATGGCTTTCTCAGGTAAGCCCTGCACTGAATTCATTGATAAATGAGCTATCTCAATCTGCAATTTTCAAGGTGGAAGAATTCATGAAGGCGTCACTGCGAGACATAGCGCACGATAGTGTCGTTGCGTATTTCACAACCTTAAGAGAAGAATGGATTCTATCCTGGCCAGGTCAGATAGTCTTGTGTTCCAGTCAGATCCATTGGACGAGCGAAGTGTACGAGTCCATCGAGGAAAATGCGCTCGCTGATTATTTGGAAAGAAGCAATGAGCAAATCGATCGCACCGTGGCCCTTGTGCGGGGCAAACTCGAATGTGGCGCAAGAATCACGCTGAACGCTCTAATCGTCATTGACGTCCATGCCAGAGACGTCGTTAAATTGCTAATGGATCAGAATGTTTCTAGCGTCATGGAATTCAACTGGATAGCGCAGCTAAGGTAAAACCTTGCACGCGCCTTAACGAGGCTTTTACTAAAATTGTGAAATTTTAGGTATTACTGGTCCGAAGGCAGCGTAACCGTATCGATGATATCGACTGACGTTGCGTACGGATTCGAATATCTCGGCAATAGCCCGAGATTAGTAATAACACCGTTGACTGATCGGTGCTACAGAACACTCATGGGGGCATTGAAATTGAATTTGGGCGGGGCACCCGAGGGCCCTGCTGGTACCGGCAAAACCGAAACTTCCAAGGATTTGGCCAAAGCTGTAGCTAAGCAATGCGTCGTCTTCAATTGCTCTGACGGTCTCGACTACGCCGCGATGGGCAAGTTTTTCAAAGGCGTAGCTCAGGCTGGTGCTTGGGCCTGCTTCGACGAGTTCAATCGAATAGAACTCGAAGTTCTATCGGTTATCGCCCAACAGATTCTCTCGATTCAGGCATGCTTCTCCACTTATTTCGTTTACTTATTTATCGGTCACCTTTTCAATAAAGTTCTTTGTACAGTTCGCGATTGGTCAGAAACTGCAGCGTTTCATGTTTGAAGGCACGGAACTGAAGCTGAATCCAACTTGTACCGTCATTATAACGATGAATCCAGGTTACGCCGGAAGGCAGGAGCTGCCGGACAATTTGAAAGTACTTTTCCGAACGTGTGCAATGATGGTGCCAGATTATGCTATGATTGGTGAAATTACACTCTACTCTTACGGATTTGTAGACGCTCGGCCGCTGGCTGAAAAAATTGTACACACTTACAAGCTGTGCTCCGAGCAGCTGAGGTAAAACAATGGCATATAGAATGTTAAATTTTTTAAATTTATTTTTTTACTTTCTACTAAAGTTCGCAGAGTCACTACGATTACGGAATGAGAGCCGTCAAGACAGTGCTGCTAGCTGCAGGAAACCTAAAACTGAAATACCCCAATCAAATTGAAGCAATTTTGGTACTTCGAGCTATAGTCGACGTGAACGAGCCGAAATTTTTGGCTCAGGATCTGCCTCTTTTCGAGGGCATTTACAGCGACTTATTCCCCGGTATTAAATTACCGAGTCCGGACCGAGATGAGATCTTAAATCTGGTGATAGAAGGATTAGAGAGAAAGAACCTTCAGGCTACGCCTTGGTATCTCGGTAAAATAATCCAAGTTTACGAAATGATTCTGGTGCGACACGGACTTATGCTCGTCGGGGAGCCTCTGTCTGGCAAGACTCAAGCTTATCAAACTCTCGCCGAAGCGCTGACGGAGTTATCCGGTAAACGGCATGCTGTAACCAAAGAAATGCGAGTCGCTTTCAGAATCATCAATCCAAAAGCAATAACATTGGGTCAGCTGTACGGAAGTTTCGATCCAATTTCGCACGAATGGAGCGACGGCGTACTGGCTAATACGTATCGTGAATACGCCCAGTCGACTTCCTACGAGCGCAAATGGGTAATGTTCGATGGGCCAGTCGACGCCGTTTGGATTGAGAATATGAATACAGTACTGGACGACAATAAGAAATTGTGTCTTATGTCTGGTGAAATCATACAGATGTCAACAAAGATGAACATGATTTTCGAAACGAAGGATCTTGAACAAGCGTCTCCTGCCACTGTCAGTCGTTGCGGCATGATTTACATGGAGCCCTCGCAGCTCGGCTGGGGCGCTTTCTTCAATTCTTATAAAAATATACTCAAGAAGAAACTGCTACCAGAACAGATGGAGATTATCATTGACATTATCGACTGGTTATTACCTCCACTCTTCGATTTCATTAGGAAAAGTTGCATCACTTTTGTTGAAATTAGCGAACTACATATGTTTAAGGTATTCGTACATTTTTTTGCTTTGACCATTAATAGATTCAAAGAGTTTCTAATGTATTGACATTTTTAGTCTTTCACTACATTATTCAGTGCTCTGTTAGAAGGAGAAACGCAAGTTAGTACTCTTTGGCTTCAGTGTACACTACTTTTTTGCATTGTCTGGGGAATCTGTTCCACGTTAAACAATGATAGTAGAAAATTAATGGATCCGTACCTTCGAACTCTGCTAGTTGACAAAAACAGCGAATATCCTAGACCAAAAAGTTTTAAATTAACGAAGCAACAGCTTTTCCCCGAGCGGGAGAATATATTTGAATGGGTCTACGACAAAAAGAACAATGGTTCTTGGATATCGTGGATGGACACCATGACGCAGGTAAAAAACTGAATATTCTACATAATGATTTAAAACTCAAAAAATACATTATGCTGTTATAAAAAATTTCAGTCTCCGATACCAGATAAAGCGAAAATGAGCGAGTTAACGATACAAAACAGCGACATGTGTATACAAAATTACTTCCTCACCCTTCTTCTTCCAAAGCAGACACCCTTATTGTTCGTCGGACCGACCGGCACTGGAAAATCTACGGTCGTTCTTAATTACATGTTAAATCTTCCTAAAGAAAAATACACACAAAATGCATTGAACTTCAGTGCTCGAACCAGCGCCGCGCAGACTCAAGAAATCATCATGTCCAAGCTGGATCGGCGAAGGAAAGGTGTTTACGGTCCACCGATGGGTAAAAAGTAGGAGTAGATTAGGTGCCTAGGACAAATCGAAGACTGTCCAGTGTTTCTAAGTAGATGCATTCTTTTTGGAACAGGTGCTGCCTGTTTGTCGACGATATGAGCATGCCGCAGGTGGAAATTTACGGAGCCCAGCCGCCCATAGAATTACTGAGGCAATGGATAGATCACGGACATTGGTTCGATTTTAAGGACACAAGTACCCTCCAGCTCGTTGACATTCTTTTCATTGCGGCAATGTTACCGCCGGGAGGAGCTTCCAACAAGATAACTTCGAGATTCCTCAGGCACATGTACATCATTGGCATTGACTCTTTCGATGACGCTACCATGGCAAGAATTTTCGGTACTATACTGGACTGGCACTTTGGCAAAGGCTACGATCCAGCCGTTGCGAGATTAGGTAATTACTCAAACCTTATACGCTTTAATATTATTTAATTCTTACATTTTCTTCATGGTCATGCTAGGAAAAATGATTTTGGTCGCTACAACTGAAGTGTATCGCAAGGCCATTATGACGTTTCTACCTATTCCTAGCAAAAGTCATTATACTTTTAATTTGCGAGACTATAGCCGAGTCATGGCAGGAATTCTTCTCGTACCCCCTGACAGATTGCAAGACCCAGATAAGCTTGTTAAGCTTTGGATTCACGAAGTGTACAGAGTTTTCCATGACCGGCTTGTGGACGCTGACGATCGAGAATGCATCTTTAATATGGTCAAGGAAGCCACCTACGACCACCTTCGTCAGCCCATGAGTAAAATTTTAGCTAATCTTCTTGAAGAAGGTGTAGTGGAAGTAAAAAGCCATCACATGTGCAATTTACTCTTCGGAAACTACATAGATCCAGATGCCGATCCTAAAATTTACGATGAAGTCACAGATTTCGAAAGCTTGAACGTAAGACATGCAATAGCAGCTAACAAATCCAGTCGCTTTCTCGATCTCATCCGTAATTATCATTATTTCTAGGAAAAAATGGAGTACTACCTCATGGACTACAACAGCCTTTCAAGGACACCGATGAATCTAGTGCTTTTCCGTTCCGCGGTGGAGCACATATCTCGCATTTCGCGCGTTCTGCAACAAGACAAAGGACACGTGCTGCTCGTCGGCGTCGGAGGCTCCGGACGTTCGTCCTGCTCAAAGTTAGCCACCAGCATGTGCGATTTCGCTCCCTACATTATCGAAATGACTCGGACGTACGGGCCAAGTGAGTGGCGAGACGACATCAAAAGTCTCTTGATGCGCGCTGGTTGCGAGGGCAAGTCAATTGTCTTCCTGCTCAACGACGGCCAGATCAAGGATGAATCTTTCCTCGAAGACTTGAGTATGCTGCTTAATACTGGGGATGTGCCGAATCTTTACGGTTCCGAAGAGAAGGCTGAAATTTTGGAGCAAATGTCGAACATCGCGAGGGAAATGCAAATGAAATCGAAATCAGGTAGCCTTGGCTTTTTTTGCGTCTGTCTGTCAATTATAATACATGGAGATTAACGATCGTCTTTGTTTAAAGCTAAAACGACTGAAACGACTCCGATGGCCTTGTACGGCCTATTCACGGAACGCGTAAAAAAATTTCTACACATTGCCTTTGCCATGTCTCCTATCGGCGACGCTTTTCGAGTTCGTTTACGTATGTTCCCATCCTTAATAAACTGTTGTACGATTGATTGGTACACCTCCTGGCCAGAGGAAGCTCTCGATAGAGTTGCAAAGCATTTCCTCAAAAACCTTGCTGTAGACGAGGACAGTATACTGAAATGCGTCAACATGTGCCAGCAGTTTCACACAAGCGTTATCGAAGCCAGCGATGATTTTTGGAAAAAACAGCAAAGAAAGAACTACGTAACTCCCACGAGCTATCTGGAGCTTATAAAGTGTTTGCAGAAATTCCACGGACAGAAGGTAGACTTGGGCAGCAGCGGGATTTTAGTTTTCATTTCTATTAATTTTCTTTCGTATTTAGGTAAAAGAAATTAAGGACCAGCAAAATCGCTACGAAGTCGGGCTGGACAAATTAGATTTTGCAGCCGGGCAAGTTGCTATCATGCAGGAGGAACTTACGGCGCTTCAGCCAAAGCTGGTGGCTCAGTCGGCGTTGAGTGACAAATTGATGATAAAGATCGAGCAAGACACGATGAACGTTGAAGCGAAGAAGGAAGTTGTTGCTGCTGACGAGGCGCTCGCAAACGAAGCAGCTGCAGCTGCTCAAGCAATCAAGGACGATTGCGAGAGCGACTTGGCTGAAGCTACCCCGGCCCTCGAAGCTGCTCTTGCCGCTCTTGATACGCTTAAACCTGCTGATATCACTATCGTCAAATCCATGAAGAATCCTCCACCTGGAGTTCGCCTTGTCATGGAGGCTGTCTGCGTTTTAAAAGGTAGGTTATATCTGTATAGATGTACTATCCTGTATACACTGTGTCGCGGCGGTTCTTCTTGTTGATTGATTTAACCAACATGTCTATAGGCATTAAACCGGACAGAGTGCCCGATCCAAGAACTGGAGGCATGATGGAAGACTATTGGCCACCGTCAGTTCGAATGTTGGGAGACCTCAAGTTCCTCGAAGGACTCAAGAGTTTTGACAAGGATAATATAGCACCCGCTAATATGAAAAAAATCCGAGATAAGTTTATGAACGACCGGAGCTTCCAGCCGGAAGTCGTTAAAAAGGTCTCCACCGCTTGCGAAGGCTTATGCAAGTGGGTAAGAGCGATGGAAGTTTACGATAGAGTCATTAAGGTCGTTGCCCCGAAGAAAGCAATGCTCGCCGAAGCAGAAGCTGAACTAGCTTTGCAAATGGAGACTCTCAACGCTAAGCGAGGTTTACTTCAGGTCAGAGAAATGAAACGATGAGTTGAGCTTACTCGCACTCGTTCCTTCATTTAACCAAAGTTTCTTTTCTTTAGGAAGTCACGGACAAGCTGCAGCAGCTGAACGATGAATTTGCTGAGTGCATGCGAGAGAAGAAAAAACTCGAAGACCTAATCGAGATCTGCATACAGAAGTTGGACAGAGCAGAGAAGCTTCTAGGAGGCTTAGGAGGAGAGAAAACTCGTTGGGCAGAAACTGCAGTCATTCTTGGAGACAGTTTAGGCAACGTTATCGGGGATATACTCATCGCCTCGGGAATAGTTGCCTATCTAGGCGCTTTCAATCTAGTTTACAGAGATGCTCTTGTTCACCAGTGGCATGAAGCTTCCATACAGGCGGGCATACCTTGCAGTCCACCACCTTTCAGTCTTCTTGAAGTTTTAGGTGATCCTGTTCAAGGTAAATCTTTATTCTTAGAAATTCGATAATGGCGTCGTTAAAATAAGCTGCCAATCCGTTTAATAAGTTGATTGATTTTTTTTTTAAGTACGGGCCTGGCAGATTCACGGCTTGCCTGCCGATAAATTTTCCGTCGAAAACGGAATTATTGTTTTCACTGCTGATCGCTGGCCTCTAATGATAGACCCTCAAGTACAAGCAAACAAATGGATCAAGAGTCTGGAGAAAGAAAATAAACTGGCAATTATTAAATTAACAGATTCGAACTACACGAGAGTCATTGAGAGTGCAGTCCAGTTTGGTCAACCAGTGCTGCTTGAGAATATATTGGAAGAAATTGATGCAATTTTAGAGCCAATTCTACTAAAAAATCTCTTTCTGCAGCAAGGCGTTCTCCACATTAAGTTTTCTGACAACATTATCGAGTATAATTCAGATTTTCGATTTTATATAACAACGAGACTTCGAAATCCTCACTACTTACCAGAGCTTGCAGTGAAAGTCAGTTTACTCAACTTTATGATAACGCCGCAAGGCTTACAAGATCAGCTTCTTGGAATAGTCGTTGCCAAGGAACTGCCTGTTTTGGAAGAGAAAAAGAATCAATTGATCGTAGAGAGTGCTAATAATAAACGAATGCTCAAGGAGCTCGAGGATAGAATTCTTCAAGTTCTTTCGAGCTCTGAAGGGAATATTCTGGAAGACGAAACTGCGATTAAGATTCTTTCTTCGTCAAAGATAATCTCGGAAGATATCAGAGCAAAGCAAGAAGTAGCCGCGGAAACAGCCAAAGATATCGATAAAGCTAGAGATGGCTATAAGCCTGTATCTCACCATGCATCAACCTTATTCTTTTGCATTTCTGAATTGGCGAACATCGATCCTATGTATCAGTATTCGTTGCCATGGTTCGTACGGCTTTTCACGAAGGTTCTCGAGGAAAAGCAAGCTGGCGTGACTAAAGCGAACTTTAATTTGGAAGAAAGAATCGACTTTTTAAACGATAGATGCACACACAGTGTTTACAGGAACGTCTGCCGTTCGCTTTTTGAGAAAGACAAATTGCTGTTCTCTCTCAGTCTTTGCGTGGGCATCATGCGAGGTATGATAATCAAATTGTTTCAAATTTATCAAATTATTTCATTATTTTATTTTACTGAAATTAGGCCAAGGTCAATTGAACGAAGACTTGTGGACGTTCCTTTTGACCGGCGGTGTGGCTTTAGACAATCCACATCGAAACCCGGATCCAAGCTGGTTGTCGGACAAGTCTTGGTCCGAGATTACACGCGCTTCTGATCTAACTGGCTTGGGAGACTTGAAAGCAAGCTTCGAAAACAATACCGCCGCTTGGCAGGCCTATTACGACCTACCGAATCCACAAGAAAATAAATTTCCCGAACCGATGGATGAGTTAATGGAAGACAGCATGCGCAGACTCGTAATTATTCGATGCATAAGGCCCGATAAACTTGTTCCAGCCATTCGCACTTACATCATATTCAAAATGGGTCAGAACTTCGTTGAGCCGCCGCCGTTTGATTTGAAAGATTCGTACTCTGATTCTAATAACGTAACGCCTTTGATTTTCATATTATCACCTGGTTAGTATCTGCTTTTATTGGCTTGAATTTTATGAGTAAATATAATAAAATCATTCAAATTACAGGTTCGGATCCAATGGCCAGCTTGGTAAAGTTTGCCACAGACATCGGAATAAATCCGAAAACGTTAAAAACGATATCGCTGGGTCAAGGACAAGGACCGGTTGCTACCGATGCTATAAACAAAGCTCTCGTGTCAGGAGAATGGGTGGTGCTGCAGAATTGTCACTTGGCAGAATCCTGGATGGGAGCACTCACCAGAATATGCGACGAAGTCATTATTCCGGCCAATACGCATCAGAAATTCCGGCTCTGGTTAACGAGCTATCCGTCGAAAGCCTTTCCTGTTTCCATACTACAGAATTCCGTCAAAATGACAAACGAGTCTCCAAAAGGTCTTCGGGCCAACCTTCTGCGCAGTTATCTTAGCGATCCCATCTCCAATCCAACCTTCTTTTCCGTAATGTTCTTTCTTTTAAATCGCAGTTATTTTTTTTTAATTTTAGTACTCATTAAATTTCCATTTGCAGGCGTGTAATAAATTCTTCGAATGGCGTCGTCTGCTCTTTTCGATCTGCCTCTTTCACAGTGTAGTTCAAGAAAGAAGAACCTTTGGTCCAATTGGCTGGAATATTCCTTACGAATTCAACGAATCTGATCTGCGGATAAGTCTTATGCAGTTACAAATGTTTCTAAATGATTACGACCAAGTGCCTTTCGAGGCACTACAATACTTGATTGGCGAGTGTAATTACGGTGGTCGCGTTACCGACGACAAAGATCGACGGCTCTTGAACGCCTTGCTTCTAAAGTACATGAATCCGGAAATTTTGGAAAATGCGGATTATTCATTCTCCCCGAGCGGCATTTACCACTTACCTGAAAATCTGGACCACCGCGGCTGCACGGAGTACATTCGAACCTTGCCTTTAACCGAACTTCCTGAAGTCTTCGGGCTGCATCAGAATGCAGATATAACCAAAGACAATCGCGAGTCTATGCTATTACTTGCAGGCGCTTTACTTACCCAATCACAATTAGGTATTACCTTTTATGTAACCCTCACATTTTTTCCAAAATATAGCAAGTGTTATTGTAATACTAAACACATTGTTCTAAATAGGTAGCGAATCTGAAGCGGAAAAAAGCATTGACGATTTGGTATTTGAATTGGCGACCGAAATATTGGAAAAACTACCTGATCCACTTGACGTTGAATATGTTGAAAAGGCATATCCAGTTTTGTATGAAAACAGCATGAATACCGTACTAAGACAAGAAATCATCCGATTCAATAGACTGACTGAGGTTATAAGAAACAGCTTAGTCGATGTAAAAAGAGCAATAAAAGGGCAAATTGTCATGTCGTTAACTTTAGAAGAAGTTTTTAATAGTATGAGTCTGGGACGAGTTCCCGAAGAATGGAAGAGTAAATCATACCCTACTCTAAAGCCGTTGAGTAGCTACATTAATGATCTTCTTCTGAGGATAAATTTTTTTCAAAGTTGGATCGATCACGATGCTCCAGCAGTATTTTGGTTGTCTGGATTTTATTTCACGCAATCTTTTTTGACAGGAGTATTACAAAATTTCGCGCGCAAACACATTATACCAATAGACCATTTGGACTTTGAGTACGAAATAACGCGGTTAGTTGATTTTTAAAAGTGAAAAACGAAAATCTTTTTATTTCTAAAATAATCTGGAACTATTTTTCAGATATGAAACCAACGATGATGTTGAAAAGCTCCCCGAATCAGGAGTGTATGTAAATGGTTTATATTTACAAGGTGCTAGGTGGAATAGAACGACTTTTGAACTCGATGAATGTTTACCGAAAATTATGTTCGATACAGTACCTATAATTTGGCTTAAACCAGGAATCAAGGCAAAGTTTTTACCGGCGCCAGTGTACTATTCGCCTTTGTACAAAACGACTGAGAGGCGTGGCGTTTTAGCAACCACTGGTCATTCATCCAATTTTGTCATGTTTATTTTGCTTCCAACCTCGATAGATTCGACCCACTGGATTTGCCGAGGTGTTGCTTGTTTCTGCCAGCTCGACGATTAAAAAGCGAATACTCTATTCGCATTTTGTATACAGTATTATTTTTTAAAAAGTAGTTCGAATAACTTCAGTTGTAAGAAATAATTCAATTTGTCAGTGTAAAAAAGTCTTTTTAATTAAAAAAAGTATCATGACAATCAATTTTAGATGCATGTTTTTATTTTAATATCAAAGAGGTATGAGAGTGTACACAATTTATAAATAATTATGTATCTATATTACAGTTTTCCAAAATTTTCGTTCAAATTTTATTTTTAAAATATAGGTAATATTCATTCTCTATGCAATTAAAAAGAAGACACTTATAGAAAGTGATATTTTAAAATTTTGTAAAATTAGCTTGAAAAACTCAGGAACCTGTAATGTCGGTATCTCACGTCGCCACAACATTATAATATATATAGGAAAACATTTTTATTGATTTTGAGCGAAGCGATTAAATCGTAAATATTTTGATTGACCGTTATTTGTTTGAATGAAATGTGAATGTATACATACACATTTTTCGAAGCAATGGGAATGGGTATGGTTCGCGTTTGAAATGCCCTATAGCGCCATCTGGATAAAATTGGATCGGCGAGCGGAGCGCGATGTTGCCTGCCTGATCGCCTGATGATCTGATGGCTCGTGTGGGTCGTGGCCCATGATTCGAAGAAAGCAAGAAAGAGAGGAGGACAGAGCGAGGATCCATGATGGGAGAGAGAGAGAGACAGGTATACCGTATTTGTGTATGTGCGGTCCCGATCGTGGCGAACGTCCTCTACTTCCGCTCTCCTTTTTCGTGCTGGTCCGTGCCGTCGACGGCAACGAGACGAAACGACGACTGCTGTGCCGTGCTGCCGTGTCGTCAAGCAGTCAAACAATAATCTCCCACTCTCTCGTCGCTGACTAAAGCTGGAAAAGCCGGCATTACAGGCGAGTGCAAAAATAAAGCAGTAGAAAATCCAAGAAAGAATTTAGACGTCGATGGCTCAACATATAGTTAAACTTCGAAAAAAGTGACTGCACCGAGGCACTTTGGCTATTCTACTCCCTCCCTCGCTATTCACGTATTTACAAACACGTTAGCAGATCAATTTATAAGGTTGAAGTCTGTTGCCGCCGCCACCGCTAGCGCAAGTAAAGCAAAATGCCTAGCTCTTTCGGTTTTATTCTGTGAAGGCGGCTAACCTAACCTCAAAGCTAAGCCATACCCGCATTTTATACATTGCACACGCGCGAGCTGCGAGAATATTCACGAGAGGGAGGGAGATCAACGACGTCGGATCGCGGAGAAAGGGAAAACAGAGAAGTGAGGGAGAGAAAAACAGAGAGGACGTCACGGTCGGGGAGAGAAAAAAGGCTGCGTGAATTCTTAGCGGAAAAAAGGGCGCGCATGGGTCTATGCAGACGAAATAAAGAAAAAGAACGAGAGAGGGAGAAAGGCGAGGGGAAAACACAGGTGAAGTGAGCAAGAAGAAAAAGTTCGCGTCGATGGATCGTTCGAACGTTGTGCCAGCACGCGCTACTCTTTGCTCTGTCACGTGGTAGCCACCCACGTTTCTCGCTGTGTCGCGCACTCGTGTGTGTTTTGTGGGTAAACAAGAAGGAAGGTAGAAAGGAGAAGAGCAGCTCTCGGAAAATCTCCCGAGTTAGTACCGAGCGAACTAGCGTACGCCACGCTTTTACTTCGATTCTGCACGAGCAACGGCAAAGGCAACAACGACGAAGACGGCTTATCCGGAAGATTCTGGGTTTGTACTCTTTTCTCATAGTCCAAACAAGTGCTTTTTTCTATTTATCGTTCTATACCCGTCTCCCTTCCCCTGACTCTCTTTCTCTGTCTCTGGGACTTTCCATCTTTCTTGCTCTCGTGTGCAAACTTGCATTATCGAACTCTCGACTCACACGCGAGAGACTTGGAAGACGAGTGTGCGAAGGAGAATGAGAAAGAATGAAGAAGAGCAGCTCGGCTACTTTTCAGTTCCCTTGTTCATTCTAGCGGCATTTTTTTTCAGACAGCAGTGACGAGGAGACGTAGCCCAACCGTTCCGTAGAGGCTGAGGAAAAAAAACACGACGGAGGCCGGCCATATTACGCGGACGAGATTACATATACATACACTCACACATATGTACACAAGAGCAGTATGAGCTGCATGTGCTGAATTTGCTGTTCTGTCTTCTCTTATTAAGGACACGGGCAGCCCGTTCTCACGAATTTACTAACGTATTGACTAGTTTTTCTTCAATAAATTTTACTAGTGGCTCCTCTTTTTTACTTTGAAGAAAAAAAAGCAAAACAAAGTGTTGCTTTTTTAAGTAGGAAAATAAAGATTAGATTATAAATTAGTGAGATGTCAACGTACACAAGGACACAGGAGAGCGATGCCTGGGCATTGCTAGCTCTCAAGTCTGCACCAGCTAGTCCCTCCAAGATGCAATGGAATCCGGAGACCAAAGTAGCTCCCATAGCCCGATTGGAGGGCAGAGAGTTTGAATATATGGTAAGACAAAGGAGAATCACCATTGGTCGTAATAGCAGTAAAGGAGAAGTCGATGTCAACATGGGTCATTCAAGTTTTATATCAAGAAAACATCTTGAAATATCGTACGACCATCCATACTTTTTTATGACCTGCAATGGGAAAAATGGGGTTTTTATTGATGGAGTCTTTCAACGCAAAGGTGCACCTCCTTTTCAACTGGCAAAGACGTAAGTCAATTTGTATACTAAAATAAATATGGCAAAGTCAAACTATAAATCAATAGCAAAAAATAGTTGTTTGACACTTTTAGTCAAACAGTATCTAATAAAAATAAGTTGATAATTCATGAAAAATATCTTATTAATAAATTAATTTCTAAACTATTGATTAAATAAAATTTAATAATATCATTATACTTTATCTTGAAATGAATATATGACTTAGTTGTACTAGACAGAATAACAAATATTTTTGGAAATATATTAACAGTGTTTAATAACATGTTTCATTTTCAGATGTACATTTAGATTTCCAAGTACAAACATAAGGCTAGTGTTTCAATCATTGGTGGATGAGCAAGAACAAAATGTCAGAATAGCTTCTCCACCAAAACAAAGAGCGCCTTTACCACCATTGCGCATAAATATTCCAGATACTGCTTATAGTAGTCCATTTCCATCACCAACGGGGACAATAAGTGCTGCAAATTCATGTCCAGCAAGTCCACGTTCTGGCCAGGGTAGAAGAAACATATCGGCTGATTTGCAAATGGTTGCAGTTTATGCAGCAGCAGTTGCCAATGACCCACAAAATTCTAATTTGGAGAGGCATGATGCTGTACAAAGTACAAGTAGGCAGATGAGTCCAGAACCTGGAGCAGAACCACGCTATAGGACAGGAGGAGGAGGTGGTGGTGGAGGAGGAGGAGGAACTGGTGGAACTAGTGGTGAGATTCCCAAAATTATTTATAAATTTTTATTTTAAAAACTTTACAGTAAAAGAGAATATTTATTTTTATTTTAGCCAATGGTAGTGCTGCAGCGCCTCACTATAGTCCTCCAAAAGACGATTCAAAACCTCCTTATTCATATGCTCAATTAATTGTTCAAGCAATAGCCTCTGCTCCTGACAAGCAATTAACTTTATCAGGAATTTATTCTTACATAACAAAGAATTATCCTTACTACAGAACAGCTGATAAAGGTTGGCAAAATTCAATTAGGCATAACTTATCGTTAAATCGATATTTTATTAAAGTGCCGAGAAGTCAAGAGGAGCCTGGTAAAGGATCATTTTGGAGGATAGATCCTCAATCAGAAGTAAAACTTATCGAACAAGCATTTAGAAGAAGACGACAACGTGGTGTGCCTTGTTTTCGCGCTCCTTTTGGATTATCTTCAAGGTGCTTATTTTTTTAAATAAATTTGAAATATATAAAAGTATATTATTTATTAACTTTTATATTCATAAGTTTGATAATTAAACATCGTTTTTTAATTTTTTTTAATTAATAGAAGTGCACCGGCGTCTCCATCACATGTAGGCATTAGTGGCTTAATGACGCCCGAATGCCTTAGTAGAGAAGGTTCTCCTGGACCTGAGTCGTATCCAGACAGTTCAGTACCTTCTCCAGCTGGCCAACTAAACAGTCAATCAGCTCCTGGTTCACCTGGTCATCCTTACGTGCCACCCACGCACAAATCACGTTTGATACAACAAGTCACAGTCGTCACTAATGGAGTCAATAATGATTCTAATAGAGATGGTAAAGTTCCATCATCTTTGATATTATGAATTATCATTTTTTTCTTTATTCAGTTGCTTTCGCAAACAGTAATATTTTCTGTTATAAAAGTAAAATTTATATCAAGGAATGCCGTTGCGCTCCGAAAGCAAATATGGAAGAAGCTTGAGGACGACCGCGCTACTATTATAATTTAATTATTATGTTACGATATTTTGCAATTTTTACTGCATTCCTAAATAACTTTTATATTAATTTTAATCTGAGTTATTGTTTATACATTAATCTGAAATGAAAACAAAGTTTTAAGATATTTTGAATTACAAAGAAAGTTTATTTAATTAAGTTCATGAATGAAACCTTTTCATTTACTTTTTTAATTTATTAGCCATAATAAAAATGTATTTTTTATTTTAGATAAGTATTTGCTACCTGGAAGTGTATCCGAAGAGCACGCTTTATCTCCAGCTGGTCAATACAGTCCAGCTCCTGTTATTGTACAAACAAGTTATAATTACAGGTAAATTAAAAAAAGATTTTTAAAAGCTTAATACATTATCACTATCAAACTGCATCTTCAATGTTAATATTTAGATAATTTTTATTAAAGTTGTTACTAACTGAAGTCTATTATAACATTGTACACTGCTTATTTTTTTGCATTTAAATGAATAAAATATAATGAAAAATTAAACTTATTGTAATAAATTACGTGTAAATAAGTATCAACTTTTTAGATTCTTTGTTTAATTTAATCTTTTCAGGGTCGATATTGCAATAATTTGTGAATAAATAATCAGTGCGTAAAAGACATTATCTTGTTAGAAAAAAATAGCCCCCGAAGGGTTAAATGAAAGTGGCATTTAATTAAAAATATTTAGTAATTAAATAAGCTTGCCTTGTTATGTATATGATATTGAAAAATAAAAATATGTATAATATTCTGAAAATTTTCAGTGGAAGCTTTATGAGTCCTGACGCAGGCGTTGGGGTGAGCAAGCGAGCTCACGAAGAACCGGACAGTTCGCCGGGTTCTCCGGCGCCGTTAGCCATTGTAGAGAGTCCAGAACCGCCCGAACAACAGCAGCAGCACCAGTCGAAACGCCAACGTGTGCATGAAACTGATGATCACTGAATATACTGAATCTGCGTAGTGTGCGCTAGCCTCTTCAAAACCTTTAATTTTTTTGTATGTAGGATAACGCTGTTTTATCGCATTCACCTGAATCGCCAAATGTTCTCGTTCACACCTCCCTGTATACTTTCGCATCCAACACATTCATCGCTATATCAATATGAATTGCTGCTTCGGGAGATAGGAGGAACAGAGAATTATATAGATAAGTTTCGAGCGTCCCAGTGTCCGAAAATGTTATATGTTCGCTTGACTTGTTGCTTTCCGTGGAACGGTCCATTATTAGCGTCACCAGTTGCGAATTTAAAGAACAAGAAAGATAAACAGAATAATGGGTGAAAAGAGAAACTGTGGAAGAGGATAATGTGGAAAATATTTATATTTATTTGAGAAAAATATTAATATGAGGTTATTTTTGTCGCTTGAAAAGCGCAATTTCTTATCCATTTATTTTTACTTCATCTACTGCTTCAATGATTTTCGAATTTTTTGAAAGCAGTTAGACAAAAGATGCGTTATTAATATATGAATTATAATTTCTAATAGATTGGTCTTTATAAAATTGTTCTTTTTCATTTTCTAGACCGGCTTTAAAATATTTTATTTAGCTAGGGTTATAAACTTTTTGAAACAGAGAAATTTATGGAAAAGTGATATATTTTGTTTTTATTATTTTTTATAAAAAAGTAAAAAAATCTGATAAAACACAAACTAGCAATTTTTCAAAAAAATTTCTTACCAGGAATGTTACCGGCCAATATTCTCATAACGTGCCTGTCCAAACAAGAGAGCGAGAGAATGGGAGAGTAAGAGTGTAGGATTGACTCACTATATTTGTTACCAAAAAGAAGCAATTCATTCAAATGTGTAATATGTACTTGTCCGAGTCTTAGAATCAATAAATATTATAAAATGACAAGTTGACCTGAGATTTCCTGTTACAGGATCCGCAAACGCATTGTATGAAAAAAAATTCAATTAAAAAACCTGTCTAAAGATATTAAAAATTTATAAATGGATTCAACGAACGAAAATTCTTGTTGATAAGGGCGCATGAAACAATTCTTTCATGAGTTGCGAATCTTTCAATCATTAAAGACAGTGACACAATAGTAGTGGTGAATTAGAAATAACAAAACAAGTGTGTAATTTTTAGCAATAATGTTTAAAAACTCGACGCATATAGAGAAATAGATTATCTTTTAAAGAATCTTAATTGTTATCTTAGAAAAAAAAGTCCGACGCTTCTGCATCTCAGAACTCCCCTCGTCTGTTTTTTTTTTTTATCAATTTATCGCTTCGCAATCTGATTTTCATATATATTATAATGTATGTTTATACGTTTGCTTCATTCACTAATACGAGGAGTTTCGAAAGTTCTTTCATAATGCGGCTTTAAAGAGACATGGTCCGCATATGCGAGAAAAATTACATAATAAACAGCACGAGAGAGAAAGGGGGAGCGAGAAAGAGAGAAATGAAAGAAGAGTAGTCAGTACAATGACTACAAATAAAACAAAAAGTGATATTGCATAGTTGTTATTCGTTTATGGAACGTCAGTCAGGATCATCCCTTTCCGAGCCTGAGCTTATAATTTTGCACCAAAGTTTTTGACCTTTGTTCCAACGACTCTATTGGAAAAATAAATGTACTATATACATAGTTCTAAAGGTGTACACATTAGCATTACACGTATTCGTATAAACAAAATACATATAAAGATATATATATATATAAAATATATATTACTTATAAATATTATGTTGAAAATAGGGACTTCCGTCTCTACATTCGCGTCCTTTTTCTAAGTGATCAACCGATAGCTTTTGGTGAAGTTCATAAAAATTTGTGTAAAAAGTTCAAGAAAAATAAACAAAAGAATCATTAGATTTAAATTGAAAATTTTGAACTATAGGTTTAAAATATTTTATGGATAGAAATATTTCAAAATTTTGAAAATGACGTTTAAGGCTTTTGAAGCTTACACGACTTCTTACGAATTTCATCCAAATCTTCTCGCAAAGAAGAAGGTACATGTGGTTTAACCAAAGTAGCTTTACTTACCGGTGTATAAAAAAATTATGTGTGAAATGAAAATTATTTTTTTAGATTTTTAAAGCATTTGAAAAGTGTTTAGCGATTTATATGTTTCAAGCTGTAATCAATTGTAAATTACTGTTTTAGAATTAATGTTGTTTAATCGAAATTTCAAGATGAATGGAAAATTTCATGTTATCAAAGTATTAGCAACCTAAAAACCAATTTCTTTATATTATCTGCAAGTACGCTCTTACGTGTTTTATTTTAAAAGAAAGTGATATTTACTAACATGTCAAATGTAAAACTAGTATTTAGCTTCTCCATGATATCCTGAATGACGTGATACCTCATTACATAAATTCAGAAAATAAAAAAAAAATGATGCTTAGAACAATGTGAGTTATGGAGGCAAAAGCATATAAAGGACAAACAGAAATAAGAAGTGCGTGTGTTTGTATGAGTGCAACGAGAAATTGCGCGAGAGAGGGAAAAGAAATAAAACAAAATTATATAATGCCAAGCGATCTCTATTTTTATCACAAAGGAAGAGAAGGCGCTTGTAAAAAGCGGGAAAATACAGAATAAATCGACGACGATAAACAATGCGTCGTGGAGCGATCTGCTTAAGATCGATAGCTTTACATTTTCCGTTAGAAAACAATTATATAATTGTCAACTAATGAACTTAGTCTACAACGAAAAAAGAAATTTTCGAGTTATTTATGTTTTTAAGTTTGAAATATTATGTTTTGTAAATAATTAAACAGAATTATTTTAAGAAATTAATCTACAGGCGGCGTGCTTCTGAAAATTTATTGCGGGTATAAATTGTCATTTAATTAAACTACCATACTGTTAAAATTTAATTTTTGTTTAAGAAATTGTAAAAATTATATGATAAGATATTTTAACTGCAACTATTATTTAAGAGCATTTACTGTTTAATTATTTACATCTCAGTTCTTTTAGTATAGTTTCTGCTTAATTGTATAACAAAATTAAGAAAAAATTCAAAGCTTATTATATATTTGTTTTGATATTAAAACATGCATATATTTAATTGAAAAAAGATCATCAGTTGAAGGTGGTACGAAAAAAAATCGCGTTGAGCACCTTATAAAAGCAAGTATTAATCGAGTACTTGACCCATTGTGATTGATATCTTTGCGATATTTGCGGAAATCGATAATAATTGTGAACGTACAATAAGTCCGTAAACGCGAGATGAAATCGGCAGGTCGAGATGCGGTTGTTGACTTTTTTGGAGAACTTATCTGTTTGAAAAATTGAAATCACAAAAATGATTCTCTTTGATCAAAATGGCAAGTGATCGGATTTAATATGAAATCGATCGATATAAATATATATATATAACCCTTGGCTGTTTTCAAAAGAGGATGAGCATGCTTAATATTTTGTAAAAAGAGAAAGATTGAGCTCTTTGAGAGAGACAAATAACGAATACGAAAGAAAATCAACGTTGCGAGCACAAAAGAAAGAATTTAGAGATTGTGAGAGTGACGAAGCTGGAAATAATTTATAGGCTTTAGGATTGAATTTCGAAGAAGAAATATATTTAGATTCCTAATAATCGATAATCCTCGTACGTCTCTGTTCGACACAAATCCTCTGTGTTTCATCATTTCTCCCCAGTACCTAGAGAAACAACACGTCACTTACTTGTCGCTAATAAAATTTATTAAACGTTCGTGTGTCTTGTTTGTCATTTAACCCATTACTTTCACTCTCACGTTCCCACGTTCATTTAAGAAATGCCCAAAATCTCGTCAAATGTGTAAAAAAAAAAAAACAAAATGAAAGCAAGCATCGAGGGCGAGTCGAAGTTAATCTAGGAATCAGGACTTAAGGGGTGCAGTAAACACAAAGCTTCGCGTCTGGAATTAAGAGTAGTCCGAAGCGAAGCAAGTTGGGCAGGGAGAGAGAGAGAGAGAGAGCAGGTCGAGCTCGTGGCGCGCGAGAGCTGCATCGATTATCAGGATTTATTTGCGGTTAGAACGAGAGAAGTCCGCGTGTCAGGTTGACCGCAGAGAGTTATGGGGCCGCAAAAGCCTGCGGACGCCGCGCGCCGGCTTAAATTTTCAACGAGGGAAACGCTTTCGCCTCTCCGCGGCTTTGCCGCCCGCCCCCCTCCGCCGATATAACTCTAATATCATAACGCGGCGGAACCTTCGAAATTATGCGCGATTAAATTTTCTGACGGCGAAATTCAATTAATCCGCCGCTCAAGTCGGGGAAATTCGCGGATTCGCCGGAGCTATTTCCAGAATTCGAGTTTGCGGATCCAGCGCGCGCGTGCAAGCCCCACGCTGCAATTCAATAAATTCCCGGGCCCGATCAATGCCCCGCCAGAAATTGCGAGCGCACGACTCTCTCTCTCTCTCTCTCTCTCTTGTGTTTTCTCGCACTTCTCTCTCTCTCTCCGCTGACCGCCCCCTCGATGGATATTTCATTATTGCAAGTCTCATATTGCCGTCGACGTCGAGTCAGCTCCTCAACCTCGTGGTCTTCAACCAGAATTCAATTTCGAACGCTGCTTTCGCCGCACCCTCTGCGAAAACCCGAAGCCAACGCGCTCTCGCCTCTCGCGCCTGCACGCTTTGTTTTCCTTCTTTTTCGAGTTTCGATGCCAAAGGTTCGTATAAATCAGCTTGCTCGCTAAAAAATACCTTTTGTTTTCTAAATTAAAGGAGATTGATTCTTGTGCAGTATATTCCATTGTGTCTGAAGGAATTACTTTTTGCGGCATTAACATTTCGAAATTGTTAACTCCATTTGAAAATTTAAACATTTATTATGCCACCTGCACGTGAATTTCGCTTAAAAGCGCTACTTTCCGATTGTAATCCGGCGGAACGACATTTTTCGAATTCACCTAACGATATCCGAATTTTTGGAATCGTCCTATTTTTTTATTCAAATAAAAGCGCACAAAAATTTTGACAAAGGATAGTTCCGGGAATAAGAGACTGAAGTGAAGAGCAGAGCTATACGTGTATTAGAGCTATGTGCGCCCGGGGGAGAGCAAGACAAACCAGCTTCGTTTTGCTCTCTCTCTCTCGCCGTTCCTGCTCTGTTTAATTCGACAGGTGAAAAGCGTTTAATATTTAATGGCAACCCGGCCCCGACCCCCCTCCTGCCGCCCGCCCGCGCGCGCGGGGCTCATCCTACAATTTACGAGATCTGAGAATATATATCGTGCGAATTCGCGCGTCACTCGCGCGACTCGTTCGACCGGCTAAAACTTGCACGAGGCAGCTGCAGTGCAGCGGCCCTTTTTTTTCCTCGTTCGTTATTTCGCAGCGCGCGGCGAGCTTGGTTTTCTTGGAAAATTGATTGGCGGCGGCAGGAACAACGCGTCCAGTCGCGAAAGGGTCAAAGAGCAGAGAGAGCCATGTAAGCGAGAGAGAGAGAGAGAGAGAGAGAAAGCCGAGACAGAAAGGGGCCAAGAGAAGTTGCTGCCTGGCTCTCGGTTCGACCGCGAAGGATCGATAAATACCTATATAACCGCGCGAAAATTAGGACGCCAAGCGCGCGCGAGGAGGCGACTTCTTTATACACGCCGCGCCGCCGGTATTAGCATAATGAGCTCGTTCACCTCGCCTGTTTACATCACCCCCCCCCCTTCCGCCTTCCATTGTTGCTCGATTTTCGTCGATAATTGCGAGAGCGCGCGCCGCGCCGTCCTCCTTCTTTTTTTTGTTTGTTGCCGGGAAAACAGCTCCTCGTAAAATTGGAATTCCTTTGGAAATTCCGGCAGCGGGCGAAGATAGACGCTCGGCGCGACTCCGCTGTGTACCTGTATATGTATATACGGAGGAGCCGCGCGACGTCTAGCGCGAAATTATCGCCGTCGCCGTCGGTACTTTCAATATTTAGAAGGCGGGCGCGAGGGCCGCATTCGAACTCGCGGCGAAGAATGGAATCGGGCCCGATGAGAAAAGAGAGCGGCCGAGACTTGAAAGCGGCGCGTAACAGGTGAGCAAGCAAGAGCAAAAGAGCAGGAGCTAAGGGAAGAAAGGGGTGGCGGTACTCGAATGGCAAATCGATTTCGGTGGCTGGTGAAAAATAGTCGCGCGTTTCCCTTCCCCACCTCCTCCTCGGGGGAGAAAAATATTCCCATTAGGCGAAAAATAGCTCTCCGCAGCCGGCGGGCCGCCGCGCGAGTCGTCTCTGCTACCTCACCGCTGAATTAGCCGTATTAAAACGCGAAAAAAGCCGCGAAGTCGAATCGCGGCGCCCCTTTTCTCCACGGCGCGCATTACACTTAATTCATTAACTCCGCGGGCGGTTTTCCTCCGCGCTCTCTCGCGCTAAATCCCGACGCGCGAGAGAGCCTCCGCGAGCTGATAATTATTTAGCTGGCAAACTTTGACGCAGAGCATGTAAATACGCATAAATAATGGGTGCGCGTCGCTCGAGCGAAGAGAGAGAGAGAGAGAGCGAGAGCCCCGGAGAAAGGGGTCGGGGAGCAACGCGAGAGCGCGCGTCGCGTGGGAAAGTTTTTAATTAAAAAATTACTCCCTCGTTCCGGGGGCCGCCCCCGCCCCCTCCTCCCGCGAGCGCGCGCGCGCGCATCTATGTTTAGATGTATATACACACATGCAGCGTTTATTAATGGAACGACGGTAAAACGAGCGGTCGAACGCTGCGGAATGCGCGTCGTGCGCTTTCTTCCTTTTTGTCCTCCGTCGCCCGCCGCTTGATCTCTCGTATATTTACGTATATATAATAAATTCGTTCCACTTTTTCGGCCGCTCGCCTGATAACCGGAGCCTTCGAGGAGTTTAATTAATGCAGGCGAACGTCTCTTTGCCGTCAAAGCGAATATATATCTGATGGCAGCAGCCGAGCCGAGGCAACAGAATGCATTCGCGCGCGTTTGATACGCGCGCCGCTCTGTATGGGCGAATGCGCGACTCGAGCATATAATACTATGTAGGTCGCCCTCTCTCTCTCTCTCTCTGCATCTGAGGGGATCGAGAGAGCTCCGCGCTCCGGCGAGCGAGGCGTCTTGCTTTCATCAGGGATTACTCGATCGTCAATTTCGGGGGCTTTTGCCTGCTTCTATTAGTTGCATTACGACCGCCGGGTATATGTATTTTGCAGCTTGACTCTTCGCGCCGAGTATATTTCTGCCGTTAATTAAAGAAAGCTTTTTAGCGTAAATCGGGTTTTTGTATTTGAAGAAAGAAGCTTTCAGGATATTATACAGTGCTTTATTTAAATTAACAATTGGGTTTTATCGAATATTTTCCAATTTTTAAAAGGTAGGAGAGTTTTCGAGCTAAAGAATGGCACGACTTTTATGACGGGGCTGAGAAAACTTTTTTGTTGCTGCAAACAATGTTCAGGATTCGAGGGTGACGTTAATCAAAGTTTGTACTAAAAAAAAAAAAAAAAGAGAAACTGAAAATTTTCCAGAAAAATAATGAAAAAAGTATTTCGGCGAACGGTCGAGAGGCTTAAAGTCACACCGCGTAAGTTGAAAAATGTTCTAAGAAAGTGCAGAGCGCAGGATTTTTAGGAATTCCTTATGTAGGCACTTTAGTTTCAACTTTTCGCTCAAACTCTCCCAAACTCGTATTTGCATTTCCTCCCCCCCCCGCGAACCTCGCCGCTTTTACTCCGTTATAACGAAATCAAGCCTAATTAGGCTTTTCAAAGTCGAGCATTATTATTATACATCGGGAATATTATAAATTTCGTCGAATCCCCTCCGAAGTATCTGTCGATATATATCCGAGCCTTTTCGCCGCGACAGCGGCAGTTCGATTCGACAGACGGTTCTGGCAGGCCGCGAAAAAATCCCTCTCCCATTTCACTCTCCTGCCTTTGCGTCCTTTATCGCGAGCCGGTATATACGACTCCATCTTCTCCCCCCCCCCCCTCCTTTTTTCGCCTCGCAAGCAATAAGTGATTTTCGGTCTACAGTTGAGCGACTTTCATCGTCCCTTTTTTTCTCTTTCTCTCTCGTTCTCTCTCTCCGTACTTAAGAGAAAAACGTGGGAAAGAACCAGCTGCCACTGCCGCCGCCGCCGCCGCGTTGGAATTTTCTTTTTATACACCCTTCGTCTGGGCAGATGAATTTTTCGAGTTACCCTTAAAAGCCTTTTTACAGCTCGGCACAATTGAGATTTCGCGTTCCAAATGAAATATTTAACTAACCGATCGATCATTCCGCGAGAGACAGAAAGCTTGTACTTTTATGCGGCAGCCGCCGCGCGTTGCGAAAAAGCGAGAAAGGCGCGCGTGTATCGCTTTGTGCTCGCATAATGCTTTCGCCGGGGCGCGACGACGATCTTTTTGAGCGAGAGCGCGGAAAAAAAAAGAAAATCTAACCGAGGCCCTCTCTCCCCGCGCGTTGCACTCTGCGGGCACCGCACTCGACTCGCGCGGCGGCGGTGCTTCCCCGCGCACTTTATCAGTGCTCTCCGTTAATGAAAGCGGAGAAAATGGCTTTTCAGAGTCGCGCTCGCGCGAGCGCCGACTCACTTTCAATTCCTGGCCCAATGGAAATCTCTCGCTGTGCCCTTTCGCCCCCCTTGCCATCAGCATCGCGATGGAGCAGCTCCGGGAAAATGGACCGGCCTTATTTACGCGAGGCGCGCGCAAGAATTTTTTTTTTCACCTATATACAGTGAATCTGAAAAGCTACGAGCTGCATTTCCGCTTTTCGCTGGCTGGAAAGCCTCTGCAGCTCGAGCAAAAGAAAGAGAGAGAAAGGAGATTTTTATCGGGAACAAAGAAAGTCCAGGGGAGGGGGGGGGCGAAGTGTCAACGGCAAAGCAAAGCCTCTAAGCGATCGCCTTTCGCGTTTTTCGGCCCGATGCAGCCGCTCTCGGCGCGGGAACTACTTTAAGTAGTGCGAGTCAGACTCGGAGTCCGCTCGATAACCAGCGAGCCGCGCGGTAATTCGCTTTATTCGCGCGGGGCGCACAAACCGCCTCGTCCGTTTTTATGCTCTTCTTCTTATTCCCGCGCTCTCTCGCTCTTTTTGTCCTCCGCTGTTTATTTTTCGCTCTCCTGACGTTATGCAGAAGGTATATTGTGAACTCGCTGTGTGTGTTTTGCAAAAAAAAAACTTTTCGTTCCCTCGCGTCGTTTAAATTAATAAAACCCGCTTTTTTAATTAAATTCGATTGCATGGATCGGAGAGCGATAAATAATAAACTTGGTAAAAGGGGATGTTTTTCCGCTAGAAAAATGCTTGTTTAACTGAAAGTAATGCGCAAAAATAGCCGTGCAACTTTGTCGATAAATGTTCCGAATATACGCTCTCGTTATTATGCACCAGTTGACAAAAATAGTTTAGACGAAACCCCGCGAGCTTCGCAGCGTCAAATTTATATATTTATAAAAGATTCATTCCAAACCCGCGACGGATAAATCGAGTGTAATTTCTAAAACCATGACGGCACAATTATCGAGTGAAAGGACGGCACAGACGCGAGGCTGGAATAACGTTATACGTGCGAATCGAGCGTCGCGTCCGCCTCAATCGGGCCGCGAAATTCGATTAGCCCCGGAATTTTGCGCGCGGCGGCGGCCCGAATCCCCATCGGAGTCATCGCCGCATGCAGCAGAAGCGCCTTGTTTTCGCCCGATCAATTGCACTTTTACAGCCGAGCGCAAACAATTTATTATTCAAGCGGCTTTGATCGGAGAGAGCCGTTCCACATATCCGTCCCGCCGCGGCTAAATAATTGCCGTAGAAACGAGCGAAATTGAATGGGGGGGGGGGGGGGGCGGGGCGGACGCAGGTAAGGACCCGAGTCGGGACATTTC
>JAWWEO010000001.1:3710785-3756439 GCA_035582975.1 Ormyrus labotus | reverse complement strand
CCCCCCCCCCCCCCCCCCCCCCCCCCCCCCCCCCCCCCCCCCCCCCCCCCCCCCCCCCCCCCCCCCCCCCCACGCAGGTAAGGACACGAGTCGGGACATTTCGCGCGCATATTTCCCCCGAGTCTGACACTGCAATACGCGCGGCGGCCGCGGGGAGAACCAGAGGATCTGGATAGCGGCTTATCGGGAATCGTTTCTCCGGCCTCGTTTTAATGGAGAGATGTGCGTGCGCGGGGCGGAGGCGAAGAAGGCGTTTTCAATGCGTTCGGCTGTAAAACTAGATTAATCGGAGAGTTAAGGCCCGGAGAGTTTCGGGCGGACCGCTCGGACGTATTCCCCTCGTTAGCCGAGAGTCACGTACGATCGGCTCTCCTGGAGCAATTCTTGATTCGATTTAACGCTCTCCCCCCCCGGTGACGCTCGTTATTAAGAAGCTGCGGGCACTACCTGCCGCAAAAACAAAGCGAGGAGGGGAGAGAGAGACGCCGGTTCTCGGTTCAAAGGCTGCGACGACGACGAAGTGCGCGCGCGGTAGAGTGCGCCGCCGCCATTTGTCTACGTGACAAATTGCCAGTCGCAATTAGTTACAGCGGAGTTTCAGACCGGATGGCCCCGGCGTGAGCGCACGCCTGCGCCGTAGCACCAGCCGAGCCGAGAGCCCGGTGGTGGTGCTTTGTTGGCTCTCGGAATTCGACTCGTCGCGCGAGACAGCAGCGAGCGCGCGCGTTTCTTTTCGATATTGCGCTGAATTTCAATTTCGATCAAAAAACTCTCTCTCTCTCTCTCGCGAGAGGACAAAAACAAAAAAGAGAATCTCCGCCGCGTCGAGCGGGGAAAGGAGAACGAATTGAAAGCGGGGCGCGTGATAAAGGTCGGAAAGTCGGCCGCGCGCGTCAGAGAGCAGAAAGAGAGAGCGATTGGAAGATTACGCCTACTCCGGTCTTTCTACGAAGGAACGAAGGGGGGAAAGGGCTTTGATGGCCGAGAGCGAAAGAGAAAGAGAGAGAGAGAAGACCTCCATTACCGACATCCTCATTAAACAGACTCCAGACTCCGAACGTGTCGGCGCGACTTACGGCTCTCTCTCTCTCTTACTCTCGGTGCTCCGGCGGTGACGCTCGTTTCTTTTCCTTTTTATCAGCGGCTCTCTCCCTCTCGAAATCTTTCTCTCGCTCCCGTCGCCCGTTCGCCTCGATCGAGCGTGTTCGACTGTCTTTTCTACGCCGTACGAACGGCAGGCTATATATACAAGCGAATTTTCCGGTTGAGATTAAAGCCCAACAACAATATCGCGGCGGTATACGCGGGATATGAAAAAGAAGGATAAGGGCCGCGTGGAGGGGAACAGCGAATTAATTTCCAAGTGTTTCCACGTGTATATATAGAGGCGAACAAGCAAATTGGTGAATATTTCATGAGAGAGCAACTCGAGGGGGGGGGGTGAGGGGAGAGTTAAAACGCATAAAGAAAGGGCCGCGCCGTCGCCGCATGCCGCGCGACTTTATTGCTTTATCGATAAGCGTTTGGGAAATTCGCATATTGAATATAGCCGGGATGCGGCCGCGGCGGCGGCGGCGGCGGCGGCGTCGTAGTCGCCCGAGCTATACGAGACAAGTTCATTAATACCGCGGGAACGGCGGCGGTTCGCGCGCGCGTCCGGCGTGCGGAGCTTCCCGCAGCAGCACCCTTTTGTCGGGGCGCAGGAAAACCGAAAGAAAGGATTTAATGAACGTTGCGGTCACCGCGCGGAGTATTCCCCCGGCTGTCCCGGCTTTTTTTTTTTTCTTTTTTTTTTTTTTCGTTCGTTCGCCGTCGCAGCGGGATTTTGCAAAAGTTGCGTTTTATTGCTTTATGAGTTTGCTGAACTTTAATCGGCTTTAGTCGGCGAATTAAATGATGAGAATGAAAAAAGTTTGAGCCGCGGGAAAATTTTCTCCCGTTTTCTCAATTTTCGCTTTAATGACTGGATATTACGAGGCGCTCGAAAATGATAAACCGAAATCGACCGGCGAGCTATCTTTTTCAATCTCGGCCCTTTCCAAGTGGAAATTTGCAAGACAAAGGGCCCCTCAACCGTGGGCTATTTCGAAGTATAGCTTTTGAAGACGAGTCAATCTCGAAACTGGCTTGGATTTAAAAAATCTTCAATGTAAAACAATGTATCAATTTCGTATAAAGAAAACTATAACTTCAATTCTTTTACCTGAATGTTTCATACACGGAGAAAAAGTCTCAGTAAAAATTGCTACACTATTTAGAAAAGCGAGCACAGACTG
Organism: Ormyrus labotus; assembly: GCA_035582975.1. Lineage (NCBI taxonomy): Eukaryota > Metazoa > Arthropoda > Insecta > Hymenoptera > Ormyridae > Ormyrus > Ormyrus labotus. Next base: position 3,754,163 of record JAWWEO010000001.1, on the reverse strand, counting down.
CCAAAACCCAAAAAATTACCATGCTTTTTAGTAAAATTTAATGAAATTTTAGTAAAAATTCGTGTAATTTTATTAAATTTTCTTGAAATTTCAGTAAAATTTACTAAAAAGTTTGGTAATTTTTTGGGTTTTGGCAGTCTGTCCTTGCACTTCCAGAAAATTTAGTAATTGTTATTGAAATATTTGTAATTTTTACTGACACATTTCTCTCCGTGTATCAATTTATTTTTTATCCGGGCTGTTTTGAAAATATAGGTCGCAATGGAATTTTTAATCCGAGCCCGTAATCTTTCTATTAAAGCGGCGATGATTGATAATACACGAGACAAAACTACAACAGAGATTTTTAACGCCTAAATGCATCATCGACCGAGAAGCAGTCCGGATGATTGAACGCTAAAACACCACACGGCTTTAATTAAGGATCCGTTTTGCGGTCGGCATATACCACTTGATATTTGTCCGTCCCCGCGTCTCTCTCCGGAGCGGCCTCGCCTCTCCCCTTTCTCTCTGCCCCTGCAAATTTAAGTCTAATTGCCCGTCCGCAACTTTGAAACGCTGCGCTGCTCGGTTTCTATTCAAACTTCAGCCGGTGCCTCGTCCGCTGCGGTAAAAACTGACGGTGCCGCCCGATCGGCTCTCTGGGCTTTTTCGACGACGCTCTGGAAACGCTAATCGACGCGCTCGAGGTTTATTTCGAGAACGGTTATATTCGCAGTCCCGTTGTTAGCGGACCTAATTTTGCGACAAGCGCTCGAATATGACGAGAAATATAAGTATGGCGGCTTAACGGAATTAGGGAGTTTAATTAGAAATCGAAGTTGAAGCCTCCGTCAAAGTGGGGAAGTTCGCCAGTCCCTACGTATCCTCCTTGGCCGAAGTTCAACCCAAGGAAAACTGAAGTTTAGCCCCGGAAGCGAGTATATATATATATATAGTCTAAAACTCCTGATCCGAATGCAACAATCGTCATTTTCGCCCTTAAGCATCCAGAGAGGACTAGTTGGCTGCCAGAGGGGAAGGGGGGGGGAGGGGGTGGAGGGGGTCCAGCCCCGCGTAAATAACAAGGAATCCCGTAGCTTACGGCAGTTGGCATCGGAACGATTCCGGCGCTGAATATAAGGGGCTCGCGGCTTTCGAGTTTGAATACATTTGCGCGCGCACAGAGGCTCCTTACATCTTCAAGTCGGCATTCAGCGAGGCACCGGGGCTATAGTATCGGCAAGAGCTGCTGCTGCTGCTGCTGCCGTCGCGCTCCCGTTGCGGCAGAGGATTAGAGGAACACGAGTAGCATTTGCTCTTGCGGGGTTGCGGGACAGAGACGGATGAGAAGCTTTTGAACAAACGAGCGGGAGGGAGGGAGAGTGAGAGAGAGAGAGAGAGTGAGCGCCCGGCAAGGAGAGGAAGACGGAAATTACGATCTAACTGCCGCTGACTCGCCGCCAGTGACCAAACACTCGGCTTATCTATATATTTCTATTTCCGCTTCCGCGGCGAAAGCAGAGAGCAGCAGCGGCAGCAGCAGCTGAGCCATCAGGTCAAAGATATTATACCTCTCGCGTCGGAGCCGCGTTTCCATTTCCATTTCGATATATTTAAATAAACTTTCGAACAACCCGCGCCGCGCCGCGGACTTGCGGACGCCGCGGTTCGGGTTATATCAGCGGCGTGGGAGAGAGGCCGTTGTTATAACGGCCGCGTTCGCACCGTGTGCCGCCTAATTTTCTAATTGACGACTGATCGAACGGGCAGCGGCGGCGGCGGTAGCGGCAGGCTCCGCTCGAATAGCCGCTTTTCCTACCGACTATTACCTCAATCCCTATAATAGACATAGCTCTCAACGATAATACGCCGACGAGCTCTTCATCCGATAAGCACGTAATAACCCACGCGGCTGAAAGTCTGACTGCTCTCGGTCGGATATATATATGTATATATATATATCTCGGGGGATTGATTAAAACTTCTCATATTAATTAAAATTCGGTGCATTGTGCGCGCACACGCTGCGTCTGTGCCTGAACTTTGAACGCCGCGCAACAAAGTATAAAGTTATCGATTCTCGCACTTTCTCTCTCTCTCTCTCCACGCAGCTGGCGTGTATATACGTGTGTCGGCGTGGGCCAGTGCTTTCGCAATTTTTTTTTTTTTCAAGCAGCGTGATTTCTAGCGCTCGGCCTCTCTCTCTCCCTTTCTGTCTCTCTCCCTCTCTCTCTGCATCGGCTCGCTGATGGATTGCTTATTAAAAAATAAAAATTTTCGAAATAGCTCGCGAGGCTCCGAGAGGCAGCGGCAGCGGCAGCCGCGAACGGCTGAAAGGATTAAAGTGCACATAGAGTCGCGGGCGGCCGCGCGCTCCGGTAACCGGCAAAAATTTCATCTATCTGTCCGCGGGCTTGGCCGAGAGAGAAAAAAAGCACAGCCAGATTTCGGGACCCGGGACGAGCTAATGCGAAATCCGAGGGCGCATTGAAAACGTTATAATATATATTATCGTCGGTACACAAATCGCGGAGACGGATAAGCTGCGCGCGCGGTGCAGTTCCCACTTTGCCGGGCGTTAAAACAGCTGCGTGCTTATTAAGTCGTCGCGGAAAAAGAGGGCGAAATTAACGGAAACGGACCCCGGGGAAAGCGGAGGCGCGGAATAATTGAGGCTCGACCATTAGGTGGGGCTGCTGCTGCTGCTGCTGCGCTCGGCCAGTCGACGGTCCCCACGGGGAATAGACGCGCACACGGGAAGGAGCTCGCGTGCAGGAAAGAGGAGCTGCTGCAGCCTCTCGGCATTTAATAAACAAACACCTTCGACTCGGTGGAGGCGAGAGAGCGGGGACGCGCGCGACAACGGCCCAGGAAGAAGGAGTCTCGCAGCTCGCGTTTAAAATCCCAAATGAAGATGTTTCGCCGGCGAAGGGAGATTGGGGGTGGGGGGGAGGGGGGGAGGGATACGGGGGCTCCGCTGGCGCAATATCGGAAGAAAGCTCGGAATGTAAAAAAGCGTCGCTGCTGAGCGCCGTGGCGGGGGGAGGGAGCCGCGAGGGGGGCGATGCGGTAGGGTAGAGAGGGAGGGAGCTTGCGCAAGCTTCGACCCGAGCGGCGGCGGCGGCGGTGGCGGCTGCCTGGCGCTGCATCAGAGAGCCTCCAGCCGCCGAGAGCGAGCTTTCGCCGTCCCTCTCCCTCGCTCTCTCTCTCTCTCTCTCGCGAGCGAGCGACACAATAGAGAGCGCGAGCGCGAGCACGCGAGCAGCAGCAGCAGCCAGCAGCGGCAGCAGCTTTTTTCCTCAGTCGGCGCCGCAGCTGCCAGCGAGGACGGTCACCGGCCACCGATGAGTCCGCGCAGCGCCGCCGAGCCGCCAGTCGCCTTTGTTCAGCGCCACGCGACAGGACCCACCGAGCACGCAGGTGAGAGACCGAAGCGAGAATACGTCGGCGGCTGTCGCCCGGAGCAACCTAATTAAAGCTCGCGCTGCGGACCGAGAGCTTTAACTTTAACGCGGCTCTCTCTCTCTCTCTCACTCTCTCGCGCCTGGCGGAACGAACAAATTGCTTCGCGTAAATTGCACGTGCCGCCGCTGCTCCTCCTTGCAGAGTACACAGTCTCCGCTGCGATAACGGAATGCATTAAAGGTAGGGATATCGCTCGGCCGACAAAGTTGCGCGCGAGAGCTCTCAATCAAGCCCCCGGAGCATGCATTTTTTACGGCTTAATACCGTGCGCGCCGGCTGCCTTCTCTCCCCCGCGAGCGGCAGCGATTTTGAAATATAGAAGAGAAGAGGGGGCGGCGAGCCGAGAGGGAAAATACGTGTGCTCTCTCGCGCGACTCTCCGAGTGTCGCCTCTAACCTTCGCGTAATTCGGCGGCGCCGCGGAGCCGTAATCACTGTTCGCTCGTTAATTAATCGGATTGAATTTAGATCCGGCGCTGCTCCGGGCCACTCGGTGCGGATTCTGGCGCCAACTATTAATCCGCGCTCGCCTCCCTCCCTCCCTCCCCGCGCCTCCCCCTCGGTGTGCAGTCGCGGGCTCGTTCCCCGTCCTCTCGGCTTTGAAATTCCGAGGGTGGGAAGAGGGAGGCAGAGAGAGACAGAGCCCGAGGTGTCCCATGGTAATTGTTACACGTTCGCGCCGATCCGTCGAGGCGATGAAATTTTCACCCTCTCCCCCGTCCCCTCCTCCATCCCCCGGCGACTGCACGCCTCGTGCGCCTCGAGAGTTCAGCTGCCAGGCGGCATTGTTCCATATCTCTCGGCACGACTCTCTCTCCGCTGGTCTTATCTCCGCCATTCGCAGATGTATAATTCGCTGGTAAATTGGCCCTCTTGTCCAGCGAGTTACCGCGTTTTCCCGAATTTTCCCGCCGGGGTACTACTCTCGCGGCGAGAGGCCGCGTCGAGGACCGCGTAAAAAAAATATAATTCCACTCGAGTCGGAGGGGGTGAGCGCGCGGGGGGGGGGGCGAATTGTTGACGCAGGCGGGCACAATCACGTACCTCCATCCGGTCCTTAACTCGAGCGCTGTTTTTTGCAGCCGAACAAACGTCGCCTTACGTTCGGTAAATAGCTCATTGATTCGAGTAAACACTTGCTCGGCGATCCGCTCGGACGCGGGTTATTTCGACATTTGCGAAAACTCGAGAGACCGCGCGACGAGGCGCGATTACGGGGAAAAAATGATTACGCGCGACTCTCTCGCGTATATATTCACTCGGTAAGAGAAAAAAGTTTTGCCGGGGGGGGAGGGGGGGGGCAGCTTAAAGTGATCGAAGCGCGCGGCGCGCGTTCTGTGTTGTTCTTGCGATTACGCGAATCTCGTGCCCTCGCAGCGGCGGCGGTGTGCTTTTACGCAAGGGAAACGAGAGAGCCCACGATACGCTCGAGTTTCGCCCCCGCGATCTTTCTCGGCTGCAGTCGGGCTACTTGTTACGTTCTGTTGACTATGGCAATTTCGTCCGCGCAATTTTCGCCGCGCTCTGCTAATTACAAGCCCTGTTTGCCTCTTATACGGGGACGGGGGACTCGAGCCTGAACTCTTTCAAAGGCTGCAGCAACGGCAGAGTCGCTCGACGGAGAAAGAGAGAGAGAGAGAAATAGGGAGAGAAATTCGATAGAAATTCATTTCCTGTCCGATACAATACTTGCCAACGTTTAGATTGGCTTGGCAGCCTGGGCCGTCGCGCGATATCTGGGGCTTTGATTTTTCCATTCGCAAAACAAATGGAAAAGTTCGCCGGCGTAATAATTTAATGCCGGAGTTGGGAAAAGAAAGAGAGAGAAAGAGCACCGAGAAAAAGCGCAAACGTGCCGCTCGACTGATTTCCCTGAGAAAAGCGTCTCAATGGCGCAAGTTTGCTCCTCGACCGCAACGAGAACCGGAAGCGGAGAGGACCCCTGGAAGGAGATAAAAAGAGAGGCGAGAGGCGAGAGCGAGAAAACAACGTTAAGGGGTGGCGGCAGGTCAGGAGAGTGCGATTCTTCGCCTCGCCCTCTCTCTCTCTCTCTCTCTCTCTCGCAATTTCCTTCCTTTCATAAGCCGCGACCGTCGGAGCTTCATATTTTCGAGGAGCGCGGCGACCGGTTCATCTTGCTGAATGAAAAAAAAAAAAGAAAAAGAAGAAGGAAGGACAGCTCCAAACGACGTTAAAACCCGACGCCTCTCTCGCCGACGAGATATAATAAACTCCTTGCTTCTGTTTTCGGTTTGTCTCCTCGTTAGCTGGCCGCCACCAATGAAGTGACCTGGCCAGTGGGACAATGGCCGAGCTTCTACCTACGAGGGGTCTCTGGCTCTTCTTCGCGGGTGCCCTGCTCGTCCTGGCGACTCCGAGCCCCGCCGCCATCCGCAAGTGTGAGTATATAATAATATATCCCCGAGCTTCCTCCTTAAATGATTAGTTTGCAAATTAAGCCACCCCCCTCCCGTCCGATAAGCGTGGGGGAGGGAGTGTCGGCCCGCGCCGCTGGCTCGTTACTTGCCGTTTCTTTATACGGCGCCGCGAGCGGGGGGCGAAGGGCTCTCGGGGATTTAAAACTTTTGACGATAACGCCCCTCCCTCCCTCCGCTATCAAACTTTCTTTCCTTAGCTGCCGGCAGTTCGCTGCCTTCTTCCCTTACTTTTCACCTGGCCTCTTCCGCCAGGTTCGAATGCAGCCCTTATTACCGAAATTACGGGGCCGCCGCCGCTCTCTTTTTCCGCCGATGGCCCGGCCGCCGCCGCCGCCGCGCATTGAAATTCGCCCGCTCCTCTCTCGCGTGCGCATACATTTTCGCGCGAAAGTTTGCGCGAAAATATGCCGCTCGCATGCGGGAGCGACGCGCGCGGTATAGAGAGAGCTCCTAAGCACGTAGCGGCCCGCGCGCGCCTTTGCCTCGGGGCGAATCGACGCGCGGGCAGGCCGATATACAGCAATGTTCCCGGAGCTCGATCGAAACTTTTAATAACGCCCCCCGCCCCCCCCCCGCGTCCGTAATTCAGCGCTTTAAAAAAATTCCCTCGATTTTTCCCGGCGCGGCGGCGAAAAGTTCGGCCGGGCCATCGCCTTTTTAAACTTAAGTTTTATTGTCGGCTCTCCTCGCGCGGGAGTTCCGTATATCTTGAGCGGTTCATACGCGGGATTAAGCGACAAAGTGAAACTCGCCCTCTCTCTTACTCTCTCTCTCTCTCTCTCCGTCGCTAAGTAAGGGCTCGAGATTTCGCATTATCGCGCGCTCTCCAGGGGACACGGCTCATCGGTCGCCCCGGGCGCTCTTTCCGCGAGGATTATGAATAAATATGAGATGTTAATTAAAAGTTTCGCCGGGCTGCGAGAGAGATCTCTCTCTCTCTCTGCCTTTCTCGACTCCCCGCGCGCTCCGCGAGTCCTTCCGATATGTTCTTCGCTCGGCTCGCCGATCCTTTTCCGTTATTAGCCGTGGACGGCTGTATATATTGGCTTTTTCTCGCTCTTCTCGGGTTGAATTTCACGCGGAGGCCGAGGAAGAAGGAAAGCCATGACAAAGCGGGATATATATAATGTAAAAATGGACTCGGAATTAGGACTCTTCCCTCTCTAATAACGAGATTATTTTTCTCTCGCAGCTCCGCTCGCGCAATCTCGTGAATTTAATCTTGGCGGAGCTTAGCAGTTGCCTAAACACGTTCCGAAGTACGAGGAGCGACGCCGCGCGCGCGCTGCGGGGATCATTTGCATACGCGTATGCATATAACTTGGCGAGCTGCCTCTGATCCTATTACAAAAGTGGAGAAACGCCTGCGTCGAGATGCGCCGACTGACGAGATTAGAGTCTGCGAATTGCGTGTTAAACGCGGGGGGAATCTCATTATGCGCGTTCTCCTCTCTATCTCTCTCTCGCGCGTCGGCAATATTCTTTGCCCGCGCTCTCTCGTTTTTCTCTCCGTTCGGCGATTACGCAAAGTCGGTTGATAAGTCGGCCGAACGACGAGGTAAACAACGTCGGTTGCGGCGGCGCCTCCGGGGTGTATTATACACAAACAGCTCCGCGCTTTTTAGGGGCTAATCCGAAGCTCCTTTTGTGCGGGGGGAGAAAGGCCGTAGCCGATCGCCGATCCGAGTAGCCCTCTCTCTCTCTATCTCTCCTTTTCCGGCGAGAGCACACTGCACAAAAAGCAGGCAGCCCGGGCTTTTCATCTCGGACGGGTGCTGGAACGGCGCGCCGGAATTCATAGATTACCCGAGACTCGATCCACTTGGCGCTCCGCGCGGCGCGCGTACGTACAGCCTTTGCATCGATGAAAGCAGCGCGCGCGGATCTGCATCGGGAGCGCGCGTGTATACCTCTGCTTTTTACGCCGCGATTATTCCTTTGACACTCGAGCTCGTCCCGCTGAAAATCGCGGCAGTCTCCATTAAAGGCCACAGAACTCCGTCCTGCAAAAGTACCTGTAAAAGGGCGACGGGGTGCAGAGAGAGAGAGAGAGAGAGAGAGGGCTAAGAGAAATATTTTTAGCCCCCATTGTTCGCAGCTGCCTCGCCCGCTCATTAAAACGGCGCGCGCTGGGAGAAAAAAGTTTCCGACCCGCTCGCGCGTTCACTCGGGAGATTTTCGCGCTGTCTTGCTCTCGATGACCGTCGCCCAATTAATTTTGCACCGCGTCGTCGCTCGCGCTCTCGCGATTATGCCTCTCGGCTTGTGCGCCGTTTCTGTATTTTTTTTTTAATGTTTTTTTTTTATGCTGTCGGCGTGCGTGCGAACGCCGAGAGAGAGGGAGAGAGGGAGAGGGAGAGGAGGGTAACGTGGGAGAGGAACGGAATAAAAGGGGAAAAAATAATTACTCTCTCGGCCTCTTCGCTGCGACGACGCGTCGAGTGCACTAAGGAAACAAACTTTAAATTACGGATTCTGACGGTTGTTGCTGTTGTTTTCCGCGCTAAAGAATCCCTAAAAAATCCTCTCAGCCGGGCTTTTGCCTTAATAATTCGCCGTTTTAATCAAGTCGGGTTAAATTCCTTTTTCCGACGAATATATCTTTCCTTAATTATTTGTTCTCGGAATAGTAAAAAGGTGTAGTATAAAAAATGTGCTACTTTAAGGAGCGATTCGTCGAAAATATCTCTCGAGACCTTTTAAACAATTGGGAAAGTTTTTTTTACGTTATATAAAACGAAAACAAAAAAATTAATAAACGAGCCAACAAGTGCTCAACAACCTCTTGACCCAATCAACGATTCCCCTCTTGATTCTTGCGCAATGTTTAGAATTTTTTCCGCAATTCGAAAGAGGATGCCTGAACAACGCTTTATTGATCATCAAGTTGCCGGCGAGTCAAATTGAATATTTCCAAGAGCCGGGGCGATTTTAAGCGAAAGAAAATCTAACCGGTAGGCAATTTATCATTCGAGCCGATGGCATTCTTCAAAGAAAAGCGTTCCCTTGAAAATTGCATTTGCCAGCATTATTTGAAAATACCTTAAACAAAGGGGAGCACAACATGCTCTTAATAGAAAGCCCCTCCCCGACGAGAGGCTTTAATAGGTGCTTCGAGTACCTTTGCTTACGCTGTTTCTTTTTCCTCTCTTAATTACACTTGGAGCGTTATTAGGCGGCAGCTCCTCTCTCCGATAAAAGAGGAAGAAAAAAAAAGAAAAAAAAAAAACTATTAATCGTCGCGAAATTGCAGCATAAATATTGTCATCAATCAACGGCTGCAATCTACTTTCCGCGAGTTGCGGAAGGCTCAAAGGGAAAAAAAAGGGGCGTTATCATTAGCACGACCGCTCGAAAGACGCGGTTATATTTTTTGTTTCGCCTCCAGCTCGTTAGACCTCCTTCGACTCGCTCTTTTCCTCAAAGCGTTTTGCCTTAGACGGGAGGGGGGAAAATATCAATCGAATTATCAAGCGACGCATCTCGTTCTCGGACCGCAATACTTTCGTCTCTCCCGCGAACAATGACGAGAAAAGTGATATCGGAGAATATATAAAAAAAGTCGTGCCAGCGAGGTGGAAAAAGTCGAGCCATATAGCTCGAGAGGCCGTAAAAATCCAATAGAATATCGCGAGAGAGAGAGACAGAGCGCGGCCGAAAATCACAAGGAGAGGCACACACGAGATAGGTATGAAAATAAAGGCGCGCGTATCGGGCAGCTTCGTAAAAAAAAAAAGGAGAGGCAGCAGCTCGGCATTTGTCTTGGACAAGTGGCACTTGATGCGATGCGGCGTTAATAATGTGTGCGCGCTCGTCAAGCGTCCTCCTCCGCCTCCTCCTCCTCTCGGCACCCTATATATTCTCCCTTTTGTACACTTTATACACGGTCGATGTTCCCTTTAGCCAACAGGGCGCATCATTCCAGACGAAAACGTACGAGAGCTGCGCGCGGGGGCACATGCATGCACGCCTGCCCTTCTTCAAACTCTCGTTACGGCTCGTTGCCGCGCGCGGCCGTCGCGCTTTTTCCCCCGTATCAATTAAGCTAAGCAACTTGGCTCGATATAACTCGTAAAAAGTGAGAGGGCGCGAGAGGCACGAGACGGGAATGGTAATCGCGGGAGATGCAGGATGGGAGGGCTGCGGAGGGGGAGACTCGCGGACGTGGAAAAATGGAGGAAAAAGGCGGCAGCCGCCGCCGCCGCCGGCACGGAGGAAAAAATGAGGATGGAGCACGAGAATGAGCCTGATAAAAAACTCGATGTGGATCTCTGCTAATGAAGAGTAATGGCAATTTGCCTAGTTATATCAATACGCGCGGGACGTGAATATATTCCTAAGCAGTAATCAATGCAAATCTCGTCGCGCTCGTTTTTGGGCTTTAAAGATTTCGCGGGATTGAGGAGGGGGAGTTTTAAATTTAAAAATGTTTATTGCCGGATGTTGACGGGGAAAAATGAGGACGGGAAAGTACTTAAATTTAATTTACCTCCGAGACTCGAAATGATTTTCTGCCGCCGTTCTCTTAATTAAAATAGATATGGAGTAGAAAAATAGTAAATTTTTATTGCGGCTCTGCGAATACTGTAAAAGCACCGCATGCAGAATTTTTTCCATAAAATTTTACAACTTGGAAAAAATTTGGGATTCCGAAAGAGCTCCGCGTAAAACTCGATTTTGTTGTATTTCGAATGTCCGCGAGCGTAACGCGAAATTTACAACAAAAAATAAGTGATAAAGAATATTTGTCCGCCGCACAAAAAAAGCACGTGTACGGTGTAATTGAATGGAAAATAAACGAAAAATCAAGGAAAATTGCAGAGTACGAACGAAAGCAGGCGCAGACATCCATCAATAAGCGTCGCGAGAAAAATAGCTGCGGGAGGCGAAATAAAAAAGGGGGAGTCGTCGGGAGGGAATATAAGAATATAAAAAGAGGAGAGAGCGCGGTGGGGGGATGGAGAAAGAAGACGGGATACGCGCGCGTGGCGGCAAGGAGGACAACGGATCGATCGGGCCGCGGGGGAGAGAATGAAGGCTTTAACCTGTTTTCTTCGATGAGAGATGTCGGGCCACACGTACGCTCGCACTACTTACTCGGCTGGCGCAGGCCGCGCCGCCGCCGCCAATTTTCCAACTCAAACAATACCGGGCTTTTGCTTTTCCAGCCCGCGCGCACGCCCGAGGAACGAAAGTGATTAAGCCGCTCGAGATGAAAGATTGAATTCGAGAGCAAAAGAAAGCAGAGAGCGAACCGCGCGGCCGAGAGAGCGAGAATTAAAAACATCGGCGAGATTGAATCCGCGCGCGAATTTTCATTTAAATGTATGAACGCCGGGGGGAGAGAGAAAAAGCACGAGGGAGAGAGCTAAGAAAAGCCGTCCGTTCGCCCTGGGCTTTAATAAAAACCACTCGGCGAACAAACATCTCACCGCGCCGTCGCCGCGCGCTTGGCTCGGAGCTCCGGCAAAAAGAAGAGAAAGAGCCCCGGCCGAAGAAGCTAATCAATCGAAGTCAACGAGCATGAAAATGCAAAGAAAAATTAAAGGGACACGGGGCGAGAGAGTCGGAGAAAGGAGAGAGAGGAGAAGAAGAAGCAGCGCCGCCGGTGCCGAGGAGGTCGAGTATCGATTACGTGCTCCAAACTTGCGCCGCCGCCGCCGCCGCCGCCGCCGTTGCCGCCACGCTCGGCCGTATGTATGCCGCGACTCTGCGCTTCCGAATCCCGAGACGGAGAGCGGGACAAGAAGATTACAAGTGCCCCCCACCCCCCAGCTTCTCCTCCCGCAGCGACTTGCCTCTTGCCGCCTTAATGTCCTTCTTTTTCCTACTGCAAAGAGCCTTTTTCTTCGGGGGGAGAGAGAGAGGGAGAGCTCTCCGGAAAGGAAATGTAAATTAGGCTGCGCGCTCGTGTTTCGCTGCCTGCCTCTGCGGAATGAAATTATGTTGCGAAATTAATGTTTCGAATTGCAGAGCGAGCGCGCGCAGCTCGAGACGTAGCTTAAAAAAGTCCTGCGTAAAAGCCAGCCTACCTCCATTATATCGTTGTTTTACAACTCGCTGGCGCGCGTTTAAGCGCGCCGAGCAAATAAATATATATATATATATATATAATGCGAAATTGAACGGCGCCGTCAATGCCGATGCTTAATCGCCTCTCAGCCTAGTAAAATAAACAAAGTCGGCCTTTGAGAAAAAGGCAGTCAGGGTCCGTCGGCAATCCCATTACCGAAGAGAGCCACCCCTCGTCTAATCTGCTTAACGATATATGCTTTCAGCGGAGCGCGAGAGATGCAACAAGACGGTGGAGATCTACGAGGACGTGTCGAGCCCGGCGGTGGGCCCGGACACCTGGGGGAAGCCCCTCACCTGCTGGTACCGGTTCCGAGCGTTCCGCGGGGCGCCCCGCGACTGGATCCTCAGGGTGCGCTTCAAGAAGTTCAAGGTCGGCACCCTCGTCAACGCCACTACCTGCCTCGGCGGCTATATGCAGGTGAGAGAGAAGGGGGACGGTCGGTGCATTGGATGTCCGAATTATTAACGAGTGTGCGAAAGAGGGGGGGGGGGCGAGAGGGCCAATCGATTAATTATCCGCGAGCAGAGGGGAGAACGGGCCGGCAACTAATTTCCACTAATTAATTGCGTCATTTCGGGCTGGCAGCCCATTGTAGCGGCAGCTCCGGATACTCATTAATGCGCCCCGCGCGCGCACAATGCGCCGAAAAGGATAATGAGCCTGCGCGGTCGCGCGAGGGAGCGAGAGAGAGAGAGAGAGAGCGACCCTCGCCTCGAAAAACAGTCCGCGCCCGCCCGCCGCTATCTCTCTTCCGAGAGCCAAATGCAGAGGCTCACCCCCCCTCCCCGCCTCCGACGACTCGGTCGTTAACGACGTCGAAGCTTTTCTTTTTCGCCTCCTCTCTTCCGTTTCTCTCTATCTATTCTCTCGCTCTGCGGCTTCAATTGCCGCGACGACCGCTTACTCCGCGATTCTTTCGCTTCTCGAGTAAGCTGCTTTGCCGCGCGCGCCCGGCCGAATCTTTACGCGCTCGTATATACGGAAGCCCCTCAATTAATCAATCGAGGCGGGCGATATCTCCTCTTCGCGCGATGACTGGCGCGTCCCCTCTCGCGGTCATCCATCATTCGGCGCGCCGGGCGAAGAATCAAAGCCAAAAATCTCCATCCAGAGGATCGCATCGGGTTCATTAAAAGGACAGACAGCTCTCCTCCCCGCCAAAAGTCGCGTACACGCGCGGCTCGGAAAAAAAAGGGGGCAGTCCCTCCGGTGTGTGCGTATATCGAGCGCGCGGGCGCGGGGTTGCGACGACGTAAAAGTCGCGTGCGCGGGCGCAAGCCGGAATCATAATTTCATTTCGCGCGCGGCGGCAGCGTCGGAGCCCCCGGGGGGAGGGAAAGACAGTGTGCGGCGCAGCTGTCGCGATGATTAATGACGGCTTGCTGTCGCTGGCACGCCGCGCTACAACGGCAGCAGCAGCCCGCGATTAAATAGCTACGGACCGCGCGCGCTCGGAGAGCCCCCGTCCGAATTACCTGCGGGCCTTGAATTAATCAAGACGTGGCGCCACTGTGCGTCGGCTCTCCTTTTTTTTATCCGGAGCGATTTGTTTTCCGACTGGTACGATAACCCGCCGTGGCCCTCGCTCCTTTCGCGGTTGGCCGTTCGCGTATTTGGCGGGGGGACGGCTCCGCGATTCGTTGAAAAACTCATGAATAAGGAGCAGCCGCGCGACAGACGTGACTCCGCTCGGGGGGGACGCGCGGAAAGAGTAATCAGCTATGAAAAGCCAAGATACGCGGCTCGCAACGGAGGCAGAAGGGCCAAAGAGGCCAGGGAACGCTTGCGGCTTGCTCGGGGCCGCAGGCTCGTTAATATTAACGAGAGCCCGGCCGAGGGCCAAGCCTCTCTCTCTCTCTCTCTCTCTCTCTCTCTCCCTCCCGACCTCTTGCTCTCTCTCCCTCTCCCTTCCTCTCTCTCTATTCGCGTCCGCATCTGGCGAAATTCGCGCATACAATTGCGCGCGTGCACACGTATGCAGGCGAGCGAGTAAACACGAGGCATTCGCCGAGCGTCTGCAGTGCGCTAAGTCAAATAGCCCCGCCTCCGATGTTTATCCGGGCATAACGCGATTTTGACCTCTCGCCCGCGCGCAAACCGGAAGAATTTCCGAGACCGAGAGAGAGAGAGAGAGAGAGTCTGCCGGGGACTTCCCCCGAGTTCCAGCGAATTTTATATATTCCGAAAACTATCGAGCCAACTTCTCTTTTCCCAGATGGCAAATATTGAAACAAAGCATTCGCCTCTAAACACTGCCATTCATACCCCGTTTATTGGAATCCAATAACATCGCCGTGCGCTCGCGCGCGCGCGACGGATGCTTATTTTGTTTAAAAAAAAAACTCATTTCCGCGGGAAATGAATATTTATTATACGAATCAGACGTCAGTGCGTCCGAGCGGCATCCCGTTTAATTAATATTAACGGAGGCGAAGTCGTGTTTGCTTAACTGTAAAAATATCGAGTACAAAGTTTGCAGAGCGCACACACAATACACGCGTTTACACGCCGCGTTTTGAATTCGATATCCCTGGGCGTAATTAACGGAGCGCGGCGCCGTATTTAGTCGACCGCGACATCGAAGGAAAAATGAAAAATTTCAAAGAGAGAGAGGAGGGTCCATTGTGCGCGGGCGAAGGTACCCGGGACAAAGAGGGCTCCCCGACCAGAGGTGGAACTCGGGGGGGAATTATAATGGGTTTTTAATGGCCGCTTAATAGACCGGGGAACGTATGGAGAAAGGGGCCGGGCCGCTTTATCAGAATCGAAGCCGGAGGGCGCAAGGAGAGAGACTCAGCGGCCGGTTTTGCGCTTCCAGATAATCGACGGCAACACCAAGACCGAGGTGAACAACCGCAAGGAGCCGGGGGTGTTCTGCGGCGAGTCCGAGCAGCCGCAGACCTTCATCTCGGAGACGAGCTTCGTCCGGGTGATCTTCCACACGGACAACTTCACGGACCAGACCTACTTCAGCTTCGACTCGCGCGCCGAGCAGCAGTTCGAGGTCTATCTGCGCTACGGCCAGCACCCGGAGCTCTACCCGAACCGTCGGGGCGAGGTGGTAAGCGGCACCTACTGCGAGCGCAGCTTCAAGGACTGCAGGCTGCAGACCTGCTACGTCCAGAGCCCGGCTTACCCGGGTATCTACCCAAGGGCCCTGCACTGCAAGTACCGTCTCAACACCAGGCTGGCCTTCATCAAGCTCTACATCGAGAACGAGGAGTTTAACATCGACGGCCAGCGCTGCGAGAACATCATGACCTGCCCGATGCGACCCATTAGCTCGGGCGCCGAGCACTGCCCCTACGACTACATCCGGATCTACGACGGCCTGAACGAGACCGCCCCGGTCATCGGCACCTTCTGCGGTGAGTATTAGATCTGCTTTTCTTGCCCCTTTGCGGCCAAATTGTTATTATGAACAGATGAGCACCGCTTCTGATCGTTTCCGCAGGCATGGGCAAGTTCCCCTACAGCATCATCGGCACCGGCAAGGACCTCTACGTCGAGTTCGTCTCCTCCCCGGCGGGCCCGCTGCTCAACACGGGCTTCCACTTCAACGTGGGCAACTGGCCCGGCCACGTCAACACCCCGGGCGTGAAGAACGGCAGCTGCGACTGGATCCTCAGCAGCGAGAGCCTCCTGGCCAAGGACGAGGGCATCTTCCTCTCTGTGGCCCACTGGTACCCGCCCCACACGAGCTGCACCTACCTGCTCAAAGGCCGCAAGGGCGAGATCGCACGGCTCTACTTCCCAAGCTTCCGCGTCAACCGCATCGAGTCGCCCATCCAGCCGTACGAGGGCGACTGCGCCGAGAGCCTGACCCTCTACGACGCCGACTGGCCCGACGACGCCCGCATCATCAAGACCTTCTGCGACACCTTCAGCAAGCCCATGGAGAAGCACGACTTCGTCTCTAGCTCGAACGCCCTCTTCGTCCGCTTCGAGAGCAAGACCGGCAGCTACTCCGGCAGCTCCCTCTACTACTGGGCCCACTACGACTTCTTCAACGCGACCCGCTTCGGCGAGCCGGTCCCCAACACCGAGTGCGACGAGGTCTTCTCCTCGTGGAAGAGCCGCTCAGGCGAGCTGCGCTCGCCTCTCAACACCCTCCTCTACAAGCGGCCGGACGACCCGGCCAGCGACCTCTCCTGCACCTACAGCTTCGTCACGGACCGGCGACTCTACGCCCGCGTGATCGTCACCCTCCGCTCCGTCAGCTTCAAGGATCACCCGTACGCCCAGTGCGGCCACTGCTGGGAGAGCAAGGCCGACCGCGTCCTCCTGTACGAGCCGGGCCCCGGCGGCAGCGGGCCCCCCGCCCGCGGCCACAGGGGCCACTGCCGCTGCAAGCTCAGCCCCTCCGAGCCGCCCATCCGCATAGTCTCTCGCGGCGAGCGCCTCGAGCTCAAGCTCCTCGTCAACGGCAGCCACGCCGCCACCAGCTACTTCAAGCAGCCGGCGCCCCTCTTCCAGGCCAGCTACGAGTTCGTCCATAGCCCGCTCTGCGGCCCGGCCATCCTCCAGCCGGCGACCGACGGCGAGCTCGAGTTCCCCCACTACGACGCCCTCAGCTACGTGAGCCCGCCCCGCTCCATCAAGTGCATCTGGGAGCTGAGGGTCAACCAGGAGCGCGACCTCTGGCTTCACTTCGTCACCACCAAGTTCGCCTCGCGCTCCTGCGAGGACGGCAAGCTCGAGATCTTCCTGCCCGCCTCGGGCGGCTACTCCCCCGAGCCCTTCATCGCCGTCTGCGGCGAGAACGTCAGCTTCTACCGGGAGCTGCCGGTCCTCACCGCCGCCCAGATCGCCCCGGCCGACCCGGGCGAGTCCGGCGTCCCGGGCATCAGCATCCAGTTCGTCGGCTCGATGGCCCTCGCCCGGGCCGAGTTCAAGATCGCCTGGAACGAGCTGTACAAGCTGCCGCGCGACGCCGCCGGCAACCTCAACGCCCAGAAGCTCGAGGGCTGCGCGTTCCAGTGCCCGGGCGGCGTCGGCTGCATCCCCGAGCACCTACTCTGCAACGGCGTCACCAATTGCCCGAGGCCGCCCGGCCAGTACAACTCGAGCGGCCTCCTCGACGACGAGTCGCGGGAGACCTGCGGCAAGGCGCTCGGCGAGCCCGGCGGCGACGTCAACAGCACGATCGGCGACCTGGTCAACTCGACGGGCTGGGCGGGCGCCGGCCTCGGGGCCGCCCTCGCCGTCCTCCTCGGGCTCTGCTGCCTGATCTGCACCTGCCGGATGTGCCGGAAGAGCTCGACCTCCAGGGACATCCACGTACCTTACTGAGAATGATAAAAGCCCACCCCCGCCGACAACCCTCGATGTGTTCATTTTTCCCCGGTCGATAGATCATCGAAAGCGAGCGCGAAGTTATTAATTCCTCGTTCATCAGGCTTATTGCAGACAATCAGTTCGACAACGCCTAGAAACCATTAGTTCCGTTTTCGATTATCCTTCCATTCGGCGGCCGCCGAATCCGTGTCCATTATGCAATCGCCGTTTCATCGGGTTATCATATATCCTCGTACGACTGACTTATGGGACTTTGGTATTATAACGGGAGTCTTATTTTCGAACAATTTTTTTCAATTAGCGCAGTCGCGAGAAGAATACGGTTTTCTTTGCCGCGCAAGTCGACTAGATAAACGAAAAAAAAAACAGAAAAAAAAAAACAAGTATTAGTCTATGCAAGTTTTCAGTAGATGCCGTTGCAGTAATCACAGACACACCAGACACAATTTGACGTCTTACGTAATTCACGTGTTGTTGATATTGTTAGTGAATTCCTTCGCGATAGAAGAGGAGATGCAATTCCTAATTGCGAATTTTCCGACTAAAAAAAAAAGTAATAAAACAAGTATAAACACGGTACAGGTTAAAGGAAAAAAGAAAAAAAGCTTTCGAATTAAAGTCGCTTTGTACTCGAACGAGTAACTCCATATATAATTCGATCTGTACATAAAGTAATGTAGCACAAGCCTCGCGGGAGTAATATAGTCGCGATATGAATTATAATCTCGGGTGGAGAATATTGAGTTCTAAAAGCGCTCGAGAGCGCTCACACAAAGTGTAAGAAAGAAAAGAGAGCCCATTGTAAATATGTAGATCGCCGCGAAAGGAGGGTATAGGGAAAGGGAGGCAGGAATTACGAGCTGCAAGGGCGCGCGATTAGAAGTTTTTAAGAGAGAGAAAAAAAAAAATTATAAGAGAGTGCGGATGATGGCGCAGTTCGGCGCGCCACACTCGGACTGTGTGAGTCGAACGCCTCGATTGTGATAAGCGACTATTTACACGCGGAATTATTCGGCGCAATCTCTGTAAATAGGCTGATGCGGCGCCCGTCATGCGAAAAACTGTGTGCAGGCGCGAAAATTAGCGGTCGCGCTCCCCAAACGCGGAGCGCGCGCGGACACCAACGCCGACAACCACACCGACACACACACACACACACACACACACACACACACACACACACACACACACACACACACACACACACGGGGTACGTATACATATATATATAGATAATGCTTTAGGTCGGGCGCGCGTTCACGCGTACATAGCTGCGCAACGTAATGCCCTTGATTTCATTAAGCGTAAACAGAGACTTGCATTCGTGCGACAAACATACACATACACACACACGTACACGTACACACGAACTTGTAACAGATGTATTCATCGCAAGTGGCTGCCACCGATTCACCTCTAATGCCGTTATTATTATCGCGCAATCACGTCGGTTTCACTGTAGCTAAACTCTTTTGTCGAGTCGTTCAATGCCAAGGATAGAGAATAGTCGAATCGGACCAGTTTCACTTTCTGCTCCTCGGGGAAGAAAAAAAAGAACTTGCTAGAAAGTCATTCTTGTCCTGCGAGTATCCGGGGCTTCGAGATAACGAGATGTATATCGATTAGAGAAGATTTAACGTCGACTAAGCTCTAGCCTTAAAACTAATAGTTAATTGGAAAATTCAGATGATGATCCACTTAAAAAGCAATGATAAAAATGTGATGAGTGAATTTAAAGTTTTAATTAGATAAAATGATTTATAGGCGTAATATATCTGTATACTGTGATTTTAAAGACAGGAAAATCAATTAAACGAACTCGTATTTAAATTCGATTGGTATAATACGATGGTCGAGATATGTTACTTCCAGTTTTTTCTATAAATTTCATTGACGATGCCTAGCGACAAACTGATATATTCGATGATGCAGTCACTAAAAATGTCGATATTACGTTATCGTGCGATTACAGCTGTAACGATAATTATATTTTTTACCAATAAAGAACTGGCGAATGCTCTAACGAAACATTTGTGCAAAATGTCCCACTTTGTTTCCTTATTCTTAAGCGATCTTTTTAATACGTGTATGATACGATGTACAATATACTTTTATTTTCCAAAGTTAAATTTACATACGAAAGACTAATAAAAATGTATGCATCATTATGCAAATATTTTTTTTTTTTTACTAACGTTATAAAACCTTATCGTTACTTGTAATATATATACTACAGACTACAATTTTACGTGATGTTTTTATATTCATTCAATAACGTTCTACTTTAAAGAAAAAGCAATAAATTCATGTAAATTAATAATGCATGTTTAATTTTAGATTATTACTGCAAATGTTTATTATTAGAAATGAGTAAACTAAAGTTATTCAACAGTTTCAAAAGAATTATTTACTTATCGTTATTGACTATTAGCTGCCACACTGAGGTGTCGCTGACCCCAACTACATGTAATTTAAAGTACCTAAATTAAAGAAATTGACATCATAACGCCGTTTGTCAGTGGACAGGGGTTATCTCAGGAAGCAGTCTTCCCTCAAGCTAATAGCATCACTATTAAAGCGTCAGTACATCCGCGATAGAGGCGCAAAGTTTAAAAGATCCTCGGCCAAGACCTCAAACGTTTTTTCCAAAGACTACTTAAACATTTTCTTTTTAAACTACTATTCTTCAAGGGAGCTCGACTAAAGTTTTAAGTCTTTAAACGATGAAAGAAAAAGTTATAAAGTCTTGATTTATCGTAAAATTAGTCATTATTTGCTTTTTTTTTAATTATTCTTTCACATCTAATTTGTATTTAAATGATATCAATTGGTAAATTATTTTGTCTGGTTGGGAGCAATTTACTCACAGCGTGGCAGCTATCTGATTCTTTAAAAGTGTGTCAGCTAAGAGTTAATTCATCATTTCAGATAAGTTTTTTATCGCGCCTATTTAGTAATGTGCATTATATAAAATGTTGTTGTATAATTTCATGTTTTTAAAATTAAAAAAACTTTTTATTATTTATCTCGTTTCTTTCATTATTATTAAATTAAGATAAATTAAGGGTAAATTCAAGAATAAATGCAAAATTTAAACATTAAAAGTTGCTCTGTAAAAAAGATTAAGTTTTCTATATAAATTCTTCAAA
Source organism: Ormyrus labotus (assembly GCA_035582975.1). Taxonomy (NCBI): domain Eukaryota; kingdom Metazoa; phylum Arthropoda; class Insecta; order Hymenoptera; family Ormyridae; genus Ormyrus; species Ormyrus labotus. The sequence goes on along the minus strand of JAWWEO010000001.1, from coordinate 3,733,756 downwards.
AGTTATTAAATATTCGATAAAAAAGATACAAATTTTTTTCTTCATTTATTTGCAAGCGACTCGAGAGGTTTGAGAATTTTTATTTCATTAAAAGCAATATCTCGTGGTGCACAATTGCAGAATCAATTTTTAACAAAATTACTTGAACATTATAGTTTAAAAAGAAATCTTTAAATTATAATCATGCTTTTAAACCGCTTAAATTAAACAGAATTATGAAAATCATTCGATAAAATTTGTATACCTTTTCAAATTTAAGCAATATGTTCCAATGCTTTTCTTATTGTCAAGTCAATGAATTAAAAATTGCTTCTACAATCGGGTACTACACAATTGCCAATTATGTTCAAATTGCTTTTTGTATATCTGATAAGCCTCGAATGAAATAAAAAAAAATGAAAATGAAAAAATATCTTTTCAATATTCAAATTAATAAGTTTAGTCTAAAAAATTTTAAATTATCAAGTACTTATAGCCTTGCTATTGTTGACATTTACTGTTATATATATATATTTTTAATATATATATTATTTACTCATAGGATTTATATTAAGTAAATATATAAAACTGTTTGGGCCAGCTATATATCGACTCGATAAGAACTTTTATGATCAGTTCATACTACAAGTCACAAGTATAGGTAATTCTAAAGGATATTTTGTCACCGCAATAAATCTTGGTCCTCTAAAGCTTAAAGCCTTTATACTACATCCCTGGTCGACCTTTCAAAATATAAAATAGTTACTAAAAATTATTTATTCTTAAATATTAGTAAAAAGCTTTTTCGCCTTAGCCAATAACGCATTTGAATTCTTATTTTTGTTCTATTATTTAATAAATAAGTGTAAGCCGCATCGCATGCGTGATAGAACGCGAATCTTCTCGGTCTTTGCTGGCAGAATGAAGTACGGCTGTAATATATTAATTTGATTAAAAAAATTTCCCTTTCCATACTGATGAACATAATGGAAATTGGAACTATCAATCTTTTTATTACACTTGACCTTATCTACAGCCTGCAGCCCCTATCATAAAAAATGTAACGTTAAACGAAACGGTAGAATGTAATTTTCTAACGAATGCAACAGCATTTTTTCAAAGGTTATTGCAAAATATATTTTACCATTAAAATCCCAAACTATATTCTATTTTATCTAATTAGATGACATTTTCATACCAGGAAAAAGCTTGACGAAAGGCTTACGGAAGGATTAAATTATCTAAATGCCAATTTTTTATGAATAAAAACGACATACGACTAAGGGAATAAAAGGTCGTACTTATTAAAAGTTTTCTTAAATAATGATCTTAAACAGAACTGTCATCTGTTGATTCGAACTACATCGGGTTTTCAGCTTATGTATACGTATTGAAGCTTACGAAGTTTTTGAACTTGCTTTATTCCCTCATTAATAAACCTATTTACATTCATTTAAGGAAGATCGTTATAATGGGCTGCACACAAATGCAAGTCCGCAATGGTTAGCCAGCATTTCAACGAAATAATGTAGGAAATACGAATTTCGCTTATTCGATTACCCGGCGCACGGGTAAGGTATAATGTAATTATTATTTTAGGAAGTTGGAATTGTTAATGATGGTTTTGAGTGTTTTTACATCATATCGTTCTTTCATTTTCTTTGTTTTATTAGCGCAGATTAAAACCTAATAATTTATCTTAATATGCACCGCACAAGAAATGCATAAATTGTGAAGGTATAAGCTTTTAAGTGAATATAATAATTACGAGATTACATACATTGCGAAGGAAATTAAATGTCATACGTTTATGCGTTAAGTATAAGTTTACATCGTAATGTAAGTGATACTCTATAAAAGTAAACGGAAAGAAAATTTTAATTATTGCAATTGGTTTTTAGAAATTGAATAATGTCGAATTAAAACAAACAGTCGCATTTCAATTTTTTAATGACTCACAACGAGTATTTAATTAATTGTCAAATTATCGAATTATCAAATCAAACAGTCGTATTTCAATTTTTTAATGAATCACAACGAGTAAATGAAAAATTTTAGAAAAAAAACGCGTCCAAGAATCGAGCGCGATGGAGTTGCGAGATTTTGTGTTAAAAAACAGTATAACTTCTTTGAAGTTTCCAAATTACTGCTTCAATTATACCGTTTTAATTTTTATTATGCTTCACGCCAGTTTCTATAGCAAAATAGCTGCAAGAATTGGGACGCGCGGTTAAAATACGTTCAGTGTCAGGTCTTAATGAGATTAAAAGGATCCTTTTCAAATGTTATACTGCAGTCAGAGTAAAAGTCATAATGAAGACTGGCTTAGCAGAACTTTCGCAAAACGTACAGGTCATTTAATAAAACAAACAAAAAATAAATAAAAGAGCAATATGATGCAAATATATAGAGAAATAAATTACACACTTCTTAGCTTCTATATCCAGTATCAACAGGAAATCAATGAAGTTTCAATCGAAATGAAGAGGGCTGTTATCGATTGTCAAAGTTTTACCGAGTAATACTTTTAAAATTGTCGACATTAATAACCGCCATAAAAAAGAGCTGTGTTATTTTACAATAGCTCACGCAGAATGCTAATGATAATGACGAAGAAAATATGAGGTCGTTTGAAGAAAATGATATTACGCTATTACACAGAGACCAAAAATACGGAGAAAACCACCGAATATCTAGAGTAGGCTATACATAACACGCGTTTCACTTAAATTAGAGACGATTTAAATTAGCGAAGGTTGTGTTCAAAGTGCTTGCATATGTACGTGTATATTGAATATCTACAATATACAATACACACGTATATTTGCACACTATTAGAGGGTAATTATAGTTTGCTAGCAACATCGCTCTCGAACGCAGATCGAGTTGCATGTAGTGCATTAGAATATATACGATATAATGATGATAAATTCGAAATATTGTCATTGTTTATTTATTTTAATAAACATAATTTAAGTTAAATTATCTGTATTAATTATTAAGTTAGAATGTTATTTAAATTTAGTAATTTTAAATATATTATAAGATCAGACTCAGATGAAATTAATTACAGTCCGAGTGGAAAAATTTTCTTTGTGAAATTTTGCGAAACAATACCAATAAATATTGTTAAACCCTGCTGAACAATTCTAAAGACTGCGCATTGTAGTGATTTTGAACCTTTTGCAGTGTTAGGTAGCAATATGAAAGATTTGATATATAAAAATTACCTCTATTCGGCAGCATTTGGCAGTGCTTAACAGTGTTTCTCAAAGTTTGCAGCCAAGAACAGTTTTCAAAAAAAATGTATTAGAGAAAAATAATATTATTTTCTAAATAATATATCATATAAAAAATATATAAATATATAATAAAAAATATAATAACAAATCTACCTTGAAATCAAGTTTCATCGATCTTGAAATCAGCTTAAAATCGAAATTAAGTTGGAAATAAAGTTAAATCTATTTCCAAAAGGCCAACCCTTCGGGGAAAACATTGAAATGAAATAAATCTATTTCGAAATCGATTTCAAGACCCAATATCTACCTCGATTTCAATTGAGGTAAAAATTAAGCCACTTGGTGATCGACTCATTGAGTTGATCGATATTCTGCTATCTGTTATCTGCAAGTTCTCCAAATATTCAATCGCGTATTGTGTGTTAATCCACGAATCTTTTAAATCGACTAAAAATTAAAGAAGATGACTTACGCAGTGTTTTTTAAGAAATTAAAAACTCATTGAATAACATTAAATTAAATTTTCAAAATGGTGAAAAAATGCATAAGAAACTTAAAGTTGCAGATAAAAAGCTAAAGAGAAAGCAATCAAAGGAACTTCAAAAATTAAAAAAGCTCTTTTGACCAGAATGGTCAAATGCTTTAAAATCATGTAAAGGCAATAAAATTTACTTTCCATAAAAAGTGCAGAAAAATGACTAATTTTTAATTACACAGGAAATAAGTTTCCAAGAAAAAAGGTTTGGTGCAGATTAAGAAAACAAACTGAAATCGAAAACATGGCTTGTGATATTTTTTTATAAATATAAAGAACTTAAAATTGTTAAGTAGATTAAAATAATATTTTTTAATTTTTGAAAATAAATACAATTAAGTTTTCGAAAATTTATTATTTTTTATTTTATCAAAAATAACACTCATTTTACTTAAAATTACTTAATATTAATATGTACAACAAAATAACTTAAAAAAGCATAATGTGGAGGAAAAAATAAAAAAAGGAAGAAAAAACAGAACAATTTAGAATAGTTGATAGTTTAAATGAATGCATCATCTTTTTCAGAATAACAAACTATAATTTCTGGTATTCCTAAGGAGTTTAAGACGTCAGAAATTTTAGTATTAATTCCATTCCGTTCTCTGAGTTCGGAACAAAGAATTTCAAGAGCATTTTGACAAGCTTCTTTCCATCTTTCTACAGAAGCTCTTAAATCTCTGGGATCATGCTGTAATATAAATATAAAGTTTAAGTTATTTTTTTTTAATTACAACTGTATTATTGTAACTGTAATAATTCTCATACCTTTTTTGTACACCTTTCTCTAGATTTTATGCAATCTAATTCTTGTCGCATTTCAAAAATTTTTCTTTTCAATGCAAGTAAATCAGTTTTGGTTATATTTTCAGGAATTTCTATGTGTACCACTTCATTTGCTTTTTGACAAATTTCAGTTTGTCTAGCATCTTTTGATTCACAAATATTTTCTATTTGAGCTATTTCATTGCCAAGACTCACTTTTCTTCGTTTTACTACTTTTTCTTCTTCATCTAATAGTAATATTCGTTTCGCGTCTACGTTTCTAAAATAACATTTTTTTAACATAAAAATATTAAGTAATTAATATTGGCAGTATACTTATAAATACATACTTTTTCAAAAGAGTAGGTTGCACTTCTTTTTCTTGCTTCAAATTTTTATTATCAGTATCAATAACCCGTTTATTTTGAGGTGTTGAACCAAATGGTGATTTAAAAGGTTTGTTTACGTTTTTACTATTCTTTAGTGGTGTTCGAAGCATCGTGAGATTTAATTATATTTCAAAGTAGAATTTAATAATTTGATATTCTTATCAAAAAATTAAATAAGTCGTTAACCTTAAAAAAACAATCACAAAAGAAGCACAGTTCATTATGTTGTCATTTAAACTTTTGAAGAGTCACACACTCACACGCGTTATGGCAGAATCGTGAATTATGATTATGATCACACGATGGATATGTCAAAATAGCTGATATAACCATATCTAGGGAAAAAATGGCTGCTGCTTAATTATGCGCGTGCTGCACAACCTGCAAGCGTATTTACCGCTTAACCTTTTTAAGTTTATAAGTAAAACTAAAATATTTAATAATAATATATTATAACTAGTGGTAAAAAAATCTAGTTTCCACGTTTATTGACATTCAATTTTTAGATCTCCTTTATTTTAACATACAAGTTAAAATTATAATTTTAAATATTAGAAGATAACTTTAGGTTTAGATAATTTATATTCAGCATTGTTAAAAAATGACGAAAATTGACTTTGCTTTACTGGGAAAAAAATTTCGAGGTTCTATGTTAGGTGTTTTATCTGGAGATTGCTTAGGAAGTCCTTACGAAGGTGAAAACCTTACTTCTGGTACCAAAATTGTACTACAGAATTCTTTTGATAAGCTAGAAGGACCAATTTTTAAAGGTAACTTATAACATTTCTTTTATTTGAATTTTTTTTATTTGATTATGCTTTAAATTTATTCATTATTTTAGCACCATATATTCAGTTCACAGATGATTCTGCAATGACTAAATCACTAGCAGAATCATTAATTGAGAAAAAAGATCTTGATTTAGTTCACTTGGCCAAGAAATTTGTCAAGAGTTATTATCAAGAACCAAACCGTGGATATGGTTCTGGAGTTGTTAAAGTGTGTACAATAGTCAACTCTTTACAGACATAAGAAAAAAGTTGATAATTGTTTAGAATAAATTTATTAATTTTAGAATTCCTTTAATTACAATATTAAACTTAAAATATGTTTTAGGTTTTTGAGAAATTAAGGAGATCTAAATTTGCAGATGTTTTCCTTCCAGCAAAAGAACAGTTTAATGGTCAAGGTTCTTTAGGAAATGGAGCTGCAATGAGAGTTGCACCAATTGCTCTTTTTTGTTATAATAATTATGAACAATTAATAGATATGGCAAGGAAGCAAGCAAGCATCACCCATACGCACAAAATAGGTTTAGACGGTGCAATTTTGCAGGTGACTATAACTATTTTAAATCAATTAATATATTAATTGTATACTTGAAAATTTTAAGTAATAAACAATGCACATTTGTAATGTTGCTAGGCTGTTGCTATTCAACAAAGTACGCACATGCATCCTGATGAAAAACTAAATGTCACAGATTTTGTCGATGAACTTGTAAATAAAATGAATTTTATTGAAGTTGATGAAGAAGGGTAAATAAAATAAGAATATGTATAAAATAATTTAAAATAATAATTACATTTAGTATCTTAATGCAGTTTAGGTCTTGTAGAAGCTCAACCATATAAAAAGCAATTAAATTTAGTAAAAGAGTTACTGTTAGAAGAAGGTGACAAGAACCCATACCCAGAAAAAGTGATAAAAGATTTGGGTAATGACATCAGTGGTTTAAGATCAGTGCCAACAGCGATATTTTGTTTTCTCAGAGCTCAAAAACCTATTGAAGGAATTAAAACAAATAATCCTTATAGAAGAGCAATTCAATATGCTGTAAGTTAATTTCTCATTTTTTACCAAAAATATAAATATATAAAATTAATATTGGATTTATATTTTCAGATAAGTTTAGGTGGAGATACAGATACAATTGGAAGTATGGCTGGTGCAATAGCAGGTGCTTTTTATGGAGAAGATAAAATTCCTTCTAACGTATTACACCATTGTGAGGCATCTACAGATTTTAGAGAACTTGCAGATAATTTATTTGAAGTTGCTATTTCAATGGAATGGAATTCAGATGAAACATTGTGTACGCATGCAAAGTCCAAATAATTTTTTACCAAAAGTACAATTTATAATGTACACATTTTAAATAGTTTGTAAACATTAGATTTAGTTCTATTTTATTGTCTCATTGTAAATAAAACAAAATTTTTGCAATTACGTAATTGTTAAAAGAGTTAACAAGAGTTAACATATTTTAATAAAAAAATTTCTTGTTTAATCTAAAAAGAGTTTTGTCAGGAACTGGACACATCCTAACAACATTTTGGATTTCTGACGTATATTTGATTTCATTTCTGTAATTTAGTATACAATATTTGTTTAAATCGTACATGAGTAACTATCATCTAAATGAGAAAAATTTCATTTATAAGTTTTTACCAAGATAAATCAATTAAAAATCAGTATAAGAAATGTAACATATTAATTAGATGTCGCCACTGTTTGGCAAAACTCTGTAGTATTTTTTCAAATATATTTCCAAAATAATTATTTTATTTTTAATTATGAAAATTCAACCTGTAGAATTTGCTGAGTTGAATAACCTGTAAATTTCCCTAGAATTCCGAGTTTTTAAGTTTGAATAAGTTGGCAGGATTTAATATAATAACTTCGCATACCTATTATGTGGTCAACGAACGCTATTTTAATTCTTATATAAATAGTCTTCTTAAAGCTCGATGCGTATTGGTTCACTTTTTTCTCCTTCTATCGGTCTGCTGCCCTTTTGCATGTATGAGCCCAATTGCACTTGTATACACATATGTATATATAAGCCGTGTTGTACTTTGATCCGTTCAGATGGACAGCACACGACACATCAGCAGTTAACATAGATCGTTAGCGGTGAATTGCAACTTTTGAATTGTTATTTTACACGTTACTACACCAAATTGGAGCAATTTGAAAAGATTCATTTTGATGAATCAAAAATAATAATCTTGTTTTATTAAAAAATGATTAATACAGGGTAACCAGTGTATTTTTTTCATTCAATTGTTATTTTATATTTATTTATTTTTTTTATTTATTTTATACAAATTTAGTTTTTAAAAATAAATTAAATTTAAATTAAATTTTAATGTGATTATTTTAGGAAATTGGCAGGCTGCACCATTTTTATAACTGGTGCTTCAAGAGGGATTGGAAAAAGTATTGCGTTAAAAGCAGCAAAAGATGGTGCAAATATAGTTCTAGCTGCAAAAACAGCTGAACCGCACCCTAAGCTACCTGGCACTATTTACACAGCAGCGGATGAAGGTATTTCATATTGGTTAATACAATTTAAAAAAAATTATTTAAATTTTTTTTTAATTTTGTAAGAAGTTTAATTAATTATATATTTTATCAGTTGAGAAAGCTGGTGGAAAAGCACTTCCATGTATTGTTGATGTAAGAGATGAAACTCAAGTAGCTAATGCTGTCAAAAGTACAGTGGATAAATTTGGAGGAATTGATATTTTAATTAATAATGCCAGTGCAATTTCTTTGACTGGAACTTTAAGTACTGAGATGAAAAGATATGATTTAATGAACAGCATAAATGCCAGAGGAACTTTTCTTGTGTATATTTCATAACTTTTGTTTCTAAATTATTTTTTTTTTTAAATTTTGATTAATTAACTGATATTCATTTACTTTTCAGATCTAAGCTATGTTTACCACATCTTCTAAAAAGCAAAAACCCCCACATAATCAATTTAAGCCCACCTTTGAACATGCATCCATTTTGGTTTAAAAATCATTTGGCCTACACTATGTCAAAGTATGGTATGTCAATGTGTGTTCTTGGTATGGCAGAAGAATTTAAAGAAGAAGGAGTTGCTGTTAATGCTTTATGGCCTAAAACTGGTAAAAATAAAGATTGTTAATTGTATAAATTTTTATAACAGAACTAGAATTATATGTTAATATTTTTGTTAATTATAGCAATTCATACCGCTGCAATAGAAATGTTAGCAGGTTCAGAATCTGCCAAAACTAGCCGAAAACCAGATATTGTAGCAGATGCTGCTTATGCTTTAATGTGCAAAAATAGTAGATCAGTTACTGGTAATTTCTTTGTTGATGAAGATATATTAAAGAAAGAGGGTATCACTGATTTTACTCAATATGCTTGTGACCCAGGTATTGCATTATTAATATTTATGCTATTATTGAGATGCTGAAGAAATTTAGTTATTTTATTCAGATTTTGTAAATTTATTTTATAGCAAACAAAGACAACTTGATGTTAGACTTTTTCTTAGATTTGGATAGTACAGATATGAGAATAGTTGGAGGTAATGATAAAAAATCAGTGCAAGAAAATCAAGGAAAAATTGCCGAGATATTTTCTGCAATTGATAAAAATATAAATCCTGACCTTGTAAGCAAAACTGGAGCTATTTTCCAATTCAATGTGAAAGGTAATCACTGAAACCTGATTTAAATTGCTAAAATGTTTTCATTGTGCAATAAGTGTTTAAAAAATATTGAAGTTTGCATTTTATTCATAGGCTAGTACATTTAAGAGTTGATAACAGATAATAGTTTATATAACAGGTCTTTGTTGTATATTTGTAATTTTTTATTAACCAGTGCAAAATTTACTTCAATATTTAAAGATTACATAAAAAAATAGTCTGTGCATTTTAAATATAATGTAGATTACATAAATGATTTGAAAAATGTAGTATTTTTTTTACTACTTATTATTTAATTATTTAGGAGATGAAGCTGGTACATGGTACTTGGATCTCAAGACTGGTAAAGGATCCACAGGTAAAGGAGAACCACCAAATCAACCAGCAGATGCTACATTGACTATGGATTCAGCAAATTTCTTTGCTATGTTTTCAGGTATCATTTTATTTCTTTAATTAAACAAAGAATTTCGGATATCTGCAATTAAAACTCTTAATTTATTTAGGCAAACTAAAACCAGCAACTGCTTTTATGATGGGAAAACTGAAAGTCAGTGGAAATATACAAAAAGCTATGAAATTGGAAAAATTAATGGTTAGCTTGAAGTCAAAGTTGTGAAAGAAAACAAATGTGAAAATTGTATTTATGTAAATCAAGTATCAAAATGGAATCATAATGTTATTTGCACTTTTTAAATTTATAAAAAAGTTTTATAAGAATGAGCAGAAAGGGCAAAAGCAATATCATAGACATTAATTAAAAATAAAGATTTTATTTTTTATGTAAAATTTTTTATAAATAAACTATTTTATATACAATAACATTAACATAGTACATTTGTGAATATTTCCATTTGTTTCAAATAGATTACTTATAAAATTAAGAGTAAAAATTTTTATTAACACAATTTTTGATTATTTGTAATAAACACTAATTTAACAAATTTTATTTTAACTATATATATGACGATAAAAGTGCTTGAGACTTTTCATATACACCAAAAAACACGAATCCACCAATAGATATCCATGTGATTCTAGGTACAATACCAGCAAACAAACTGTGAAAAAATAGTAAAATAAAATAAATTTAATATTAAAATTTTTAAGAAATTAAGACAGTAAAATGTCTCTAAATTATGCAAACTCATCAATGCTTGAACCAGAACTACAAGTGTGAAAATTTGTATTATTTTAATTTGTTTAGCTTCAACTTCTGTAACTAAAACTATTGTTCTCTAATTTTTTTGAGTAATAGTTTAATTTTAATCTTTAATCTTTTAACTTGAAACTCTATCAGTTTACAATTATGGTAGCCTGTAGTTTTGACCAGTGCACTAATGTATCATTAGTTTGGGGTAAAACAGTCAACAGGTAGGTGGCTAAGTCTAATAGATGAATAATTTTTTAATTAATAATACAGCTTTATATTAAGAAGTAGGCCTATGTAAAAGATTCCATTCGCCTGATTCTATGTACTTTTTTAAAGTTGTATCTAGTCTTTATTAAAAATATCCATTAATTATTAAACAAAATATAATTCATCCATCCTCTGACTGTTATGCAACTACTGACAAAGCTACTCTACTGTCATAAAAAAAAAAATTACAACAATTAATTTATTTTAAATTAATACATTTTTTTCTTTTAATAATGTTTGGATATTTAAATGTACTTACCCTGATATTCCATTTGATTTATATACTGATATTAAAATTCTAGAAACTGTTAAATCTGCTGATCTCTTGGAAATCCTATTTGATAACATTATCCTTGTTTTTGCAAGATCTAAGGGTGTTGTCACACCAGCAGCAATACTTCCAGCAATAGCTCCACAAAGAGCCCCTTCAAAAGGGAAGACATTCCTTTGGGCATAATTAGCCCATACTTCTTTTAAGTATTCCCAAATTGGAAATTGAATAAGACTAAATGGCATATCCCTTAAAACAGTGCTCCAATATCCTCTATATAATAATCTTATACTAAATCTTCCTTCATCAGGTAAAATTGCTTGTTTTCTTTGTTTTACTACTTCAACAGGTACTCGAATTAGACATGATACCTAATAAAATTGAAGAAACAATATTTATTTATAGTTTTTTCTCAAGCTAAAATTTACCTACAATTTCAGCAAATGATGCAGCTCCCATATGTACAAATGAAGAATACTCTTTGGCAATTTTTTCATTTAGTAAAGATTTAATACTTTCATAAGTAATAAAAAAGAGAGCAGCTAAAAAATATTATTTTTTATTTTATTATATTATGACCATTTATATTGTTTATTTTACCTGTTGGAGCTGATCCTAAAATTACTGGACTTAATCCTTTATAAAGTTTTGAAAAACCTCCTGAACGTAAGAACCCATTTTCACTTTGTAGACGAGTTTTGAGTGTATCAATTGGATAAAGTGTAACATCAACAAAAGTACCTGCCAACCCACCTGACTAAAAATAGGTAGTTTAAGATAAAAGAAAGATCTCATAAAATAGTTGTCGGTTCAAATGAAAAATCAAAGCATTAATTATAAAATAAATATTTTATTAGAAATAGTACTAATAAAAATTCTTAGATTAGTTTAACCAAAATCAGTTTTCATAACCTCTAATTTAAATTTAAATCTAATTACAATTAAGGAAGTGAAAAAAACATTTCTAAAATCTGTGAAGCCCGTTTTCTCTTCATAAGCGTCCATTCCATTTACAATTGGTAAGTACTTTAAAAAAAAAGAATTCCACTTCAATGCGCACGTTTTTGTTTACAAGTCAGCCTTTGGTTCTCTGACCGTGGTTCTCTGGCAAGTTCAATGACTTTCCCTCCATCATCCTTCTGCTCTGATACTAAGTAGTAACAGCCAATGGCATTACATTTTCCATCCTCTCCTCCAAAAACTTATATGTATATTATATTCTATAAAATTACAATGCGCAACGAAAACTATAATCATGTTGGGAATAATCGATATTGCGCGCGTGCTTTCGATACATAGCATGGTCATCAATATTTTCGTTAATTTAGCTAATATCAAGCAAAATAAATTGAGAAACAAGTCAATGTAAATAAACAATACGTTTAGGTAACTTTTATTCTTCTGTTGTTCTGATTTAAATTTTATTTCTTTGTTCAAATTTCAGTATGTTTCAAGAATTATATTAAAAATATATAATTTTTTCGCGTCAAACAATTTTCAAATATAAAATACTATATTAACTAAAAATATAAAATAAAAAATGTTCAGTCCTTAATCCCTATATTTCAATTATTAAATATTAAGAAATCGTTAATTTAGAACACAAAGAATCTACAAAGGATGTGTATACCTACAACGTTGCCACAGCCTACAGGTAATACTTGCTATTGCTACCCGAGTACCCGGCCGCGCACTTTCTTTGCGTTTGAAAGGTTGAAATATAACGATATAATGGTACGCGTTGCATAAATTTGACTTCAGGCGAACTTCGTTCAATTTTCTGTCATAAACTAACTTTAATATGGAAACTTCATTTTTCTAAGATACAGTTTTTTATTTTTGTTGTATCTCTATAAAAAATTGTAAGGAAAAAATAAAAATTAATCGAAGAACGGTAATCGGTATAAATTAGAAAACAAACGCTGTTCGCATCATCGCAAATCTCGAGAAACAAAATGGTTGAAAGTCTCATCTTTAACCAGGAAAGATGAGGCCTGGACCAAAGTTTGCAAATGATTTGGCAACAATGTACTAAATGTTAGTGTCCGACTCAGTCATTCGTCTTGAGCTCACATTGAGCCTCGATAAAGGAAGAGGGAGAAAGGGAGCAAAAGAGACGGAGAGCACCAGCCGACGCATCATGAGAATCGATACGAGAAGCGAAGCTTCGTCTTCCTTCTCTCGTCATCTCTTTCTCTCTCGCCTACTCCCCAAAACGTAAACATACGTACACACAACCGCCCTCGCGCACATACACTCGCGCTGGCGCACACCGACTCAAACCTGTCCGGTACTCAAAGCATCGATCGTACGAGCTCCCAAGCCGGTAAAGTTGTACCTGCAACGAAGGTAATGCAAATTAATGTTCCCGAGAAAAAAGAAAAAATTTCAAAAAAAAAATACGAGATCCTGGTATCAGGATGAAGACGAGATGCTTTCACAGGGAATTTTTGGCGGGAACGCCAGTTCAGTAGCGTGCGTTCGCGAAAACAAGCACAGGAGAAAGGGAGGGAAAGGAGAGAGAACAAGGGAAAAGGAAAGAAAAAGCGCGTTGTTCAGCCCATGTCCCTTTTTTGCCATTGTGCTTAGATATTTGTTAATCCGAATGACCCCTCAAAGAAAACGTCCGAAAAAATGCAGAAGAGCCGAGACGGTGGACATTGTGTAGGAGTGGCCACGCGACCGAATAGGCAAATGCCAAATTAATGGCAGGCTGGCAGCGTAGAAGGGGCGTACGAACGTACGATATACGCGCGATATAAGAGGTGACGACGAAGGGGGTGAACCGAACGAACGGGTGGAAGAGGGGGACGGAAGCGCGCGCGCAACAGAAAGATAGAAAGAGACGGAGAGCCAGCGGCTAGGCTGATACGTAGCCGCGCGCGAAGCGGAGCCCCCCAAGAGTCCGGAGAGACGCTCGCCGCGCGCGTCAGTCGTTGCACAGCCGAGTACGCAGACGCACCAGCAGCACAGCAGCCGCTCCGGCTAGTAGTCATCATCAGACTCCCTCTCTCTCTTCTCTTCAAGCTCGTCCCAAGTTAGGGCGAGCCTCCGGCCGAGAGAACAGGTAGGTGCTTGCAATTTTCTTCGGATTTTGCTTTTCAATTTTTCGTCGAATTTCTGTTTAGCTTCCGAGTTCCGTGAGCGCGGGCCTTTTGGCGCGCCGCTCCACCGTCGCCTCCCCCTTGTTTTCCCTCGAGCGCGCGCGCAAATGTATCAGTAGGGCTCGCGAATTTTCTACATGCTCCCTTTTTCCGGGGCCGAAAGCGTTCGCAGCATCGATTCGACGTTCTTGCTGATCGCCGAGCCGGTCGGTGGTTTGCCCGGCGGCGTCCTGCGTAGACGCGACGCACACTGTTTCCGAGCGCAGCTAATATCAACGGGCCGCTACCGCCGCGGTCGTGTCATGGCGGCGTCACCAAGCCAAAGCAAGTCTTGGAAGCGCGCGTTCGGCATCTGGATTGGGGCTTACCTTTTCGACCTACTTTCCCGTAATTTTCGCGCAGCTGGAAAATTTGGAAAATTACGATTGACTTAAAAATGGCGGAATTTCCTAGAAAACTGGCTTTGTAGGCGAATTTTGCAGAAGCCGGATATGTAATTTGCTGCTTGCGTCCATCCAGGCGGCAGTGGTCAGCCAAAGTATAGACGCTTATTTACTCGGGACTTTTTGAAAATGGCGGTTGGAATGTATTGTTTTTTGGAATTTTAGGAGGTTTTAAGAAGGCTGCTAGAATTTTCTTGGCTACCTGCAAGAAAAGGTCCCAGGCGCGCTCGCGCGCGCAGCGAAAGGGCGGGAAGGTCGATGGATTTCGATTGAGGGCGGCAGCAACGCGCGCTACAGACGCCGCGTCAAATTGCTAATGTGTATTTTCGGCTGGATGGTTTTCTTTGTGTGGCCGTCAATTTACTACATCGAATGACGATTTTTTGAGCGGTTTTTTTTATTTCGATTCCCATTGTTTAAATTCGCGAAGACTGAGACACATTCCGGCGACTGTTTATTTGTATGCGGTCGAAAAAAGAATAAGTGAGCGCGCGCAACTTCAATACCTGAGGTCGCCTTCCATGACAATAAAAGGCATCTTTTACGAGATTATGTGTCTTTATAATCCTTTGTCTTCTTATGGGTGCATTTTTTTTATTTTTAATTTTTTAAAAATAATTTTCTTTTTTTAAGGCAATTTCTTCTTTGATTTTTTTTTTATTTAATATTTTTTAATTTTCTTAATTATTTCACTCTAATTACATTTACTATATAATCGTAACAAAGAGAAAAAATATTTTTAAAAAATCGTTAATTCCAATATTTACTAATTACATGATTTTAATTTTCAGAAACCACCATACTGTGTAAGATTTTAATTAGGTAAACAAATCATGTCTGACGATAATTCAACGGCAGTTGAGGATCAGAAGAAGAAGAGAGGCCGACAAGCCAAGACGGAGAAGAATGCAGTGAAGGAACCCAAAAAGAGGGGTAGGTCGGCAGCAGAAAAGAACAATACCGCCCGAGGAGGAAAATCTGATAACGAGGATGATGCACCCGTCCCAGTAAAGAGGGGGCGTGGAAGGCCAAAAGGCAAAGGATCTCATAAGAAGAAGGTAACTGTTTATTTGAAATCGAAATATCGCTTATTAAAAAAATGTAATGTAATTAACCGCAAACGTTCAATTGTAGCCTGGTGCAGCAAAATCAACAACAGGACGTGGTCGTGGCCGACCCAAGAAGGTAGAAGAGAAACCTGAAAGCACTGGTGAAGAGGAGGACGAACAGGAAGAGGAAGAAGAAGAGGAAGAGAATTGAACAAGAGAGACTACGACTCGAGAAGATTTTTAACACAAGCCCTTTCTCTATTTTCTCTCTTTCGACGACGTCGACGACAACTCACATTCGAGTCCTTCAATTTTTTTAAGTTTTTATTATAATAACAATATTTAGACTGAAAAAACAAATATCGTAATTAGGCCCTCTTCCTCCCCTTTTAATGACTACATTTCGTTCAATTCCTGTTTTTATAGTACAGAAAACAATCGTTAGAAAGGGAAAGAGCGCCAAAAATATGATTAAAACATTAGTTAAGGTATGCATTGAGTCGGAACGCGTCGAAATTTAAAGAAAAAATTGTAGAAATCACGAACTGGATATTTGCGTGTAGTACAGAAACTACATCAACGTGTATTTCTATAAAATGATTTTTTATTCTAAGCAAACATACGAAAAAAAATTTTATTGGATTTGAACGATTTGAAAAATATTGACCAGACTCAAAAGCAAGTCTCATTAAATTATATTTTTTATTTTATTTGGAATATTTTGTGCACTTTCTCCTTTCTCTATCTGTACTGTATACGGTGTATCATTAATTAGTAAACTCATTAACTTGACTCTTGCGCAAATTGAGTCCAACCAAGTTTGAGGAATTA
Organism: Ormyrus labotus; assembly: GCA_035582975.1. NCBI lineage: Eukaryota > Metazoa > Arthropoda > Insecta > Hymenoptera > Ormyridae > Ormyrus > Ormyrus labotus. The sequence goes on along the minus strand of JAWWEO010000001.1, from coordinate 3,717,253 downwards.
AAAGTTATAACAGTGAATGGCAATTTGTGACTGTCGCGAATAGACACGCAGGAAAGAACTTTTTCCTTAATTACTGTATGAGAAGTGAATAATAAAAAAGTCCTATTTCTATGGAAACATAATTTGAGTGAGTGTCAAATTTGTATTAAAGTAAATAAATTCACAGAATACATCTTTTGACTAATCTTTTTTTACTCTTCATTCAACCTTTAAATTATATAATTTAATTTTATTGTATTAAAATAAGTAATAAAAAAAAAGACAAATCAAGGATTATTTTTTACTAAAAATTGCACAAGTTGGTAACTGTAGATATACAGTGCATCTTATCAAGCTCATACTCTTAGATTTCATTACTTTTAGCCTAGACTAAAAATTTTATTTTGATATACAATAGAAATACATTCATATACGCTGATACAATTACAATTTCTATTATGTTTAAATTCTTAATTATTGAAATTTTACGTTTAAAATGTTATAATCGTGTATGATAATAATTAAACATATGTAGCTAATTTGTTAAAAAATTTGAAAAACAGTTCTATATAAAATCTATTATAACAAGGACCTAATAATTAATACTGAATCGTAATAAGGTATGTAAGAAAACTACATTAGATAAATAGAATAAAAAAAATGTGTAAATTGGCATACAATTATTACAAAAAATCGTTAATTTTTGTACTTAAATTGCGTTGTATAAAAATCAATTGTATCAAATGGATTTTTAGTGGATAAATTTGTTTTTATTTTTTTAATGACTAAAAAACAAATCTTGCCTGTTAATAAAATTTTAAGAAACTCACTTTACAGCGCTGCTTTATTAAAATAAATATCGATTTAGAATTCGGCAATAAAGTAATTTTAGAGTGATAATTTAATTCTATGCTAAATATGGTTTTGTATATTTATTTTTATATATGAGAGAAAAAACTCTGTTTTAAGTTAAAATATTAATGGATGAAATGCAAGATATTCGCTGTTCAAATACCGCGTTAAAAAACGGAATTTTAGTAATATTTACTTTTAAGTTAAGTAATTTAAAAATTTGAATTGTTTTTCTTGTAAAAGTGAAATTATCCATGCAAAATTAATACTTGTTTACATAAAGATAGATTTCAGTTTTTTAGTCATTTTCTTACGAAGTTTTAATGATTGAGACATAAATTACTATCAGCCATAAATTACATTTTTTAAATAAAAAATAAATTTTCAAAAAATAAAAGATGAAGGTGAAGAATATTTATTTCTTTCTTAAGAAATTTTACTTTTTTCTGATACTATTTACGTATTGTTTGAATATTATGCAGTAGAGCTACATTGTATTAAAGGATGAATTCCTAACAGTTTTTCCTCAACTTTATAAAAAATTTTCATTTTATTTTTTTTAAATTTTTAATATCGTGGGAAAATAATACATGTTTATTTATGAAATTTGCTTATGAAGTATTCCATTCCAGTGAACTAAATAATTATTACTTTTAATTTATTTTATACATAGTTTTCTGGATTATAATTTAAACATTCTTAAAAATGAAATTTCTTGTAATTTCTAAAAAGTTTACAAGCAGTTTCTGAAGGAATTCTTCCTTTATTAGCTAATAATTACAGTTTATTGTGTATTCGAAAATTTATTTTTTACAATGTTTCGCATATTATTTAATATTTTGATTATAATAAAATGATTTGCTGTTTATTGATGTGACATCTCTAGTCCTACAATAAATATACATTAAATCTATTATAGGTCGTGTTCAAAAAGTATTGAATTTTAATAATAATTTTTAAAGTCTCCAGTTATATTTTTAAAGTATTCAATTTATCATATAATGTAATAGCACCTTTCATAAGTCTATTACAAATATAATCTAAATTAAAGAATTGACTAGTTTCTTATTGAATTTTTATGTTTAGAGCCACTGTTGCACTTAAATAATATTACTTTTTAATAAAGATAAGTTATGAATGTTATTGCTAAGAGAAAATATTTACTTTTGTTACAAAATGCTTAATAGAAAGACGCTATTTAAGTGCACATTTTATATACATTAAATAAATTTCAGAATGCAATTGAGTAAGAAAAAGGTAAAAATTTCAAAAATATATTATACAATCACGTGGGTAATCGATTCAAGTTGAATTACCGTTCTTTTGCATAAAGCATATTATAGAAAGCTCCAAGCATATTCTACGTTATCAAGGAGGTTTATAGCGATTGTCCAATCTGTTTTCTGTCAAAATAAATATATAAAAAATATATTAAATGTATCAAAATAAAACATTCAATTTAAAAAAAATTACCTGCATGTGCATAAATCTTAATATAAATTATTGTTTTTACAGATTCATTAAGTCAATGATTTTTGTAATCAGTTCAAAAAATATTGTAAAAAGAGCTTAACATTGAAAGACTATCCAAGATATTGTGTGTGTGTAGCACTAAAAAGTTCTGTATTTTCTTCGCTATCCATAGACTGGTATCCTTGCTGCATAATTAAGCCTTTGTTATTCAGAATGTTGTTTTTTATGCTCAAGTTGCTATAGAATTACTAACTCGTCTCTGTCGGCTGCTGAAACCTTCATCAAGCAATTCTGTCTCCCAGTCATCTTCACCTTCCTCTCCAGGATCGAAATTGTACAATGGCATAAGTCTGTGACGAAGCCTCTCCAGTTTCCGTTTTCTTGATATAATGATTACCTAATAAAATTAATATCTACTATAGTATATTTTTTATTACTTAATGCAGTTTATTTTTAAATCATCTTTGTATTAGTATCTTTTATATCAAATGAACTTTTTGCATGAAATGTATTTAGAAATGTTTTAATTTCTTACCACAGCTGAAAGTACTATAACAAATATCATAACACCAAGAGGTACAAAAATGTATTCTACACCCTCAGGTGGACCAAATTCATCAAAATTATCCTCTGTGGTTGTTGTAGACATTGTAGTGGTACATAAATTAGTAGTAGCAGTTGTCGCTGCTTTTGGCAAAGATTCTTCGGTCCTTGTTAAATTCCAAGGTTGTCGAGTAATATTATCTGAATGACTTTGTGTGAAAGCTTCAACAGTCTCGTTATAAAAATGCCCTGTTGTCAATTCAGTCGAAAGACTTGTTATGTTACTTATTGATAAAACAGTAGAGTAATTGCTTGTAACATTGTCGTTGATGTCTTCCATGTTTAACTGTTTATAAAATTTTAAATATTTATTATCTGATATACATGGGAAATTTGAAAAAATAAACTTAAAATTACTTAGGATTTTAAGAAGTTACAAAATTTGGACCTAATTTACCTCATCAATCAGTCAACTAAAATAAAAAAATAGTGAAGTGCAAAGCAACTGGTGTGTAAAGGAATCTGGAAATATACCTGGAAAAACAAGTAAAATAACGCTAAAAAGTTAAAAGTAAAAATGTACTTACTTCTCTAAGAGGTATATCGAAGCTGACGACGTCTTTTTAAACTCGACGTCTTGTCATCGACTTTTTCCAACTACTTGTATTTTATCGTATGGCAAGTATGAAATGGCAGCTCCTTCGCATCATTTTATAATCACCTGGAGCACCTACAGTACGGGCTTATCGTCCATAAATCTCTTGATTCCTGGGAGATATCGTTGATAACGATGAGTGAACGGACACTTCTTGACCATAGCGCCGCAACTGTTGGTAAGACTGTCTAATCAGGGGTGTTTCACTCTAAGCTTTACTGCTTTCGGGGACATGGGATATTTTGTGCACAACACACTACACTTTTTAGCATTGGTGAAATGTATATACAAATCATATTGCACAATTAAAATGTGTGCAATTATTATTATGTACATAAACCAATCTATGCCGCTTCGGAGGGTGTAGTTTTTAATGTGATCAGTTTCGGCCTACTTAGAATTCCGGAATCCAGTTTAAAAAAAATATCATTCATCTTTTCAAAAATTAAAGAAGCAAATTAATTTGCGTACCGTTTATGGTCATATTTCTGACATGTAGATTAGATAGATTGTTTCCATTAAAAGAGCGCTCCCAAATTTATATATCTCTCTTTCTATATATGTATATTAACTATATTGGTAAGAATATGGTAAATGCGTGTGCGCAGGTACGTAAATATAGATATACAAAAAACATGAATGAACTTCTGTATAGGATAGGATATCCTGCTCTCGCTCTCACCCTTGTAGAAAATCTCTATACGCATATTTAGGTCGCGCACGCCCACGTCGGCTTCTGTAAGCAAAAACTAATATCTTATATTAATTTTTATTTAAGTAGCAACAGAGTAAAAGTTATTTTAAACTGGAATTCGATCGTTAGATTGCAATATCATACCCTTTACCTTCATTCTATACTTTAGTAATTATATTCTAAGCTATTCATTTCAAAATAATTTGCTAATAAAAAAGCTTTTATTTTTTAAAAGTCTAATTTTGAATTTTTAAGAAAATTAGAAAAATAATTATTTTTGAAGAGAATAATAATATTGGCGGCAATTCATTGGATAAAAGTGTAGTGCACTTTCTGTCTTACCGATTTGAATATTCAACAAATTAATTAAGCCTTCAAGCAATGAAAAGAATAATAAACAATGAAGCGAGACCTAATAAAATGGACCGATGACAGTTGATCGATGTAATGAAATTGCAAAGACTAATTCTAAATTATTTTAATATTTTTATTGCAAAGCAGATCCCTGCGTTATCATGCAGTTTACGTGCATGCCACAAGACCTCGTGGCGATCGCACTTTGCACCTTGTATTTTTCGCAGTAGAAAAATGGTGAATGCTTGGGTGTAGTCGGGGGCGACGATTTCCCTGATCGCATGAGAGACGGCGAAAGAGCAAAGATAGAGGAACGTGAAGAAAGAAATGTAAGTAACTGATCGGTCAACGGCAGTGACGTGCTGGTCCACATTCGACATACAACACTAGTTCGTTAACGGCCGCGGTTGCTTGTTCTTTTATAGCTATAAATCCCATTCCTACAGTTTTTCAGTGTATCTTTTAGATTACTCATAATTATAAAATTAGTTGTAACATTTAAAAAGAAACTGCCCTTCTCACTTAATGCATGAGTCGGTCTAAGTTTTGCGTGTTTTTTCCCTGCGTGACGACGACGAACAAGAGGAAGAGGGAGTGCTACGAATTGAGAGGGAGGGAGAGAGAGAGAGAGAGAGAGCACGATTGTGTTAGTTGGCAATTATACTGGTGCGTATATTGCACATGCATTGCACTCGTGTTCCCTAGTGACAGGTATTGCTTCGACAATTGTTAACGTTTATTTAACGAGTTTGCTTTCGACAACCAAAGGATTCGATAAGAATTAACCTAAGAATTTTCATCCCCTCTACTGCAGTCCCTGTCTTGTTCCTCTCTCTCTCTTTCTCTCTCTCTCCCTCCCGCTCTGCTCTTGGTCGCTTGCTCGCGTCTCACGCACGCACTCCCTCTTGCTTTCTCTTTCTCTCTCTCTCTTATTATCCGTCCTTTTCTGACGCTTTTTCTGAATGTATATTGCGTATATCATTTATACGCCTTCTAGTCTGAGAGTGATGTTTTTCGATCAGATGTCATACTGCTGTGTCTCATCGTCTTTCAGAGATTTCTCTGATTCCAAACAAACGGTAAACTTATCCCTTCGTTTATATTTACATTCGTGCATTTATATCGAGTTAAATGTAATTCTCTCTTTCTATCCATTGCTTCTTCTTATCTTCTCTCTTTCCTCGTTTGTCTCTTCATGTATTAAACGCGCGTATTTAGGTGTGTGATTGTGTGCGAGCGCAAACACAAACGCGCTCTTTAAATTGACATAAACAAACGCACACGGATAGACATTTGGTGCAATAATATCAACCTACTGTTGCCTGCTATCAATTATTGTCCCTGACTGTCAAATGAGCTAAGAACCTTGCAGTATTAAGATACTGGCAAGTTAAGAGCTTTGTCCTTTGCTCAAGTTTTCAGATTGAGTCTTTGTAAAATGATGCTTTAAGGAATGTTGTTGATTGTACAGTATTGCTTTATGTACGAGTAGAAGGTATATTTTCTGATTCTCTGGTACTAAACTTTATTTTTATTATGGAAAAACTTATGGAGTGCTGCTTTCCTTATCATTTATTTGCAATAATTGGACAACCCAAAATCTATATGAGTGGTTCACTTTATGCTCACCCATTTTGGGAGAAGTGTTCTACATATTCACTCTGTCTTTCCTTACAAAGGTAAACAATTTTTCCAAAATGAGAGACTTGTTTAACAAATTTTGAAGGAGAGGGGCTTTACCACACTAAATTAAGCCATTTTCTCTTAGGTTCTTCCATGTAGTTTTGAAATAATATGTACTTTATTAGCTCAAGTCACAAGAAATCATTAAATTATGAATCCTGAAATAATGCATGTAATTCTTTTATTAAATATTAAAATGTTTTGTTTTCCATAATAAATGTTAAGTAGATGATTT
>JAWWEO010000001.1:3648803-3704576 GCA_035582975.1 Ormyrus labotus | reverse complement strand
ATCAGTTTCACATCAACAAGCTGTATCGCAACAACCAGTTTTACAGCAGCAACACCCAACATTGCAACAACAACCGGTTTTGCAGCAAGGCAGTTTTCAACAAAATATTGAAACAGTGGCAGTAGAAAAAACGCTAATGAAACAGGAATCAGTAGAGCCTCTTGCTTCTGTTGTGCCATCAGAAATTATTTCCAATCTGCAAGAGAATCCTTCAATGACTCTGCCACCAGTAGATGGGTAAAATTTATTTTCTTTTAAGGTGATATAAGATTCCGAAATTTAAATTTCCCAAGAACATCTAACTTACATTAGAATGTTTTTAAATAAAGCCTTTCCTGTTTATTTAGAGTAAAGCATTATTAAAAAATAATATATTAATACATTTTAAAGTAAATAAAAACTATATTGATATGCTTTATCACACAATCTGGACCAATTAATTGTTATTTTTCCCATTCGATTGCAATGCAGATCTTCGTATGAGAGTGCAGATACTTCAACATCAACATCGACTGAGAAAAGTAAAATCAAACGGACAGGTACAAAACGAAAGAAACCGGGCATTAAATTAACAGTTCTTTCTGTCAGCAATGTGGAAGGACAATCTGTAACTGTTGAATGTCAATTGGATACAAGCAAACAAAAAACCGTTACATTCAAATTCGATCGGGATGAAATGGTTCCAATAGATATAGCAAACAACTTGGTAATATTTTAATTTCCAATTAAAAACTTTCGTATAATCTCAATTTTGAAATTTTATTGAACAAATTTTTTTAGGTTGCAGAAAATTTATTACCTCAGTCTCAGCGTGAAACTTTTATTGAACTAATAGAAGATATTGTGAGGCAGTTACGTCTTGATCCGTCTTTAAATTTACCGTTAGTTGCACATGGACCACCAGATCAATCGGCTGGAGGCAGTCCGGTGACAAGTCGTAGACCACGAGAGCGAGATCACAGTCTTGACACAGCTAAGGTATAATTTTGACTATTATTGATAAAATAGAATTAGTTAACGATTTAGAATTAATAGTTACAAAATAGATTTAAACTTTGTAAAAATCTGAAAACTGTAAGCGTTTCTAAGGCATTCTTGGATTTAGTAAGCATATAAGACAATCTGCAATATGGTAAAAAATTATAAAAATCGCATATACATTTGCCGTGTATGATTTTGGACGCAGCAGGTGAGACATGGCTCGCTAACTCGACAAAGCAGCCACCGATCTTCCTACAAAGTTCATCGTAGACACCGCTCGGTGAGTTCAATCCTTTCCTCTCTTTCTTTCTCTACTCACTTGTTTTCTAAATACTTTCTACTTTCTTTTCTAATTTTGTACTTCATGTTTTTATGATAAATGGTATTTTATTTCTTATTTTCGTAAAATTGCGTCCATTAAAGAAGAAATGTTTTTATTTAAATATATTTTCAGTTCATTATTTAGAAAAAAAATGTCAATTTTTTTCAGGGTGCAGAAGCATCGAGATTTTTTAGTTATTTAGAAAAAAAGCTATTTTTTTTGTTTCAGCCACTTCCAAGCCGTTCAAGATAAATGAAATTTTATCTAAAAACTTTGAAATGCATGACATTTTTATAATACAATGTATTTTATTTTTTAAGTATTAGTTCTTGGCACGCTGGATCTATCGCAGGATGAAGAACTATTTTTAATTTTCACTTTGTTTGCGCTGTGTATAAATTTTATGTTATTAACCGAATTTACGTAATATTTTAACGAGCTTATAATTTTTTATTGAATTATAAATAAAATTATTTTGTGATTTCGTGGTAATTAGTATGGCATATTTAAAGTAAAATGTTTGTACTGTCTGCAACTAAGACGTAATATGTGCTGTAAACAAAATAAAAGTGATGTGTAGTTTATTTTTTATATTTCGATTAAATAAAATATAAAAGATAAGGTACTTTTTTTTCAGAGAGATGAAACTTCAAATACTTCGACACCAACCAAAATGCTACCGATTGACCAAATAATATCCCACATAACAAATGCTGCTCTCTCAGAAAAATATCAAAACGTGACCACACCAACTGATGTACCAATACCGTCAGGTACTGAGTCGGCTGAAGCTTCGAGGCGCTCATCGACTTCAACACAAAATACCGATACTTTGACGCCTACAAATCCTATTGATCCATTGGATAATCAAGAAAGCATTATTTCTACTGCGTCTACTATTACAGTTCTTGAAGCTGATCATGATCACGATAAAGAAATAAGAAATGACGAAATAAATAGTATTATTTCCACCGATACATTAAACGAAGGGTCTTCAACAATTGTTCAAGAAATTGAGACGCAAAATCAAGATACTATTACTACTGCAGGTACTATTTTTATAAAACATAATTTAAATAGCTAATAATTTAAATAAAATATCCGTAAAAAACCTAAACTTAAGAATTATCAATTATAATTTTTTTTTTCAAAAATAATATATTTAAAATTATTTATATATTTTTCTGATCCAATAAAGTATAAATATATAGAAACATTAAAAACACTTTTTAAAAATAGATAATAAGGTAAAAGAAGAAATAACTCGCAATCAGCAAGAACATCAAAATCAGAATACGATTAAAGAAACAACTGAGGCAGACTCTTCTGAATCTAAAAAATTGACTTTACCACCGATGCGAAAAATTTCACGTTTTCTTGTAAGTCCTGTAGTTGAACAAAAATCAGTAATTTCTGAAGGTGAAACAACAATTCAGCATGAAGTAGTAGGCGTAGACCAGTCTACAGTATCAATAAATCAAGGCGCAGATAATGTTTCTCAAGTGAAAAATTTTAATGATCCCGAAAATATACAAGCTGTTAAAATATCCACGGAGGAAATTGACAATGGGGTAATGATAATTAAAATTTTTTAATGATTTTTTTAATAATTGCGTATATAAATTTAATTTTATTTAACAGAAACAAATTCAAGTTCAAATGATGCAAAATTCGGGAAAAAGTCAAGCAGATGTAGACACTGCTTGTGTTCAGCCAAATTCAAATCAAATCTCTTCTGGATATCCCGTCCAAACAACGGGGCAAATTATTGCTAATGAGGTTGACTCTACTTTGCAAACTCAACCAAATGCTACTGTCACTGGACCAGTCATTGACGTTCAACAAAATGTTCAAAACATAAGTACAGTTCCAGCGGTTGCTATTCAAAATCAAAAAATAATTCAGCAGCCAGTCGTCATCCAAACGCAACAAGAAATTTCTGCGCCATCCTCAATTTCGCAGGTAATAATTTGGTATACAAATTTTAAAAGAAATATAAAATCTTTCGCTAATACTTAAGAAATATTTATTATGCAAATAACACATTGATACTTTTTCAGATGCGTCAAACTCAGCAACAAATAAATGTTCCAAATTCAGTTCAACATCTTCAACAATCAGTTACTGACGAAAGAAATCGTAGAATTTCTAATATATCGAATAATTCAAATGTTTCAAGTGACTCGCAACAATCAGAAACTACTACTTCAACTATTGAAGAAAGAAAAGTTTCTAATTTACAAAATCAACATGTACAACAACAAATTTATCCTAATCAACAACTACAAGATAATGTTTCTAACATTATGACAACAGCTGTTAGTGGAAATGTAGAAATTGCACAACATGCGCAACAACAAGCTCTTCATCACACTGTATTACACACCGTAGTACCAGGCACCATACCACCCACCAGTAATCCACTTCCACCTCAAGCTGTAGCGGTGGCCGAACCTGCACCTAAAGTTAAAGCGAAAGAAGTATCATCTACTTTACCAGATCTAGCACAGAATCTCGCAAATATTTTGTCTAATCCAAAATCGAAATCAGCACATTCCGTAACTCAAGGTCATGAATCAGTTCAGAATCCCGCAGTTATTCAACCCGTTCTTCAACCGGAGCAATACTTTCAACCGATACAACCTGAAATGTGTTTGCAGAATCTACAAGTTCAACATCAAGTGCAGCAAAACGTGCAACAGGTAATAAGAAAGTTGCACCACCTAGGAAATTCTTTTTGGGTAATTTTCGATATTTTTTAACCGGCATACATGTAACGTGATAATCATTATCGAGATTTTTCTAGATTAATCAGAAAAATAACTGATTTCTTGCACTATGTAATGTTCTTGCAAATGTGATATTCTTGCAAATGTAAGGTTATTTATTTAATTTTTAAATAATGTTTTTTTTTTATTTTTTTGTAGCGTAGTTGAAAAACTAGATTTTGTGAGTAGATTATAGGTTCGATGAACTACTTTTCTTTTCATTAAAATATTGTATAATAGTGTCTTGTTATTCTGCGAATGTTAAAACAAATTTTTATTTAGGTAATTCAAAATCAATCGGGTTTTCCCTCCAACATTCCATCGCAAGCTCCCGCTTTTCAACAAGGGCAGCTTATGCAAGCAATTCCACAAACTAATCTTCAACAATCTGTGGATGCTCAACTTCAATCTCAAATCATTCATAATCAACATGGTCTACCTGCTCATGGCACGTTACAAGGTCAATGGATTGTACCACCCTATGCAAGTTTACCAGGACAAAATATTATTCAGCTTCAACCTATTCAACATGTTCATGTCATTCAGAGTCATACTACTCTGCCGCATATGATGCCTGTTCAAATGCAACCGCAGACTCAAATGCAACCTCAACAAAATATTCCAGAATTAGATCATTCGATGATAACTGAGCATTCTAATTTACAATTAAAACTCCCAGAACAAAAGCAAATGGTGACAAAAGCTGATAGTGACATCAATTCTGAATATAATATTAGCCGGTAATTTTATTTACAAATTTGTACATTTAAAAAAAAAATTACAATTTTTTAATGTTTATAAATGTAATTATATTTTTAGACGAACAAGCTCTGACTGTCAGATGCTTTCTTCAGAAAATGAATATTCCAGTCACGACATTACTCCAGAACATACTCTTGTAGAATCAATAGAAGCCTCCAATTATCAACAGCAATTAGTGCGGGAACAACATCGTAAACTTAGTCAACAAAATTCTTTAGAAAAATCTGGAGAAAGTGCAGGTGGTCCACAAACAATTGCTGATTTACAGCAAAAATTAGTACAGTTAACTAGTCAACCATCAGAATCGCTAAATGTTAGTACACCTCCAATTAGTCACCCAGCAACACCTCACGGTCAACAAGTAATAGGAATGCAAGATGGACATATGTATATGTTACAACAAAGACTTGGCACTATGCCTGGTATTCCAGCAACATCGCTGCAAACTTCGGTTTGTAATAGTAATATATAAAAACAAAGATATTTTAATACAGATAATTTAAAAAAAATTCATATATTTTATTGTTGATAAAACTGTTCTTAAAAGATTTGCATACCTTAAATCTCAAGGTTTTTTAACTTCTATTATTTTAGATTCCTCTTTCGCCTCAATCTACAATTCACCCTGGTAATTCGTTCATTGGCGAAAGTCACACTGGAATCGACAGTTCTACAATTGGAACGATGACAGAGCAATACATGACGCATACAGTAAGATTATTTTTGTGCGTTGTTTAAACTGTCAATATTTTATATTAACTTGAACATCAATTATTTTTTCAGAATGCCGATCTTGATAGTCCAACTCCTTCGGTAACCAACAATCAATCTGGTCAAGAAGTGACTAGTCCAAGTAAAGAATGTGCTAAATCTCGGGCTCCTAGACCAGGTTCCCGTCTTCAGGAACTTGAGCATGAATTGTCAAAAATTCATTCGAAATCTTCTAATTTAACAAGCACATCGTCTCAAAGCTCAGGAGTAGTTGCGCCGGTAACTACAGTGTACACTAATTTTGCACAAAATTTAACTTATCAACAATCACAAATGCAGCCCCTAGGCTCTGCTCCTACGAATGTGCCAGTTGCAACAGTTGCTCCAAGTGTTGTTACTTCGCTCTCTAATAACGATTCTTTTCAACATGAAAACCAAGATATTTCTGTGAATACTGAGGTAAACATGTTTATTCATTTTATAGGTGTTATTTTTTTTTTAGAAAAATTTGTGTAAAATATTTTTTTAATATTAGTATAGTTTCTAATAATTAGAAAAATGAATGTTTATTTTAGCGCATTACTCTTAATCAACCTGTAAGAAAAATATCAAGGTTTATGGTTTCAAAAGTGGCTGGCCCACCTGCAAATGAAACGTCGCAAAATCAAAATGTAGACGATGCAAAAAATTTGGAGAATAGACCATGTTCAATGTCACAACATGCTGATGAACATTCAAGTAATGAACAATAACATTATAACTACTTATTTAAATTATAAAATGTGTGTTTAAATTATATAATGATAATTTGAATTTCCAGTTGGTGCACAACCAATGCAAATGTTACAAAGCCGTGAAGGATCCGTTCCACCAATTCAAAATTCCATTTCGACTAGTGCTCCTGCTGAGGTAAGTTTTTAATAAAATGTATTCATAGTATGAAATCATATATAATATACAAATAATAATAAAATTAATTTATTCCTCGTTTATAGTATGAAAAAGAAGAAAGATTCCCGTCTTTAACGCCTAGCGAAGAGTATCAACTTCTAATAAAAAGGTAAAAATATTTGTTTACAAATTATATTAAATTAAAATAGAACAATAATTTATAATATATAAACATATTTTTAGGCAAACCATGGAATTGGAAACTCTTCAAAGAAGACATAGAGAAGAGTTGGAGCGTTTTCAACAGCATCAGTTGCAGTTATTAATACAGCAACAACAACAAGCCAGTGCTTTCCAACATCATCCTTTACTCTATCACAGTATAACAGGTAAAGTATCAGTATAAAGTTATTATCTTTTCTAAAGCAAACTGAAATCTTAAGAATATTTATTAACGAAGGGCAAACGAGAGTACCTGGATTGGAAGATTACATAATGTTCAGTCCAGCTACGCAAACTCCAATGCAGCGAAAATTAAGCTACTCTCCAGACACAGAAGAAACACTGCGGCTGGCAACGCAGAAGTTGAAGCAGCCAACGCAGAGCGCTGGCTCAGCTCTTTCCCATGCTTACGTCATACCAGTGCCAATAGTGCCTTCGGAGAACCTCCAGAGCGTCTCAGCTGCCGCACAAACGTCAGCCGTAAACGAGATGCAAGATATCGGAGTGATCAACTCGAATAACTGTCAGACGACTCAACTCGTCGGACAATCGCAGTATCAATTCGGCGCCACGTCACTGCCGGACGCTACGTCACAGGTTTGCTCCAGTTGATTTCTATTTAGTAGGATCTTTAGATATCATTGCCTTATCTGTGTTTAACAACTTAGGGAAGCTCAGCGGGCACTCTAGTCACAAGCGCAATGGCCGGGAACACGGCGGGCTCGACCGGCTACATCCAATATCACACTGAGCCGACGCTTCAGGCCTTTAGCTATGCGCCACATGGTGGATTCTTTTTACCCGCAGGCTACCGGTTGATATATGCACCGCAGACGACTAGTACGGCACCGCAAACAGCTGGTACAACACCCCAAATGCAGCCTGCTACTCCTGCGACACCGCAGCTCGGTAACAGCTCCAACGATGGCACTCCGCCTGGCGAACAACACCCTGCCGAGTTGCAAATGGCTAATACGCCCAGCTCGCAGCCCGATTAAATATCTTTCACCTATATATGTTTGTTTGCGTGTTGTGTGATCGTGCGTGTATGTCTTATTGTATGAGAGCGAGCCTACGAGATAAAGGCATCTCAAATCTATATATGAGTATACTCTTGAATATGTTGAGTTTTTATCTAGTGATTTTAATCGTTTCAGTGACTTTTGGAGATGAAAAATGCTGCGCATTTCGATCGTGTATATTGACAACTAAATGAGAGGGACTTTTTCGTGTACATTTTTTTATTTCATTTTCCTTTCGTACGAGTTGTTCAAAGACAAAAAAGTAAAGGGAAATTGCTTATTTTAATAATTTTGGACTAATTTCAAAGTAACTTTTAATTATTTTGAAATTATTTGTCTGCCATTGACTGCTTCCTCTTGATAGTACTTTTTATCGGTTCATGCGATTTGCCGAAAAAAAATTTGAGTCATGCGATATATATATATTTTACATATTTTACTATATAGAGTGATTACTGTCATTATTGTTACAGCGCGTAATAATATTCAGAAGCAGCTCTTTCATACATAGCCAAGTGTCAAATATGTGCCGCCGTATGATGATGAATGTAGTTGAAGGCAGTGATTTGCAAAATAATTGTAGCTAATGCTAATTGTGTAAAACTGGGTATAGAGGCCTTTTTCTAATAGAATACTTGTGATGATAAATTTGAATGTTTAGAGCGAGAATGAGAACTAGTGTGATTGAAAAAATGAGATAGAAATGACTGAATGAATTAGAAAAAATAAAACTGGTGATATCAAGTGACTTTTTATAATGTCGCTTTTTACATCTAACAGGCCTCAGCTAGTCGTACAACTGAAGTGAAAAGTGTTTAATCTGCTTGAAATTATACAAGTAGTCGTTTAACTAAGAGAGCGAGAGTGATGGACAAAGTAAGTCAATTTATTCATTATCAAAACGAAAGGAAACAAAGAGAATGTGATTTGCGTAGTCACTACACCTTTTAATGTATTTCTACAAAATTTTTTCATTTATTTTTAAACAAATGAAAAAATATTTTGTTATTAGAGTACTAGATATCAGTTGGAAATTTCAACTATTTTTTCTTGTTGACATTTTACTTCATCCTTTTTGCTTCCTTCTTCTTTACGAGGTCACTAAGATTTCAATTTTCAAGGCTACTTGTAACGTTAATCTATTTTTAAAAAAGCGACTTTCTTACTCTGAGCTCGCTCGTATTATTATTATTATTACCATTATTATTTTATTATTACATTATTTTAGTATATTATTAGTATTATAATATTATAATTATTACCATCATCATTATCATAATTAAATGCCTCGTTGATTCGTGTTAATGATCTTTTTATCACCGAACCCTCTACCAAAAAATTCACGATAATCTATGTTGATTATTTTTATTATAAAAAAAAAATAAATTTTTAAATGCACTTCTTTAAATTTAAAAAATCAAAACATGATCTGCAATCTGGCAAAATGAAATTAATTTTTATCACATATAATAATTTCGTAAAGTATTTTTATATGCTTATATAACGCATTGATCATTGTTAAAACGATTATTTCTACTACATAATACTTTTTATAGGATACTGTTTATAACTCAATATTATACTTTAATTCTATAACGTTTTTACAAGTAAGCAATAATAAAAATTTAATACCAATATCAAAGAATATTGAAAATATGATAATTAATTATATATTCTCAATCGAAAATTTTATTTAAAACGATCATTTATAATTTCCATTATTTTTTATTAAAGATCAAGAATTTTTTCAATATATATAAAAAAGTTACGAATAAAAATTTTATAATACATAATTCTAATACAATTAATTAATTACGCACTAACTTGATTTTTACTGATGTTTTACAATAATACCAAATATGAATCTTTGTTAACAGTCTATTACATTTCTAAAATATGTTTAAATACTTCTTTTTTAAAAGTCAGATAAATTTATAAAATTGCCATAAGCTTTTTCTTTACATTTTTCAGAACTATGATTTAAAGTTTACAAAATTAAAGAGATACCTTTTAGCATATAAATTGTACATAACTATTCTCTCTGAAAATCATTTAATTTTTGCTAAAAATTGTCAGAGTAAAAAATTCAACATTTGCTGAATTTTCAAAAGGTATAACAGAAAAGTTGAATTGAAACTGACGAGAACGTCGAGACTGAAAATGAAAAACTTGATGTTTGATTTTCATACCTTATTTTTCCATTGAGGCACGTCGCCGTCCGATGAGTAAAATCTATCCTAGGAAAAAGGTTGTTCGTGGTTGCGGTCTTACAAATGTGAAATATTATATATAATCTTTTTTCTGGGACAAAAATGCAGATAAAATATATGCATACTTTAAAATAAAATAAAAAAGAAGTTGGTCAATTCAAGATTTGCGTTGACATCTTTATTATAAATTATTTCAGCATATTTTTATTGTAAGCTATAAAAGTAAGAAAGAGATAATTTGTACGTGAAAGTTTGGATAAAATGCAGGCGTTTATGATCGCTTGATGTTGTACAAAGGTATATAATTCATTGTTGCCACGCAGACCCTTGTAAAACTTCTCTTCCTGAGCTTCGCCATAGGGCTTAGCATAACGTGTAAAAAACTCTTCTAATAATATTTATTCGATTAAATTCTAATTTAATGTAAAAAAAAAGTAAAAATTAAATTTAAAAAATTGCTGCATATTAATATCACAGATTGACAAAAAATTATAAAATCAAAGGAGAGAAACACGCATTATGCTAAAAGTTAGAAAAAAAAAACAAAGTATTACTAAGGTCTATTCGATAAGAGTATTTAAAATAAAACGGATGTTGAGACAATGAAATTGAAGAAAAATTTGATGAACGAAAGTGAAAACGTGTGAATAAATGAAGAAGTGGAGCCATATTAGTTTCGTACGTTGATATATGCGATTTTCCAGAAATATATAGTATAGCAGTGAATGTGAAGGCAGGTAGATGTTTCAGTATACGTGAGCTTAAATTTTTTGAAAACTGAAGAAAAGAATGAAATTTGACATAATCTTTTATTGTGAATTGGCTCTTTTATAACACTTTATTCAATGCTTTGTTCACAATCTCTCCTTTTGATTCAAGAAAGAAATTTTTTCTTTTGTGCACTACATGGTTTTTCAACGTTCGTTGTTCATATTGTTAGCCAAATTTGCTAACTTTTTAGTGTGTACATACACAAATGCTGAATAACCAATGAAATTGAAACCTTAATTGGAAGACGCTTTTATCGCGCTGTTATAACCATAAAATGCGCTCTTGTGTATGCAACATTATAAATTGTCTATTGCGAAATCAAAGCAATTGTTTAAACTAGGCTGTAATTGCAATGGAGTAAAATAAAGATTGCCAAAACTGATATAATATTTGTTCTTTTTTCACATAATTCATGTTACATTCTTTTACAAATTCCTGTAGAATTTTACATATTATTTTGTATAACGTTTGTACGACAAAACGTATGAGGAAAGTGGAAGATATATATTGTTTTTGATATTTGAGTTTTTGATATAAAGTCGGTGCTTTGTGTTTCAAGTAAAGGGTATATTGCTAAAGTATGCGATCAATATCTTATTGCTCTCTCCACACTCACATTTGGGATTCTCATTTTAATCAAGTTACTTTCATTTTTACTAGCGGTTTATTTAAAATATAATAACCTAAATGGCATCGGTTGATAATTGCTATTATTACTTTAGATAATATTTTCTTGTGAAACCATATATGGACGTTTACTCGGTTCATAGTAATTTTTTAAGAATGATGTCGTGTGATGGGCGACTTTTTTTTTATTAAGGTTTTTTGTGTTCTCCGGCGGAATCACCTTTGTTACATGTTTCACAAATTAATTCGCTACCTCATTGCTATGAACACCTATATGAGCCGGAATTCAATAAAATTTTATACGCTTTCCATTTTTTAGTTTTTTTTTTTGAAAAATTTTGAATTCTTTCCTTTATTTGGTAAATTTTCTTTATAAGGGTTCATTTTGATTATTATTCTGTACGTACGTAGGAATTTAAGTACTCTAAAGGAATTGGCGAAATGAATGTGTTGCGGTGAGTATGATCCAAGGTAATGTCTAGCGCATCAAATACAGCAATGCATTCTCCGCACTTTAGAAATTGACGCTTCATTATTTATACTTTTTGTATTGATTTTGTAAAAATAATTAATAATTTATGAACTATCCACCAATACAGTGTTTTCCATTTCTTCCATCTGTAAATATTAGCGAGAAATTTTTTTTTTATCTATTAGGTCACTTATAATATATTAAATTTTTTTTTAGTAATTTTCAATATAATTTACCGAATTCAATGTTTACTGGAGTCTCTTTTTTTAATAAATTATAACTTATAATAGAATGTTATAATGAGGGCTAGAAAAAATTTGTTTAATCATTTGGTTGGAGTATTTGCAATGCAATGTAGGTTGTTCTTTAAAATTACAAATAATTGTATTGTGTCAGTATTCGACAGTTCTGTATTCGAAAAGATTTTGTACAAATAATAGTTACATAAGAATTTAGTATGTTTTTCCGATATAGTACTGAACTCTGCTATGTTGTTTTTTTTTCTTCAATGTGTTCAATGAAAGTTAATTTGCTTTTATGGTTTGATCATTCATATTTATTTCGATGCCTCTTTGACATTTCGTTTGACGTTAAAATGTATATTCACTCCGTTTTATGAAGCGCGAGTTGGAACCCAAAAGTGCAGTGCTAAAAATTTTTTGCGTTTTTCATTGTCCATCTATTGTAATATATAATATTATATTGTTAACGAATTGCGAGATTTTTTACGCTTTTTGGTATGTTTGAGTATGTTTGCAACGTAGATATAATATAAATTTGGTCTTAGAATTCCTCCCCGAGGAACACCTTTGTATACCTCTCTGTCTGTTGTATTAATTTTGTTAATGGTTCTGCCGTCTTAATAGGACCTCATAGGAAGAGGATCTTAAAGATGCAAGTCTCGGCAAAAGTAACTCTCTTGTATGTTTACATTATCCAATACCCAATTACATTTCTTTTTTCTAAGAAATTTGTTTATTAACCGATTATTATTTTTTTTTAATTTTAACTTTATTAAAAATTCTTTCGGCAAATTCTGGAAGTCATCTTTTTTCTTTTTTCTGAAAAGTCTTTTGGCCGTAGCCGCGTTACTTTATTAAATTCAATTCCACCTTTTAAGGATTTAATGAATTGCGTGCATCTACCTCGCGCACTTGTTGCGCAATGCACTATATGAAGGCTGTCAGATATTCAGTGGACTGCACGGTGTACTCACATCTTATCATATAAAAATCCACAATGGGTGATTTATGAATTAAATAGATGGTAACAAGGGCGCAAAATAACAAATGAATTTCCCTCGGGGTCCGTGGTTGCGTGTACTATTTTTTGATCCGCTGGGCGAAAAAATTGAGTTCCCATGCATATTTGGTTACGGTGGAACGTGCGTGTACGCTCGGTCTGCGTGTTGCGGCCCGGGGCAAGAATCTACTATTCCACGCCCGATAAACAGGCATGAAAAACTCTTTACAGGCCGCAAAAAAAAAAAAAAAAAAAAAAAAAACAAATGTGTCTTAGTTTTTTTTCAATATAAAAGCCGAGAGCCAAGTTTTTGGAAAATCGGTGAGTGACACTTCCGTAATTATTACTTTTAAGTTCATCTCATGTAGCTAAAGATATCTAAATTATAAAATGAAAAATACCTGATAATGATATTGTCATTTTATATACGTTTCTAAATATTAGGTTCTTTTGAAGTTTTTGAAAATTGCAATGCTTTTTGTTTACAATAGCCTAATTAATCCAATGTAGTATATTATCATTTATCTCTTTTTATATAATTTTTTATTTTTACTGTTTAGATTTTGTTTTTTGTTATTTAAAAAAAAAAAGTTCTAAAATTCGCTGAATTTTCAGACAGATTTTTAAAAATAATATTCAAAAGGTAACAATATTGGACATTCTTGCAGTAAAAATATTTAATTTTCCATTACGATATAAGCAAAAAATGTTAAACTTACGAAGAAATGTATTTTCCATATAATTTTGTTGTTTTCGAATTTTTTAGATGGATAATTTGAATTGGAATAATAAGAAGGGAACGTAAAAAAACCATTGTAGTACTGTAGACACATATATTTCTCATTTTTATACAGTATACATCGATATGTGAACAGGAATAATTTCTGTTTATTTGTTTTAATCTGTGCATGCATCTCATAAACTGAAAGTAACATACATAAGTATTTTTTATTTAAAATAGGCTAACGAAGTTTTTTGACGTCGCCTCACTCATTTCACAAGCCTAATTATATTTACATTATGAACTTGACGAAGTTATTCAAATCTTTCAACATTACATTATGTGTCTTCCAAAAACAATATTACTACCGAACTTCTTCCTTAACTTTCCTTAACTTTCGGGCTTGAAAATTTTTATGCAAATTAGAAAAGAAAACCTATTTTGGACGGTTTGCTTAAATTTTCGTATTTCTTGTATAAATTAAAAAGCATAAGACATCCAGATTTCATGGGAAAGTTTTCTTTTAAAATTATATATGATCTAGTAGAGTACTGAATTTTACTTTATAATATTGTTTTTCACTACTCAAGAATATAGTGTCCATTCAGTTACATAAACTATAGAGAAAATAAAACGCAAATAGTTTTTTTTTTTCATGTTTTATAATTAAAAAATCCCACTGGTTCTTTTCATATAATTCGTTTTCTTCTTTTCTTTACCATACTTTAGTCATAAGAATGCTATAATAACGTCTAATTTTAAACAATCGTAAGAAAAAGATGCTCTATTTTAATTAAGTAACGATAAAAATTAATATTAAACATTTTCTAATCTTACACTAAAACTATTTACTTATTAAATATATTTCTCCGAAGAAAAATATTTTTCGTAACAATGTAAATAAATTAAAAATATGATAGATATAAATATTTATCAGCCATTGTTCATCATTTAGTCTTTTTATGAAATGTCTTAATTACGTTGTGTCGGGATGGATACAGCTTTTTATACATACTGTAAACATGATCATTTTATTACGTAGTCTTAAATATCTTCCTGTCGAAATAAAAGTTTCACACCTAAATTATTTCACTAATAAAAACGAAATCGTATTTTGAGGTAAATTGATTTTTATATAAGAGACAATATTGGCACGAATAAGAAGGTTGTAATTATCTGTACAACAAGTTAAGCACGTGTACCTACGGAGCGTTAGCGGCTGATGTATTAGTGTTGTTTTGTGGTGTCTCTTCATTAAAGAGTACTCTCATTAAAATGTTTTAAGAAGCATAATGTGAAAACGCATCGTCTAATGACATCCAGAGTGGACGAGGACAGACTCTTGGGATCTTCTCATCTAGCCAGGAAAATGCACTATTTCCATAATTCATAGTTACCTCATTTAGTCAAAAATGAACAAAAAGTTTGTTAACTAAAGCATCAGTAATAATATCTGTCATTTAAATAAAATGTTAATTATGACATTGAATTCTTTCATTGTAAGAAATTTAGCAACAAGTTACATTTGCAAGCAACATTTATTCTTGTAATTTTTAATATTGTCGCTACAAAATTATAATGTTATTTATAAGCTCGAAGAAAATTATTTTAAATTGGGTAATTATATATAATAAATCTTGTATTTGCAGTTTGTTCATATGCAACTCGAATTTTTATTGCCATTTTTGTAAAAACATATGTCAAGACTGTCTTATTGTACATAAGAACTATGCTATTATCTGAGAATTCAAGCAGATTTTTATATATAATTGAATTAGATAAAGAATTTATATTTAAATACTAAACTCTGTACGTAATAATTCCATAAAAATATTATCAATACTTTTTAGGCTTATGTTCTCAAGTCGAGGATTGTTAAAAAACATCTTGTTTTATTCTTTATAGAAAATTTATCAAAACGAACGAAATTTATATTTTATTTTTATTTAAATGATTCTATTAAAATAACAAATAATACCGATCGAAATTACAAACGAACTTTAGTACTTATTCGAAAATAAAAAATGAAAATTATAAATCCTCGAATCGTAATTCGTTCTTTGTCATCACTTTAGTTCTTTTTTTTTTTTATAGTAATCACTCTCCTTTTTTATAATATTCGCTGTAGGGAAGAAAATGACTAAAGTATGGTACACCACGATTAGTATCTACGATATGAGATCCACAGTAACAGCAAAAAGATATTTTCTTCATTGTGTGCTTATAGTTTCTTTATTTTTTAACATTTAGAGAAAAATATATAACTTGACCTTTCACGTTTCATTTCGAGATTTATATATCTTCTATATATTATAATAATAAATAATTTCTCTCGCGTTTAAAATTTACTTCGTCTTATATTTAAATTTTTTTTCACGTAGCTTTTCCCGAATTTGACTTTCCATTGTTTGTACAATTACTTTGATTCGCGAACGAAGCACAACAGCATTACTAGTTTTATCTGTTTACGAGGTCGGAAATAAAGGAGGTAAACACAAAAGTAAAAATGTCGAGTCCTTGGTAGAAGATTTTCTTACTTTTTGCTACATTTACCAATCAAACAATTCGTTTAAAATTTTATTCGATCTTCTTACTTGTATTTCTATGCAATTACTCATATTGAAAAGTGAAGTACGTGTTATTTTTGTGCTCTTTTGCCTACACTCACATTTACCTGGGCAACCAAATTCTACAGCTTATCGATAACCCAGAGATATTTATAAACAAGTATTTATAAATAAATCTTATCTTAAGAATAAATAGCAATATGACAATATGACGTCATATTGTATAATAAATACAATATGACGATCCTGCAGAAGTTCGAAAACGATTTTTTTTTTCATATACGCTCAAAACGTAAAGTAATTTCTTGATCAAAAATGCAGACGAGATCTAAGGGTCCTCGAGGCGAAAGTAAAGCCGTGTCGCGCGATGATACGTCAGGTGTGACAAAAGGACGTAACGAAGACAAAAGAAAAAGGCTGACTTTAAAGAAAGGAATTAGTTTTTTTTTATCCCCGTCCGTCTCCTTTTTCTTCTTTGCAGGGCATCGTCGATTTTGCGTCGCGTGTTAAATCTCGCTCCTCCTCCTCCTCCGCCGTCCTGCGCAGTGCCGCCTGCGGCATTTATTTTACTGTTGCAGCTCTGGAACATAAGAGAGGAAGAGAGGCATCTCGGTTAATAATTTTCAGAAGCTGGGCTAAATTAAGTTTCAGGAGAGAGGAGCCGGAGGCTATTTCTTCGCGCCCTCGAGATTCTTTCCGACCGTTTTTTTTTTTTTTTTCGAGGCTCGGGCGATTATTCCGAGAACGAGGAAATTATACTGTAACGTGTAGTTGGCTAAGGTGCCTTTGTAACGTTTTTTCTATTTTCAAAAAGTACCTTCAAAGAGATTTGAAATTTACATTAGCGGCGTTCCGCAAAATCAAAATCTTCACGTACAATGGGACAAAACTCGCCCGGTGAAAACTATACGCGAGAATTTCGGCGGAAGTTGGCGGAATAACTTCACTTCCGCGTGCCTCCGTCGCGAAAATGCCGCGACGCTGCAGTTCCGCTCAACTAAATTCGGGCAAAATGAATATTACTACGAGGAGGTGTGCAATTATCGAGAGCAGCTCTAATAGAAGTAATAAGGTAATAATGTGGCGAGGTACAAAGCTGAAACGTTTGCGCGCCGCAAGTATGCAGCGGTAATGAACGCTTAGCGGGCGCTAAATACCACCAACCCGATTATCGTTAAAGCTGGTGTAAAATTGAAAATTTTATTTCGTTCATTAACGGCAAACGCAAAAATCTGATTACATTGTCAAAAAAGCATCGAGGAGAAAATTACAAAGAGCTTTCGGCGAGGTGCAGAGGTGATAAAGATGCGAAGCGGTCGCGTATACGGAATAGTATAGCTTTTGGAAAAGGGGAAAATGAAAAGGAACGATCGAAAATGAAAGAAGAATGAGCGGGATGCGGTTTAAAGTGAAATCGATCTAAAAAGCTTCGTAGTAAAAAAAATCTGAAGTGCGCCCGCCAGGCGCGGCGTTAAGCGCAGGAATTTCGCCCGAGCTTTCGCGAAGTACGCACGCGCTTTTATTTAATTAAAGCCATATTCGAACAACTTTCTTGAGGAAGTACACGTGCACATTTTCATACATACAAACAGTATCCGCACTTAGAATCTCTATAGAAAATCTGAATGCAGCAGTGGCGCATTAACGCAGCAGCTGTAAATGGAGACGCAGAACTGGGCGAATTAACTGCCCGCACAAAGAAAGTGCACACACGCGCATACAGAGAAAGAAAGCGAATAACGGAGAGGGAGGCAAGCCCCAACGGAGCTCGGGATAATAGCGACCGGGGAGAAGGTCGATATAATAGCGAAAGAGGGAGAGAGCGCGCGGACGAAGTTTTTAGCGAAAAGTTGGGCGACGCCGCGGCGCCGCCTGACGCAACCCCGCGTATATCTGCAGGCAAGTCGTGAAATCCGCGAGCCGAAGCTTCCGCTCGGCGAGCTTCGATGCGCCGCGGCTGATCGATTATATATACTAGCGTCTGTTCAACTTTTCCGCGAGGCGTATTTTATTTATTCCGCGCAGCGCGGCGTCTCCGCTTTCGTTGTTTTTCAGATAAATTTCTGAAAGCAGGCTATGCCTAATGTACCTTCCGGGTCGGTGGTAAGAGCCCTGCCGGCTCGCACTTCCGACTCGAGCCTCTCTTAAGAGAGTAATTACAAAGCGGCTCGGCGATAAAATTCTAAATGAATCAGTGTCGCGTTCGCTTTTCGCGGAGCTTTTATGGAAATAAACAAAAAAAAAAGACATCCCGCCGAGCGTTAGTAATCTCTGTTGACAGAAAAAAAAGGGACATTGGCAACTGCAAAATACGAGGCTCGCGTATTGATCACGGAATATTTACTCGCGCAAAATCGCCGCAAGTGACGCAAAAAGAATTTCGCTCGGCTCGCGCTCGTAATCCCAAGGCGGATCGACTAAAATTCTAAAAATTGATTTCTTCAGATTGCGTTTTAACCCGATCCCGAGAGCGGACGCAGATCCTTCGAAATCCCCCGCCATAAACGCAAAAGCTCAACGGCAAACTGCACCGCTGGCGGCGGCGGCGCGTGGGAGACTCCGCCGCACGGAGGAGGTGCGCTTTATATCTCGCAGAAAAAAAAAAGGAGAGGAGTGCTTCCGGTGAATGGGACGCGACCCGGGAGCCCCTTGATCCTGAATTTTTCAAGTCCCGCGTATTATATGGAAAGTCTTTGCGGAGCGAAGCGGAGAGTTCGCGCGACGGGTTCTCGTGTCTCGCTGCCGCGGAATTTACGTGTCAATTTTGCCTCCTCCCGCATTCGGCAAAGGCGGCTTTTAACGCGATTCTACCAGCCAGTTTTTCGCAACACTTGAGATTTTCCTTCTCTTTCCGAAAAATCAGTGATATTTTTCCGCGGCATTTTTGTTCTAAATACACATAGCCGCCGCGTGCAAAGCTCAAAGAAGATTGCAGTTTGATGGAATAAAATGCGAGGCAAAAAGCGAACTTTGTTTTTCGTTAGGCGGCCCCGAGTACGCAAAGTAAACTGATTTGCATGTGATTATGCGAAATAGTGTATTATAATAACTTATACATGTATTTATGACAATTAAAGTGTGCCATATTTTCAGAAATTGCGCAGACAGGTATTAAAATTTACAGTATACAGAAGCGTCAGGAGATAGCGAAAAGATCCACGCACAGAAACACTTGCGAAAGAGAGAGAGAGAGAGAGAGA
The DNA here is from genome assembly GCA_035582975.1 of Ormyrus labotus. NCBI lineage: Eukaryota > Metazoa > Arthropoda > Insecta > Hymenoptera > Ormyridae > Ormyrus > Ormyrus labotus. Next base: position 3,685,087 of record JAWWEO010000001.1, on the reverse strand, counting down.
GAGGAAAGAAAGCAAACTTGACACGCAGCTTTTCCAGCGATTACTTACTCACCACAATATCTCGGAGATATTCGAGTGCGCCAAAAAAGCGGGGTTAAAAACCCCCCCCCCCCCCCCCCCCCCCGGTTTTGACGGGGTATACAAAAGGGCAGTATATAATGGTGAGTACAGGCGATCGCCGCGGAAAAGCTTGGCAGCTGCCGTGCGCGCGGTTTAGGAAGAAGAGTTGGTTGGATTTACCTAATGCCGCTCGGACTCGGTGGCGAGCCTCAGGTCATCGTAGAGGCTCCTCAGCAGCGGCTGGCTGTCGGGCGGCATCGTCCACTTCTTGCCTCTTACGCCCACGAATTTGCCGCGCAACTCCCAGCGCGGATTTTTCTTGCCGCGCGTGCCGAAAAACCGGTAGGGCGAGCGCTTTTCGTACCTCATACTCGTCTCACCTAGCCGTTCACAAAGTCGCACAACAATGTACTGGAGGCCTTTTATTATGGAGCCCGACGTGCAGAACCGCGTTATCGCGTACAGATTTTATGTCATGGTAATATCTGGATTTGCTTTTATGACGCGCTTTTATATATGAGTAAGGATGCAATATGTGTAATCGTTTGCAACCACATGTTTACCGATAATCTTTCAAAAATTAAAATATTTTAAAATATTTGATTGAATAAATATGTAATTCTTCAGATTTTTTACGTTTCTATTTTGACACGCGTATTAAGGCCTCTGCGAATTTAGTCAGCTGGCGTTGGATTTCACAAAGTAGCTTTATTAATCGTGTACCCAAGAAGTAAGCTTACCATAGTAATCCGCGCTGCGCTTTCCTCGCATTCCATGAAATCCCATCATCATCGGGCGCTTCTCCACGTAATTTTCCATATCCATTGGCAAGTCTTCGCGCTCGTATGCCACGTTCTTTTTGCCCCTCATTCCCTGCAAAAAGTAACGAATTCGGTGCTCAATTGAACATTCAACGTAGATTTTGATATTTGATATTTGATATTTATTTGCATGTAAATGTGTATCATTCATGATTTCAGATTAGTAAAGCAAAAATTTTTAATTTATATTCGTGCTGCTTAGTTGGCTGAAATTTTGTGAAGAGGAAAAACGGTAAATAATCCCCGATATGAAAAATGTGTTCAATAATGGTAAGTGCACGCAAAGCTAAAATTGTGTAAATAGTTAGGCGAGTAAGAAGAAGAAGGCAGCGCTTGCCTAAAGTTGTCCCATTACTCGTACATCTGCAACTCCAGAGGCACTAATGACGAGGGAAACGAAAAGCGGAAGGAAGAAAAGAAAATAAGGACACTCGGAAAAATAGCAAAAAGCGAATGGGAAAGGATTCGTAGACTCGTTTTTGCCGTTACGAAGAAGTATAATGCCGATAGTTATGACGTCTTGTTTTCGTTAGTATACAATGCTTTTGTACATTTTGTATTTCTGATTTAGGTAAATTTTACAATATGACTTATAATCCCATAAAATATTAATGGTTATTATAGAACTAACGAAGGCCAAGAAAACAATTTATCGAAGATTTTCAAAAGTAGACAACGGCATATAAATAAAATGATGATCTTCTCACCCTATCCAAGGTAGCTATTAAATTCTCGCGGTAATGACTCAATAAAAAATCGGGCAAAAGAAAGGAGATGCGCGTAAAGATGTCTGGAAAACAGACAATAAAGTAGAAGCATAGAAAAAGCAACGACAATGCGAAACCGCGGTTATATTCTCAAATGAAAAAGAATCAAAAAGGAAACGCTCGGGTTCATTATCTTCGGTTTCACTCAGCTTTTTACACTTTTCCGCATTAATGTCACGCTTTTTCGCGGCTGAGAATATTATGAAAATCTATTAAAATGTCGGGAAAATTCTTAACGGTTCTTGTGCTCGCTTTTTCATATTTCAATGAGAATAATAACTAATCACTCGGTTTTTCGGCTCAATCAATATTTAATGTTGTCTTAAAAAACAGATTATTGTAATTTATCTCAAGAAAATTTGAAAAATTTCCAAGGATACGTCGAACAAAGTTTTTCTCGTAAAATCAAACTGTTTTAAACGAACCCGCGAAAATCGCCTTTTGCATAAAGCTCGCAGGATTTTCTATAAAATTTTTTAACAAAATCCTTATTAAATAGTAAATGTATACGACAAACCGTAAAGGAGTCGGCAATAAAACACAAAGAAGGAAAGATTGAAGACAAAATGAAAAGTACATACGAAAATAAAAGACAAACATAAGAGCTTTTAAGGCTCCTATGCCGAATCCCATAAATATTTATGTTCAATCTTACGAGAACTTTTATCCCTCTCCGAGTAATTTACTCTCTTAAAATGCAAACCGGAATATCCGCGAATTTACATTCTAATAAAAAAATCCGCGGTTATACGTCAGAGCGGTATAAAAAAAAAAGGAAAGGGGTTAGTGCAGAGAAATTAAAGCACATTATTTGACACCGCGCGTAAAAGCCAAGAGATTAATACAAGAGAACTCACGTGAAAGCCGAGGATGGCGCGCTTCTCGAGCTCGTCGAGCTCGTCGATGAAGCTGCTCTTGCGGCCCCGCATGCCCTGGAATCCCATCGGTGCTCGCTTCTGCCACTCGGCCGGCTCCTGCTCGTCGAACTCGTCGTCGGCCTTCTTGCCCCGCATGCCCTGGAAGCCCATCATCGAGCGCTTCTCCAGCTCGTCGAGTACCTGCGCAAAAATGCACGCGTGGGGTTATAATGCTTTTTGAGCTTAATTTATCGTGTTGAGCTTAGATTTACTCGGTCGGGTCTTTTTAAAGGATCAGCCGCGAGTACACACCTTTCAACCGTCCTCGATTCCAATGGGGGAAACTTTATTTACCGACTTCAACGGCGAGAGGATTCAGTGTATTTTTCATTCCTCGCCTTTCCGCCTTTCTTTTCAACGGGCGACACTTTGCGGTAGATATTTCACGCTCTTGAAAATTTTTTCTGATCGAAACAATGCGGTGGGGTGATTTATCTGTCCCGTGGCGCCTCGGTCAGAACGTTAATATACGTGTCTCTATGTACAATTGAGTTTTACCGGACGGAAGGAGATTTAAAGCTGCGGTAAAGCTCCGCGTACTCCGCGCGCAATGCACTCCGTTCTAAGAAACTTTTTTCTTTATTCTTTCGTTTAGAGAATATATGGCTGTTTTTCAAATTTAAAAGGACGTTAGAATTTTTAAATGTTCTACTATCCCATCTGTTTTTTTTTCGAATAGTCAAGAGCTAGCTTTTTCGCATACAAAGTGGTTTCTAATTTATCCCACAATCTAAGCGAAATTGAATTCATTAGCGTGCAAAATAATTGTTCGCTCGGATTTTCGCAGTTTGAAAATAAAAAGTTTCCCCTGATAACGCGCCCGCATCGCATGCACTTAACGCCAAATAGACCGAAATTAAAGAAAAAGCGCGCTTAAAACTCCCGGCGCTCGGAGCTCGAATTTGACCCGGTTCGAAAAATCAGCGCTGCACCCCAGATAAGCAAACGAGGAAACAGAAGCAAACTATACACTTATTAAAAACACAAAGCTAGTTAAACGACGGCGCAAAAAACAATGGAAAAGTCGAGGCGCGCGCGCCAACATTGACCTTTGCGCGACTAAAAGAATACATAAAGGCTCTCTCACCTCCTCGAGGCTCTTCTTGCCCCGCATGCCCTGGAAGCCCATCGGCGCTCGCTTCTCGAGCTCGTCGTCGGCGAGGAGCAGATCGCCGCCGGACTTTTTTCCGCGCATACCCTGGAAGCCCATCGGGGCGCGCTTGTAGTTGTAGTAGTCGAGGAGGGCAGCCGTCGGGCCGCCGGCGTAGTAGTAGGCGCCCGGCTCGTTGTAGTCGGCCTTCTTGCCGCGCATACCCTGGAAGCCGCGCATCGACGCCCGCTTCTCCAGCTCGTTCGTCAGCAGCTCTAGGTAACGGTCGTCGGCGTCCCGCAGTCGGTTAGCCGACTCCTGCATGCCCTGTGGGTGGAGGTGTTCTGTATTAAAAATCTGGATTCGGTTTCATCGGATTATGGTTACTACCGATTTCATGTGGAATTCCTTGATTTGGCGGTTTGTTTTTATACCTAATTTTTTTCTACAGGAAAATAAAGGATGCGCGAGTTTGCGAAACTTATCGGGAGTATAAAAATATATATATATCTCCTTCTGCGAGACTGGATTTTCGCGCTTTACGACGAGAGTTTTTGGGAGTTTATGAGGGGAATCGTTTCAGGAAAGCTATTTCCTCGTGCATCGTGGGGGACTCTCGAGGTCTCTTAGAAAATTCCGCAAAACAATTCTCGCATGCACATATCCCACAATGCTCCCGCAAATTTACCTGATACTTGTCGAGATCATCGCGCTCGTGGAGGAAGGCGGACTGGGGGCGCTTCTTTGTCTCGGCGTCGGCGACGAGCTCCGCCGCGTCCTTCTGCGTAATCGTCGTGGTGGAGTGTTCGGCGAGGGCCGTCGTCAGAACGAGTGCCAGCGCGCAGCCGAAGAACATCCTGGAACAGAGAGAGAGAGAGATCTGTCGTTATTATCTGTCGTCTTCTATTTACTTCCCGCACGGGGAACAATCACGGCGCGGATAATTGCAGGCAGCCGCGTTGCTTACGATTTACAGGGGCAAATATTTAGCACGCGCGTCGAGTCGAGTCGTTTCTGACGCGTCTAACTTGCAATCTCTGCCGAGTTGACGGTCTTTCGGTTAGAGACGCTTTTATGCCTGTCTTGCGGGCACAAAGCCATTCTGCTATTTGTGCCGGGAGTTTGCTCGTTTTAAGAATGGGATTGAATTTGGGTCGCGATAATTTCTGATTTCTATACTGTATGACTTGTGGTTATTTATTAATTATCCGATTATATTTGTATTAATCAAAATTTTAAGGTAATGCGTGGCTCAAAGTTTAATTATTAAATTCTCAATGAAATTTAATTAAACTCGAATTCGTATTAAAGAGACAATATAATTTTTTTCCCTCGCGTATATCCTTGCTTCTAATGAAAACAGAAATGTTCTTAATTAATGCTTTAATCCCTTAATAAATAAATTTATCGGTGCTTGCGGAGAATTATTAAAAAAAATTATTAGGAAATAGCAGTAAAATATATCCACAATTTACACGGGTGTCCTTTTCGTCACGTTCGTTTTAAGAGGCTGTATAAATTTAGCAGTCAATAAAGCAGCCCTCATCAAGCAACCGTAAACGGAACACGCTCCGACTATGAAGCTCCTCCATTTATCGTCTCATCGGCAGCCTCAAACAGGAGCCGCACGTCTCCTCGGCGTCGGCGAGTAAGTAAGCGCACTTATCACGGCGCATCAGAATAAAAATGACAAAGTACTTTTACTCGGTAAAAGGGCGAGTAAGTTATATCCATTATTATGCGCGACCGAGAGCAACGGCAACAGGACTCTGCGCAACCACTTCCGGAAGTATCAAAACGAGCTCCCGCGCGAATGTAACACAATAAAAGCTCCAGCGGGAACTTCTCCGGAAACGACACACAGACCGCAATGCGCATCTTTCTCCAGAGTCGCGTCGACAGAAAATCGTTACGTTCTTCGACGATTGCTCGCAGAGAGCGACGGTTGTGCATACTTGTTATGTTCCGTTTTTTTTTTTTTTTTTTCAAACTCGATACAACGACCGCGCGAATGTACGACCCGATCGCGGAGTTTTAACGCGGCGTTTTCTTTTTTTACGAGCCGCGGACGGGCGAAAGTTCGGAAGTGTAGCTTTACGAAGTGCAGGAGAGAGCGACATACTGCCGGGAGAGCGAGTTGACACTCGCCGAGTTTTACGTCTTCGTTACGATCTTTAGTAATTGCCGGGAACGAGCTTTGAAGTTCGAACACAGCAATGCCATATCGGGTTAAACTTTGCGGAAATTATTTTGCCAACTTGTTTTAATGGACAGCCCGACGGCTGTCGAGACTAATCTCGTGCAGGAGAGCGAAGATATTCGTTAAGAAGGGAGAGGGGAAGATTGAATTATAATATCGTAAAATCATCGTCTTAATTCCGAGGAGAACGAGATCGGCGCCAGTTAGGATCGCCGTGAAAAGAAGCCATCGACGCCGAATCGAATTTTCGGACGCACAATAGAGCATTCCATTCGAGCATGATCCGGAATGAATCAAGGACGCATAAAATCTCTCTCGGAACTCTCGGAACGGGGAGGGGAAAAAAAGGGGTTTGAGTCATCGGAGTAAAAACAGAGGAGATACAAGGCGGCGTCTAGGAATGTGGGTGGCTGACTGCCGAGATGGGGAGAGAGAAAGTATAGAGACATCCTAGACGAGCGTCTGCGGGGGCGACGGGGGGGAAGGAAGCGACGCTCGGAATCTCCCACACAAATCGCGCCTGATTCGAGGGCTTTTCTCTTCCTCCCCGCTATTCACTTTGTCGTCTAGAAGAACTCGAGGAGGTCTGTATATACGCGCGGTTTATTCCGAGTAGGTATTTTTTTTTTCAACTTATTCAATTGGCTAAACGTGATGAAATTTTCGAGTACAGAGCTCCTCGTTTGTAAAAATTTGTAAAATATTTGGCAAAGCTTGTGGTCTGATTGCTGCTGGCAGCTAAAGAGTTGGTAAAAAATAATAAAGATGCCGCTACCGGTGTCTGATTATGTCAAACGTTTATTTCTTATTAGACAATTCGTTGCCAATTTAGCGGAGCTTTTATCAAAAGAAGTACAACTCAATTCAATTAGACGGAAGAGAAGCAGAAAAGGAAGAGGAGCAGCAAATGCAGATACCTCTTGCAGCTAGAGATTAATCGAGAAGCATCAAGAGGGGGAGGGAGGAAAAGATTGATCGACTTGTTTTACGATATCCGGAGTGCGTGACGAACAATAACACTCTCGCGATACAAAAGGGGGGGATGAAAGATTTTCCGGGGAGTATGAATAATAACAAGCGAGAGAGGGTGAAAAATCGCTGTTGCATCAAGTCGTTGGTACTGCGCCAATCGAACGACGGTAGTAAAGTGTACGATACCACGTCATCTGCAACAATCGCTTAACGACGAGCTCGGAAGATCCTCGGAGTCTCGAGAGAGAGAAAATCGCTAAAAGGTTTACTCTTGCACGCTCGAAAAAGCAAACAAGCTAATAGGAGGATTAAATTCGAGAGAAAAGCGCCGAGTCCGAAAATAACGCGGCGAACGCGACTAATTCCGCGGAGCTACTTATGCAACGCGTAAAAAACTCCCGCGAGCTGAATAGCCGCTGAGAGCGCAGCTTCTGAAAGGAGGGATCGTAATAGAGCCGCGGAGGAGGGAATTGAGCGCGCGCTAAGCAGCGACATCAGCCGGAGGGCGGAGGGGGGTAAAAAGCCACGGTGAATAAAGAGCGCCGAGGAGAGAAGCGAGCGCGCGTCATCAATTTGCCTTGGCAAGTGCTGCGTCGTTTTTAACTCGGCGCCAGTGGAGTCGCGTGCGGATATCTCTCCCCCCTCCGCCGCTGCCGCCGGCAACGGGATATATTCCTTCTTCGCGGCTGCATTTTTGTAATGGAAATCGGCGCGATCTACATTTTCGTCGTCGTCGTCTGAAAAATTCATGTAGGCAAGTAAGCGGACGAGCCACTTTTCATATACATAAAAGGATGTTTCAGCGCGAGAGCCGTTGCGCAACGAGGTAAAGCTCGATTAATTCGTAATTCGTCAATGCGATACGCTCCTAGCTGCATATCGCGAGAGGAGAGCTGCGCGTCTTCTTTTAAGATTACGTAAACTCGACGGGTAATTATCCCATTATACGCGTTTTCGGCCGAATATATTCATGAAGCCGTCTTTTCACGGAGCTGCTCCGCGCAGATTGGTTACCATGTTTGATTGTATAAATATACATAGAAATTGCGCGGCGTTAACGCGTATATACCGTGTCTTTCTCTCTGCGTATTACGAGGCGCTCTTTTATTTTTAACGCGTATAATATCAGCAGCCGTTTTTTTTTCCGACGCGAGCTTGGCAGTTTTGCAATAAAAATAGCCGCGCGCGCGCGAGAGGATCGATTTTTCAGCTCGCTCTTGCTATTGAATTTCTTCGGTCTGAAAGAAACACTTGGGCGGGGAATGCGCCGCGCTAATTTTCCTTAACGAGATGCACGCGTAAATCACGTTTTTAATTGCAAGACAGCTTTTGGATCCCTAATAAAATTATTAATTGCCGTATTGCGCGTCCACGATACAAGCCATTAAATTGGAAAAATGGCTCTCTACCCTGACCTAAATCGTCTCACTCGTAAATAATGACCGGAAATGAGAGAGAGAGAGAGAAAAGGAGATCGCTCCTTCTTAGCTGAATGCGTTTATATATTTATAAGAGCGGCAGTTTCAGGGGTCTGCTGAATTTTAGAAAAATAAGACTTGTTTAAACAATATAGAATTACGCCAATATAATTGATCCAATTGAGAATGATGAAAATATAAAAGCAATAAGTATGTCTCATGGCAGAAAGATTTGAATGAGCGTTAATTGAAATTTACATCAATAAAGTATTGATGCCCAGATTGAATAAACGAGTGGGATTGAATTAAAGGGTCCACTGGAGTTGAAAGATTTGCGCAGTACTCGAGATCTCAGATATTGGCGAATTTCAAAGACTCTAATAAATAGCGACAGTCCTTAATTAATTCGCGAAGTTAATTGAATTAGGTTACGTAAATTATCGCCGATGTTTAAGCAATTATGAAACAAAATCTCAACTGCGAATAAAGAACAAAATCAAATGCACGGATGCTAGATTAAGAAATCCATTTCCCACATAATATAAGCAAAAGATTTATCACTTAGCAGAAAAAACAGTGGAATGTGAAGTTCGCGAAAGTAAAGCACTTTAAACGCTCGAGTTTACAACTATTTAAAGGAGAAACTTGAACAAAATGCGAAAGTTAGCGGAGAGGCACATCCCAAGAAAAACACGGTAACTGATTGACGACGGGAAGGTCGGCTGGCGCGCTTGTTGACAATCAAAGAAGTCCCTTTCCCAAGTAAATATCGAGCATTGAGTTTGAAAAATCTGCAAAAATTTTACATAAAATGTCACGAATTGTACAAATAAATAGGCTGGCGAAAGAATTTTTTTGGATTTCTGATGGTATTATTTTTAAAAAAGACAAACTATAAAAAATATATCTGCCGAAGTTCGAAGAAAATTGTTTCACTATTCTTCCAAAGTTTCAATTTTAAAAATTTTAAGCCCACAGCTCGCCTCGAAAAATTGATAAAGGAAACTCGATATATCCATCAGAACTGTTTTTGAAAAAAAAATAAACTTTTTTCATTAGCCACGAGAAGGGCGACGTAAAAAAATGCACGGAACGTAAAATAACCTCTTCAATCTCAGGCGCGAATATGTGTAAATAAAATCGACGTCTCTTTTAATTACTGAATAAAAACCTGCCGTAAACGCAATATATACGCCCGAAATAACGAGTGGAAGCTCAGCTTTTTGTTATTGGGTGATTCCTTGCTGCGTTTGACAATTACGAGTAAACCCTTTCGATACTGTCAAAAAAGAGAGAAACGTTTATTCTCGCGAATGAACCTCTCAACTTTCCCCCAACCCGAAGATTCCTACACTCGGAAACTTTGCGGCTCCGACAAACAGTTTTTCAAGAATTTTAAGTACACGAAACTGAATATATTTTCAACAAAGAACCTTTTAAAGACATACTGAAATTCCATTATTCAGGTTTTGAAAATGGTAACAAAAGAAGGCAATGGTAACGAGTGAAAAGTCTCTCCTCGGCCGAGCCGGCTAAAATTCGAAAATTAAAAGTTCAAACAGGGCCCCGTTCTTTGTTTGCGCTCTCGCGAGTTTCTTTCTCCCGTCCCGGCCTTTTTTTTTTTTCATTCCTCCCGGAGCTACTACACGCACGCGAGAGCTCTCGTTAAACAACCGGCGCGTCCCGAACACTCAAAGCTCTCTGTTCGCGAGCTACTCGCACAGTTTTCTTGCCCCCGAGGAGAGAGAGAGAGAGAGAGAGAGAGCGAACTTGGGCTCTGTGCGTTCTTGCAGAAAAGAAATTAGCATCGCGCGGAGATGCTCGTCATCTTGCTGCGAGCGGAATTCTCGCGTTTGTTCAACAAACTTACGTCGGGAAATGAGCTTCCCGGACGGAAATTCTCATTAGCCCAAATAAAGTAACTCGCCTCGTTTGCTTTTTCAAACTTTAAACGCAGTGACCGCCAAGAAATACATCGGAGATTTTTCTAGGAGCTTTTTTTCAAAGTTTCGAAAAAGCTCAATTCGTCCTGCAATTATTGCTTTTTGCCTGTGTGTCGAAAAAACTAAAAATTTGATAAGAGCGCGGAATTTTTCAAAAACTATATCGGTCCTTTGAGAACGTCAAAGCTGCGCGTTACGCGGTTTTATCAAAGCGCCGTGGCCTTTGTAAAGTGCACATACGACATTTTCGCGTCCCGGCGCTCTGATGAATTATGCTCTTGGACGGCGGTAAGATTAAGACGAACGAGGTCTTGTTGCGTATGTTTTCTCGGAAAATATTTATGGCCGGTTTATGCGGGTCGCCAACGGGCTCTCGAACCCGCTGCAGAACTCGAATAATCGGCGTCGTTAAAAGAGTCTTATCGATTTAATTGCGAGTCTAACGAGATATCGCTGGATATAATATTTTTTTTTCATCCTTCGCCGGCGTGGTTTATAAATAGTGGAGAAGATTATATATTATACCGCGGCCCGCAAAGTAGATCACGGAGTAGTTCTCCGGGGTATGAAATTTCCCCGTTTATAACTGTAAAAACAATTCGAGATTTTTAACGGCAACTCAACTAAAGCCGTACATCTGCATGCATCAGAGCCGTCTAACTTGCGCTCGAACCTCCACCTACTTGTATTACTTTGCGCGGCACCGGGTTACTTAGTTATGCGCTGCGCTTTGCGCCGGTAATTTAGGGTGCGAACTCCGTACATCATACTCTCTTTCTCGGGCAGCTTCTCCGTCTTACTCAGAGGGAGAATTAAGGCGTTTTTGCTCTCGCCGCTGTTATCTACTTAATATAAAAGTGTAATTGCGCGAGTTTACTTGGCGAGCTCTCCGTTATTTATAACAATCTCTGCCCACTTGATTTTTTTTTTTTTTTTTTTTTTTTGCAAAGGACGAGCAAACGTTAAGGCGCGGCTACTTACAGAATTAGTTGCAACAGGCAGATTGTTAGTTTAATTATGCAGCTCTTCTTCGCCTCCCGAGTTAGTTTAATTAAAGTTGCTAAAATTTTAATAAAACCGAATCATTGTACGGTCGAGTGGAGAGGAAGCAGATAACTTACACGCGCGAGAAACGCCTTAAAACACACGTCTATCCTCGGACGAAAAGAACAGCAAAAAAAAAACACTGACATAGAAAATAGAGTACAGCCAAGATTCGCGGAGGAGGAGGAACATCGGCGCGAGAGCGCAACAGCCTTGAGCCAAAGGAGGGTACACAGACTCTCTCGGGGGCTTTAGACACGCTCGGCTTGGCCGCTCGCAGCTCGCGGTAGCCAAGCGTGCGCGCTTGTAAGCTCGATACTCCTGTATCCGAGAGAGCGGCCGAGTATGCGGAGCGCGCGCGATGTATATCGATTGATCGCTGCCAATTTATTCGTCGCGCCTGGTTTGCTCTCGGGCCGAAAAGGTACGAGGTGTAGCCCGACTGCAGTATCGAAAAGCGAGCGTGCCTTAACGGTTTTTTTTTCGCCTCCCGTGGCAAAGAGGGAGAGGGAGATTGCGTCAGCGGCCGGGGATCTCCTATTTTTAAAGCTCGCCTTTTAAACTTACACGAAATGAAAGTTGTTTTTGCAGCTTTTTCGAGGGACGATACGTGCTTGAGTGCAATAACTGATATTTTCGATAGATATTTTTGAGTCGACCGGCGGAATAAAATGCAATTTTTGTACTACGCAGCGCGACGAAACGCGAAAATTTCGCTTTTTTCCAGTTGTAAAATGTAAGAAAAAAAAAAAAAGTCCCGTAGTATTTTTATACGACTGGGTTTTCTCGCGGAGAAAGAACGCAGGAACCCAGAACTTTATTTTGAGATAAGGACGAAAATTATTCTGAAGATAAAACCGGAGACAGCGAAAAGATAGCGCAACCATTTTTCCAAGAAAATTCCAATTAATTTTGCGCTGAAAAATTCGAGCTGCATAGCTTCTTATCGAAAATTTACTTCCTTATAGTATTACTCAATCAGGACTGTAAGCGATTCGAAACATTCAATCTTTCTTCCAAGAGCAGATGTAAATTTACCCTCGTATAAAAACGGAATAATCGATATTCAACACCGGCCATTCATGGATCACATAATTACGAACGGTCATTACATCGGTGACGCCCAAATATATGCGTTTACCGGCTATAGCCGTTTCAAACCGGATATACGCATAATGCCGCGCAATAAAGTGGAAGCGCATATAACACGAAAATAAGCGCGGAGAAGTGCCGGTGCAGGTCGCAGACAATGGCTTTCGTTAAACGTCAATTTAAAACGTGGCACGGGTTAAAGCGCGCATTCATAATTAAGCATGGGAGAAACGTGTCGGTGTAATTGCGTACTAAAATATGAACGCCGTACCCGGCAGCCCGCGGGAATAAACCTCGAAAAACAATCTCGAAGCGAGTGTAATAATTGCCAAATTGTTAGCTCGCCGCGGGCGGGGAGGGGGGGGCTCAAAAATTTAATTTCGAAATACGCGCGCGCGTGTAAAGTTCCCGCTCATTAAAAAGTTGGAACGGCCGAAAAGGCGTCCCGCGAGTTTGACTTGCGTGGGTTTTTGCCGCGAAAAATGATGATCGCGGCTCTCTATATAAATCGTGGACGGCCGCGGGAAATTAATTCGGTTTGTATGTTTGGCGAGGGGAAACATTTCCGCGATTGATTAACGCAAAGAGATAAATGCTCGGCTGATTGCGAATTCATCGATCATCCGATATCGTTTTTTCTGCCTTTCACCGCGCGCCGCGCTCTCGCGTTTTGGCTTTGCTTATCGGTGTGAATCTTTTTCGGAAGGACGGTTCGAACGTTTTGGGCGGCGATTTTGATTCCTGAATAGATTGGATCCGTAAAAAATCTTAGAGAATTAAATTTTATGCAAAATTTTATACTTTTTTAAAAGTTTCTATTTAAATATTATAATTATATTGCAGTTTTTTACGATCCAGTTTATCTCTGATATTAATTTTATCTACTTCGCGTGTATCTAGGTAGAAGTTCTTTTTTTTTACTTCTCAAAGTTGTCGAGGGTTAAAAATAAAAAAATAAATATATATTTAGATTGAATTCAACAAAAAATGGTATTTCTTTGGGGAAATCTACAAGGTTTGATGAATTATTAATCTTTATTTATACTTTATTACATGAAATTAAGCTCTTTATAGAGTTAACTACAAATTTTACGATGTAAAATGAATTGTATTTAAATCTGCTATCAATCAATTTTTAGGTGGTAATAAATGCACTCCGTACACTTAGTGATTTAACCCGAATCGCTTGGCAGAAAATAAAAAAAAATAAAACGAAAAATTGCCCGATGCGGGTGATCCAGAGCATAAAATGCATGTAAACATACCTACAAAGTAATTTCAGCCCTAAAATCGAAATATTAACCGACGCATGAAAATTGAAATGATTGTGTCATTATTGACATTTACCGCTCATTGATTTAGTGGGTGGATTTTTCCTGCTCCGAGCCTTATAAACTATTACTCGAAACGGGTACTTCATTAGGTAAATTGTGACCGTCCGAGCGAGCAAAACTAACTGCGGATTTTATGTATGCAGTTGGCAAATATGTAAGCGCTGTGTTTCAAAAGTTTACGCTTCGGCTACATTTACATCTAAATTTGAAACTCGCGCCCACATTGACGAGACGCAATTTAATTTTATTTGGCTTACGAAAGTTTTGACAGCCCGCGAGTACGAGTTATCCGATGTGATATAATTTTTCGAGCAATCAAACTGCTCGGAAAATTGACGGACGCGACGAAAAAAAATGCTTACATTAATCCGAGACGCAGCGTGACAAAGTGGGGGGAAAAATGCCGCTCCTCGCATATAAAATATACAAAACAGAAAAGACGTATTGCGGTACAACCCGAGAGTGTAGCGCAGCGAATACAAGCGCATTAGAAATTCAGTTCACGCTGAGTTATTTCACTATATGTATCCTTTATCTTAATACCGAGTCGTAAAAATTCTCGGGGCATTTGTTGTTTCGCGATAAACTTTTTAGAGTACGAGAAACTCGAAGAAACAAGCGAATAAAGTTTATAATGTAGAATATCCTGTTTATAAGTTTATAAAAGAAGCCCGTTTAAACGAGCAATTAATTTCTCCTGACAGAACGTTTAAGAGGCATATTGAATTTAAACGGTCTGCTGGTTCTTAATTGTGTCCAGAAACGTTCCTGCGAGCCGTCTCTCAAAGAGGAGACAGATCAAAATCGTTACACAATATATTTCACGGTTAACGAGGTTCCCTTAAATTTTCTCTCTTCTTAAAGCCACCTTGACAGATTCGAAGCAAAGCGACCCGGAACATTCGAGTACCGGCCTGTCTGTTTTGTTCGGAAAGATATTCTTCTCGCTTCGTACTTTAAGACAGAAAGTTTATTGAGTTAGATAATGCTAATGCACGCAGCAAACTTCTCTCTACAAAACTGTGTAATTCAACTATGTTTTACCAATCGTGAAAAAGTTCATTTTCTCAAGCAACTTGGTACTTTGGAATTTTCTACTTCGTAACGTCAAGCCCGAGATTGACTTTCAGTAGTCAAAGTCAACGGCGGCGCTTGATGCATTGTGCCCATTAACGAGCTTACCGCGAATCGGTGATTTATAACAGCAGCGCCGCGGGCTCTCTCTAGTTTTACCTTTGCAGGAGTCAATCGTGGCTTGTTATTGAACAAGTTTAACGTTAAAACTTAAATAATGCTAATACACGTGCCAGACTCCTGCGAAGTGAATCTATATAATGCAGGCGCTTTTACAATGGAACAAACCAACCAGATGATATATAGCGAGAGGACGGCTTTGTTTGTCGCTGGCAGCGAGAAATAAAACCTTAAAAATCGGAACGAATCCGCAAGAAACTAAATCTGAACGACGGCAAAGGAGCCGCAGAAACGTAAGTGTGAGGAATTAGCATTCCACAAGCGGTAGAGACAAATAGTGCCGGGCGTCGTAGGAAATCTCGGGGAGCGAGGGAGGCAGGCAAACGACGCGGCATTGTCCGGAGGCATTTGTGTACGTGGGCGTCGGAGTAACGCGCGACGTGTAAACCCGCGAAGGCAAATATATATGGCAATGCAGATAAGTTTCAAGGCCGAGAACTCTATTCTCTCCCCCTCGATTTTACGCTATTCCTCTCTCTCTCTCCCCTTTTCCTTTCGCGATGTGTTTTTTTCCACAATATTCCGCGCACGAGCCGGCGATTTTTAACGTTCTCTGCCCCGGAGCGGCGCTTTTTCTTTTTTAATAACAGCGTGTCGGTCTTGTTGATTCGCGCGGACGACGCGTGTTTCATTTCTCGACCGCGGCTCGTTTTCCGCGTCCTTGATAAAATTAAAAACCGAAGAAGCAGCGTAAACAAGTCCCCCCGCGGCGCGCGTAAATTTATAGATCGACGAGCCGCGCGGGGAAATTTGGTTGGCGCGAAGCGCGGCTCTCGCGAAGTCGTAAATCCATTCGCGATAAATACATCGCTGAAGCGGGCTTTGGGGGGAGAGTAAAAAGAGATCGATCGCCGACAGCCGCGGGCTATTACGCATCAATCTTGCCCGGCGAGCGGGAAGATTTAAAAGCGAGCCCGACGTCGGTCAACCACCCAGTTGGGGGGGGAGGCTTCGATCATGATCTGTCATACGGAAGCAGGCCCACTTAGTTTGGCCGCTCGAAAGTCAACTTCGGACGAGCCAAAGTAACAGCTGGATACGTAATGGAGTAATACTTTGTTTTCGTTCGAGTAAATATAAAGAAGTAACAAATCCTTTTCCAGTTTGGTATAAAAATCAAGCCTTTATTAAGTCGAAAAAAATGTCTCGCCGGCGATTACGAAAACGCGCGCGACTTCGATCATCGCCTCGGCCGGCGCGGCGCGGTGTTGCAGCTGATCGTCGCGCAGAGGAGCAGGAAGCCGATCTCGACGCAGTGATTCTCGATGAATCCGAAAATCGCGTCCTTCCAGCCGCGCCAGTGCCTCGTCCGCTCGCCCTGGAACAGCCGCTTCGGCGGGTTCTCCGCGGCGGGCAACATCTCCAGCATCTTTCCTCGGCAAAGTGAAAATGTGGGGTTAGGAGGAGTGCTGCGCCTGTTTCTTTTCATTCTCGCGCTCTTCGCGCTCTTCGTGCTCTCGCGTAAACTGCCCCCCTCGGAGGGCGGGGGGTGGGGGGGGGGGGGAAGCCTTTTACCGCGAGCGTTAAAGTTTCATTTTCGAAGGGAAAAAACAAGGGAAGAGATCGTCGGGGAGCGGAGCAAGATGAAGTTCAAGTGCCTCCGCGCGGCGCACCTTTCCCCGGCGAAATCATCGTTCGATGGTCTTACTTTTGCGCCCTCCGTCGTCGTCGTCCTCCTCATCCCGCCTTGCCGTCCATCGCGTCAGTGATGCCTGCAGCCGCAGCCGTGCCTCGGGCGTGAATGCGGCGCAGGATGCGCCCGGCGCCCGGATCGGATTCACACGCGGAGCATGAGGCCGGCGGAACGTGATCTCAAAGCTTGTTCGGAGGGGTCGGTAAGGACCATTCGAGCTTACTGCACGAAGCACCGGAATCTGGCCGAACGCGGCGACTTCTCTTTGAGTTATAGGTTAGTTCGATGATCGGCCAGCTTTTTTGTTCAGCTGGTGTTATTTTAACGGTAGCTTCGAGGAGGAACGCGAATAATTTTTTTTTTATTTTCACTTTAAACGGTTACACCTTTGTCGTATCGATTTTAGATTAAAACGAATTCTGGTCTAACCGCGAGCTTTCTAATTCCGCAGCAACAAATGGTCGGACAGCCACAGCTGTCCGCGATCGACGCGAAGCCGCGGCAAGGAGAAGCGACGCAACGAATTCACTCCCGATGAAATTCTCGTCAACTCGCTGCAGAAACCGGCCGGGCAGAGGCTTTTTAAATCCGACGCGGACGAGGGAAGAGAGAAGCCGAACCTAAGTCCCGGATCCCCGACTTCTTGCCTCAAAAGTGACGAGAGTGAGTCGCGTTTTTTTTTTAAATTCTCCAGTAAATTTTGTTTACTGCATACGGAAATATGTTAGTATATAACTCCAGTAAATTTATTTTTGAATAAACGGAAAGAATTCGCTGAGAACGCGGTGCATTCTATTATATTATTCTCGCGTGCAAGTTTAGCTCGGTTCGTATAGGGAAAATAGTACTTGTCTCAAGGGGCTTTTCCGAGCGCTTTGGCCTCTCGAGTGAGAATTATGTAATGCTGCTGCCGTGATAATTTATTTTTCTTCTCTTGTTTACTCTAGCAATTTACGGTACCGTTGACGGATTTTAGTATCAATATTTTAAATTATCAATTTTACCGGTAAAAACGTTCTGTTTCACAATAAAAGCTCAGTAATATTTAAAGAATATTTACAAAAATTTTGAATTTTTTCCGAGCAAATATTTCACATTCAATTTCAATATAGATACAATTTATCTCTTGAAGAAACTTTAGTTTGCCAAATCAAATAAAGGACTATATGTAACAATTGATAACAGGAAAAGGTAGAATTGGCAAAAGGGTTAATTTCTACGATGAAAGTTCCTTTATGAGCTCCGAGAAAAGCAACCCGTTTTTCGACAGCAGCGAGGGCTCCACGATCAGCATCCCCGCAACCCCAAGCGAGTCCCAAATAGACAGGAGACTGAAGCTCCTGAAGGCATCGATCGACCGTCGAAAAGCCTCGAACGACGAAGATGCCGGACACCTACGAGACCGATCTCGTCGGATAGTCGCGCCAACGGACTCGACCTCCGACGAAGACTCAACCCTTTCGGAAAGATCGCGAATCCGAATAACGCAGTCGCCGAAGAATTCAGACGATTCGAGTCCCTTCTCCGATAAATGCTTCCCGGCCGCCCAGAATTTAGTCTACTTATCGGGAAATCCAGAGCGTAGGAAGCCCGCGGAGCGTCCTCGACCTCGGCATCGTCGCCCCAAGCTGGACGCCCAACTCAGCCTCGACAATTTCGAGAGCGACGAGCGCCGGATGCTAGAGAACCTGAGCCGCCTGTCGCTGAACACGAGCAGCTGCGGCTCTCGACTGCCGAACCCGCAGATCGTGAAGGCGCGAAACGCCCGGCACGGGCCGAAGGTCAAGCGGATGCTGCTCTATCCGCCCGAGTCGCAGTGCGGCGAGCCTCTCACCCTCTACAAGAAGTGGTCCAACACCGACTGCCACATCCGCGGCGACCCCGAGAACGGATTCAGGTGAGCGATTGCTCTTTTTCGAGGTTGAAAACTGGTGTTTGTTACGACTGCTGCGATGTGATTTACGGCTCGTGTTTTATTTTCAAGGGAAATCGGCCCGTCGGTTTAATGTGTATAAAAAATGAGGGATGGCTTTTCGAATAAAGCGCGAATAATTCACCCGCGCGAATCTATGAAAACGTCGTAAATTCCGTTCCGCGGGAAAAGACGCGTTATAAAACGCGATTTTACCACCTTCGCCGGTTATCTGGTGCATAGTGTATATAGGGAACGAGTTCGCGTATATTTCAAAGCAGAACACATATATATTATTTCCTTTAACAGATATCTCGCGTTACGTTTGAAATTGTCTGATTATTCCGCGAGCTCGCGAGGTTCCCGAGAGCTCAAGGCATTATACCTTCATTAATCACGAACAAAAGCTCGAATTACTCGAAAATTACGAAAAATATATAAAGCGGCAATCGTCCCTTTTAATATATATTTCGGTCGAATCGCTTTACGAAACAAATATAATCCCCGGCCTTTGGGATGTAAAGCAGCTTCGAAATTATTTCGGGACTCCGCATAATAATAAGTGGTAAAATTATTAAATTAATAACCCCGGCAAAGTTGGAAAGTTCGCGCGTAAACTTTATAATGAGATCGCGTTTATAACGTCGGATCATCGTCGGTAATTATCCGCGAATCATTATAGTGCGTTATCCCCCCCTTTGAATATATAATCGAAAGTTTTTGACATGACAGTCGTGGATGGCATATCGCGTTTCACAGGTATAAGGTCTATTACGTGCAGAAATTCGAGAGCGAGCCCTGGTTTCCGGATGACAAAACGGGCGGCCCGTTTCACCGGGTCGAGGATTGCGACTACTCGACGACTGATTACGGCTGACGACGTCGGGGGAGCGCAGGAGAGCTGCTGCCTCTGCGACGTAATTTTACCGCCGAGCGCTTACAGTTTTTTTTTTTCTTTTTTTTTTGTTTAACAAGTTCGCTCTCGGGAGGAACTTTGTTATGAAGAAAGTCTTGGGTGACTGGGGATGTTCGACTGCCTTCGACTGTCCATTAAGCTTCGTGCCCGCGAGTTTTAAGGAGTTTTATTATTGAGCGCGGACCGCTTATGCAAATCTAAAGTCGATCTGAATAATATTTTTTATCGCTCTTTCTCGTACGAAATGTCGGCTATTTTTATTAAAACTCTTTCGTCGAAGAATGCCTTTAATTCAATTTTCTCTCTTACGTTACGAAAACTACTGATTCGCTTTAACCAAACCTATCTTCAATAAATGAATAATCACTTAATTCTGCGAAATTTCGATTAAATCGTGTGCGTGAAAGTTGTGTACTCGATAAGCCCATAGGTAACTAACCCATGTAAAATAGTCATTCTACAGCGCAATTCAGTTGTTATTAGCCTGTAAATAGACCGCACTTTGCGTCGCTGAACAAATCACGACAGCGGCGCGAACAGCCGTACATATATATATATATATATATATATATAAACGTGCGCGTCGATGCCTCGTCCAATTAAACCGAGAGCGTGAATTGATTGCCAAGTTGGCGAAGGCGATCGTCACGAACAACAACTAGATTTATTTATACGTGCCATCCATTGTAAGCTCGCTAATTTGTTTGTATACTCTCTCTCTCTCTCTGTATGTGTGTAAGTGTGTGGTAAAGTAAAGGCTACAAAATCTGATAGACCGTCTCTGAAACTTTTATTCCGACAAGCCGACATGCCTTTTAAAGTGAAAAGGAAAAAGCTCGCGATTCCTTTTTTAGAGAAGAAAACTGGCTGGGGGAACAAGAAAATTAGAAGTTTTCCTGTTTCTTATAATTATTCTCAGTGCTGCTGTTTTGCAAAGAAGACGAAATTAGACAATGTTAAACTTACAAAGAAATTCTGTCGGTTCTTTTCTGAATTAGAATTATTAAACAGCATAAAGCATCTGCAAGAGTTTTTATAAAAGTTTTATACTATATTTACTTTTAAACAAGTTGAAATTAAAGCAACACCGCTGTTTAAATTTTGAAAATTCATTTACTGAAACTCGAGTTAATCGCGCTTTAAGTCCCGGATTTGATTAAAATGCTTAAATTTAGATGCCGAGCTCCTTCGTGATTCATACAAATGCAAGAAGAGCACGCGAAACGAGACGCCGCCGCCCGGAGACTCGAGCGTACGCAAATTGCGAGGGAATCGCCAAGTTTAGGGACGAATCTGCCGGCCCTGGAATTGTTAATGAATGTCAAGCCGTTGGGTTGATTTAGGTGCGAGAGTTGAGGGCACCACTTGATTAATTCATTCGGGAGCACGAGACAGAACTGGCCCACTATATATGAGTCCTCGCTCGAGGCTCTCCTCTAAACTCTCGAAAACTCGGACCCACGTAATTCGCAAAAACTTTTCTCGTCCGAAATAAATTTCAGGAGATGACTGCATCGATTCGTTGACACATGCAAGAATTTCCAAAAACCCTTCCGGCAGCGTAAAGGTAAAGAACACTCGGGCCAAACCGCTCGTCGAACCGAAACGTACGTCGAGAATCCGAAAAAAGGCGCGTGCTCCGAATAATGGAAAAATCCAACCTTTCATTAACGCTCGAGAAATTTCTCGTCCTTGAGTCTCGGCATTGATTTTCCCGCGCGAGAGAGAATGTGTCGCGCGAGAGAAAATCGCGAGCGTGTGTCACGCGAGCCTCGGAAAATTTCGAGCGAGATCAGCTTTCTCTCTATACAATGTGAACTCGTGCTCTCGACCATTATTGACCTCTTAAGTGACTTCGGTAAACGAGTACACTTGTCGAGCAAAGTAAAAAGTAGCGAAAACAGACGAGTTATTTTAAAGGATGATCGAGCGTTGAACGCACGCGGATGAACGATACAAATCTTTGGACAAGACACTCTTGTGTATATAAAGTTAACTGATCTGAAAACTGAAGCATACAGTTGAAAAAGTTTATTCTCAATTCTTCAAAGTTTAAGGTAGTTGTATGGGCAGATATAGAACATTTGTATATACAGATATACAGCGCTGTGTCTTAACTAAACAAACGACGGACGATAACAGTATATATAGATATACAAATGCGGGTAAAAATTGCGAGAATAATTTTAACGAGCTATAACTAATAATTTTGCACGTCAATGCATATTAATTTTTACATTTTTTTAAAGTACGCAACTTTAGCTATAATGTATCTGTTTTTGGAGTTTCTGATGGATCGCTATCAGTTAGAAAACTTTAAATTTCTTATACTATGCGTCTGCCGTCGTCTGCTGTATATAAGAGCCTACGCTTAAGAGCTTCATTTCAAACACCATTTTCTCAAATTTTTACACGTTAACTGTTCTGAAAATTTAGGTGTTTGTATTGTACGTACTTTACACTACGTGCTTGCAAAATCTTAATAATTTCTTTGATAAGTCGATAAACCATACAACCACCTTAATCAATTACTTGTGTACAGTTCAAATAAATTTCAATCGAATAAAAAATGAGTTCACATTTTTATCGCAAACTCTCCAAACTCGTGCATTAATGAATAATTGCAAACAAACTGCAAGGAAGCTTCAATAATCTGATACTCCTCTATATGCTAATAAAAGTGCGACGATTAAGTGGTGCGAATCAACGTCGCGGATGGCAGAACAAACAAGCCTCGCTTGCGCTTTCAACGCGGCGGGTATCTCCTTTAATAAATTAAGCGGCACGATTTTATCAACGAGAAATAATAGCGGCGGCCGTCGAGGGATTCCGGAATTTCGCCTTGAATTATCCACAACGATTCCTTTTGGCTTCGTTAATTCTTCAAGACGCGGACCGAGATTTACCTAATCTCCGTCTCACCTTTACTGTAGGCGCGGAAGAATGAATTGCGGTACAGAATGCTTTAAATTTTTCCTTCATTATTTGCTAATGGACAAGGCTGCTTTAATTCGCTTCTTCGTTGCGAATCTATATATAGAAATCTACGTCAATTTTAAAAGAGAATTTAAAAACATTTGTTATGAATGAATTTTTGTTTAATGTAACAAAACAGATCAAATTTCCTGAATTATTATACGAAATTTGTTAGGTATGACGTCAAGAATTTCACTTTAATATAATAATACAATAATAATAAATATGTATATTATTATTGCATTATATTTTCGCTATACCAATTTGAAATTATTAAGCAAATTGGAGGAAATGAGAAAATCGACTTTTACCCCAATAATAATGTAGCAAACAGTAAAATTTGAATTTTTAAGGAATAAGACAAATTATTATAATACATCCGAAGCGAAAATGAATTTTCCCCCCTTATAAATAAGCCAATGAATATTAAAAACTCGTGTTTGTTTTACGGGAGCCGCACAATGTATGCACGGCGAAGGGAAAAGACGCGAAGACACACACTGAGAGTACAACGGATCAGAGGCGTTCGATGAATTAATGGCGCTTTTACGCAGGCGCATTAAATTTATAACCTTTTATGAGGAATAACTCTTCGATGCCCCCGCGGCTTCCGATAAAAATGTCGATATCAATATATTTGTTGTTGCGCCTTTACGCAATTTTTTAATGCAATAACGCGACAAATCGGCGCCGCGGTGATTTTCACGCGATTTAAAACTCGCCCCAAATTTAGCGTGAACTTCGTAAAAGCTAAAAATAAAATCGCATTCAACCAATTAGAAAAGTTGAAAGTTTTTTCATTCGTGATTGTTTTATAATAAACTCCCTTTAATTGTCCGTAAACGAGCTCGTAAATATTTTGTTATACTAACGAAGTAACTTTTAAAAAATGTACTTAATTTTTGGATCAACATTTTAAAATAAATTTATAACTACTGCCAGTCACTGTTTTGCTAATTTTAATTAACGCACTGAATTGCAGTTTCGTATTTGACAACTGCATTTAAATATTTTAATTTTGTTAAACCATTGTAAATTAAATTTATACATTGAAAAGGTTTTATTTATAGATTCTTATTTCGGCGACTTCAATGTCCTTTTCTTTACACCGTTTGGTCATTCAATTGTCAAGGTTCCTCCGACAATGGGACGCGGCGAAAGGGTTTTCCGTAGGTGTACAATACGCAATGCCAATGACTGATAGAAGAAGTATACAGAGCAATCTTTTTAACTTGTTTACGAACTCCGATTGGTAGAGCATCGCTAAAGTTATTCGATGCTGTAGATTATATTTTTTCGCATTATGTGGGCAGAACTATTCAGAGAGACGTTTGCGTAAAATTGAATTCGTATTTCTGTACTGACATGAATTATTATAACGTGAAAAGGACTGCCGGAGATTGAGTAATCCTACACTAGTTTTCGAAAAGTGCTTTTGTACATTAATATATTTCTTTGAGAGAGAATGAATTATTTGTGGTTTTTCTCGTAGTAATAGTTCACGTTGTTAATAGCTTAGTACTTGTTTTTATCAAATTCCAAAATAAAATCAAAAACTTTTAGCATTTTATATCTTCGCATAACTTAACAG
This sequence comes from Ormyrus labotus, assembly GCA_035582975.1. Classification (NCBI taxonomy): domain Eukaryota; kingdom Metazoa; phylum Arthropoda; class Insecta; order Hymenoptera; family Ormyridae; genus Ormyrus; species Ormyrus labotus. The sequence continues at coordinate 3,661,147 of JAWWEO010000001.1, read as the reverse complement.
AACTCAATTCGAATGCATTGACTTGTTCTACAACATAATTGAAAAAAAGCCAGCGCAAACAAATAAAGTTAATAGACTAAAGTTCTCAGCAAAAACTTGGTCCATCATAAAATTTACTATATAGATCATCAGAATTCCGCTGTCAAAGTTTACCAATTCAGTAGTTTCCACGTAGCAAACCGTATCTCCGCAGTAAAATTTCTTACTACCCATAAAAACAAAAAATTAAAAGAAAAAAAAAGACACAAACACGTCAAACTACACCGACCGAATAAAGCCTTTATCAATACAAGTGTCGAGCCAATGATACGTACGCGAATTGAAAGTGCAAAAAGGCTTATTGCATAATTAACGAGAGTGTCGGGTGTAAATAAATTATGACCCGACCGAAGGAGGGAGCAAAAAGGGTCCACCGGCTTTGAACGACGGTGTTTCAAATCACCAGGGTAATTCGGTCTTGTGACATGTGACCGAGAACCACGAGTCTCTCTCCTCCGGCACTTTAATCATGTAGCAGGATTCATTTCCCGGGTGCGTGGAGTATTTCGTTCCCCCGGAGAAAAAAAAAGACTGAAACAGGCCGACGTTTGCGACGAAATGCAAGTATTCGATGTGTACTGTGTTATTTAGCGAGGCTGGAAAATTGGGCATCGATGACAGAGAAATCCGTTTTATATTAAAAAATGTTTTATGAAGTGGCGCATAGAAAATTTTTCATAAAAGTAGAATTAGGTTTGAATTATCGGAATTCTTCTTTCGATGCATTTAATCTCGCGATATTGTCTATTAGATTATGATTTAAAATTTTAAATGCCGCGTTCCGAGTCTTTATGAGAGTATTGTGAATATTTCAAGCCGTCGCTGCAATACTCCAAACTTTTCTTCTCTTGTTTGGTATAAAACTGCGTAGCGGAGGTTTTAACTTAATCCCTGTAAAATATTTTCGACTAATTAATTATAAATACCGCGTCAGTGCGTCAAGAAACTTTATTATTTTTTAGATTTTAAATTTTTAAATAAATATAAAATGCATACGGTATATATATTTACGGTTTCGGAATTTAACGGCAAATCCAGTTTTTATGAGTATAAGCGAGAAGTTTATTTCTGTTGTAATACCATAGAATCAAAACGATGAATAACATTAATTCCATTTCATTTTTAATTTTTCTCACCAAGAGAAAGCTTAATAAAATCCGGAAAAATCTTCATAAAATTTGTTAAGGGTATTCTTTCTAATTTGTTCTTTAGAAAATGTCTAAAAATTTAAGTACCCGCAGAGAATGGTCGAAATTCAAGCGAGCGAAATTTTCGCGGAAAGTTTCCCAGCACCGTATAACCTTTGGGATGCCAAGAGTTTAGCACCTCCATAAAGCCGAAAAATAATTTCATTTCCGAGCTTGACCTATTTTGCTCATAGATCTCATTTTGGCAAAGCATCTCTCGTGTGCATGCATTTTAATAACTTCCTATTTACGCGCAAATCGCGCCGCGCGTCCACATATATATATATAAAACCGGAGGAGGAGCAGCGAGGGAATTCCTCAATAATGCATGATCAATCGTTCTCGCCGCGTATACGAAGCGCGCGCGGATTTTTCCTTTCCTCGTTCTGCATTTATAAACTGTTCTGTCTCTCCGTCAGGAGTTGGGGTCCTTTTGAATCTGCGGGGGGAGGGGTTTAGTCAGCGAGGCAATCGGTGCAATAGCCAGACAATCCAATCACTATTCCCGCTGATTTATTTATTTATGCGATCGCTCGCGATTAATAATTTATGGGGCGACCGTCGCGTGCGATCGACTCTCGTCTGTAAACAAGAAACAACGCGACGTTTAATTTTTTTTTTCATTTATTATCTCGAGATCTGAATTGAACGTTCGTCAGATATTTTGTGATTTATTTATTTATTTATTGAAAATCAGAATCAATCAGGGCCACAGTGTAATTCTTACAAAGATGTAATACTAAAAATAAGATTCAACAATTTTATAGATTTCTATAAGCATAAATAACGGTGTGTGTTGGTGATAAAAAAATTATACATTTATAAATTTTAGATTAACAACAACTCTGAAATTGGACTTGATCCAAATTTAAGTTTTATTTTCATCACTTTTACGAGCTAACAGCATTTCAAGCTCATTTGGCAAATCGTTAAAAGTTCTAATGGCCACTAAAGCATTAGTCCAGATGCATTAAATTTTTGTTAATTAAATTTCGTCAAGCTAGCTTAATTTTATTATAAACGCGGAAACGAATTATTCACTCTAAAATATATATAAAATAATTAACTGCGCGATAATGAAAAGATTTATCAATTCTCATTATATCCCCCCGCGTCGCTTGAATCTTCGTTATTTTATAATACCGAGTAATACACACCTCCGAGCGGAGACAGAATTCAATTTGCTAAAGTTACGCGCCAAGTAAAGTGTACAAAGATACTCGTGTGACTGATCAAACAGTCAATTATTATTCGTACCCGAAGCAATCGCTCGAAGCTTTATTTAATTAAGAAAGCCTTTTCAGATTTCTACAAGTGTGCAAATGGAAACGACGTCGAGATCAATAAAACAAATAATTCGCATAAATTTAAGTCACTGCTAACGCACGCGAGAGTAAATCTATACGGATTTATTGAAGCGACAAGAATTGATTAATAAAGTTCTAGAGTGAGCAGTACATATAACATTTTACGTTTTCGCGTAAAATTATATCTCTTTCGATAAATCCCTGAAGAAGCTGATCCATACATCCCAAGAAGAGAGAAGAGAAGAAAATCGCTTGCGAGAGGAGGAGCGGATTAATTAAAAAAAAAGAATTTCAGTTACAAGTCACGGACTTAATCTAGCGCGTCCAATTCCAGCGGCCGTCCACGAAAAATCCCGCAGCTCGCGGCCCAGGCGCCGTAGGAAAGGAAAGGAAAGAGGAACGACGCTGAATGCGTGTATATAATCGGACCCGATAAAGGCAAACGAGAGGGGGATTTTTTCCCCGCCGGGGGAAATAAAAAAGGAGAAAGAAGCCTTCGCGTCCGTGGGGAGACTTCACAATTTCGCCGAGTAGCCGGCATAATTTGGTTTATACTGATTGTTCTCCCTGCCTCTTCTGTCTTTGAATCTCTCTCAGGTGCTTCTCTTCTGTTCCCGTGAATCCTCGAAAGCGGTTCTCCGCGTGTTTTTGTTCGCTCGTCTTGGCGCCGGACTCAATTGGATATGCTTGAATTATGACCGAAATGCTTCGAAATTAAAATTTTTTTCCGGTTACTTGATTCGAGCGTCGCTTTCAATAAAGCTTCGCAATTATAAATGCTTACAGTTGATTATGTAAGAGTTTTTAATAAATATTTTAATTAGCGAATAGAACGTTTATTTATTTATAAGACATCCCACGTCAGTTGATAACTAGAAAGCTGACAGAAATAACGACACAGTCGATGTTAATCATATACGTGATTATAATCAAGGCTTTTTTTTTCGCGGCTGCAGTGTGCCGCGTGTGTGGGTAGGGGGGTAGCACACTGCAATAATGTCATGCAGAACCCGTGAAAGCACCTCGATAATTGAAAATGTCCGTGTGGTTGCTAAATGTGCAGCTACACGTAGGCTCGATTCAGAATTAATTACTTCCGCTTGCGGAATCATGCTAACTGTTTTAATGTATTGACCGCCGCGGAGCCATTGAAAGTATAAATTTCTTCCAAGTGTCGAAGCTATATAAATTATCCGGCGTGAAATAATATCGTGGCTTTAACGAGCTTTAATATGTGGATTGAAAATTAAATAATTCGTTCTTTTATTAAACAAAAACTTCAGTAATTGAATCCTTTGATTGATCAGTCGTTTAAAAGAACGGAATATTATGTAGTTTGATATATACTTTAATCCACACTTATAAATTATTCAAGCGCTGAAACTGAGAAATCGCCGGGAATACATACTATTGCTACAATTAATTCGAAAGTCGCGCACAATTATCAATTACGTTAATCGCAGTGGACGGTGTTAAATATTGTACAAGTTTCTTGGATTGCGTGTCTTGCTGACACTGGACTGGTGTGTACTTTAATGCTCCATTCGATTTTAATTAAAACAGCGCACTCTTGGAAATTATGCATGAAAGTTATTTCGAAACTTCTTTTTTATACCCTCCAGCTAACGTATGAAATTACTTCATGCTAATCCACCATTTTCTTGGCTTCATTTTACGCATTTTACTACGTTTTTTTTAAAAGAGTTTTGTTAGTTTAAACAAAGTAGTCGCCAAAACGAAAAATGATCAATTTGAAGGGCAAATCGTAATTTAATTTGGATACTAAACGACTCGGGAGCTAACGAAATACATAAAAACGTACAAAATATGCGAACAGCAACTCGCTAATTTTGTTTGCGATTAACTTTTTTTAATCAAATTTTACTTTTCTTGTAAGTACCGAAAAATATTTTCGGAGCACTCAGCGAAAAAAAAGGCAGAAATTATAAATTAATTGGTCAATCTCCAACAGCTTTTGGCATCGTGAAAGCCAATCACTCAGGCACTTTTAGCGGAATTGCCAGGCAATAATTTTGGCTCTTATGGAAATGCCGGCTATTTCTCACGTATCGGTTTACGGCTTGTCTTTGTGTTTACGGGCACTTATTATTTTTCCTGCGAAATCTTTGATTATTGCCGGCCTGAAGATACAAACAAACGCTCCATTGTATTCGCGCGTCGATAAATTAATCGCTCGTATTTAACCGTCCTCGGTGCTGGGCGTTTTATACAATTTCTGAAGTATTTATACTTGCAAAAGTTTTAAAATGCAAAATCAAACGAGTGGAATATTTATGTATATTTTACATCTTTTTTTTTTATTAAAATTCTTTAAATTTATTTAATCAAAATGAATTAAAAGCTTAGTCGAAGCGTCGATTATTATTTTGAGATTCGAACCGAAATTGCAAATGGATTTAAAACAAAAGAAAATGTCATTGCATTATTCGTAAAAATTGATATTATTTAACAGCTCGCAGTGCATATTAGCAGACGCCATTCGAATAAGTTCCCGTAAAACCCTCGCAGCGGGCAATGGAAATGAATTTACATCGGGAAGAAAAATACTTTCGCAATTCGAAGTAACGAGGAGAGCAAAGCCCTACGAAAAAGCTGCTGCTCCTCTTATTCTCGTTCCAGCCGCCAGTGCGAAATGCACTTTGCGCGGCTGCCGTAAAATAAAGTTAGTGCCACCCGAAAAACCGTCCAAACTTTTCGGCTTCCTTGCGAGAAAGCTCGACCACGTACGCATTCGAAAACGCAATTAATTTAGAGAAGGCATTGGAACGGAGAATGGCGACCGTTTGAAATTCGGACGCGCGACGCTTGAATATTGGCCGGCCGCGTTTCAAAGGTTTTTGTCGCGCGCGAGTTTACAATATCATTGCGTGGTCGTACATGCGAATGATTTCGTTTTGAATGACGAGTTCGCGTAAGGCTAAATAAAAATATACAATGCAGAAAAGTTACAATGAAACTTGCCTTAGAAAATGAAGTACAATAAGTGCAAAACAAAATAACTTATATAATAAGAGTATAAAGTTTTTTGAGTTTACGCTCTCATTACAAACATGTATATTATCAGTCGAACTTTTATTTTTACTTATTTCAATATGCATCAAATATTAAAAGGGCAATACAAACATAATTGATATACGGGAGATTACTCGGAAAATCGCGAAAAATAAATAAGCAGCGCGCACGTCAATGCATATTTGCATAAACTGAAAATTACGAGGCGCTTCCCGGAGCAACGAAACGCCGCCAGCGCCACTCGAATATATATTCGAAGAGCGATTGAATAATTCGTTTGTCTCTCGAAAAGAATAATTTCTCGTCGGCGTCACAGCTGCACAGTCTTGGGAAATCCGCGGAGAACGCGCAATTCCCGGACGGAGGCCGGTCGCGCGAGCAAGGAGAGCGTAATAAATAAACCGCGCGGAAATGATAAAGCGGAAAAATCTCCTCGCGCGCGCCCTGATAAAAACGAATAATCGGAGACGTCAGGGTTTGAGTGGCGGTCGCCGGCGATTCCGCCGGGGATTTACGAGCCGCCGACAATTGGCGAGTCCCCGGGGGGTTACGAGTAGTCGGCTTATCGGCTTCCTAAACGCTTAACTACGAATTTATATATTTCCCGATTTCTTCGGGGGGACGCTATAAAGGATATAGTTTATGGCCGAGCGATCGAAATCCTCGGGATATATATATATATCTAAAGAATTTTCCCCTTCCAGTTATCGAACAATGTCTTCTAATTTTCAAACCAGGTCTAATTTCGAATATACAGACCGCATAAAAGAACGAAATACTTTTCGAGGCGAAACTTTTTAAAAATGCACGTCGGTTTTAATGACGCGCCGTGCGCACGAACAAGCGCGGCGTAAAAAATTTTTACGTTCGATATATTAAGCGAGTTAGGCTGGCGTAATCTGTCAGCAGGCCGTAAGAGTTCGCACAGCGAGTGCATATTGCGTGCGCGAGACGTACATCGGTGCTCGTATAGATCGTAGGATATAATTCGCGTTACCCCATAACCTCGTCTGGCGCTTAAAAGGCCAGAATATGGTCACCTAAATATGAATGCACGCTATAATTTTTATGCAAAAAGATTAATCGTCGCTGTGCTTTTTCTTTTTAAAAAGAAAAGTGATGCAAGCTAATGAGCGTTTTCCGCGTTGTTTTTTTTCAACCGTTTTCTCGATTTAACATTTAAAAATTGGGAAAGGAAAGGATAAGAGGAGAAGGTTAAAAAAGACTTGATATACTGCGCGAATCCTTCACCGGGACGGAAGTGAAGGATTACACATATAACTAGAAAGCAAGCGATTCAGATATAATGCTCTTATTTTCCACTTTCCCCTCACTTTGCAGATTCAATTTTTCGTAATAATTCGTATTTTGAAAAGCTCTATCGCAGGCCTTGAATCCAAAACTGCCACTTTTAAAGATTCTTTTAATTGGCCCTTCCTCGCGCAGCAGAGGTGAACTTTGACGGAAATGGGTAAGACTGTAGAGGAGCAGTTAAAAGACGAGCGTGCGCGCGGAGGGTCGAAAAAGAAAGCCACGAGCTCTGATGTAGTTGTGCGTGCAAAGCCCCTCGTAGCCTTTATGTATTACCAGCCGTGAATTCGGCTAATTCTCGGCAACGAGATGTATAATACGTAATCGGAAAAAATTCGCGTCATTCAGCGGCCCTTTTTTGCTTGCTTTTTTTTGCGACTGTTGAACTCGGACGTGGGTGTTTAATGAAACGTTTGATGATTTGAAGATGAGATTTTGGGTACGTTCATTCTAACATAAGCGTTTTTGTTCTCTTGATTATCTGTAGTTACACTGGTAATAGCTTGGATTTTTTATCGAATTTCTAATGAGGAATTTGATTTAATTTGATTAAATGATATTGTGCTTTCCTTAGAATAATCAATAATTAGTTTAATCGTAGGTAGCATAGTAGTTTTAAAACTAATTGTAATTGCCTTTCGACTAGGGCGGGTAAATTGATTAATTATCTATTACTTTTCATATACTTAAAATATTTAACATTTTTAAGCCTTTCAAGCCTTTTAAGCTCTAATTAACTTAGTTATTAATTGAGCTCGAACGGCTCAAGCATCTTAATGATCGCGAAAAGAAATTCTTATGAATGTCTGCCGCGACAAGACTCTCTGCGCTCTTGAAAAATCCTCCTCCAAGAGCCTCGTGCAATTACGCAGAGCGACATTATTGCAATATCTCCGCGAAAGCGGAGGCTTTATGAGCGTGCACCAACAGAGCGAGCTTCACGCAGTTTATTTATCTGGAATTCGCGTACGCGGAAAAACCTCCGTGGGCGAGAAGTGCAGAGGGAAAATAAATTTCGCGCCCCCTTAAAGCAAGAGGAACGAGGGGAGAAAGGCTCGTATATTTTTCGCGCGACGTTCCTTTAACGCGCGCGCAGAGGAATTCAGGTGGCTACAAGTTTACGTGTGATGCATGGGTGCATCTTTTGGAATTTACGCACTTTAATTCGCCGGAAACGGCGCGGAGACACGAAGGGCTGCAGCTGATTTCCGACCCCCCGGGTGGGTTTTAGCCTGAACGGCGATTCCTCAGGTGGCCCCAAATCTTTTTCAAACTCGATCGCGGCAACTTGACGGCTTCGTTTAAAGGGCGGCTCTCGTCGCGGTTCAAAGTTCATTATACCGTTAAAAAGTTTGCGAAGTAGCTGCTTAATCATTTATAACGAGTGAATTCGAAACTTCACCACACCAACCTGGCTAATTCCGAACTCTCGCCAAGTCCGTCCTCGTAACGGACAGGTGAAAATTCGAACTTAATCCAGATCGACTCCTCCTCGTTAGACGGCGGAATTCGCCAAAGGCGCTCGCGGACGAAGAGAAAGACGAGAGCACCCAAGGGCGAGAGAAAGGTGATATCGGAAGAAGAAGACGGAGAGCGGCGAAGCGCGGCTCGCCTCATATACGCGGAGGCGGAAGTAGTTATTAGGCGCTCGCGGGTAAAGAGCGGAGCTTTCGCCTCGCTCGGGAGAGTCTGCGCAGCCGCGCTTAATTCCGATTGCGCTTAGAGCCGGGAAATTGAGCGCCGAGAGTCAAGACGACGACGACGTCGGCGGCGGGATGGAATTAACAGCGACTCGAGCGTCAGGAATTAAAAATAAACCGCGGCTGATTCGCCTCAATTTTGCCGCGAAATTGCTTTGCCCGCGGAACGGCTCGTTTAATCTCGAGGAATGCTGCACCCGTACACGCACTCGACGCGTACGAAAAATTGCCGCAAACGTTATCCAGACTTTCCGGCGAAGGTATACAAGGTAAATTGGGTTGGAAAACGTCCACGTTGAAATATGATACAGTTATAATTGTTAGAACGGGAGTTCTTTTTAAAATATTTTCATTTTTATTGAGAGGAAATTAGCTCCGTAATTTCATTGCGCGCCATTTGCTTATATTAAACGTAAATACCAACCAGCGTCGCTTGTAGTTTTAACGCGGCGAGCCAGCAAACGGAGCGGCGGTGTATATTTCCCATGCAAACTAACTCATATAACGTCGATTCGCCGCAGTAAAATCTCTCGAAAGTAAGTAAAGCAGGCGGCACGCCGAGAATATAAATATAGCTCTCGTGTAGCTCGCGTTTGTCTCATCGCCCGCCGTCGTATATACAGCCGCTGGGAGCAACTTCGTAATTGTGCGAGAATAAGCAAAGTTTTCTGTATAACGACACGACCGACATCGGCGATTCAACGAGACGATTCTTCCGGGAGATTCCAGGAGTGAGCTTACGGAAGCGTTAGAATTTTTTGTAGTCGTAAAAAGAATTCATTTGTTAGTAAATTATCGCGGCTGCGTAAAAGTTGTAAATTAATATAATTGAATAAAAAATTTTAACACCTCTCGAAAACAAAAAAATCTTACAGACAAAATCACGTTCCGCCAACTTTTGACGAATCCCATTATCGCGTCCATGAATAAACCGATTGTAACGCGCGCCTCGAACCCCAGGAAAAATGTAAATTCCCGCGCTCGCGCGCCTCCGAAGTTTCTCGGCTGCACCTTGTCCTCGAACTTTATAACGAATCCGAGCTGCTGCTGCTGCTGCTGCTGGAGACTTCACCTCGGACTTATTGCCCCTGAGGGCAGGCCCGGATAATTCGGACGCGCCGAAACAAAGCTCGTCTAATGCTCCTTGGCGGTAAACGACCAAGATTATTCAGCTGCTAATTCAACCGTGCGATATATCTTATGCTCATTGCTGCTCGTACTGACTAATTTACCCGAAATTTATGCGCATCGCGAAGGTAATACGCCGTCGATTGCTTGCCCGTTGGGAGTTGGGCGATTTTTCTAAATTCTTTTAATTTAAAATACGGTTGCCAGTTGGTGCAGCTATAATATTTATAATTTTGGTCGGCTCGTATGAAGGTTTGATTAAGTTTTTTAAATAGAAATCAGATTTGCGTGTCAAAATGTGGTTTATAAAATATGTATCCCCTTATAAGATACATATTTATTCAAGTTTATATAAAAAAAAAACAGTAATTTTTATACGTTTTATTCGTCACGTCAGTCTCGGTTTCGACAGTTAAAATATTCATAAATAATATTATAAATAGAATCGAAAATCGATTAAATACTTTCATTATAATTTAAAAAGTTGTCAAGCACCTGAGAGATTCAATAATTTTCATATTTCAGGGCGAATTAATTAAAACTTTTCCACTAAAGTGCACCGTCGCATCGACGCAGAAGAATTTTAAAGCCGCGACTATATAAAGGACACCTTAATCTTATTACGCGTATTTTGTAATTATATAATAAAAGCTTTCGGCGAGTTTTATTAATCTCTAAGCGCTAAGCCGGTGGCATCCAATTATCGCGGGATTATCTGCCAGGGAAATTCGCTCGATCTCCAATGTCTTTTCGTAAACGGCTTGTGCTGCGCTCTTCTTTTTTTTATATCGGCATACGGGGAGACTCCGGCGTTCCTTCGCCGGGGAGCCAGCCAATTAAAAGTTTTCGAATTACTCGGGGAACCGCCGCGTCCGCGCCGATTTACTCATTAATATTCACTTATTGGCGATCGAATTATGCGGCAAGCAATTAATAAAGTCGTGTAATTTAACGGTTTGAATGTCTTTTTTTTTTACATGAAAATGGAATAGTGCAATAATTTGAGTTGACTTACTTTTGCAGCACAATTTATGAAATGGCTTTCAAATTGGACTGACATAACGAAGAAACAATGCTTCTTTTTTATTTTTCTATATCTGATAGCATTATTTTTAAAAAAGCTTTATAATATTACATACTTCAAGAACACAAAGTTGTATAAGCAGAAATCATATTATACTTTTCACTTTAATTGAAATAATTAATTTATAATTTATTTATAATTAATTAAATTAATTGTAAAAATAATTCAATTTAAAATAAATGCTCAAAATTAAATTGAAAATAAATAAAAAAAAAAACTTGTTGAGCGGTTCAAAGGCTGACTTTTACGAAATAATAAAAATAATAATTGTATGTGGATGAGAGCTTACAAAGATATTCCAAGTTTAAACAACCTGTCATCCAAAAAATTGTACATCCAAACTTCTTGGTGCTTTTTAAGTAGTTGCATAAGTTTCTCAAAGAGTTTTTAATATTTATAACCGAAATCTTATCTCGTTTTATATCAAGCAAATAGTTCTTCGATTTTCTTTCTTACATCGCGATTTCGTAACGTCTACCCAATAACCCACAAACATGCACTGCACATATCCGGGCACATTTTTCCCTTAATTTTAGATTTAAATTTTATATACTTAAGCTTTCGTTATTTTCGAATCAAGCGTCTGTTATCAGAAAATGCAGGATAATTCGCCTACAATCTTTCATTGTTAAAATTTATATATTGATAAAGGCATATTGTTCACCCACTTTTATATCTATATCGAGTATAGTTCGTGAGCATTAAAATTGATTCGTGAAATATTTATTTTAAAGAGCGTTAGAGTATAATCTCTTGACAATAAATCAATCTTTTAAATTTATAAAACAAAGTTTCGGATTTTCAATCGCTTTTTGTACAATTTAAAAAAAAGGTTCTTTTCATTCAAAATACAAAAAAAAAAATTTCACCCAATGTGTTTTTTCCACAATCCTTCGCAAAATTTAAGCCGCTTAGAAAATTGAAAAAAAATCCCTAATACGTCGATAGGCGGCCAGAAAATTTTTCGCGGACAGAAAAAACTGTTCGAAATCGATGCGATATGCCGAATTTGCAATTCTAAAGTGCCCGGAGGAGAAAGATTAGCGAAAGAAATGCGAAACTCGTGTAAGCGGTGCGACGCATTGAAATCACCGCCATCACCGCCTCTCTGGACTTACTCGATTTGGACGCGAAGGACGCTTTTTTCTCCTCATCGACGAGATGGCTACTCTTCTTGCATAAGTATTTTCTGCTCTTTGATAGTGAACTTAGCATAAAATTTTCAAAAGAAAATCCAATAAAAGAAACTGGCTTCGATATTACATTTAGGCAATCTAATACATTTTTCTTGCGATTTTTTAACTTTATAAAATTAATTACAATTAACATAAAAATCTAACAAGGAGAGTGTACGACATTTGGGTAATGGATTTTCCTGTAACTTTGGGATATGTTTTCTAATATTAAAATATAAAGGAAGCCGCGTCTGTTCGGCCTAACGATCAGCTTTTATCAAATATTTAAGAAAAATCGATTTGTGTTTAGTCGCGTATAACTTTTCAACTATTAATGGTACAGTATTTTAACTCCCGGCATTCGAAAGGTGAGATCAAAT
>JAWWEO010000001.1:3541131-3648703 GCA_035582975.1 Ormyrus labotus | reverse complement strand
TTCCCTACAAAATCGCCACGTCCCACGATTGTAGCGAATTTTACGGTAATTTATATCGAAAAATTCTCTCAGTGTACTAATACAAAGGAGTAACTAACTGTTGTCACTTTAAAATCAAAGGTCATAAAGAAGCTTAGAATATTTAACATAAAATATTTAAGTTTATAATTAATGAAAACATGTATTATCTCTATAATTTTCATTTAACATTATTAAATAAACATAGCTCGATTTCAATTACAAATAAGAGTGATTTCCTGTAAGCTATAAATTGTGAATCATTTATAACCAATTTAAACGATCGATCAAAATTAAAACATCTAAATATTGAAATTTTTTTTCACTACGGTAAGGACAAATTTAGAGTATGAAAGCAAAATAAATAACATTAAAAAAGAAAAATATTATTTTTGAATATGTAAAATCCGTACGTGCTGTAAACATGGATAATCTAATTTTACGTGTAACCAAAATTTCTGTTGCACTGTTAAAATTTGAACAATAGAAGAATAAAACAGAATATTTCAGGCTTCCAAAAATCATAAAATTTGTATAAAAAAATAAGCAAGTTTTCACAAATGAATATAAAGTTTTTAAATTGAATTTACCTTCTGCAAATATTTTGTTGATACTTGCGTTATATTTTGAATAACAAAGGAAAACTAATGTTTAGAATTATTTTCGTGTTCCTCTGATCAGAAAAGTAACAAATCAATGAGGCATTTTTCTTCTTTTTTTTTTTTTAATGGACTATACCTCTTTGAATATTTTACAATTGTCAAAACCAAATCGAAACTAAATTGAATCAAATAATCTTATGATATCCGTAAATAATTAAAAAAACTATTTAATAAGGTTCAAAGATAATTTCATTTTTATTAAAGTATTTTTTAACTAAATTTGATATTTTTACACTGTCGTGCAAAAATTAAATAAATTGTTGTTATATTACAAATGTTATAAATGATACAGCCTCTGTATTAAGTATAAACTCATTTTTGATTACTTTCGTTTTATTATTTTCAATTTATACTTAATTATTCGAAATAAAATTAAATTTTACATTAATAAAATGAAATAAACTCAAAAATATAGTTTTAATTCTTTATAATCAACAGTTTATTTCGTAATAATTTTTAAATAAACTTGAATTACATTATCGTATGTAAATTACGTGTTTCTAAATGAATTTTCGATATAGTTTGCTATTTAGTGAGGAGCAGTTTGTTAATTTTTCGTGTTTTGTTTGCCTTGAATTCTTGTTGTTTAAAATAATCAATCGACGTTATTGGTAATACAATCAGCAATAATTTTATTTGCATTTATCAATGCTCAAATTTTTACAAGATTTGCAATAGCATATCGTGGTGACCCCAACTACTGCAACAACTTACTAAAAAAGATTTTATATTCACTTCTTAGGTGGGAGCCCAGTAATAGGATTCATGTCTAGCAATCGCATATTTTCCAATTGTTTCCATCGATTTTCTGGAGAGAATGATTCTGGAAGTGGTGGGTATACTAAAATAAATTAAAGAATTTAATTAAAGGAAGTTTATAAGTATTTTAAATGAAAATTAATTAATATTTAGTTTTTACCATTGTATTTGCACCAGGTATAAATCCACAGGGATAAACTAATACCAAATAATACAACTCCCAGAACAGATTTCCATTCACCAGTAGGTGCTTCAATTTCAGCAAAAGTTTGTCTAAAACTTGCTCTGTATAATGCTTTTTTATCTTCGATGGAAAGTTTTTTCCAATCTCCTTTTTCTTTTTGTCTAAGAGCCTATGCATACATGGCTATTAGTTATTATCCTAAATGATTACTGTAACAAATGAGATTTTCTTTTACCTGAATATCAGGAGTAACTTCCTTGTATCGGATAGCAGGCATTGGGAAATCAGTGGTATCAGTGTAAATTGGCTCTGTATTAATACCACTTCCAACAATTTCTCGGTTTCCAATCTTGGCTAAATTGCCAATCAATCGAGTTTGAATTATGCTGATTTGCTGCGTAGAAAGTAATTTTATTAAACCTTTCGAAGCCATTGTGATCTGAAACAAATTTCCAAAATAATTCTTTTCATATAAGGTTTATTTTCTTTAAATCTTTATATTTTTATTTTTTCATTTGTAAATATATATTTCATTTTATTGTGCAAGATGTATGCATAACCAAATATTAAAGCTTTCAATTGACTAAAAAATTGTTAGAATTAATTTCATTTCTACTTTTAAACAAAAATTTTATGTTTTGGAAACAAAGTGTATTTTCGAAAAATTTAAAAACTTTGACTTACATTTTGAGCAAATAATTAAGTATTTTAAAATATTTCAAGATTTTTTACATTTCTTAATTAGAAAATTAAAAAATATTTAAGTCTAAAGTTACAAAAAAGTTTTACAATTGCGATTTGCGATTTGCGATTTTTGAGAGCTGTCTACCTATATTTCGTCCGATATCGATCAATAGATCGAAGGAAAGTTATTTAGATAAGTTTATCTATATGTCAGACTTTATTTTTTCTTATAATAATTTATAAAATTATTGCTAACTTAATTTATGTAACGAATTCAATTCGATTATCATGCAATGTACACTTACACAGAAAGCTATTATATATACCATACGTATATACATCTACAACTTTGAACTATTGTTATTTAAACATTCTTTTATGACATTGAAAATAATAATATTTATTCAAAATAAAAAAAAAACAGTCTCTCTTCAAGCTCTTTTGCCCTATTTTAACAAATTTAGTTAAAAAATGAAGACAAGTCTCCAAAATGTTTTAAAGAAATCAATATCTCAGTGCTTGCAGTAGAAATCATAACAAAAAAATATATCTTGCTTCAAAACAAAGAAAATGAAATTTGGCAAGTTTATACAAGAATTCGGCAACTTGCGTCCAGGTCATTTAAGGAAAGAACATACTTCTTACTTAGCAAAGTGCAAGAATGTTTTATTGGTTAGTTGCAAAGTTGACCGCGAAAGCATCACATGATATAGAACAGACGTTTCGGCAAGTGTTTTTTTCGAACATCTATCATATCGTCGTTCGAACTTGGCTCAACTCTCAAAAAAATCTCAAAAATCAAGTATTGGCATTCGTTCTATTTATGACAGTTCTCAAGAATCCTTGATGATTATGTATGGCCCGTGCGGACGAAGTGTCGCACTGTATTACCTAATCATCAGTGGAGAAAATGTCTTGGGTGGAAACTGCACTTTGCTAGGTTTTGATTGACTACGATTAGTGCGAATGGTTTCGTACGCGCACGTAGCCAAATTTAAAGGTTCAATTAGTCAACTTTCGAATGACACATTCAAGTAAATGAATTCTGATTGCAAATACTTACTTTTTGAAGCTGAAATACAGGGTAATCGCAACAGCGGCTCGCGTGTCTCGCGTCGAACGGCTCGTAAAGGCGATTTTCGAGGAACTCAGTAGAGGGAGCAGCATATTTCTGCTAGGGTCGCTTTCTTTATTAGCGTTGTCCCTTTAAATTTATTTCTTTAATAAATATGTTATGTTTGATAATAGTAGGTGTTTTAATGCACCTAGTTATTGATGTATTTTTTAACTTTACTTAATAATTCATAATTATTATTGATTCAATTCTATCCATAAATAAATTTTTTATATGGCGGTAATTTTAAAGTTCTAAATATTTGAGGAATTTTCATTTTTAATTTGACAAAATTAAATCTTATTGAAATGTTTTATTATATTGTTTTTCAATTTATTTAATTTTAAATTTTGTATTAGAAAATTCATTATAATGTTCTATAAATCGTGCAGAATTTTAATTTCCATGACAAGTGTTTTGATATTTCGTTAACCAGTTTCACGTTTTTGTTTTGATTTTTAGTTTAATTTTGTTGTTTATCATTAATATTTGATTCAAGAATGTAATGTACTTACTGTAATATTTTAATTATATAGAAAAATTGCTACTGTTTAAAAGTAAATATTTACAATGCACTCTGTAATATAAACTGAATGAAAATCGATATAAACGCATATTAACCTCAAAATGGAAGAAAACTGTGAGAAAAGTATAGAACCCGAGAGAAAAAATGTGAAAAATAAAGTTTCAGAAAAGCACAAACAGTTGGCTAATTTTATAAAAGAAGTTCATGGTCAATTGCGTAGTGAATCTGAAATTTATGGAGCTGAAGAGGCTTGGAAAAAGCATATAACACAGAATGATAGATTAAAGGTAATAATGCAATATTTATAATTTTTATAAAAAATGTTTTTCATTGATCACGTTCATTTTTTAGACTTATGCAGAATCTATGTATAAACTTGCAACAGAACATTGGGGACAACCTAAAGATGCAGCGCCTTTAACATATTGTAGAGTTGAATGGATAAAAAATCATTGCAAAGATTATTTTTTGAATGGAGGAATCAAGAAATTTGATGATAAAGAAAAACATTTACTTGAAAAAGATGAAGAATCAACTATTAAATCAAATATTAGTGACATTAAAACTCTAATTGAGTCAAATATAAGTATTTTAGATGTTGGAAGTTGTTACAACCCTTTTGGTACAGAAGATCAATTTTCTGTAACAGCTATAGATATAGCTCCTTATTCAAGAGATGTTATTAAATGTGATTTCCTCAATTTAAAAGTGGAAAGTAAAAGGACATTTTTAGAAGATGAAGAGTTGTTAATTGAGTTACCAAAAAAGTCATTTGATACTGTAATTTTTTCATTATTTTTAGAGTATATCCCTTGTCCACTACAAAGATTTTTATGTTGCGAAAAAGCATATCATTTACTTAAACCTGGAGGTTTATTTATTATTGCAACCCCTGATTCTAAACATGAAGGAGCAAATACTAAAATTATTAATACATCTTGGAAAGTAGTACTTGGAAAATTAGGTTTTATGAGAATTTATTATGAAAAATTACCACACATTCATTGTTTGGTATTTAGAAAATGTTTCTACAAAGAAGCAGCATTGAAGCGTATTAACTGGAACAAGATTCTTAAAGACGATGAACTGTTTTCTTCGATGAAAATTTTTATTCCAAAAGATTTCCATGTAAAATTAAAAGAAGAAAATGATCAAGCTGATGCAAAACATTTTAAACACAACGATGAAGAAGTGCTTTCATTTTTCAATGAATTGCCTGATACAGATTAATTTTACTGTTGCTTGTAAATAATGTTGATATAAATATATTTTTTTAATAAAAAATAATTTCTTGATTTCATTAAAAACAACACTTTATTTTCCATCAGTCATATCGTAATTTTTCAGTCATTATAGTTACATACAGAATGAAGGGAATGGAACACTGGAAATTTTTCTATAAATGGTATATAAAATCTTTGACATAATCTACCTCTTCTACATAAGCTAAAATAAATAAAATAATTATTATTAAAAAAATGATACTTTGACATAATTTCTTTTAAATACATTTATATTGTTGAGCATATTTGTGCATTTATCTCAACAAAATTTCAGTCATGAAAAATTGACATAGGCCATTTAAGTATTTGTAAACAAAAGCATTTCACATCAGTTTTTAAAATTGTAATTAATACTACCTTAATACTATCAAAGAACTCAATTAAAAATTTAAAATTATTTTTAATTTTTTATTCTAAATTAGCAATAAAATCTTAACTTTAAACTTATTTGAAATTTTAACAAGTCAAACACATAGATGTAATACTTTAACGATTTTGTGATCAACTCTATATACAAATAAAAGCAATAAAATTTTTTTAAAAAATCAGTCGCATAATAAAACGTATAACATGGATATGAAACGCTTTTGTGACATTTTTAGAGCTTTAGAGTTGTACTAATTGTATTGTATTGGTAACAGGATCTCAAAGAAATCTGTAGGATTTCACAACATCGTCATATGAATCGTATAAAAATTGTATAAAAGTTTATAAACTCGTATACGTCAAATACGAGAAGAGAATATAAATGTTTTTTTTTTTTTTTTGTTTCCTGACAGTGAATAGACAATATATCGTACTTTTTTTACAAAAAGATAACTAAATTACATTTACAAGTGTATACGTAGAGGTACACTATTCGACTTATTTTCAGCCTTTAATTCGCATTTTATACGGTTAAGTGTTTCATGGATGAATTTGAAAGTTGGTCTATCTGAAGGTTTTCGATTCCAGCAAAGTTTCATTAATTCGTAAACCGACTGCGGGGTATTTTCTGGGCATTGAAGGACGTTGCCTTCTTTTATGTATTTCACGACTTCCTCGTGTGTCATTCCATAGTAAGGCTGAAGCGCAAAGCTGAATATTTCCCACAAACAAACAGCGAAAGCCCAAACATCCGATTCTACCGTGTATTTATTGTACAAGATACTCTCTAATGGCATCCATCTTACAGGAATAGCATCTTGATCATCTCCTTTATAATAATCTTGCAAATAAATCTTCTGTGAAAGTCCAAAGTCAGCAATTTTCACGACCATGTCATCGTTTATTAAGCAATTTCGTGTAGCTAAGTCTCGATGCACAAATTTTCTGTCTGATAAGTACACCATGCCAGAAGCAATTTGTCGCGCTATATTTATGAGATCCATGTGCGACAATCGTGAATCTATAAAAGAGTCATCTTTCTCAACATTACGAATTATATAGTTACCAGGTGAACATGAACGTAAGAATTCATTCAAATCGCCTCGACCCATATACTCAAATAATAAACACATTGGACGTCCTAAAGCACAGACACCCAAGAGTTTGACAATGTTAGGATGGTCAAACTCAGAAAGAAGACATGCTTCTCGTTCAAAATCGACGAGAAGATCATCAGAAGCTTCTTCCTTTAGCATTTTTACAGCCACGTTAGTAAACTCTTCTCCAGGCACCAGACCGGGTGCTTTAGCTTGAAAAACTCGACCAAAGGCTCCTTGGCCTAAATCTCTTACATATATGATATTATTTCTAGGGAATTCAAGTTTCTCCAATTTTGGATTCAGTTGGATACCTGTCTTATGATATGCATCATTATCGGGCAGCTTATTCAAATCAATGTTAACTTCCTAAAAGTGAAAGGAAAAATTTTAAAAATGTATAACTATATTAAAAAATTTCATTATTTATTTCATAAAATTTTTTAATAATACCTGGCATTCTGTTTGATTATATCCTTGATGTTGTTTATAAAATCTTTGGCTTATTAGAAATATTAATAAACAAATAATCACAAAAATAAATGCTAAAGATGATATAATAAGTATAAAAGTAGGCGTTAAGAAGCTGGATTCTCTTACAGGATCATTTGTTTTTACTTCAATATTTATAGCAGTTGAATTTTCTGATAAATATAATGAGAAGTGTTACTTTATTTGATTATATAATAAATTTTAATAGAAAAAGAATAAATATTACCACACAGAGGAATGTCACAGTGCTCCCACCTGATGTTACTATCCATAGTAAAGCACCATGGCATTTTTTCATCACCACCAGCATTGCGGCAGTAATTTTCTCCAAAAAGAATCTGTGGAAAAACATCAGGTGGACCATCATGACTGTGAGGTTTTTGATCTTTCCACAATTGACAAGCAAGACCACTTTTTGTTTTATTCACTTTACCCATGTAAAAACGTCCATTATCCTTATAGCAATCATCTGAAAAAATATCAAAATATAGAATTAATATTTTCAAGATTCATAGAAATCAGTATGATTAAAATAAGCAGATTGATGTAGAACATACATGTTATAAGTTTTTCTTTCATAACGGTTAATGAAGCATGTGAACATGTCATTTTCTCCTTAGAAATCTTTGGTAACTTTTCACATTCTGGAAGTCTAAAATGACCTCTAGACCTGATATAAATATCTCTAAGTTTGTTCTCTTCAATAAGAGCCCAATCATTAAAACAAAACTGAAGTTTAATAGCCATACAGTCTTCGTAACAAAGGGGTAATCCAATACCTCCTTGACATTGTGGGAATGCATATAGACATAACATTTTCTAAAATAAAATTAACAAAATTTTATACATGCATATAAAGCATATTCATAAAAAAATAAGTTTGTATAAGTTTCATAAAATTATTTGATACCTCTGCTGCAGAACGACATGGTCCAGTCAACTTTTGTATCAATTCATCCCATAAATCAGTAGTTATTTTTTCATTTAACCATCCACTGGGATTATCAGCAGAGTCATTAAACCACACTGTTCCAATACCAGTGAGATACTTTTTGCAGATTTTGCCATTGTATGGTGCACAATAACCACCTGGTTGACCTAAATTCACAAAAATCGTAAAGTGGATTCAATACCTAAGTTTTGATCTTAAAAAAAGTTCTAATCTACTTACTTGCTGATATAGCAGTGGTGAAACAAAATGCAATTGTTATCAAAATAAGATTCCAAAGCATCATAGTGTAAAAGTTATATTTTGTACCATGTGTGTTCCTACCCTTAAAAATTCTGTACAAATTCTTCCGAGAAAGATAAATATTTAGATTTTTATTACGTTTTCTTGACAAAGGAAGGTGTGGATTACATTTTTTCTTTGTAATCCTCGACGATTCATTTGATACACGTTAGTAACACCACACTATTAAATTCTGCATCAGACTTTTTGTAACATATCATCTTCGTTATTTCGTTTGTAAAATGCATATAAAATGTCAGGAAATGCGTTGTAAACTTGTATGAAATGCGGAAAAGCGTATAAAAAAAGGTCTTGATAAAAGGGATTAGGCAGTGTGCGAGACCGCGCGAGGGCATATAAATTTTCAACGCCCCAGAGACAATGAAAACCGTTGTTCACAATGAAATTCTCTTGAGACATTCATCCTCCAAATATCACTTGCACTCGGTGCTTTCATATCGTAAGCGTAACTAACTCGAGACGTTCCTACATAAATAAAACTATCCTATAATCGAACCTCCACGAAATATTTATCGACTGAGAACTACTTGCTCGCGTGCTCTGTTCTCGGGAAACTAATATATATACATATATATAATATATATAGATATAGTTACGATCTACGATAAAAAATAAGCATGGCGACATCCATGAAAATCCGCCATTAGTTTTTGAATTCGACGAAAATGGAATGTCAACAATTAAAATTGATTAGCAAGATTTGAGAAACAAGTAATTAAAATAAAACTAACAACCTTTATCTTTGAATAAGTAAACAACAAATTAATGTAGATGTAGCAATTTAAATAATCTTCATATTTCTCTTCAATATTTAGAAATAAAACACCGTTATATTGTTAATAGTTAGCACTTCATTTTTTATTTGTTCAATCAAAATTTTACCGATTCAGTTTTCTTTTTAAAGGTTTTGTAGAATACTTCATAAAATTTTAAAAAATTAATAGTATATTCATTTTTGCAATATTTTTATTTAATTAGTGTTAACACTAAAATAACATTAATTATAAATGAGTATTAGTTTATACAATTTTTTTTGTTTGAATTTAATGTTTTTTTATAAATCATTAATATTAAATTCAAAATTATTTTTCTATAAGTATACAAAAATTAGTGAATTCATTCATTAAATGATTTATCATTCAAAACTTGCACGTCAGAGATAGTATCCATTATCTATTTTAAATAAAGTTACTTAAATTATAATTGAATCACATGTACAAATACCATCTTTAGACTGCCTCATCCATTTAAAAAATAAAATTTACTTTATAAATAATATTAATGCATTAGTCATTTAATAAAAATAAAATTTGCAAAGTAAATTTTATAGCTTAGTACAACTATTTGTTGCTTGTCAACATTATCCTTTCAAAAACACGTTCACAAATGGAACCATTAAAAAGTAATTACAATCATAATACAATATTAATAGAACTTTGGATCAAAACGCTAAAAGGTTATGTTCCAAGTCTTATATGCTTTCGCCTATTCCATCACTTTCTGTTATTAGGGCTCGTTCCAAAATAACTTTGCCTTCCTTGTATTGTTGGTTTTTGTCAGTAGCAAATTCATACATCCATCCCAATTTGCCTTCGCAATTTTTGCAACTAACATCTCGTACCATATGACGACCTGTTAACATAACTCTATCCTGGACTTCACTGTAAATAAAAGAGATATCTAATAAAATCTTAGATCGATCAAAATAAAGCAGGGAAGTATTGATTAATCAAGCTTTATTATTCATTATTTCCAACAAAGTACACTTATATTGTTAAATCATTTTAATTAAAAGAAAATCTATAAATGATCATTTGATTTAGATACATTCAAGTAATACGTTCAAGTAATACATTTCAAATTAAAAACTTGAATGTGTTATTATTTTTGTAAATTTAGAATTATTTGCAAAACAACAAAGTCTAAATTTAAAACGTTTTGTAACGATCTTGTTGTAAGTAGTTCACCGATGTGCCACATATAGCACTTAGTACTTAAAACAAAGGTAAAACAACGAAATTTAAAAATAAACTTGAAAGTGCTTCTGCGACTGGCAAGAAAGATAGGACAGAATAATGTACAAAAGACAGTCTTACCTGTATTTGAGATTCACTACTTTGTTAAAGAGAAACGCGCGGCCTGTTGCTCCGGTGAATCTTGTACTTATCAGCTGATCTCTATTCGTTAAATTTGTGTCGCAAGATGCACACGAGAAAAGTCGTGTGCCGCCGATGTGCTCAAGAAATATAACACCCATTTTTGTTTTTACATTTGTGCCGCGTTCGGTGTATTCTCGCTTGTTTTTCTTTTCTTACGAGTCTGCGCGTATCTCTATCAGAAAAGACTAGGTTCGCGGCAGATTTAAGGGTACCTTCATAACCGACTTCTTAAACGATTTTTTTGCGCAAGCACTTTCTCAATTCAACGTTTAAAACAACTTTCTTAAGAAAAGCACCGTGGTGGGGGAAAAAGTTATTACATTGGATGTTTGTATGAAAAGAAGCTTCGAAGCATTGACTAAAAAATCACATGATGTGAAATAAGCTTAAAACGATGTCTTAACGGATGACAAATTTCGCTCACCTCACGACTGTTTTGACACAGATATTTAACTTTTGAATACTATAGTTAAAATTGAAAAATTAATTGTTATTTAACATCTTTTAAATCTGTTAACGATTAAATAGGAATGTATTAATATTTAATTTAATTAATAAAACACAAAAGTATGCTTATACTAAATTTTATTAATTACCATTTTTGAAAAAAAATTTCTCAATTTCTTTTTTTTTTGTAAGTATACTATTACAAAAAATAAATTTATAAAGATTTTTAATTTAACCTATATTCCATTCAATTTTTAATCATAATTAAAGAATTTTGTTTCCAAATTATTTTGAAACAATTTTTTTGAATACAAGAACATATAAAAATTGTAATACTGAGGTGTCTGTAATTCTCATTAACAGTTTATTTACTACTTGCATAATAAAAATGGCAGATTATTCATGAGCTTTTGAACACATTAAGTAAAAAATCAACATTGCACAATATAAATGGAATATTTATCTAAAGTGCTTTACACATTTCAATCAAAGATTAAAATATGTCTTAATTAATGCTTATTTATCTTCAATAAAATTTTCTTCCAAGCACACTAATAGCAGTCTTACAATTTTAGTAACGTACATACCTCTTTATAGCTTTATAGTTATTACAATATTCTCTAATTGGTTCAATATGTCTAGAAAATAATCTAAAATATATTATAACAATAACTTCAGCATATCTATCGCACTAAAAATTTAAGCTCTTTCATCAATGCCATCACTTTCAGCAATCAGGGCTCTTTCTAAAATAATTTTGCCCTCTTTGTACTCTTGATTTCTTTCATGGGCAAATTCATACATCCATCCTAGTTTTGTGTTACAGTTTTTGCAGTTGACATCACGGACTACATGACGTCCAGTCAGCATCAATCTATCTTGCATTTCACTGAAATCACAATAAAAACAACAATCATAAGAAAGTACAATAATTTATTTTTTAACATTCTGAGCAATTAAAAATTATTTTAAATGTGTAATTGTTAATGAAAATATTTTAAGTGTTAAAATATATTATTTAATAATACTACAAGAAAATTGTTTATTAAAAATTTATTTAAATTTAATTTTGAAAAAGATTTATGAAATAATTATTAATATAATTTTAATAAATTATTTATTCAATAATTATTAATTATAAACATACACTAACAGTTACTAAACAGTTCAAGGTAAACCTGTTAAAAAGCAAATATATAAATAGAAACAGCTGAGCTGGATCTAAAACTGAACGACTTTCCAGCTGACTCGATAAGCAAGCTAAGACTCGCTCGTATTCTCACACGTAAAAAAGATCTGCCACGACCTTATGCAATTTTCTGAATCTGGAAAGGCAATGAAGGTCTCTCACCTATACTTAACGTTGACGACTTTGTGAAAAAGGAAAGCGCGTCCGGAGCCACCCGTAAAGCGTGTGCTAATCAGCTGGGTCTTGTTGGTGAGATTCGTGTCGCAGTGTACGCATGAAAACAGGCGAACACCACCCATGTGCTCGACGAACACAACGCCCATCTTTTGATCAGAAAAAACGAAGAATAGCAGCAACAGAAGCAATCGCGTAAAGGCGACGAGAAACGGCTAGTTGCAGCCGTCAAAGAGGTTCGCGTTGATAAAAGCCCTTAGTCGACGATAAACCTGATTTCCCGTACATGTAGGACTCGAGGAAAAGAAACTGTTGGCCAGTCTGCGACGACGACGGGCGCATGTAGGTGTACGCGGAACGAGCAGCGTTGCGCTCATGCAGCAAGATGGCAATACACGCGCTCGCGGAGACGTCGCTACGGGGGCATATACCAAACAAGCGTGCGCTCTTTCCTTTGTTTACGACGCTTTCACGCGTCACGGCCAGCTGATTGCCTTGACCAATCCAACGATAGATTTGCTCTCGCCCCCACCTCTTAAACCGCGACTGATTGGGTGCTGATTTTTCTATTTTTCGGATTCAGTACGCGAGATAAGAAACGAGATCGTGTTTACATTTATCAAGCTTTTCGGTACGTTATAGGCGATTCTATTGATTCAATTTTATATAATTCTTCTTTCAGTTTTACAAAAATGATTGTATGAAAAATTTTTCAATTTCAATTAGAATTGTTTTAATTTAAACTACTTCTTAATGGTATTGTTTAATAATAATCCTCTGATCAATTCAATCAGCTATTATGATATTATAACAAATAATATTAATATTAGCTAATTTTATTCATCACAGCATGTTTTAATTTAAAATTTAACTTAAATATGCAATTTAAAATAAAACATTCAATAAAAGTACAGATAAAATATTTATTTATTGTTTAATTTTTTTTATATTTTGACATTAGTTGCTTCAATTTTTAAACAAAATTTTTCTCATAATTTTTAAATAACATTTGAGTGTTCATCACTATTTATCTTTCCAATTTCGAGATCTCAATATCTAAAATTAATCAAAATACCTCAATGTATAGAACTTAATAAAATAAAAAAAATTCCACTTAATATCACATACATATCATACACGTAATAGCAACCTTTTCTATAATTACCGTATAATCACATCAAATTTATATATAATAAAAAATAAGTAATATATTGTATACAAAGAATGTATATAATAATAAAATAAAATATGTTTAAAACAAAATTTTACATAAGAGCACATATGATTTAAAATCTTTTTTGTGTAAAATTTTGTGTAAAATTTTTTATAAACCAGGCATTATATAGGCTATATTCTCTAATGTTTTTGACATGGAGGCAGAATTATCAGTTCCAATTGCAGGAACTTGTTGAGTAAGACAAATTAAACTACCAAGAGCACAAAGTAATGAATCTAATAGCACCGATAAGCTTCCTGAAACGGTTATCTGCCCATTGTGTTCTTTTAGTCTTTCACCAATCACTGTTAAACTTTCACCTAATAATTTTAAATATGCAGCAACATCAATTGGTTGTAGTTCAATTGCTCTGAATATTTTTGTTTCTTTAGTAGGATCTCTTGTATCTGGCCCACTAGGAACAACTTGAAAAGATGTTGCCTTTTTTACATTGGGTGATCTAGCTAAATCTATTTTCTTTTTTGGTGATTCCAATGGAGATGATTTTATTGGGCCTGTTAATATATTGTTCATTATTATTAGGTTAAATTATCAAATTTGTAAAATAAGAAAAATATTTCTTTTATGTACTTACTATTTTTACTTATAAATTTTTTTGGGGAGACCACTTGATTTTTTTCAGTAAGACGTTTTGCACGATTGCCCCAATTATATTTTTCTTGATTAGGAACTGTCGACCACAGTTCTCCTAATTTTTTTGAAATAGCTGTAAAATCTAAAAATGAACATGGAAAATGTGCATGTAAAACTGAATTTAAAGACTATCAAAGATTTAAAATAAAAAAAAGCTAAACTAGCTTTAACTCTTACCCAAATTAGGAGATTCTTTTAATAATTGTTGCCTCATATCTTTAGACCACAACATGTACGCTGTATATCTAGGTTTCTAAAAAATAAAGAAGTCATTTTTATTATTTTTTACTTTACAACCCATAATAATTAATTCATTATTATAATAAACTTACTGCTTTTGGTAAAATTAATGTTTTGGATTTTATTTTGTCGTCTTTACTAGGAGGTGAAGTAATCTTAGATTTTTTAAGGGTTGCTGTTTTTTTCTTAGGAGATACAACTTCATCAATAACTGGTTCTAAGGTATCAAAACTTAAATTATTTCTGTTGAATTCATCTATTTGTAACTTTTTACCAACTTCTTCTTCTTCAGATTCTGAATTGGTGGACTGTGATTGTGTTTCATAATCAGAACTAGACTCTATTTTCCTTTTTTTCTGCATAGGTGCTGGTGGTAATTTAGGACTCCTTTTTGGGGTAACTATAGTTACTTTATTTGGAGGTGGATGATGTATTTGAGCAACATGAATAGTTTGCATGACCTGTGGGGATGCAGGTGTCGTACGTTGAGGTTCAAGCTTTTTCTTTTTAGCTGATTCTAGTGTTATTTGTAGTTTTGCTTTCTTAAATTTACTTTCAATTATATTGCTTGGAGATTCAAAATCCATGAGTTTTGAAGATTTCTTACGAACTCGTCCACTCCGAGAAATACCTGTTACCTCCAATTCTGTAAATAAGTAACATGTAATAAATTATTTTATTCACTTTACATTCATAGTAAAAAATCTCTAAGAGTTATTAATGAGAAAATTTTTACAAAGAATTAAGGTCATTGTTGAATGTCAGCAATAGTTCTTAAAATAGTATTTAGATTAAACAAGAAAATTTACCATTGGCTTCACGTTTTGGAGTAGAAAATGTATCCATCTTGTACAGTTTAAAAATATGTCGTAATTAAAAAATAATTTATAACAATATTATGGCAGCTCTTTAAGTAAAATACTATATTGCACTATTTTTTAAGTTTCTAAAACACTGTTGTTAGCCCATTTCTTTCATGATGCAACTCATTTTTCAACATTCATTGTTTATTTATAAAATTACCCGAGAAGCTTTACAACTCAGTTTTTGTTATCAATTAGAAAAAATACGTTGCAGAAAATTATCCGTTGAAAATAGCAGAGCCAAGAATTATAAAAGGCGCGCTGCGCGCGCTAATCGCCGTTGGTGCGGCGGAAAAACTTAAAAATTCACTTGTCCTCGTCAAAAGCTTCGAGTCAACAACAACTCCAACAGTCATCGCCTGCCTTTTTTCAGTCCACTGATTCTTCAAAGTCCTCCAAAACAAAAATATTCGAGAAAAATGCAATGTTGTTCTGTATTTTGACAACAATATGCGCGTCGACAATTGCTTGCAACTGACGCGGGAAAAATGAACCAGTTAGCTGGCGAGTTATAGCACAATGGAGGACTCTCGGTGATAACTTTAAAGATTAAGTTGAGTAAATTTCACTTCGATGCCAAATTTGTTTAACTCGGGGATGTTAAATATTAGACTCGTCAAGAATTATTGTTTTTCACCTTCTAACCTCTGCAAGTTACGCCCTCGGTCATAAACCACAAGTTGATAAGGTAGAAATCAGACCATGGCGTCGTTCTTGTTAGGTGTCGCTACTTACCAACAATTTAGTTCGAATAAACAACGGTGGAGGCGATTTCTTGGCGTTAACTACGATTGTTGCATTTTGCGCTGTTGAACATGCTGTATGGAGGTCCACGTGGTTTTCAGACGCCGATAAATTCTTGTTGGATATTAATTTGTTTATTGCATAGTTTTGCATTCCATGAAAAATCTTGAAGAACAGCAAGATGAATCGAAACAATCTAAAGGAGTCGTGAGTACTTTGATATATGAAAACAAAGATTTATATCAGCGCGTTATAGAATGCAATTTATGAGCACTAAATCAAACTTTTTTTTTTTCAGATTTGACGTAGAAAGTAAACATGAAGCTTTTTATACAGGTGAAAATATTGAGGTATGAAAGTGTTTTGTCATTTATAAATTTTGTATTCATTATTTATATTTTTATGATTCAAAAATGTAAAAAATCAAATTTAATTTTTGACAGTGGAGCGAAGATGGTGAAGATCTCTTCTGTCAAAATAAAGATAATATATCTATTGTAACAGTGTCAAAGGGATCAATGAAACTTAAATTAGGACAAGCTAATGAAAATGAAGAAGAGGATACAATTAACAGTTTTACAACCAGTAAAGATGGTAAATTTGTCGTAACTCACCACAAAAGTAGTCTTTTTAAATTATGGATTAGCACTGGTAAATTATTATATTTCAAATAATTATTCCAATTTTTTTGTACTTGCTTAACAAAAATCAATTCATTTGCAGAGTTAAAACCAAAAAAGGTCTGGAAATCTGTTCATAATGGACCAGTAGCAGCAATTGCTTTAGCTAATAATGGATTGAACATGGCATCAGGAGGTGTAGATGGTTCCATCAGGTTGTGGGATCTTGAACACCATGCTTGCACCCACAGTTTAAAAGGAGCTGAAGGAGTTATTGGGTAGAATGATTTTTCTAATGTGCATTAAATTTCAAAATAATGAACAATTTTTATTACAATTTTCTTTTATTATTATTTTATTCTAGTATTATTTGCTATCATTCTGATGAAAAAAAGAATTTAATTTTTGGATCTGCCGATGATCATGTAATACATGGTTGGAATACTCAAACTGGTAAAAAAGAGATTTGCTTAGAAGGACATTTAAGTAAAGTAACTTCATTGACATTCCATGAAGATGGAGTTCATGCAGTGAGGTAAAGTATTAAAATAAAAATATGTTTTTTTATTAAAATGAAAATTTAACTTTTTATTATTTTTTAAATTACAGTTCAGGGAGAGACAAAGTGTTAATTTTGTGGGATCTCACCAAGAAGACTCCTGTTCGTATTTTACCTGTATATGAATGCATTGAAGGAGCATTTATTGTACCGAGTAGTAGTGTTCTCCCAGTACCTAAACCCAAAAGCAAATCATGTATTCTTGCAGCAAGTGCTGGTGAAAAGGGTACATTAAATAATTAAGAAACATTTCTTTTTTAAATTTTATTAAAATATTTATAAAATTTCAAATTTTATTCGGTTATAGGTGTTGTCAAAATATGGGAAATGGTATCTGGTCGTATGATTTTTGAACAAACAAATTCATTAATACCAGCAGCTAAAGAAGAAAATGGATTAGCTATAAAAAAGTTAATTTTTAATGAAAACAGTAATAGAATTGGACTTGTTTCTACTAGTCATAATATTTTAATTTATGATTTAGCTAATTTTGAATGTAAAAAACAAGTATGTGTAAAATTTATATATTATTTTATTTATTATATTGGTTATTATATTACTTATAATTTTAATTGTTCAGTTAATAGGTTACATAGATGAAATTTTAGATATTGCTTATATAGGAAATGATGATTCTCATTTAGCTGTAGCAACAAACACTGCTGACATAAAACTTTATGAATTAGCAACAA
Organism: Ormyrus labotus; assembly: GCA_035582975.1. Classification (NCBI taxonomy): domain Eukaryota; kingdom Metazoa; phylum Arthropoda; class Insecta; order Hymenoptera; family Ormyridae; genus Ormyrus; species Ormyrus labotus. The sequence goes on along the minus strand of JAWWEO010000001.1, from coordinate 3,630,709 downwards.
TGAATTGTCAAATATTATGTGGGCACACAAATATTGTATTGTCTCTAACATCAAGTCCAGCAAATCGCAGTTTACTTTTATCTTCTGACAAAGTAAGAAATTTAGAAAATAAATGCTTTTTACATTAAAAATAAAATTACAATTTGCAAAAATACTTATTGTAGGATAACTGCGTAAGATTGTGGTTGATGGATGAAGAAACCAAGACTGTAAGTTGTATAGGTTTAGGAACTAGACATACTGCAGCAGTAGGTTGCGTCGCTGTTTCTCAGACAGAAGCTAAATTTTTTGCTACTGTGAGCCAAGATTCTTGTTTAAAATTGTGGGAATTGCCCGAAGTATTAACAAACACTGGTAATCTTTCATTTATTAAAAGTAAAATATTTATAATGTAATAAATAAATACATAGCAGACTTTACAATTGTGTCTCTGAACTTCAAGGTACAGAAATCGCTCTTAATGCAACAAACACTGCTATGGCACATCAAAACGACATAAATAGTGTTACTATATCACCAAACGACAAATTAATTGCCACTGCATCTCAAGATAAAACTGCAAAAGTATTTTAAAAAATATTAAATTTTTTTTTAAATTTTCAAAGTGTAATATGTATACTTTAATTTTAATTTATTTTATAGTTGTGGTCTGTTGATAATTTACAACAACTCGGAGTTCTTCGCGGCCATCGTAGAGGGGTTTGGTGTGTGCGGTTTTCCCCCATAGATCAAGTATTGGCAACCTCATCTGCTGATTGCACAATAAAGTTGTGGTCTCTCAGTGAATTAAATTGTTTAAAGGTCTTTATTTAATTTTTTAATGACTTCCTTTCCATTAAATTTACTAAAAGAATTAAATTTTACATTTTTAAATCCATAGACATTTGAAGGGCACGATTCAGCCGTATTAAAAATGGAATTTTTATCACGCGGCATGCAAATTATATCATCAGGAGCAGATGGTTTATTAAAATTATGGTGCGTTAAAACAGCAGAGTGCAATGCTACTTTAGATCAGCATAAAAGCAGAGTTTGGTCTCTTGTCGGTTAGTATTAATTGAAGATGTTAATTAAAATAGTATTATGTTTATCGCAACCCTAACACAAAACTTTGATTAAACTAATATTTATATGTTATACAGTAAATAAAGCAGAAACCCATATTGCTAGCGGTGGAAGTGACTCTTCGTTAATTATATGGAAAGATACAACGGAAGAAAATAAAGTTAAAGCTCTGGCAGAGCAAGAAGAATTAATGCGAGATGAGCAAAAGTTAGCAAATTGTATGCAGGCTGAAAAATTAACTAAAGCTTTGCGTTTAGCTCTAAAATTAAAGAAACCAATGCACGTTTTACGTATTATTGAAGGTAAATGAGAACGTCTTTCAAATAAATATAAGAAATGTTTTCTAAAATGAACTAATAAATTTATTGTTTGCATACAGCTTTAATTAAAAAGGGAGATGAAGAGTTTACAACAACTATATGCGAATTAAAATTATCGCTACAGGAGGAATTGCTTAATTGCGCAGTTATCTGGAACACGAACTCTCGCAATTTTCAAATGGGTCAGGTACTAAAAAATTTCACTACTAATTATTAATTATTACGTAGAACATAAAATAATGCCAGACATAAATTTTTTAGCTCGTTATAAACACTATTTTGAATGAAATCGGCTTTGAAAATCTGGAGTCTACAGATTTGAAATCAAAATTGGAGTCCTTGATTCCATACACAGAACGACATTTTAAGAGGCTAACGCAGTTATATCAAGACCTACATCTGTTGAAATACACATTAAATAGCATGAATGTGCGTAGTATTGTAAACGGCCCAGATGAAGTTGAAATGTAAATAATTGTATATTTTTAAGTTATAGTTAAATAAAAGATTTATTACTTATTTTTACATTCAAAGAATTTTTCTTTATTGTACTTAATTTAAATAATTACTCATGAATATCTTTGCTTTTAACAAATGCGAAAAAGCGGAAAATGGTTCATTAAGTATTTATCGGTTTGACACACTAATAATGGTTGATGTATTTTACAAGGAACGAAATTTTCTACTTTTAACTCGAATAATTCTTCACATATTTTAGATAAATAATATTTTATTTAATATTTGTTCGTTTTGTATTCACTATCTGATATTCGTTGATTGCTCCGAGTCAAGATATAATAGTGAAATAAATAAGGTAATCAATGTCATTATGTGACGTTTATACGATACTTTATTTTCTTTACTTACTTAAAACATATACCTTTACAAATCATTTATCCCGAAATTCAAAAATTGTTGCAGGAAAAAAAAAGAATAGCTAAGCCTATGTTATTCATAACAAAAGAGAATAATTGTTCATTATGCACGCATGCACACTTTCTTTTGGAAGTAATTATATTCTAAGCACGTATGGCACTTGTTATATCAAAAAGCTACTTCTTAGTTTTCCTCCTGCAACAATTCAGTATAATTGCAAAATTCTTTACACGTGAAATGTTCAATTAGAATATTGTTACTTATAATTTAACATAAATTGAAAGGATCTCAATTGATTTCTTTTATAACAAACGAATTGTGAGCCAAAAATGAAATAATTATCGATATCAAGTTTAGCACAATTACGTTTTTTATATTTGCCTACTAATAATGCCCCGTTTGCTTCACTTTGCGATTTTATAAATTGTTTAAATTTTTACAAAATATGCTACAAATTCATAAAATATATCAATGTTAAATAATACCTATATACCATTGTTAAGAGATGGTTGGCATTCTACACTTTTCAAGTTTTTAAGACGGTTGCAACGTTTTTTCAACAAAAATTTTATTGATTTTATGATATTTAATTCTTCACGATGACATCATAAGCTGAATTACATAGTGATTTTACAGTGGTTAACAAAACGAATGTAATGTTAAACTGCCGCATGTACTTTGTCTTATTTTTATATAATGCAAAATTAAATAAGATTTAAGAAGCCTTATTAAAACATTTGCATTTATCAAAAGTCTACAAAAATGAACAACATAAACGTTTTGCAGAATCATTGGAAAAATTTTCTTTAAATAATGCATTTACAAATTAAAAAACATTTGACTTGTATCTCGAAATCAGTTGTGCCAGATTAAAATAATAAAAAATAATAATTTATTAAATTACGACGCAAACATCTGATTCTTGAAATAATTTCGGTGTACGAATATAAAAAGCCATTTTACTCTTAGCAACTCCGAGCAATCTAATTTATGAATGAATTCTCTTAAATCCCGTACAAAGCTCAAAATCAAGCGTATGCCACAGACACAAGACTTCCATTCGAATGATCCCCAGCGCGGCGTCTAAAATAATAAAAGCGCCTCTTATTGACATAGGTGGTACGCCTCCAATCATCCGACTTGCCTTACGTCTTAATTAAAACCGTCGGCCCGATCTGTTTGCGCGGGCTCCCCCGTCGTCTGATTATCAGGCGAAATTCGGTTCGCGGTGTTTGCTCTTTGCGGAAAAATCGCGCAGCTGCGCGCCGCGCAGCCAGGTAAGAAGTCGCCGTGGCGGCGCGCTCGAGAGCAAACGAAAAAAGCCCGCGGACGAGTGGGAGTCGCGCGGCTGGCTCCACACAGCCTTATTCATTCGAGAAAATTACCCGGCCGATCAGTCGGACTCGGTTCGCGTGCTGTGCTGCTGGACTGCAGCTTCTCTTTGCTTTGATCTCAAGCCTCGGAGATGGCTCGAAGCGCCCTGGGGATACTCCTGACGTGCGCCCTCGTCGCCAGCGCTCCAGCCACGCGAATGTGAGTTTTTACAGATTTTTTTTCGAGGCTGCTGGAAGAGCGGAGGCTCTCGGCGCGAGATTGGCTTTTTGAGGGGGTTTATTGGTTCTCTTGGGGTTGCGCGCTTTGAAATTGCTGCTCGAGGGTGTTTTGAAATTACTTCTCTGGTAGGAACAATGAGCCTTTTACGTTGAATAATTTGTATTAAAGATAACGTAGATTTCTGCAGTAAAGCGAAAAGTAAAAAAAAACCAAGGTAACTAAACTAACCACAAATAAAATTGTTCTTTTCACTTTTGTACCATTTTTATTGAATAAGATTCTCATCGCGGATTGCTTTGCAGGGGGGAAAAGTTGCACTTTGTATTACTTTAAATTAACAGTAAACAGTAATTTGCAATTTTTAAAAGTCACTCATTTACGATATAAACTGTATTAGAATAGTAGATGCAAGAAAGGCATTATACAACTATAATTAAAAACTGCAAGTTATAGTTAAAAGAATTATTTAAAAGTAAAATCGATCCTCACAATTCTTTTCGATTTTAATTTTAGAGAACAATGTTTGGTGTAAATAGCAAATAAATGTTGACAATAACTTTACTACGCGGAAGTAATTTTTGAAATTTCCAAATTAACTTTTAATATAAAACAGGCTGATAATTTCATGAATAAATTCAGCATTAAAATATCCACCGAAGTTTCAAATTCCTACCGAAATTTTACAAACTTCTAAAATGAAAAAGTTTAAATTTAAAAGTCAAGTTCAAGAAGTATACATGGCACGAGTTAAATTAATCGAAATTATTACGTATTCAAGTTAAATTTTAGTTAATTTGGTTAGAATTATCTGAATTGTTATAGATTACGTTTCTACGTTTTTAATTCGCCTTAGGAGTTTTGAAATGAAAAGTATTTTGAGTCAGGTATTTAAAATGATTGAATAACTTATTGTTCTAATAATACCTTCTTTAGGCATTCTACAGTTTGAAGATAAGTGATTTTCCTTAGGCGAAGAATATATTTTCTTGAAAATTTCGAATTAGTACTACACCAAAAGCCGTAAAGTAAAACGTGCTTGTATCCAAATGATATAACTAGTACGTGTTAATATTAAAGGTACTACAAAAATTAGTTGCAAAATTGTAATAAACTAGTATTTCTTAAAATATGCTGTCAGGATTGAAGCACTTTATACGTAAAATAATTGTATTTAAATTGTATATAAAAATATTTCTTTATTATATTTTGCAAATAATAATTGTCCCCAAAAGATTACTTACATTTATAACATTACCATTTGAAAAGAAAAATATCGCATCTTAGATCTCACCTCGTTTAAGAGTTACATGAGAAATACTAGCAAGTTTATGGAGAAGCAACACTCAAACGCACAAAAGATTCTGCTTTGTTCTATACCTATTTTAATAGAGAAGTGGCATTCGAAAAAGTGGGGCCTTAATTGAATTTCATATTTGTACATTTAAGATCGGAAATTTTTAACAAAATCACATTTCAAATGTTGAAGATTGTGCTTTCTGAATTGTTTAATCAGTGAGTCATTTCGAGTCTTTTCAGGAGTCGATCTTAATATTGAGTTTGCTGGAAATTTTTAATAATCTTTTAACTGCGTCATAAATTGGCTTCCCAATATCGTAAAACTTCTGTGAAGTAAATGATTTTCGGCACTCGGCTGCTAATTGAGCATTAAGGAAGATTTCAGAGAACTGCATGCAGAAGTTCAGTGACTCTTTTTAAAAGTTCTAAACGACTTTTCGCGAATCCAAGAAGTATTTTTCCGAATTCGTACGTTGGTCAAACATAAATTATTAGTGTACGACGTTATCATATCTCAGTTGTATTATTGTTTTCACTTAGTAAAAACATTCAGAGCAGCCAAAGAAGTTAACAGAGCATAACTACCGGCTCCTAAACAGCTTGATAAATTCAACCTGACAGATGTTTGCCTTTGAGATATCGAAGCTAATTGTTCATTTCCGACTTACTATCACCGCATTCACAAACTTATTTTCGAGAAATTCATTTAACGCCATTAACGGACGATATTCCTCGCGTTCGACGCGCTTCATTCAATATTTAAATGGGTCTTAACCGCTCGATTTTAAGCAGCGCGCAGCACTTGTATAAAGACATCTGCGAGATTACAAGAAGACAGGTTAATTATGTGTGCCAGTCAGCATCCTTCACATTAATACGCCTCGGTGTCACGTGCATTTTTGGCGCAGACTAAAAACAAAATACCCGCCCGGGGGACCGATCCGTCAAACCCTTTCACTTTCGGTCCGAGCGATCGGCTCTGCGAGTCGATTTGAAGCGAGCAAAGTTTATCCTCAAAGTGTATGGAGAATCGGGGCTATATTCCACGTTTGAAATTGTTAGTTTGATTATAGTGAAATTATATTGTCGATCCCCAGGATAATTGCGGTAAATAGTACTTGCAACGAGGAAAAGACTCGGCGATCGCTGTTTAAGAAGATAAGACTTTCCTGTATGTCGGGCTCTTCTTACTTCGTAAAATCTAAATGATTTCTTAGAAAGGATAGACGCATTCTGTAAAGTTGGAGAGATCTGATAATAAAAGTAAACAGTAAGGAAACTTGTGTCTACTTTTTTTTTTAATGCGATATGATTCACTTGGCTTTTATAACGCACGCACTCACATTGTGGAGATAAAAATAACGTTTTGTTAAAATAGCGAAATATATTTTGCCTATTGCCGCATATAAACACACTTCTTTTGATTCTTCGATAAAAAGAATTGTTTTCAACCCAAACACTGGAACCATCGCCGTAAATTCTAATTTAGGCCTAACATCTTCAAATTTTCTAAACGTTCGGTTGCGTCGTACTAAGGCATATCATTAAAGGATATACGTTATTGCCGGCGGTAAGCGGAAGCGGTATGCAGTCGGAGTATATAATCAACTTTACGAATCCTACAGACGGATTTACAGTCTCTGAATTGCAATTGATTGCAGAAAATTGGCTCGCGTTCATTACCGCTTAAAAATTTTTTCCCGCAAATTCCTTAGGCTTCTTACTTACGTTTAATGACGCCACTTACAGCCGAACTCCTTTATAAAAATTCATCGAGCTTTTTTTCATCGATTCCGAAAGGAGTATATATAACCGCGCGGCTCGTCCGAGGCGGAAACGCGGCATTCCGCATTTTTTTTTTTTCTCAATCGACCGCGTAAATTGTCTCTCCGCGCGAAGACGACGGCGGCGGAGCAAGCAAACGCGTTGAGTCACGCGCTGCTTATTGATAATTTCGGATAAACAGTACCAGTATTTGCATTGCATAAATCTCGGCTGCGCTCTCGGCGCTGATAAGGCGCGCAGCCTCTCTTTCTATCGGCGCGCCGCCGCCTTTGCAAAGCACTGTTAGCTTTTCAGGGTCTCGCTCTCGAAACATCGCAGCCTTTGCCGACGATTTAAGGCCAAGCGGAGGAAGGGAGCGTGGAACGTTTTGCTGATCGCGATCCTGACTAAGACCCCGACAAAGGTCTTGGCTCTCGGGGCTGCGAGATCGGCGAACAGCTGACTTTTCCTTACGCAATTGGCGTTTAGGCGTCGTTGATCGGTATCGAGTTTTTTTGAGTTTGAGGATTCGGTGACTAATGGCGTGTGACTTTTTCTGCCGGGCTGAGGTGGATGATGATGTCGGGCCGTTGTCTCGGCTGTGTCCTGGCAGCTGGTTTTTTGTAGGAAATTGGTGTGAAAGATTGTAAAAAGTTTCTAGGTGTATTTATGAATTGACAATCGTAAATTTTCAGTTAGTTTCTTTAAAAAAAAATGTCTAATGTTCCACTTCCTTTCGGATCTTTTTATCTTGGACACGTTTGAAATTTACATACTTGTTTTTAGTTACGTACTCTTAGAAATTTCGTAAAACAATTACGATTTCCTGAGATTTACAATGGTTAATAATTTACTTATACTTAATCCTTCATGAGACTAATTTTTTTGTAAGTAGTTGATACGCAGCAACATGATAATATCATTGTTGATTTGGCGTGATGCATGTCTGCTTTATAAAGTGCAAACTAATTTCACTTTTTGTTAATTAAATCAGAATGAGGCTATTAAGAAAATGCCATTACCGATTTCTAAACTTTTATTATTATTTTAATACTAATGAGCAAAGCTGCATTCCGCTTGAAAATCGATGTAAAAATTGAAAAACTCTGAACAAAAATTCTTTTTTACAATTAATAATTATTTTTTACAGAATATTCAAAGTGCAATTTAGATTTTCTTGTCATAAACCGTATTACGAACAAAGCAAACTTACTCATTCTATATCCTTTCGCGATTGAATAACTAAGCATTCAAGTACCCAGTGATGAAACTTCGTAGCACTACATGATACCTCTGGTATTTTATTTAAGTAGCATCCGCCATCAACAGAAACTTCCCTCAGTTTTAGTCGATTCCATACATTACTCTCCCTTCAAGTCCGATTTAAACGTGCCCTTTTACCAATAGGCAAGAGAGCTGCCAAAACATCAGCGTCGTCGGTCCGATGACGCAAACGGAACTTCTCCAGCAGCTGACGAACGAGTGCCGATACGACAAGATGCGACGGCCGCCCGGCGAGGTCAACGAACAAGATCCTGTCAGGGTCCGATCGAGAGCTTACATCTACACGATCAAGTCCAATATGGCCAAGACTCTGGTACGAATTTTGTTGCGATAGAAAATGATCTTTTTTTTCCGTTGTAAGTGCCTGAAATTGTTTGGATCATCGTGTACAGAGTAACGATAAAATTTATTGGTAATTCTTGGAGAATAATCTTCAAATGTTGATGATTCGGTCATTCACTGAAGCGGTATCAACGTAACGTCTTATAAATTGGAATTCGGCAAATGAGGCAATTAAATGAATTGCTTAATTATGCGAAGTGAAGTGCTTCTGACCTTACGGAAATGACGCAACTGTGCGAACTTTCGATAACTGTAATTTAGTTAATAGGGTCGTAATAAATATTCTAAGGATAATTTCAAATATATAATGAACCATTACAAATTTGTTATTTATATATCTTTGAATCTTTGAGGTCAAATTTTATTGCTTTTAACTCTTTGTTCAGAGTACAATATTATTAATTGTGTTGCTAATGGGCAAAGTGGCAAATTATTACATAAAACAAATGTGATTCAATTATAATATCAATATGGTGACTAACGGTTGGAAAGTAAGAAATAGATTTCAAGACAATTTGTGACGACTGTATAAACTGCAGAAAACTTATCTTTTTTGAGTTGAAAATTTTGCCTCAGTTATAACGGTTCCTTATCAAATAAAAGGTAATACAGAAACAATTATAAACTTTTATTTAATTGCACCAGTTTCCACTTTGTTTCAGGAAAACTGTTATGTTATAAAATTAAATACTATCGCGGTCTTTATATTGCATAGTTTAATGTATAGAAAAGAGAAAAAAATGCGTATTATTCATCTTTGCGTGTAATTTATTATCAAAGTAACCCAGGTTTAAGTACAAATAACTTAAAAGAGTAATAAAATAATAATTTACACTTACCGCAAGTCCATTTTTCAAACACAAATCCCAAGCCGTTTCCAAGCACTTCCTAATTAAAGTTACGGTAACAGCTTCGAAAACGTGTAAAATCCGTCCATAAACGTCTCCGTTCGGCCGCCTCTAAATTCATCCGCTTTCCAGCAATTCGACGTGCACATGATGCTGCAATTCCGGTACCTCGACTCGCGGCTCAAGTTCGAGGACATCGCGCCGCACCAGACGCAGATCTTCGGCGGCCAGTCGGCGCACGACCTCATCTGGACGCCCTCCGTCTACGTGGCCAACGAGCGGAGCTCCGTCATCATGGGCAACAGCGTCAAGGATCTGCTCATCTCCATCGACCCCTCGGGAATGGTTATTCTCAATACCAGGTTAGCTAAAGCTTCGCGAAGATTCGGGGTTCCGAGCGGGAAGTGCAGCGACCGTTGAGGAAGAAGTTTCTCGAATTGGGAGCTTTTCAGTGACGAAACTGAAAAAGAATTATGTAATAGTTTTCGGATGTTTGTAAATGGTTAAGTTTGGGGTGTGGAATTTCTTCATTAGTTTGCTGAATTAACTCAAGTGGGATGGTTTTATGAAATTCTTATTTATTACTTTATAAAATTGCAAGTAATGATCGTAAATTTTTTGCGCTCACCGTGGACTATTAAATAATTACTTCAAACGAGGTACTCCAGAGAAAAGTATAAACAAACAAAGGTTGAAAAGTGTTGGTTTTAATTTACGTATATTTTTCTTTTACTTTAATTTGTAAAATATTTTTTTCCATTTCTAATACGTTTACTTTCATTTTGGCATTCTCCCTTATTCTGTTTCAGATTGGAAGCGATTCTTAATTGCGGGTTGCGACTAGAAAAATTCCCCTTCGACGTCCAGGAATGTCCGCTTGTTTTTGAAAGTTGTATGAATCAATTACGCTTTTATTCCAATTTTTCATTCAATTCAATGCACGCTCCTAACATTTGTCACTGAGAGTAGTTTGTAGATCTAACAATAATCGTAATTTGAAAATGAAAAAGGCAACCAATTTTTTCCACCTCTTGCCGTCTGGGCAACAAATAAATGAACCTTTTACTTGCAGGGATACACAACGTTCAAGATATGATCTTGGACTGGGACGAGGATCCCATTGTTTTAGCCGACGAGCTGCATTTAACGGAGTATAGACTAGTTGACAAATGGGTCAACAGGACGGACGTGTCTTACACGACCGCGCAACAACATTATGGCCATTTTGGTGAGGAAACTATGTATTTTTAAGATATTCAAATTCTGCTTATTATAATTCACAATTAAGCTAACGCTTGAATTTTAAATAAAAAGTAAATGAATCTTGAAGAATTTTGATCCAATTTTAATACAATTTGTACTATTCTCGCAAATTTAACGTATGGTTCATTTATTTTTTAAAATAGTTGAATGTTTCGTATATCCTCTTTATTAAGAAGTTCAATGGAAGTGTAATTTTGATCACTTGAACAAGCAGAAACACTTTGAAAAAATAAATATTTGACTGCACCAACCAATTTACTTGCAACACAGTTCAACTTACCAGGAAATTATTTTGATTAACGAAGATATTATAAACATACGATATTAATTATAAAAATATTATTCGACTCCAAATTTTCGCTTATTATTTTACTCGCAATGAAACTTATCTAGAAAATTTTTAAACGCGCTGTTTTAGTTGGCGTTAATCGTAAATCAATACGTCAAAAAGTATATTTAAAGAAATTACAGCCGAAAAAATCACGTACACAATTTGCTATCAAAACGTAAACATAGTCGGCGACGACTATGTTAATTAACAGTTTCATTCAAATAAAACGATGACCTAACTTTCAGCTGGCAACTTCAGCTCCATTAGCATAACGTTCAAGCTGGCCCGGGAAATGGGTTTCTTCATGATGGACTACTACATACCTTCCATCCTCATCGTCGTCATATCCTGGGTGTCCTTTTGGTTGCACATGGATGCTAGTCCTCCTAGAATTGTCTTGGGTAAGCTTATTAACTTTTGTGATTCAATAAACTAGTGCTTACTTATGTCTTTTAAATAAACATTGCTTTCTCGAGAAGAAAAACACACTGACCGTGAATTTTGAGTTTGTTTTTCGGGGTGAATACATATTTGAATGTAATTTATGATCGAATTTATTGTACTTGGCTGGTCTAGATTTAATTATTTGTATTTCGATTTGAAAAACCCGGATTGAAGCTACAATAACTGGTCCATAAAACGATTTACTTGTTTAACTAAGCAGCGGATTCTATTTGCGAGTCGAGATAATCGGGTGATTATAATCTAATCTAAGATACATTATGTTCACATTTTGTTCATTTAAGCATTCAAGCAACTGAAAATTTTTCGAAATTTGTTCTATGTGACAAAATTACCAAGAAAACTTTAATTTCTAAGTTATAACTATATAAATTTTCAGAAACTAAGTTTAATGTGCGTAATTTCACCAAGAGAGATAGCGTTTTGTTCTTAATATTCAAATAACGCGTTAGAGAACATTTTCTCGATTTTAAAGTGCACATATTTTCAAGTGACCCAATAAACATTAAACTTGATCTTTGTTTCTCTTCGCCTTACATTTATTTCGTCACAACTATACACAATAAACAATATCTCTTTCTTCTCGGTTGTCATTTGGAAATCTGTGCAAATTTGCGTGCGGCTTTCGCAACCGACTAAAGGATGTATATCACGTGAAGATCACAGATTCACTTTTACGCGAGAAGCATCTCCTTATCTCTTGAACTTAAAACCGAGCACGTGGACGAGCTCTCGTTACGTATTTTTATCTCGTTCAAAGCAAACGTCCCGTATTATTATTGTTAAACTTCACTACTTAAAGGACACGCGAGCTTCCATTTTCTCTTTCTATTTTCATTTTTTGATAAACTATTAGTCAAAGCCACGGTTAGCTCTGGATTTCGTCCTTGATCGGCTTGAATAGATGTCGGCGCACTGAAATGCTTTACATAAACCGCTCTGTGCGCGGCCGTCAAGGACTTTATTATAAAAGTGTATACAAGAGCCTGTCGAGGTGTCAACCGAATTGCAGCCACGAGTATCGCTTTTGTATTTTTTCAGGCACCAACACGATACTCGCGTTCATGACACTTGCCTCGAAGGTCGAGAACTCCCTGCCGAAGGTGTCGTACATCAAAGCCAGCGAGATCTGGTTCCTCGGCTGCACGATCTTCCTCTTCGCCGCGATGGTCGAGTTCGCCTTCGTCAACACGATCTACAGGAGAAAGTGAGTGGCGTTTGTGTGACTTTGCATGCTTTTTTTTATTACAGTCGTTCGTTCCGTGGCTAATTTTTAAACGCGGAAAAGTCGTCGGTGCTTTCTTTGCCGTTGGACGCGGTTTTTTTTAAGACTGTTTTAAGAATAATTACGTAGCTTTTTTCTGCGTCGATCGAGCTTAATTGGATCGCGTATTGAGATCAGCCTACTGAGACACATTGTTAAGTTCTTTTACAAATTTTCATTGAACCATAATTAGTCGCAGATGTGCTATTAATCGATCCGCGAAGCTATTAGGTGCTGTTGGTTAAAATTATAAACTTTACACTATTCGGGGTGGCATTGACTTGTCATTTTGTTTTCAAAATAATGAGAATTCTGTTTTAAAAATAATTTGCACGAATCTTTAAATTTAGGTTGAAACAATGACTGCAAATGTTCTAAAACTTTATTATATAAACTTTTTTTTTATTACAAGGCGTGCATAAACTAACGTAACGAGCAATTAAAACGCGATTTTTTTCTAACGTGTAAAAGGCTTACTCTGTCCTGAATGAATATTCAAATTTTTTAAGTTCAAGGTGCCGTTGCCTTAAAAGAACGGTGTATAGGTTTTGTCAGTTTTTTCCAAAGGCTGCAGTACAATATCCTGTGAATGCACATTAGGTGACTAAAAAAGGAATATGCACGGTAAATTCTTTTCGTCGGAGTAAATCATCAAAAAGTACTCTGAAACAATGTGAATTGCTTGCCAAAATATACAAACGAGAAATTATATAAATATCAAGTAAAGTAAAAAACCTTTGCTCTCCAATCAAGCATTGAAATTGCTTGATCCTATAAAATTTTATATTGCAACAGATTAAATAACTGGCAAATCAAGTTATTGTATAAAAGCCTATTTTTATGTAAACGTTGTGCAATTCGATAAGTACTTGAATCTTTCCTCTTAGAATATCAATTACAATTACATATTTTACTGCTTTATTGTTTTTAACGTCATTAAAAAATTAATGACGTCACGTCGACAGGTTTCCCGAACGTGTAAAATTTAAGCTTATGGGATCAAGTATCGTCACTTATACTTTTTAACGAAAACGTACAATAATAATATGATGTCACCATCTCAATAAACATTTCGCTTTTGCAAATAAAAGTATTCTTCTCGGTCGCATAAATCGTAACTTACGATGTTGATACTCTTAAATCCAGAAAAAAACGACAGAGTTTCTCGATACAGATGCGTTTTATTGCTTCTCCGTCGGAGAAGGGATTACAATTATTATTTTTAGAGCGGTCTTTGTGCATTCTTTAAACTTCGCGTCATTAAATCCCTGCATCTGATAATAATTATCTCTTTGTGCTGTGTATCTGGTAATACCTGTTTTGAATCCTTCGTTACTCCAGGTGCTTCTGAAAATTCGTTCCTCTTCAACGGCCTACTGCAAGATAATCGCCTCTTCTTTAATGTATCTCACTGTAATCCTGAGTTTGCTTATTAAATAACGAGTCCCCTCGATGTGCTTCTAGCAAATAAGTGAGCTAATAGTTTTCTGGCGAATTTCAGTGAGACGTGTCACACGACTTTTACTGTATGTACTTAATCGCTGTTGCTTGGGAAAAAAGTCTCGGCGCGACAACTCCGGCCGTACTTACCTTTTGATAAGGCAATGAAAATACTTTTATTCGTAAATTAAATACTTGGATGACATTAGCTGGTGATCTAAAAAACACGTTTTAATACGTTTAACTGTTGCAGAGATTTACGAGCTTTTTTCGAGTCTACTTCTAATAGATTAAGTTGATGTTTGAAAAAATTAGATATTTATTTACCATGGGCAGAGAGATAATTATTTATTTTTTACACGTAATTATTATTTACTCTGTTTAATTGTTGGTTTTAGTAACAAGTAGGAACAGACGTCTTTATTTTTGAAACCTTCAAACTACACAGATTCTAAAAAAGTCGGTTCTGTCGACAATGTTTTACCGTTTCGTCTGTAACAATTAATATTACAATATTCAAAGATTTTTTATCAATAAACTAAAAAAAAAAAAAAAAAAATAGACTCGATAGAAAAATTAAAAGAGTTGTAATTAAATTTGTACACCGAATCACTTAAAGTATTGCTCAAACCTCTCAACGCATCAATCAAACGACTCCCGACATAATGAATCATTTCACCAGGAAAAAAGTAGCTCCGACGAAGGCCCTGTTTTCATTTAACTAACGAGCCAAAGTATACAACAAAAATCACGCTCTCGAGAGGCATTAATTACGCCGAATTTGTGGGCATCACTCGATCGGGTCCTTGTCCCTCATTACCGCACGAATCCGCCGATAAACTTACCTTGCCGAAAAAAAGCGAGCTTTCACTTTTTTTTTCTCCGTGTCTGGTTGCAGAAAAAACGTGCCTCTGAAGAAGGTCAACAGCAAGTACATCCTGAAGTCGACGCTGACGCCGAGGCTGGCCCGCAAGCAGTTCCAAAAGAACGCGAGCGGCATCGAGAGGAGCCGCTCCTGGTCGTCCCTCGACAACGGCAACGTCTCCGAGAAGGACTACACCAGCCAGAATTACCTCACGATACACGTAAGGCCGAGTTACGAGCTCTTTCTGGCTTTGTGGCTTCCTTTCAAGCTTCGATGCTTAGCCTGGAACTGTTTTGTACGCGTCTATGGGTCTTCTTTGAAGTATACTTTTTGTAAATTAACTTTATTATGGTCAATTTTTCGTAATTAATTTTAGCAATTAATAAGAAGATCAGAAAATTATTAAGAATATAAATAAAAATACACTTGCTTTAGATTTTTAGTAGCGGTTATATAAAATAAAGATGTTAGAATGACAAACAGTTAAGAGGATTTCCACTTGACTACGCAGGAGGCCTCTCGGCTCGTTCCGGGTTGTAATCGCTGACCAATTCTGTCCTAACGCTGAAACAAAGTAGATTATTTTAATGTATATAATTAAGGAAACAATTGCTGTTACAAATTAAATTATTTTTGCTCAAATTTAATTAAAGCAAGGCATAAACGAGATATTTTATTTACTTGTACTGCATACAAGACTATATGATATTTTAAAACATTTTCAAGCAGTTTTCAGACTAATTAATAACTTTATCTCTACTTTTGCGCATTTCACGCTACAATACTTGCACATAAAAATATCTCAATGCTTTCTTGGCAAGCCAAAATGCAAAGCAAATCATAATCAATTGAACAAGAGTGACACCTCAACTAATTAACCGATTGTAAAAAAGTCTTCGTCTCCGCAGAGCTTCCCGAGCACGATAACCGTGCCGACGGTGAAGATAGACGACGAGAAGGACTACTCGATCGGCAGCGTGGTGACGATCGACAGCAACCCGTCGCCACCTCCCGCGAAACAGTTCCAGCGGCGCTCGACCCTCAGCCAGCTCAACACCTTCACGACGATGACGCCGCAGGAGATCGCCCAGTGGATTGACAAGCGCAGCCGCATCGTCTTCCCCGTCTCCTTCCTCGTCTTCAACATCCTCTATTGGTCCTTCATTTGGATTTGATGGAGGCTGAAGAAGCACTCTGCGTGCCACAGTGCGATTCGAGAGGGAGAAGTCGATGTCGTCCAGGAGGTGGTTTGTGGAAAGTCTGCCGAAAGTTGAAACGGATAAAAAGCTGGCTCCGCGTCGCCTTGACATTATTGGGCAGAGGTGTTTGCGGATTCGCGTACATATACCGTTTATACACTGATTTTTAAAATCAAAAAGCGTGTTAACAATGTCATAGATACCATTCAAATTTTTTTTTTTAGTTTAAGAAATCTAGAACTTTAAGGGCGATTCTACATTTGTAAACATTTTAAATATAATTACTTACGAAGTAGGGAATCTTCTCAGCGCTGTCAAGGTTATTGAATACTACAGGAATTTAGTAGACTGAACAGTCAGTTTTAATTAAAGGTGTACTGCTACTGCCTGGAGTGAAGAACTGCTGATACTTTCTTGTGGAAATATTAAAAATTTTCAGTCAAATTTGCTGTATAAAATTAAGAAGCAAATGCTTTAAACGTAGTTGTAGTAATATCATAGCCAACATTGTCTAATTTGCTGCAAGCAACTTAGATAAGCCAGTTTTTGTACTGTAAGCAATCTATTTATAATTTACGTGTAAGCATTTTAAATAAGCGTAAAAAGAATTCTATACGTTGATTTTTAATGTGTGTCTGCAATCGCATATTCACTTACTTGTTGCCGTTTAAATAATCTCGAATTCAGTTTAAGAGTGCTAATTATAGAAGGCGGTAGTGCCTAATAAAAATTGTAAAACTAGATAAACTTTTATCTTCAACAAATTTCTATGTACTTTGTATAAATAATTGAAGATTTATATTTTTTAGAAATTTACATAGCATTTTATACATTGTTATTTGTAAAAAATAAGTGTAAGGATGCGCAGATATAGTTTCTAATTAAGTCAATTTATTATAAATAAGAACATTTTTGTAATTTACATCTTTTAATTTAGAACAAATATAAAGCTATTAAATACTTCGATATTTATAAAAACTCTTGTAAACATATCAACTTATTAATTATATACTATGATATGAAAAATAAATGGTTGCTAAATCAAATTAAATACATTCAAAAAATTTCTGCCAGAACATTGCCAATACATGTATTTACTTTTCGACTTACACTGTTTAATAATACAAGAATAGTACAAAAATAACTTCGTGGAACAGTTGCCCCTTGCCTGTTTTTCGTTTGCTTAACGTCCTCCTGTAACAGAACAAAAAGACGGAATTATTATTAACTACTTGTAATTATACGGTTTAAATCTACAACAATGGCAATGCGGAAACTAACTTAGATTTGAAGGCGCCTGGCACAAGATAGCCGCGCGAATAAACACTTTGCGCTCCGTGCGAGAAAACACTGACTAGCTCGCGATAGTAGGCTCTGTCTTTCTCTGATTAGGATACGTGGGCTGTGGGTGCCTCCTTTTCAGGATTTCCCCTTCAGGATTTGTAATGTTTATGCAATGTTTATGAATCCTATAATGTTATTTAATAAAATATCTTACAAACAAATTTAAAAGTGGATTCTCACTGAACCGCAGTAAACTTTTGAACGATTTAAGTTTCATTTTAAAACATTTTAATCTGTACGAGTGTTGAAAGGAAACGTTTGAAAACTACTGCGAGTCGGTATGGCATAAAATGTCTCTATTGCGAAGTATGTATTCACGTATCAAATTATGCATACGCTACACCAAAATTGCAGCTCATTATCTTATACGTTTTAACTCTTTAGTTACACTGTACAGAGTTTTACGGCCTACGGAATCCACAAAATTACAGATAAATGGCATCGACAGGGAATACATAAATCTTCTTATGAAAACTTGAAATGGCTTCGAGAAAAAGCAGTTTATAATACATTATCTTCATTGTGCATGTAAATGCAACTCGGAAAAATTTATCAGTCGAAAGAATTTTTCACGGATAATATCTTGCACCACAAAGAAAAAGCTTGGGACGTACTTTTGAAACCTCTTCGTCTAGTCTTTTTTATGGAGCGATGAAAAGCAAACGGGAAATTCGAGGTGTCGATAAATACTTTATTCAAAGCATCATTTACTTAAGGGCTTTGGGAACATGGCCTTTTCAATCTCGGATATCATTGATTTTTTGGCGATATTTTTGGATTTTTCAACACATAAGTATTATGCTTCCTGAGGTATTTAAAAAAAACTACAGTTTATAAGCATTTATTTAGAATATTGTTTAGCAATAATGTTCTAAATTCCTGCTCTTATCAACTAAATAAGATTTATATAAATAAAAAGTTATTATAAAATTCAGAAATCTCGCTTTTAATTGCATGAAATCGAAATTGCTCCATTTATATTAAATTTTAAGGGAATAAAAATGTATGAAAATCGAACAAAGATTGATCTTTTAATAGAAAGTTTGCCTCCTTTTATGTATAATATTGCTGTAGCTATGAAGTTTATAGGTGTAGTTGTGAATCAAAAAAAAGTAAGTTAAATATTTTTTATCTAAGTAACATAAGAGATATAATAAAATGTTAACAAAGTGTACACTTCCATTGCAACGTCGAAATTTAGATACAGAAAATTATAAAAAAAGTTGAAGAAGATTGGAATAATTTGTCAGATAAAAAAGAAATTGCCATTTTATCTTATTACGCTCATTTAGGAAACGTGTTCAATGCAATGTATATTTGTAAGCTCCTTTCCGTAGTACTTTAACGTAAGACTATTTTAATTACATAAAACAAATAAACAATTAATAGATATATTACAGGTCTGGTTTACGTTGTTCTCCTTTCGTACATGCTTTTTCCACTTTCACCAATTATTCTGGATATTGTAAATCCTTTAAATCAATCGAGACCGAAAAACCCGTTATATATGGTCGAGTTTTACGTCGATCAAGACAAGTATTTTTATACAATTTTGATTCATGCTTATATTACATCTTTAGCTGGAATTATGCCTCTCTGTGCATTTGATACTTTGCTGTCAAATTGTGTTCATCATGCCGGTGGAATGTTGAAAATTCTTGGGTAAGTATAAAGTATTCAAAAGGAATATAATCTCAACTATGCAACACGAAAAATAGCTTAAAATAAAATTAAGCTAAACTTCCACACCTTAACGATTCCTTATAAGTGGTTAATTATTTTAGGAATCGTATACAAAATATTATAAACCAAAATTCATTAAAGGAACAATCGGCAGATGATAAATATAAGGAAGTTGTTTCTTGCATCATTCAGCACCAAAAGATTATTGAGTTAAGTTTTTTAAATCAATTTTATGGCTAGCTACTCATATTTATATACATTATTACAATTACATTATTAAAAATCGCACCATGTTTTAAAATCGCTACCGTAAATTTTAGTGCAGTGTTTCCATTTTATTATCTCTTTTTTTAGATACTGTGATGATCTTAACAATTTTGTTAGTACTCCATTTTTCTTTATACTGAGTGTATGCATTATAATGATGAGTGTCACTGGAGTAGTGGTAATTAATAACTGTAAATTGTAATTTATTATTCTATCAACTAGCATAAAATTCTGATACTTTTAATTTATTTTGTAAAAGTAGACAGTCTTCAAATTAGAAGAAAGCTTCAATGATTGTATCAGATTTGCTATGTTTACTATAGCACAAATATTTCATATGTTTTGTTACAACTTTTTGGGACAAAATTTATTAAATTTTGGAGAAACTTTAAATGATTGCATGTGAGTACAGAAATTTTGTACCCGGGAAATTGAAATATTGAAATTTGAAAATTCATTTTCAGATACAATTCTAAGTGGTATGCAGTATCTCTAAAAACAAAATACTTAATAAAATTTATACTTATGAGAAGTTTGAAACCTAATAAAATTCAAGCGAATATATTTCCATTGACACTAATCAACTTTAGAAAAGTAAGAATTATATATTTAAATGGAGAATTTTGACACATTAAAATACTAATTTGATTCTTTGTAGATATTGAAAGTATCAATGTCGTATTTCACTGTTTTAAGATCTACTGCATAATTTCTATTGAGGCCTCAAAAACTCTGAACGAAATATTGTTATAATAACGTATCTCTGTCTGGTAAGACTTGCCACTGTAACTACAAAGAATATTTTTTAAAGACTAAAACAAATAAAGTATTATATTTTTAAATAAGTTTCTGAGTTATAATTTTTAACACTCGCTTTTAACAAATATATATCTCTATCCGTAATTATTTTGAACTGCAAATATACTCTCGAACGACGAAGGGACATCATTGATATTACTTGAATATTTGAAACACTACATAAACTGAACTGCTGCTGGAACAAAAAAAATGCAGTAATGTGTGCATTACGAGCTGTGAATATAAATGCAAACTGCAACTCTTTCCAATAATTTAGATAGTTTACGGTGATTATGCAAAATTGCCTACAGAAAATTACTACGATTCGTGTGATTGTGCCCCCTGTGACACCTCGTCATTACGTTTACCCTTTGCCTTACCTGAATCCATTACAGCATTATATATTCAAATGTTTAGGTGCGTCTGCGCATTAAATGTAATGATATATAAAAGAAAGAGATATAAGAAAATTTTACTTAATTTTAGCAAAGACTACCTTTAACTTAATCGATTGATGCATTCTACAAAAGTAGCTTTTATTGCAACCCATATCTATGATACTTTTGAACCCTTCTACGACATCTTTTATATTAAGGCTTCGGAGGCAATTTATAAAAAATAAAGCAATATATGTATAAAGATACTACAGAAATGGATAAAAGCAGTTACAGTATCCGAACTTATTTCAGACTCAATTTACCTTTTATGGTTGCCAGTGGAATGTGGCCCTTTCAATCTCAAACGACAGCAAAAGTAATTAGGATTTTGTGGTGCTTACAGCATATTAGTATTTTCGTACCGGAGGTATGAGTAATCTATTTCTTACACGTAGGTAGCTTGAATTTTAATAGTTATAAAAACATTTTTCGTAGACTATAAAAGTCATTGAAAATCGAACGAACGTTGATCTTATTCTCGAAAGTATACCTTCAATATTCTATAACATCATACTTGCCATTGCATATATCAATATGATCTATCATCAAAAAATGGTAAATTTAATTTTACACTTAGTATTCATTTAGCAGCTATCTGCTATATATTTAAATAGCTGTAACAGATGGTTCAGTTTCCTTGCAGATAAAATGTCTTTTAGTGAAAATTCACAAAAATTGGGAAAATATAACTGACAAAAGAGAAATTGAAATTTTAACACAGTATTCTCAAGTAGGAATATACATTGGTGGGGCATACATTGGTATGTTATATTGGTTTCGTGTATAATTTAATTTGTTGAAAATTATTAAAAATTGTTACTATTACTTGTACCAATAATTTACTCTATCAAAGCAATAAAAAATGATAAGTAACAGTTATTTTAATTTAAAATATACTAAAAAAACAAATAATTATTTGAAAAAAAATGCTTAATGGTACTCCTTGTTGTAGGTTGCATTTATTTCTCATTAACTATATTTTGTCTGTTTCCTTTGGCCCCGATTATAATGGATTTTGTACAACCACTTAACGAAACGAGACCGAAGTCACCATTATACAATGTGCAGTTCTACGTTGACGACGACAAGTACTTCTATTCCATCTTAATGCACGCTTACTGTACCTCAATCATCGGTATTACTCCTCTTATAGGAATTGACATATTTTTTGCCAACTGTATTCAACATGTCTGCGGGATATTTGCAATCCTTGTGTATAAAATTACTTAGCACACTTCTTTTTCACAGCTTTTGATCTTATTTTCAAAGATATACTGACATTTATTTTTTCAGGCGACGACTCGAAAAAACAAAGAAATCTGAAACCAATACGAATACTTTTAATAAAGATACCTATTTTCAAATAGTCGACTGCGTGAAATTACACAGAAATATTCTCGAGTTGGTATACAATCCAAATCAATTATTTGTAATATGTTCAATATTTTTATGTAATTAAAAACGTGCAAAGCCTGAATAGAACGATCATTTTTTTTTTTTTTTTTAAGTAACGTATTATGGTAATGGTTTTGTACGTTCTTCTCCAAGGCCATTTTTTTATATTAGCCACATATAGGAATCTTTCTTTCGATAAGGAGCG
This sequence comes from Ormyrus labotus, assembly GCA_035582975.1. Classification (NCBI taxonomy): domain Eukaryota; kingdom Metazoa; phylum Arthropoda; class Insecta; order Hymenoptera; family Ormyridae; genus Ormyrus; species Ormyrus labotus. The sequence continues at coordinate 3,608,407 of JAWWEO010000001.1, read as the reverse complement.
TTTTGCGCACATAGGAATCGTACACGTAAACATTGTACACAATTTAGCATGGCCTAGTATATCTATATATAAATTTCACCAATGTTAAATTGTGTACAAAGTTTACGTGTATGATTCTTATGTGCATCAAACGCACCTTACCTTTCTTTCTAAAAATTTAAACATAAAATGTTATAGGTATAAATTAAGCTTCTTTGAACAACAAGAAACTTACCTTTAATAGATAATAAAAATATTATCATTATCTATAATAAAAAACATTATTTAATCTAGATTTATTGACGACCTAAACTATACCTTCAGTACTGCATTTGGTTTTTTACTTCTAATACTTGTATCACTCATGAGTATGACTGGTGTCGTCGTAAGTACTTATTATTTATAAAAATTTTGTCATCGTATTATTTAATCATATTATATCAAATATAAAATTGAATACTGTGTAATAAAATAGAACATGTTGATAGAAAAGTAATATTTCGAACATTTATATTAGGTTCTTATTAAATGGGGAGATTTAAATAACGTAATACGATTTGGATTGTTTACATTTGCTGAGATGTTTCACACGTTTTGTTACAGTTACCACAGTCAAGATTTGATAGACCACAATAACTACCTATACAAAGCCATGTAATTTTTTCTGTTTTAAACATTTTTTTATGAAAAGCAGCATTAAATAATATTATTCTTTAAAAATCTATTTTTAATGCCTATCAAAAAAATGATAATAACTTAGTACTTTTAAAATTATAATACCATATAACTGAATGCATTGTCTGACTAAACTGAATTCTTACCACTTGCAAAATATGTTGTCAGATACCTTTTAAAATAATAATTGAATTCTTGCATATTGATTTTGAATTATTTTATTGTGTCAATGTTCTATTCATAAGTGATGAAGCAGCCAAAAAATTTTTTTTTTAGAATTAATTCCGGGTGGTACGAAGCATCAATAAAAACACGAAAACTTATCCAAATGATGTTTTTACGATGTTTGAAACCTTGCTTAATCAAATGCTTAGTATTTCCTTTGAGTATGGAGAATTTTACTAGTGTAAGTTTTTTCGTGTGCCACAAATATTTTCTATAATAATTAAACATATAATATTAAACAATATTTTTTCATTAAATTTTCATTTTTAGCTTATGAAGACGTCATTTTCATATTTTACAGTTGTAAAATCTTGCAGATAATAATTTCAACTAATTGACCTTCAAATATGCATATGTATAAAGAAATCTTTAAATTTTTAAAGCAAATATATAGTTTTATGAAATAAATTTCATTTTTTTAAAACATAATACTCCCTTTGTTCTTCTAAAACAGTAGCTTGCCTCATAAAGAAAAAAATAAATAGTAGGACGAGAAAATTTATAAAATTAATAATTGTGAAAGTTTTTCTTTCAGAAAAATAGTAAAATTTATAATCTTTTTTAAATACTTATGCAGTCTGATGACTCATACCGTCCACAGTATGCTTTCTAGAAGTTAATTTCTTATACAAGACTTTTATAAGCAGATATTTAAATATCTAAATTAGCAATCATCATGATCCGTAGATAGGATAGTTTAACTACCTTTAACTTTGAGTTCCAGAAATCAGATAAGTTTTGTACTACGAGAAAGAGTATTTGTTCGAAGGATATTATTTTTAAAAAAGCTTCTATGTTAACATAATAACAAAAAATTTTGATTTGATTTACAGACTTGATGGATACTTACTTCTTAAACGTTATTTCTTAAATATATTTTAATTTATTCGGTTTACATTTTATCTATTTACACCTTCTTTTTAGGCCTTACTTTTATAAAATATTTTCAACAGCAGCCGTTTAAAAAAACTGAGCTCTCGCTGAAGTAAATACTGCAAATGAAGTTTTAAATAATATGTACATGTGGAATGTTTAATTGCAATTGAAACTTTGTTATATAATAGCTTGCTATTATCTTATATCGTTCTTCGATGAAAAGAAAATCGAATGAATAACATAAATATAGAATAACGAAAGGGTCGCTTTCAAGCGGTCGATGAACAGATATTTAAAAATACAAAGTCAATTCATGTCAGAAATGTGGTCAGCTCAATTATTTTATTTTAGTATGCAAATTCCGTACTGAATAATTTCTTATGAAACAATTAACAGCAAAAGAAATGTACTAATATAGCCGAATAGAAGGGGACAAATGCAATCCGGGATGGATTTATTCAATTATTAAAATAACAATTATCTTCAAAGAAGAATTACTTGTAAGGCTCAGAGATATTGAGAGTGTTGGAAGCTTGAAGATTTGTTGTAGAATCCGTTAATAAAATGTTAAAATACTTCAGTGATACGTTAAAGTGTATTATCTTCTACTGATGAAAATTTTCTTGACAATTAATTAAATTACAAAATAGACGTTTTGTATTTCAGTTAAAACAATTAAATGGTTTAAGTTTCATGAAACATCTAAAGTTATAGCAACTTAATGCGCAACTCCTGATCAGGAAGCTTTTGGCGAGCCGAAACATCAAAACAATAAAAAAAAACCTTAAAAACATTAATGGCTCATTGGTGATCATTTTTAATGAATCAAATAAAATATTGTTTTAAAAACAATGGAAGGTAAAGATAGTCTTCGTATATACTATATATTTAATAAAATTTTTCTCTTCGGATGCGGAATATGGCCTTATCAAGATTTAATATTGTCAAAAATATTTCGTTACTTGTGGATGACTCAGCAAATGGTTCTCGTCGTAGCTAAAGTACTTGTCATCACTTCATATACTTTTATATTAATATTGAAATTTTATAAATTAAAATTCTACGTTTAAAATAGGTTCTTATTTCAGTTCATAAAATTATACGAAATTAGATACGAAACGGACCTTATAATTGAAGCGTTTGCATCATTATTTTACAATATAGCAATCACAGTAAAATTTATAAACGGGATTCTTAATGAAAAAAAGGTGCGTAATTTTTGAGATTGAATATTATCATTTATAACTATTTTGATATTTGCAATTTTAAATTTACATTATAAACTTCTTGTACTTATTAAATATTAATTACAGATAAAAACCATTCTTGATAAAATACAGAAAGATTGGAACGGTTTATTAGATTCTTCAGAAGTTCAGATTTTATCTGATTATGCTAAATTAGCAAAATTGCTCAACTTCATGTATGTTTGTAAGTTTCATTTTAAAATAACATTCAATGTATTATTTAGAAATGAATCCTTGTGTAAACATAAAAACGTGAAATTCAGTTAGTGCAAGGATTTTTTATCAACTTTTTTTAAGATTAATGGTATTATCTGTAATCTTACTAAATCATGATGAGATTTTATAAAATAGTCCTAAAATATAAGAAAAATATGAAGTTTGTGTACATATAATATAATTTCGTTTTATGCGCGGTACGTAATAATATTATAAATGTTGTAGGTGCTGTTTATATGGCTTTAATGTTATATTTACTTCTTCCTCTCATGCCAATCGTTCTAGATTTAATAATTCCTCTAAACGAATCAAGACCAAAAGAACCGATTATGATGACTGAATTCTTTGTGGACGAAGAGAAATATTACTATTCGCTATTAATTCATGCCTTTGTATCAGCATGTTATGGAATTATTCCTCTGCTTGGAACGGACACTTTTTACATGAATTGCGTAAATCATGCGTGCGGAATGATCGACGTCTTAGGGTGCATAAATAATAATATATGCATAATCTTTTAAAAATTTCTTATAAAACTTCATTAAGATTACAAATTTTTTATATTACTTACAGTATTTATTTGATTATTACTTTTTCAGTCAACGCATCACAAACGCCTTAAAAAATTCTGTGGGACCAAATGAAATATCAGATAAAAACAAATATAAGGAAACATCTCGTTGCATTGCTCTGCATCAAAATATTATTGAGTTCGGTATCAAAGGAATAAAATACTTTTAGTTATTCAAAATGTAACATAAAATATTGCATTACAAATAACATAATTTATTACAGTTTCTGCGACGATATTAATGATACCTACAGTACATCATTTTTGATAGTTTTATTTATAAGCATTACCCTAATGAGCGTCACAGGAGTTGCGGTATTTTTATTTTCGTGTTTCTGAACTTTGATTAATATAAATTGATAAAAATATTATCTTTTCTTTTTCGTATAGACGGTGATTCAACTAGGAGACATAAATCATTTTAACGATCTTATAAGATTTGCAATGTTTACGAATGCACAGATATTCCATTTGTTTTGTTATAATTATATGGGTCAAAATTTATTAAACTCTGCAGAAAAATTACGAGAAAAAATGTAAAAAAATTGCTAATAATCATACCAAAAGTTCAAGAATACGTTAATGTTAAGAAAATAATTAGACTGCTTTTTATTTTATTATCTTTTAGATATAATTCTGATTGGTATAAGGCACCCATCAATACTCAAAAGTTAATTCAATTTGTAATATTAAGAAATCGGCGACCTTTGATTTTGAGAGCAAGAATTTTTCCACTGTGTTTACCAAATTTTACAAGCGTAATTATATTATTTATTTCTTTCAGGCTTTATTATTTGAGTTTAATAATGAATTGTATTTTATTTTAAGGTCATGAAGACTTCTATGTCCTATTTTACAGTATTACAATCAACAAGATGAAAATACCTACACATTCCAAGATTAAACTTTAGAGCTTCTATAAATTTTCAAAATAAAAATTTTAAATAATTTTTTGTGTTTTATTTTAATTTCATTATTGTTATTACCTTTTTATTAATCAATAACAATTATAAAAAAATATTGAGCTAAAGTGTTGATAAAACTAATTTTTAAATGTATATTTCAATACTTATAAGACAAAGGGATGTTCAGAAATTAATGTAAATGTACCTTTAAAGTCAATTAAAAAATAAAGGTTTTTTTATATATGTTTATTAATAAATAATATTCATATATTTTAAAGGACAAGGGTTTCTTGTCAGTTTTACATCACCATTTGGATTCTTTTTAATCTTTAGACTGCCATAAAGCCACTATAGTGGTTCAAATATTGGTCGGACCTTTGTCCTAGTAATTTAGTTAACTTATGTATGGATATTTACACCAAAACTTGCAACTTTTGGACTTTAAAAATGCCAGCAGTCTACAGGTTAATCAACTTTAGCTATTCTAAGTGCTCTGATGTAAGAAAAATGGTATTCACCCAAGTCATTTCTGCAGATCTCCATGCAGATTTGTAGAAATGGCTTGGGTGAGTACCATTTTTCTTACAAGTCTGATGAGTAACATTGCTACAGATCTCCTGTAGATTTGCAGAAATGACTCAGGTAAACAACTCATATCTTACTTCCACCAAAAATTTTGGTTACTGCTATTACACTCATAGGATTAGGAATATAGATATGGTACCCAAGTACACGCATCTTACCAGTCCTAAAAATATAAAAACAGAGTTAATAATTTATCTGTAAAGATATACTTTTCAATCAAATGCAAATATTTAAAACTTCAAAAAAAAAAAAAAATTATAATCAAAATGTACCATAAACATTTGTAATTAAAGTTACAAGCTATTGAAATCGGTATTTATCTGGCTTAAAAGTGACATTACAAATTTATAACTTTAAAAACTTACTTCTTCAAGTAGCCTTGAAGATTTTACAAATTTCTGTTGATCAACGTACTTTAGCATAACAGACGAAATCTGAAAAAAAAGAACAATTGAAAAAAAAAATGACAAAATAAGCAGAAAAACTTGATTATAAATTTTACTCACTCGGTTATTTATTAAATTTATTTTAAAATTATTTTTAATGTTGCATAGGCTATTAGCAATACCCAACACGTTTTTCAAATCAGCTAACCAGAAAAGGCGGAACGACTATCGAACTACAACAACGATCGAAGCTCGATATACTATATCGATATCTCGAACACTATGTTCTATTTTTGAATTTTACCTTCACTTTTGTAAAACGTAAAAGTAAATTTTTTTTTTAATTTCTCATTAGCTTTTTTATTCCTTTTAATAACTTCAAATTTAATTGTACGAACTTTTTAACTTAAATTTGTAAAATTTGGCAATCAAGGTAATACACACATATAATATAATAGGTCGCTGTATTCAGAAAATCGTAGTTTAATTAATAAAAGGCGTGTATTTTTAGTTAAGCTGATAGTCACGTTGATTGTCTTGATAATAGTTCATGATGCCGCAAGTGTAGAATTTCCGTTGCGTAGTATTTGAAGCGCTATACTGCTTACTGGCTGTGGTTCGCATTTATTACATCTTTGTATTTCGTGTTTTCATTCATAATATTATGTTACATCAATATTATTATCCGAATTTGGTGTGGAAACCCAAAAATTATGTCTATAAACTTATAGCGTACTCAAAGTATTTATATTCACAAAATACAAAGTTATCACATTAAAAATTTTAGAAAAAATCTAAATATGTTCATACAGTATTACTGCGAAATTACGCAAACCATATATTTAATAATATGTTTAATATATATGTAAAAAAATGCAAACAATGTTATTGCTTTATAAGTTATATAAAATTAGTTTTTCTATGATCCCGAATTCAAATGATCTGCTTCAAAAACACAAGTTTTTTCACAACAAATATAATTTGATCCAATTCTGCTTTGCCAGAACGTTTGAAACCGGCGGCAGTAGCGCCTTGGAACAGTCGGTAAGATAGTTGCAGAAGGAGACTCGGACAGTGCATATATATATATATACATACACATATATATAGATATATAAAATCCAAATGTTTATTCAGTTCTAGCTCGGCCGTCTGCAAAGAAGGAGAACGTTCTTAGCGGTTGTGCTCGACTCGCTCTCTCCTTTCTTTCAGCTGTCCATCCATCGCATCGAGTCGACGAGGCGAACAAGCGCACGCGCGCGAATTATCTCTAAGAGTGCGAGTGCGGGGGGTGGCGGGTGCCTGTGATCGACCGCACTTCACCCAAGTCGACAAGGACAGGTAGCAGAAAGCCAGAGGCTGCGCTATGCAGCCCGCGAGCACGGGCGAGCCCCAGCTTCGCCGCCGCGGAGGCGCAACCTCGACGACGAAAACGAGCATCGAAAACAGTAGGAGCGGCCCTCATGTCCCAGCGGCGGAGCCGTGCTCTCGCCGAGCCCTCGCTGGCCCTCGCGGCTCTAGTCCGTGCCCCCTTTAGACGAGCTCGCTAAGCTGCTCTCTGTCCAGGTGAGTCACTAATCTCTGCAACTCTCTCTCGCTCCTTCTCCCTCTTGCTCCCTCTTGTGTTCTCCTTCTCGCTCAGTCGCCACCACTACTGTGTCTGTCATTGACAGCCAAATTTTCCCGTGTCCCCCCGAGCGGCGTCTCGTGTGGCGGAGACCTCCCGGGATCGATCCCTATTGCTTGCCCAGATGCAGAGATTGACGCCACACGTGCGAGAGCCCACGGAGACCGGGAGAGCGTTGCTGTCTGTTCCACTCGCTTCTGTGTTTACGTTCTGCGGGCCTCTAGATTAGATTAGTTGCAAGCAAAAGCTTGGCTCGCTCTCTCTGCCTGCCCGTCTGTCTGTGAGCGCGTGTGTGTAGTTCTGGACGCCGAATGATTCAGTGACGAATGAAAACAATGGATTTTTTTGGATGGCTAAAAAGACGAGGGTACGAAACTTTCGAGAATCCGGGTATTTAGCGTAAACATGTGTAGTTACTGGAAAAGGCATGTGGTCTTTGGGGAACAGAAACTTTTTCTGTTAGCCTTGCAGTTAATGATTTTTTTATTAGCTTTGAAACGTGGACACTTAGAATTACAAATTTAATATGCCTGGGCTAACAAACAATAATAAGCATTGTGCATATGGATCTAAAATTTAAATGAATTAAAAGCTAATAATGCAAAGCTTAATTAAGAATTCCTTGACCATTTTTAGAGGAAACAAAATATGTTAAGATTCTAAGTGACCAAATAGTTATAAGAAATAAATTACATTGACATATCTAACATTTTGCAAATACAAAAAGCTAGCTATTAAGATAAGAGTAATTTTTTATGAGATAATTTTGTATGCTTTAGTACATTTGGAATCTTAATTAACAGAAATATATATGTGCAATGCTCATGAAGATTTTGATTAAAGACAATATTATCAAATTTTTTAAACATTTCCGTTGAATAAATGTAGTCTTCCACTGTTTTCTTTAGAGTTGTATGAGGTTTGAAGTTAATTAACTATAGATAGATGTTTCACTTATCATGCACTTTATTATAAGCTAATAATAAAGTAGTTTTTTATTTATGTGTACAAAGCTTTACAATGCAAGCCTTCACGTATCCTCTAAGTGATCGTTTAATGAAAGGGAACGGTATTTTATTTAATTATTTCCTGGTTTACAATAAGTAATCGTTTGTTCAACAGGTTATTTCTGCTTCAATGCAGTTTCTTCTAAGATTAATAAAAAAATTATGTATTAAAATTATTAATACAATAAAGATACATCAAAAGATAAAATATTCATAAATTCAAACTCAAGGGGTTCATTAAAAATGAAATTAATTTTTGTTACAGTATTATATATAATAAAAAATTGGTTGATACTACCGTATAATTTAATTACAAAATTATGATTTTTTTAGGAAGCTGTTAAGCCATGGATCAGTCGAAGAATAGACCAAGCAGACCTCGGTTGCGAACACATAGTAATTCTGCCCGAGTTTTAGTTTTTGATCAACCTGAATCTGAACAAACTACTGGCAAAATGGAATCAGCAGATACAACTCGTCGATTATTACCAACTTCAAAGGTTGAAAGTAAAGAAGCTCCTGTTCGCCCAGGTTAATATTGTTATTTATATTTCTTATTTGAGATTTTAATTAAAATCTTGAGACAACTTAAATATTCCAACTTGTTAACACAGTTCTTTCATAAATTTAAATAATTTTAAATCAGTTAATTAAGTATTCTTGCCTTCAGTTTAGTTTACTGTGTTATATCTCTGTATTGTTCACAAACCAATATTTTTTAATTAAAATTTTGTAAACATATCAATATATGTAGATAAACAATTTTTTATTTAAATATCAACGTTTTAGTGAGCACCGAACTCTCAAACCTAGTGCGTATGAGGAATTCTGCTATAGGAAAATCTGCTCCATCACTGTCTATTCACATGGTAAATATCAATAGCTTCAGTTAGATCTAAAGAAGATTTTAGCAATAAGTAAGTTATTAATTTATTTTTACAGAGAGATTTTAACATACCGCGACGGGCAGCTAAAGCATCACATCGAAAGTCTTTCATTTCTACTACGTCCCCGACTCTTCCGCGATGTCATTCTCCATTATCAGGTAATTTTATTTTTCTAAATTATTTAATGTTTTATGTTTGTTTTCAAATATATACATAATTAAACAGTAAATGACCTCGAAGAGTCAATAGCTAACACTTTATTAAAGCTTTGGTAACGTGACAAAATTTCGTAAATCTTTTGGCAAGTGTTATTAATTCATGATTGTAAATGTGCAATCTATGCCAACACTGATCACTAGAAAATATCAAGAGTTTTTAAAGTCTGAGTGTATTAAAATCATTCTAACATCTAAATTTTTATTTCTGCATATTATATTTAATATTTTTTATTATACTTCTTTTAGCATTTGTACCAGTTGTGGGTAGTCCCTTGGAAAGTCCCAGAATGTCATCCAGTCCACATTTTGCTTTTGTTCCAATTAAAAGGTATCAAATTTATTATGAACGTTATATTATTCTTTATTAAAAAATTTTAAATAAAATTAATAATGGAATAATTTTCAAAAAAGCAGGATTGGTGGAGGTGCAACGAATACGGCCGATGGACGACGTTGGTCCGTGGCTAGTTTGCCTTCCAGTGGATATGGAACAACTCCTGGATCTAGCAATGTTTCGGTAAATAATTTTACTGATTTCAAATTTTAGAAATAGTTTAAAATCGTTCTTTTAAGTACTTTTTTAAATTTTTCTTTATTTTTATAATTTCCAACCAAAATATTTCAATCAACAGTCTCAGTGTTCGAGCCAAGAACGCCTCCATCAGCTTCCGAACATTCCAACGAAGGACGAACTGCGAATGCTCTCCTGCCATTTTTCAAAGCCAGGTACACCGTGTTCATCCGTACATCCAGGATTTCCTGGAAGCAATATGTCTGGTCAAATTTTGGATGAGGAAACTGGACGCCGATCTCCATTGCACCGTCCACGTTCGCGCAGTCTCAGCAGTCCGAGTCGCTCGCCAATTCTTGACAGCGAGATTGTCATGATGAATACTTTGTACAAGGAACGATTCCCGAAGGTGGGCGAACGAATGTCTGACGTTAAATGTTCTTCTATGTGTGTTAATGGAAGCGCATACCTTGGCAATTTGCCATTGCGCTTAGCGAGAAACTCTCGGAAACCGACGAAAAACACAAATAACGCCTGCCCGAGAGCACGTGTTTATTTTATTTTTTTTTTTTTCGCTAACTATGCGACCTTATTTCTGTCGGACATAATATTTGTTTTTATATTTTTCAATGTTTACTTTTCTTTCAAAATAGTAAAGAATATCATTAAAAATCAAATATTTCTTATCATTAAGTAAATATCTATAAATTTATTAGTGTTTTCATTTCAAAATTGTCTTACGTAACAAAAATTTACGATTTCAGTTCATCAAAAATTTGTACCTATAATTTAATTTATATATTTCAAGTTTTATATAAATTTTAAAAAATGTTTACTTTTAGGCTACTCAGCAAATGGAAGAACGATTAACTAATTTCATAAACGAAAATAAGGATATTGACGAATATGAAGTTGTTACTCAAATGGCTCCGGATTCGTTACCTATACTGCGCTTTGTGCATCACCAAGTTATCGAAATGGCTCGAGACTGTTTACAGAAATCGCAAGAAAAATTAATAACTACTAGGTACTTCTATGAAATGAGTGAAAATTTGGAGCATCTATTGATGGAGGTATAATTTTTTTGATAAAAAGTTAATAAAATTGAAATAATAATGTAAATTATATAAAATTTAATTATTTAATTTTAAGACAAAAGAAAAATCATTGGAAGCAGCAACGCGATTAACTGGTCTCATAAAAAAGCTCTTATTGATTATATCACGGCCTGCTCGATTACTCGAATGTCTTGAGTTTGATCCAGAGGAATTTTATCACCTTCTTGAACAAGCTGAGGGCCAAGCGAAGATAACCATTGGAATAGAAAAAGATATTCCACAATATATAATTAATAAATTATCTCTAAATCGCGATCCAATTTCAGGCAAGAAATTTAAAATCTTCTGGTTCATATATAATGCATTTTTCTGCTCTCCGGCCAGAAAGCGGCAACTTTCTGACCGCTGCGCGAAACGAAGTTGCCGCTTTCCGGTCGGAGGGCAGAAAAATAGTATACACACCTTGGCTAGTAAAAAAGAAAGCCTCGGCCGACAATTACGTGTGATCTGAGACATTTCTTATTTTACTGGCCTAGGTATGTAATATACTATTTTAGCATCTTATTGTATTTTTATTTATATATAACTTTTAATTTTAGAATTACAAGAAGAAATGAATAAACTAGAGGATTCAGCAAGTTCAAGTGATAGCAATTCGCAGTTAGCATCTTCAAGTCCTAACAAAAAAGAAGAGGAAAGATTACAACAACGCGTTCCTTGTGAAAGTGATTATGAAATATTGAAACTAATAAGCAATGGTGCATATGGAGCGGTATACTTGGTCAAAGAAAAATCGACAAGGCAACGATTTGCTATGAAAAAAATTAATAAAAACAATTTAATGCTAAGAAATCAAGTTGAGCAAGTATTCGCTGAAAGAGATATCATGAGTTTTACAGACAATCCATTTGTAGTTTCCATGTATTGTAGTTTTGAGACAAAGGTAAATTTTTATGTTAAAAATTTAAAATGAATTAAAATTTAAATATTATTTTTAAAATTTAATAAATAATTTTTTTTTACTACAGAAACATCTATGTTTAGTGATGGAATATGTTGAAGGTGGAGATTGTGCAAATCTATTAAAAAATATCGGTCCATTACCTCCGGATATGGCGCGATTTTACTTTGCTGAAACCGTTTTAGCTGTTGAGTATCTTCATAGTTATGGGATTGTTCATCGAGATTTGAAACCTGATAAGTATGTCAAGTACTACTTAATAATTTAGGATAGTTTTAATTAGTTTGTGCAGCCTTGAAACTGCAAGTTGCATAAAAAATATTAAATATTGGTTAAATGTTAACTTTGCATAATTTCAATACTATAAATACAATCTAAATGAATTTAACTTAATAATTTTAATTACATTGTAATTTGAAATAATATTCTTATTTTTTTTTCAGTTTATTAATTACAGCCTTAGGTCATATAAAACTTACGGACTTTGGGCTTAGCAAAATGGGACTTATGTCACGTGAGTAATACAGCGGGTTATTGTATTTCTCATATTACCTTAATTTTATATTATATAATTCTATTTTTAGTTGCTACAAATTTGTATGAGGGTTACATTGAAAAAGACACTAGACAATTTTCGGATAAACAAGTTTTTGGCACACCTGAATATATTGCTCCTGAAGTAATTCTTCGCCAGGGGTATGGTAAACCTGTAGATTGGTGGTCTATGGGAATTATATTATATGAATTTTTGATTGGCTGCGTTCCATTCTTTGGAGAAACTCCAGAAGAACTCTTTGCTCATACAGTAAACGGTAGATACAATAATCCTTTGCTTAAAAATATTTTTTATCTAAATAAAAGATACTAAAATAAATAATTTTCAGATGATATTGAATGGCCTGATGAAGATGATTGGCCTGTACAACCCGAGGCAAAAGATATAATAACATCTTTGTTACAGCAAAGTCCACGTGAGCGGTTAGGAACAGGTGGTTCACACGAAGTTAAAGATCATCCATATTTTTATGGAGTAAATTGGAATAGTTTATTGAGGCAGAAAGCCGAATTTGTTCCTCAATTAACAAATGAGGAAGATACTAGTTACTTTGACAGTAAGTCAAATTCACTAACAATTGAATTAGCAGAATGCTTTCTCAAAGAGCATACTGATTTTTTGTTATTTTTTACCGCTTATTTTTTTAACATGAAGTTTTTAATTCTTATAATTCCATTTCTAAGTTAAAACTGTTTTTTGATCGATTTGAAGAAAAACTAAACTTAATAAAATTATAAGTAAAAAAATTAGTAAGTCTTAGGGACATACCATAAAAGTTTAAAATATGGATTTTTACGTGTTCAATTAAATTTTGAATTTAAAAATTAATTATTATTCAGAAGTAAACAAAAAGTTGAATAAATAATACATACATTTAAATGCATACATAATTTTCAAAAAAATAATTTTATGAATCAGAAACAGAAAAAATTAAAAATCATTAAAATTTTGGATTCAAAAATTGTCATTATTACAAAAATCATACATATGTTTATTCAAAAAATCATTTTCAAGAACTTTTTGCATTTTTTTTCAGCACGAATGGATCGTTACAATCACGACTTAGGTGATGACACTGATGATACTGATGACTCACCATTATTTGGTTCTTTCTCTTCATATTCACCACAATCTCGTAAAATTTCTCAAACACGCCCACCAAACTTTAATCCAGAGTCGGAGACAGATTCTTTAAAGAAGCAATTATTCAGGAACGAGCTCGAGAGAACAGTAGCTCAACTATCTTTAAATTCACCAACAGTACAATCTCCATCTAGAGTAGAAGACACAAGTAAAATAAATCATTTTTCATTGGTTAAATTATTGTGTTAATAACATTTATTGAATGCAATATTAATTTTGAATTCTATTTTTTTTAAATAGCACAAAAACCCGTGCAACTAAGCGAAAGAAGTGTTCCAAGCTTTAGTGGTTTAGCAACGCCAAATTTTTCGAGAACAATCGACTTAAATAAGACGGTTAGTCCAAGAACAACGGATAGTTCGGATTCTCAAGTAACGGTGAAGAGAACACCTCCTGGTCTGAGTTCGAACGTTGGAGCCTGCCATAGTACCCCAGAAAGCTCGCAAACTGAGTCGGATGACATCAGTCCGCAGATCCAGAGGAAGCGACACGCTCATTCACGAGACAAGCTTCCCAGGTTCAGTATTTCCTTCGATGATGACAGTAACCTCACGTGAGTCCTTGCAGTAGATCGCCTCTGCTTGCTCTTTTTTATCTCATTTTAAACTAATCATTATCCTTAAAGTCATTATTCTCATAGTGTTTTAATCATTGAATCATTTGCTTTAGTATTTGTTGCAACATGTTGCTACCTAGAAAAAGCATCGTTTGTTTTGGACTCTATTTGTGGTTCAAGCACGTTAATAAAATATTTACTTTTTTAGACTCGATTTAACAGCAGCACATAGAGATTCTACTGAAGATAAACAGAATTCTAGTGCAGATTCTTATGAGTCTTTGACTGCATTGCCCCTGATGCCAACCGACAAACAAAAATCGCGTTCTGTTATTAAATCTGCTTCTACAAGTGGTCTTTCATTAGTAATACCAACGGGAGATTTTTCATGTTGGTGTTTTCATTTTAAACTACAAGTTATCATTATAAAATTTAATTTTTTATTAATTTTTGACCTTATTTTCTATCAACTGCAGTTGATCCATCAGCATCTATAAATCAAGCGATTGAATCACCGGGGGGCTCGTCTACTGCATCATCTCGTGATACATCACCCTGCCGAGAACTGAGTCCTTTAGTAACGAGTTTGAAGCCTCCAATAATTATACGAAGAGGTCCATGTGGATTTGGATTTACTGTGCACACAATAAGAGTTTATTACGGTGATAGTGATTTTTACACTATGCATCATTTGGTTATGGTTATTATAATGATTTTTCACTAAGAATTATTTAATTATTTTATGTATCTCAATAATGAATAACTTTATTTATAGGCTGTGGATCAATCAAGTCCTGCATTCGAAGCTGGTTTAAGGCCTGGTGATTTAATTACTCACATTAATGGTGAACCAGTTCAGGGCTTGTATCATACTCAGGTTCTTCAGCTAATGCTGAGTGGTGGTGATCATGTAACACTTCGAAGTACTCCGCTAGAAAATACGAGTATAAAAACAGGCGGAAGAAAGCGCGAACCTGCCCAGAGTAGAATGGCTAGAAGAACGTTACATCCTCGACAGCGAAAGCAAAAGAGAGATCACTCGGACAAAAAACGCAAAACGTCTCTTTTCCGTAAAATAAGTTCTAAGAGGGCTAGTGTTGAAATGCAGCAGGTATTAATTGTTTATAATACAAAGTACTCCAAAAACATAGCAAATATTAATTTTATTTGAACTTTTTATTTGGCTCACGAATATTCATCAACACCAAAGCACTAAGCATATTATTATTTCTTTTAATTGCAGCCATTAAGTATCAGTTGTCCTTTGACAGCACCTATACTACCCAACGACAGCAAACCACCTCTTATGGTATGCTTTTTTTTATTTTTGGTTTTCTTATTTTGCGCTCGTTTTGCTTTATTTAATGTTTGGCATCGAATACAACAACAAACAATATTCACGTAACAAAAAATTTTTCAACCTCAAATTATATTTTGACAATAATTTCATATCGCCACGCAAACTCTTTTAGATGGCAGCTGGTATATGTTCACCGTCAATGGTAACTCCTTCGCGCTCCTTCCAATCGTTTGCTCGTTCACAGCAACAGCAACAAGAGTCTTCGCCGCATTTTAGTCCGTCCCCACCGACGAGCCGTCCAAATTCTGATTCGTATCATTCGACGTGTAAGTCATTGAATATAATATGCAACAGCTATTACATAAAATAATACAATATTTTATTACGAGCAGGTAATTCAAGTCCGTGTTCAAGTCCGAACTCATCATCGCCTGGTTCGAGTAATAGCGGCAGCGGTGGTGGAGCTAGTACTGCTAGTATAGGTACTCAAGCGCATTATCAGAGACCGAGTACGTTGCACGGTCTGAAGCACAAACTACACACCGCCGCCAAAAATATACACTCGCCGAATCGAAGAAAATCTGTTGGACACATTCCGCTCTCACCTTTAGCCAGAACACCCAGTCCTTCACCTATTCCAGCCAGTCCGACGCGAAGCCCTAGTCCTCTCGCTTTTCCTACTGGACATCAGCCTGGTAGCTCCAATACGACTCAATCATACAGTCCAGGTAATTATAATTTTAATAATTTAAAATTAATTATACGAAAAGTCCTAAAAAATTAACGTTTCCGTAATTGTGCGTAGGAGCATCGCTGTCGACGCCAAATAACCAGAAAAAAACGTATGGTCGGCCGAAATCAGCTGAGCCTGGTTCTCCTCTGTTACGTCGAGCACTCAGTCCTGACAGACTGCATCCGCGCTCAGCAGAGAATAAGACTTCGATTTCACCGTTGGCGAATAATGCGATTAAAGTGACTCCGCGAGTTAGTATAGCTCAAGCAACTTATCCGGAGAGTTCGGATGAGGGTAGCGATGTAGCACAAGCTAAAGACGATGTGTCCAAGACTGATAAAAAGCCGCCTCTCGAGCCACAAAAAGGCGTCAGTAGTAGTGATTACTCGAAAATCGCTCACGGTATATCGATAAATATCGCCAACGTTGCCATGTCGATGTCTAATTCCAGTCAGTTGCCACGAATAGCCGAGGAAAAGGACTCGCCGACTGGCAACAAGAGTGAGGAGAATTCTATAAAGGAACTCGTCGATGCTTCAACGAGTACTACTGAAGTTGTCAACAAAATAGTCAAGCAAATTCAGGACGAATCTCTGTGCGAAAGTTATGATGTACAAAGAAAAAATGTTGTGGTTGGAATGTCTACTTGCGAGTGGTCGACTAATAACGATAATAGTAACCCTCGAAAGCTACTTAAACATAAATCGGACAGTGCCTGTCCATCAGTGTTGAGCACACAAGAAAAGAAAACTTCGACGGATAACAAAAAGTAAATTAGTAGGAACTGATTGTTAATTATATTTTTGATTGTTTCATTCTTTCCAGTTTTATTTGTATAGTTGCAAAAGTAGATCTTTTACGAAATTTGGAAACGTTTTGATGACTTCTTTAAAGAAAGAAAAAGCGTTTAAAACCCTGCGGCTGATAAAACAGTACGCTTTCCTTTCTCACAAAAGATTTATTGGCAATCATCGAACTTCAAACTTAATAGTAATGCGACTATAGTTAATTACAATTGATAAAAAATGAATCTATATGTATATCGAAAGTAACGGTAGCACTATATTACCATATCACAATTCTTCATTTTATTTTATTATTTTTATGTCCACTTTTTATTGCAATCTTTTTTGAAATCTTGCATACAATTTTTAAAATATTTTTACG
Source organism: Ormyrus labotus (assembly GCA_035582975.1). Classification (NCBI taxonomy): domain Eukaryota; kingdom Metazoa; phylum Arthropoda; class Insecta; order Hymenoptera; family Ormyridae; genus Ormyrus; species Ormyrus labotus. The sequence goes on along the minus strand of JAWWEO010000001.1, from coordinate 3,591,018 downwards.
TTTTTGTACATATTAGTTTATTAATAATATTTTTAGTTTTTGTATGAAATCAGTTTTTGTTAATTTCAAGAAACTTATAAATGAATGCTGCAAAATATTGTAAAACATCAAAGTAATTTATATTCTGGTTGGAGCACTCACTGCCTGTTACAACTTTTGATTTAAAAAAATTTAATTTAGTGACTTATTTTGATTCGTGTGAGCTTTTAAAGTCGATTAAGCACTTATGTCACTGTATACGTATAGTAAGATGTATTAGCATATAAACATTGAAAGCAAATAATTAAGATAAATAGAAAAATAGCATCCTCTGTAGTTACAAGTCATGTTATACCAGGAAGAATTTTAGTAAATAATAATGCTACTGCTACTGCTAAATCAGACTGCAGTATTTGTGATCTCAACTTATGAATATATATCTCGTATAGTATATCACGCCAGTTTCTTTTTAAAATTTGATTGAATTTCGTGCCAATCAAACAGATGTGATGATTGTGAAATGCTTAATCAAGTAAATCTTGATTCTCCGGATACACAATTTTTTTTTATTTCTCTGCATGGAATGAGCTACTATTAATACAAGCCAATCATGAAAAGTTTATATATATATATCAAATCCACCAAAAAAGTGTGTTTGTGGCAAAAAAATTGTACACAATTTTTATGCAAGTGGATTTATTCTTTAAAAATTGTTACAATAAATAGTAAAATTCTCTTATTAGCACTGTATAAAGGATTTGGTGTAACATTTCGTGTTATAACGTAGTGCTACAATAATGATATTAAAACGAGTGTCACGATTAATATGGTTTTTAGATCGTGTAATTAAAGCGTGTTTTCAATTTTCTTGCGAAATTTGAGTGATTTTAATCATTTTCATGATAAAAAGGATGCTATTAATTTAAAAACTTTAATATAGAAACGATTGTGGATTTTACAGCGTGCTGATCCAAGAATTTTCATAATGATAAAGAATTTTTAGTCAGTGCGTTCCTTGTTTGTATATTTTTTCTCTGTATATGTTGGTAAAAATAATTGATATTAACGTTATTAATGTGCATAATAATGTATACATATTTAGTTTATGCTTCTGCATTTACTTCAACGTTGAAATTTATTAAAAAATCAATCTAGTTGATCTTTTATGATAATTATGAATATTGAAACAAGGTATTTTTAACGGTCAACACCTCTGGTCTACAACTGTGATTCTTTCCTTTGTTAAGAATGTAGACTCATAGAAAAACATGTCTTCATGAATGATAATATTTTCTTTTTTAGATAAATTCTTGAATAGTTAATTAATTGGAAAAAACATCATTGTTTCTTATTCTGATTAACCTCTCTCTGAAAGGAATAGCAAATAGAAATACTATGAAAAATAATGCAAGTATAAATATTGAATGTTATTTTTTATAATTACATCTTATTGTGCTTAACGCCGACTGCGTAAAAGTTTATTATTATTCTATACATACCTTTTCCATAAAATTCCATATTTGTAAGTGTACAAAAAAATACGTTCAAAGTAAAGATTTGTTAAAGATGAATAATGCAAGGGGATGCTGGATATTTCCTTACTCTTTCATCGTGAGCATTTGAATTGTCTTTGATGTAATAATTTTCTATTCATTGTAAATTCAATCGCCAGGGTTAAAAATATACAAAATTTTTTGCTGAATTTTCACAAGAGGTGCACAGAAATACAAGAAACATTAATGTACAATGTCATATTTACTATAAGGACACGTCGATTAAATAAAACGTAATGCATTTTAACTTCTCTTAATTCGACTTTTATTTTTACAAAATAATACAATCATGTTAACTCTTTGAATTTAAGAATTCTTTGGTTCTGTATATATAATTATTAATAACAAGCTACAATAAATGGATTTATAATTTTCAATGCTAATTTATAAGAATTTACCTTTTAAATTTTAATCAGAGTCAAATTTTGAAAATAATAATTTACCGATATCTTAGCAAATAAACAAATTATTAATTATTGCTATGATTATAAAAAAATGAACAAATATTCGTATATAAACTTATGAAATTAATTAAAGCTTAAACTAATTTTAATGAAGCACTTCGTGAATTTGCGTTTTTCGTGTAACTTATCTTAAGCAAGTAATGGCGATAGTTTTATTACAGTTTAATTTAAATTAAAAAGAAAAATCATAATCACTTCCGTTACATTAAAAAAAAAGCTAAAAATGTATCATAAAAATGAATAAGTACTTGTTTTCAGATTCATTTTTCTTTAATTCACCATATTTATTACAATAAAGTAAACTTTGATATATTTAAATTTTTTGCGTTTTACAAAATGTGAATGAAAGGCACTTTATTAATACCATATATATTTTATAAAAACGTAATACATTCAATCCAATAATTTTAAATAAAAATTAAAAAAATTTATAAGTTTTCGTTTAAAGGATATAAAAAATTTATTTTCTTTTGATAATATACATTTTTACAAAAAATTTTAAGGTCCTTGCAGACCTACATAATTTCAGTCACAAAGTCCATGTCTATAGTTTGATTTATAAAGACTATGTTTTTAATGTTATCAACAAATACGGCTTTAATTTTCAAAGAAAATTTCAAAATTTGAAATATATTAAAGAATCCTTAAAAGATAAAAATTCGCGAAGCAACGATAAATAAGTATTTGTAAACTTTTTAAAAATAAACTTTTATGGACATGGCAAAGTCAAATAGAAATGTAATATAATATTAAAAGAATTTTAATATGAAAATTTATGTACAAGTCTACTCGAAACTCGAGTGAAGTTATTCAACATTTGAAGGTGGTGCGGCGTAACGAGTCCGCAAATCAACATCTCCATCGCAAAGATATTTTCCTGCCATACAAAAAATTAAGATTATATTTTAGTTATAATATAAAAATTATTGAATCTTTAATGCTATAATTTTTTCTTATTAAATTAATTCTTTTTAAAAAAACTATAAGTTATAATTTTTCTTACCAGATACATATCTCTTCTTAATTAAACTAACTCTATATCCAGGACCTCCCAAGTCAAATTCGACGCCGGACAAGGTGGTCCCTTCGCAATTGAATTGAGTGAAAATAGTTTGCTGGCTTCCTGGACCACGTGAAAGTTCCACTCGAGCTTTTAGCGAACCAACGCCAGCTCCTTCAGTATGTTGGGAAAGTTCCGTGAATTTCCAAAGAAGCCTATTTGTGTCTGGCAGCCACTGTGCATTAGGTTTGCTTTGGACAGTTTTAAAACCCCCATCTATAGGTACTGAAACTTGTACGTTTAATAGCGAAGTAGGCGTTGCCATTGCGCGACTGTTATATTTATAATCGACCTACAATCACGCGAAAAATGATTAATTAAAATAATTAACTTAAAGTAAATCAAATTTGAGAGTAAATAAATAAAAATGAAAGCTTTGATCTAATGCACACCTTTAAGTCGGTATGTGAAGAGTTACATTTCCAATAAGCAACTATTTGGAAAGGGCAAGAGCCTGCGCCTTCCTTAGATTTAATTTGGTACTTAAGGATATCCACGTTAAAATACGAGGCGGCCGGATTCTGTTCAGCTTGTCGTCGCAATAATGCAGTTAAGGCACTCATGTTAAATTCAAAAAATGTACTGTCAGAAGTAGCTTGAGTTACGTCCCTGCCGATTAATAAAAACCACATCAAATGTACAGAATTAGATGTTAAAATGGCAATGAGTTATTAAATTAAAAAATCAAAATTATTTTATAAGCTAATTAAATATTAATGAACGACATTTAAAGAAAAACTTACATGCTAACTAACTGACTATTTGGAACCAATCTTTCCAATCTATTACTGTTTTTCAGTCGGAAAGTGAGTTTTGCTGGATTCGGATTATTTGCTAAAACAGCGACAATTCCAGCAGGAAAAGACAACATCATATCGCCGCAAAGTTTAACTTGACAGCGTGTCTCATCACTACCTCGAAAATAGGAGTGAATAATTTCGTGAAAAGCTACAGCCAAAGGTATCGTGTCTGCTAAGCCGATAGTTAATGGAGAAGGTCCTGCAGAATACAATGCCAAATTGAAATAAAATATTACAAATATTAAAATTAAAACAATGTTTTTGAAAATAAACAAACCTCTAGAAGAACCAACCCCAACACCAGCTGCGCGAAATTCTAAACTCGCAACGCTGTCTGCTCTTGATATCGTTGCCGGAGACATTCTACCTCTTATTGCATCTCCCCTTCGCGATGGAGGTCGAGGAATGGCAATAGATCCTGTTGGAGTTGCTGATTGTTTCGGAGGTAACGCTGGCGTTGCATCGTTCAACTCGGAAAATAAATCTCCCTCTGTAGATAATATGTTTAAGTGAGATTATACGAAATGACAAATAAAATATAACAGTTCAACAAATTTTACCAGGAAATCGAGGATGTGGTGGTGCTGATTGTGGCGGTGGAGGCATTGTGGGAATTGGAGAAGACGAGAGTCCAGGAGGACTCTGGAGTGGAGCGTATGGATGACTTCCTGTTGGAGTAGAAGCACTGGATGGTGTACTACTAGGATTGAACAAGTTCAGCAAATCTGAACTAGGTTTGACGCCCAACTGTTGTGAAACGGACTGTGATCTTTTCATGTGATGATCAGAATCCGTACTTGATCCACGCCGACCCTAACAAACCAATACATTAAATTAAATAACTATCTACTATTTATGTGAGAAAAAACAAGAATATTTATTTACTTTGCTACTTTGTAACATATTTTTAATACTTGACATTAAAAAATGTAACAAAATAAAAATAAAATATTAGGTTTAGTACCGTGGGTGCAGGTGATAACGACAGGTTCTCAACTGTCGCCCTTAGTTCATCGACACTTGCGCTCATTGGTGCTCCACCGTTGCTTAAAGGCTTGATTTCTACTCGTATTTTTCTTTCTCTTTCATCGTCCGAGTCGGTGTCTGAACTAGAATAGAATCCTTTTTCGTTTTCCCACGGATCTGTTTTTGGTTTGATGCGATAACCATCTTCGTCTACTTCAGGTGTTGGAGTACCCGACTTCCTACTGTCTTGATCCTTGTCTTCTCTACAGTAGATTTTTACAATAAAGTAAAATAATATTAGCTGATTTGCATGATTTTCTTCCTTTCAGCAGTCCCAGTGTATAGGTGCGATTGTTTAAAAAATTGTAATATTTCGTAATAACTATTAAATATTAACGTAAAAGTATTTAAATTAGAACGAAAATTTGCATTCAATTGTAAAAATTGCTTTCTAAACTAATTATCTACGTTGAATGAACAATAAAAAAAATAAAAAAAATAAACTGCACAGTTTTTATGTGTACTCTTAAATCCCTCATTAAATTTATTAAGGTGCCCAACAAGGTGCGGCATTTGTGTTGAAGTAATTGAGAGTCATATTATTAAGGTGAATCGCTACATGACGTAATGGCAAATTATTGCATCACTGGGTCTGCTGATTATACAAATACTGACAGGTCAGACTTGTCTTCCTTGTTGCTGGCTGTTTCCACTGAATCCTTTTTCTTCTTTGCTTTTTTCTCCTTCCTTTTTTCTCGTCGACTCCGAAGAAACCCTATAAACGTGATATTCAGTTTTATTTGGTAGTTCTAAAAATACTCCAGACCATTAAAATTTTAAAATTTTTACGTTTTTCAATGTATATTGACTCACTAAGCAGCTTAAGCTGAAACTGCTTATACTGTTTTTACTATAACTATTAATACTACTGTTACAATTCTACTTCACTACAATATTTTTAATTTACTTTCCAAGTGAATAAATCTTAGCGCAATGTGAATCAAGTGTCGGTTACAAATTATCACAAAGGCTCTAAAAAATAATAATGAATGTTATTGATTGATTGCATTGTGCTCTTTTAAACTATGAGACTAGTGTATACATTATAAAAACGATTTTTTGTTGTTTATGTCCAGTAATAATTTTATCAAATTATTATTTTCAGTGTTGCTTAATATAGTTAAGACATATTTTATATATTAGTTATATAGTGCAAATGAACAAGCAAATATACTTGAAAAAGTAAGATAAGTATATAGATAGCTTACTAGCACACTATAATAGCAAAGTATAAAAAGAATAGCCCCGGGCACCTCCACCAAATAAAATGTTCATAGCCTAAATTGTTTTTCTAACAATTTCGCACTTGACTGCATACTTGATTTCCTTTCATTCTCTCTTTCCTCCTACTATTGTCATGTATATAACGTCTTATTCGTCGAATCCTATATCAAGAGACTCACATTACGCTAAAGTTGCTGGACTCTATGCACTTGGAAAATAAATGCGCGCTCAAGGTTCCTAAATGAGCCCTTCGCAGCAGTGATGTTGTAAGAGAAAACAAGGCTCACCTGAGGCTCTCCGCCATTAGCCACATCCTGTGCATCAACTTTATCGAGTCCAGCTCCCTTCGACTAATCTCAATCATTATTTTGATTATAATTAGCGCGCTTTGGGGCTTTAAGTAATTTCGTTCAAATAAATTTTGCGAAAACTGTTTTGTATCTTTAAATTAGTTCAATTTTAGTTTCAAAAATAATTTTTAAATTTTTAAATTGCAAAAAATAAAAGCTTTAGGTGAATACGATAAAAACATTAAATCGATGAGTATGATCATATATATTTCCTTAAAGACTACTTATTAAGTGGTATAAGATTTGCAATGATTTTTACATAAAAATGAAACTTGCTAGATAGATAATACTTTGTGTGACTTGAACTACTGTACTAAAATGTATATACATTCAAAATATAACTGAGGTAATAGTGCCCAATGAATACCCATTATATTGTTAGAAAAACAATTTGCAATGCAAAGCGCCAAAGCACCAGGATACTATAGTATGAAATACGAAATATTTTCTACATTAACCTTCATCCTGTTGTATCTACATAAATTCGATGTTAAATTCTTTTTCAAAGACTAGCCTCTAGCTCTAATCGGCTAAAAGGCGTTTGTATGTCCGAACCATCGAAAAATTTTCTATAATTAATACCTACGTTGATTTTCTAAAAGAGTGCAGAGCGGCGGTATTACGAAATTTGCTACCACTGTAATCCAAGAAAAAAGTTCAATTTTTTATTTGCCAATTTAGACCATTCAACTTACAACAAATGAATTTATTGCTGTTGCTTACTTCCCGAAAAGTTTCATACTATTTCTGTTGTATTTATAATCGCATATAAATATAAATTCACACCGTGGTGGAAAACTCACTTTAACAAGCAAAAAACAATAAAAATGAGAAGAAACAGTAAAAAATCATAATTATATGCGATTATACGACTATACAATAACACCCAAAGAAGTTTACAAAAAAGAATCAGTTGTCATGGACAATACCTTCACGACCAGTGTAATTTTACTGTAAAAACATATAAAATAGGAGAAATGTGTAATATGTTATTGAATGTATTAGTATTAGTGAAAATTTCAAGTTTACCAAATAGATCAGTGTAGATAGAAAATGAAGTAAAAGCGTGATTCTGAAGGAGTGTAATAGGAAAGCATTTGTGTAAATCGGCTTTTGTTTTAGATGCTAATGAAACATGTAAGCAGTTACATTTAGATCCTCTGAGAGGGTTCCTGGAGATGCTGGGAGTTGGAACAACAGGAGACAAGTTGCCCTGAGGAGTGACAGGAGCCGAACCAGAGCCTGCTTGTCTTTGCCTCTCTGAAACAACACTCATCGCCTTTGTCTTTCCTTTTTCTTAAAACGCTTATCTTATCCACGATTGCTTTTTCGACTGTTTTTCATGTCTGGAGGATACCTTGATTTTTTATATTTTATGAAGTGCAATGATCATTAATAAAACTCATTAAAAATCATTGCTTTCTCAATTCCATTGACCTTCACCAGGGTTAGATTAATTGCGCGCGGAAGCAACGTAACAAAACACATAAGCGTAACGAAGTAGTGAAATATCATATATGTGATATGTGTATTTACGTGCCACGAGTGGGACACCACTTTAGAGAAGCTGCTTTGATTATGAAAATTTACACGTTAAAAGTTTTTTTTTCTTTTTGTAAACGCGAGAAAAAGTTATTAAATTTGGTGAATTTAAGCAACTATAAAAATATTTGACTAATAGCAAAAAATTTGTATTGTTTCCGAAAATTCAATTAATGATTAATGCATTGAAATAAGGACCTACCCTGGGAGTTGGACATGAAAAGGTTGAGCAACGAAGTGGTACGACGGGAAGCTTTAGTTTGTTGAGCCTGAACACACTCATTTTCTCTTTCACTTGGCTTCTCCTTTTCCTTATCGTGTAATTTTGATTTTTCCCTGCTAGTAAGATAACCCTCCCTTTTAAACCCCTGATTTTTTTTTAAAGCCTGTGAGTTACCCGCAACACCAGTTTCTCCATTGGCTCCTTTTGAGATTTCCTTTTGTGTTTCTGCATTCTTCTCCTGATTGGTCTGACTTGTTAATTCAGCTAAATTCGTTAAGACTTCGTCGTATTCAATTATACCTAAATTAAAAGTTATTTAAAATACTTGTAATTTAATTGAAAGAAATTATATATTTAATAAAGGTTACGTAAATACCTGGTTTTTCAAATCCTGTATATTTACTTTGAACAAACTGTTCTAGTAATTTATCCACAGTCATATCAAGGCATTGTCTCTTAAAGTCTATGTGTACTTGTCCAACTTGTTCATGATTGGATTGCAAAACATCTGCGTAAGTGTTTAAGAATTCTTTCATACTTCTCAAATGCGTTTCTTCAACATCTTGAAAACGCTATAAATAAGAAATAAAGTTAAAAAAATGATAAAGATTAAAATATCAAAAAATTAATATTAAAAAGTTTTCCTTACTCTGCAAGCTTGTGTCATCTTACTCTCAAAGTCATTTCGTATTGTAGTATACTTGTCAACCAGTGCCTTGTAATCATCTTGAGCTTTTTTGAATTTAATTTCAGCTTTTTCCAATTCTCTTTGGCTTGCATTATCTTTTTTCAATTTTTCTAATTCAAGCCCTCTTTGTAAACAAGTGTCCTTATTTTTTTGAAGAGTAATTGTAATACTTTGAATACTTTGGACAACTTCTAATGTTGAAGACTCTTCTTCTTTAACCTGTTAAAAAAATGTATTATTCAGTGATATTTCAAAAAAGTAAATTTTCTATCATTATGTTTGGTGATCTTTGAAGAGAAACATCCTAATCTAAAAGTGGGCGGATACAAAGATAAGTCTGACATGTGTTAGCATAAAAACAAATACAGTTAAAATCAGAATAACTAAAAAATTATTTGAATAAATTAAATTGAAATAATAGAGCATTATTATTTTAATATTTATGAAGTGAAAAATTGAATTAATTAATTATATTTATCCTATAATTATTTATAAATTTTTTAGTCTTATCTATCTATTTATAAATGCTATTTCTAGATAATTAAACAATTTTGTAGTGACAATTTTATTTCATGCTTACAGCTTTGTGTTTTTTATGAAGTTCATCAGAATATTTGGATACATCCTTAATAAGTTCAGCAACTTTTTGAGCTAATTGTAAATGTAAGCCAGCAAGTTTTTCAGCTGCTCCTCTAAGTGCAGCCCAGACAGGTGCAAATGTCCCTTGAGTACTGTTACTATTGCTTGCTTGCTTAGCTACCTTACTGAGTAATTTATAATTATTTTCTTCAATAGTTGAACGCTCGCGTAGGAAATCAGCCAACTCTTTGCTTGCCACAACTCCATGTTTCATGTTATGGTACAGCACGTCGAATCCATTATTTTTTTCACCCTAATGAACATCACAATAAACAAATAAATTAATATGTCAAATAAATAAGCTCTAATATTTTATTAAGCTCCAAGATTAAAATTAATAAAGGTAATGGGATTAAAATTTCAATATGTTAGAGTAGCACTAATACAAGGCCTTGTAAATAAAAAATTGTAGATTCATTTAGGTTACTTGGGCTGTGACGCTCAGTTTTCAATTGGTCACATATTACACATGGGACAATCAACATTCATTACATATTATTCTCCCGACAAGTAGCTAGACATCAGAGCTGATACTTAACTACATTCAATTAGGACAATCGATAGCTTAGCATGTTGTTTTAACAGGTTGTCCTTAAAAAGCTGTGATTCAACAAAAATAATTGCTGGTTCTATCATCTCTAGACATAGAACAGGTCCATACCACTCTTAGCAGGCAATAAATTCATTAAGTAAATTAAAAGTTGGCCTGCAGGGCAGGGACTAAAAGCTACGTGACCAGACGGAGCTCGGTCTTACGCTTCGCATGAGAAGGAGGCAAGGGTTCTCCCGGAGCCGCGGTTGTTTGGCATGCAGCAGGAGTTGTCAATAGAATTGGCTTACATAAACGACGGAGCGAGCGGTGCATGGAAGCGCGCAAAAAGGAAGTAGATAGCTCACGCGGAGTCAGACAGAGACGGAGCGAGATTGGCATTTCTGAAGGCTATAGCTTGGCGCGTTGCGTGCGTGTGTGTACACAGAGAGAGAGAAAGAGAGAGAGACGAGGAAAGAGAGAGGGAGAAAGAGTCTCCGTTCGCGTGGAAAAAGGACGGAGAAAGAGGCGAAAGAGTCAAAGGAAAGGTGTGTGTGCATAACCTCGAAGGAGAGCTGACTGGGCGGGGGACTCACCCAAAAGTAATCGGCAAAGTCGACGGTCATGGTGTGAGCGGGCGCGTTAGCTCGCGCTCTTCCCTCGCGGTCCCCTCAGATCATCGCAGTGGCCGCCGCTCCTTTCGCTCGGCCTTTCGACTTCCTCTTCTCTGCTCAAACGACGGTTGCCTGGCCTGCCTTCTCATTCGAGCACTGCCGCGGTCCTTTACCAGCTATCACAACGTACTCTCGGGTAAGGAGACTAGCCCTGCCTTCGCCTCTGCACTCCGACTGCGTCCTGTCTCGCGCGCGCACTGCCGATTACTACACTGCGGATTGTAGTAGTGCGCTAAACCGACGGCGATCGGGCCAGCATCTCGCGAGCGCTCCCAGAATTAAAACGTTTGAATCCGCGGCGCCGTGTGCGACTGCGCGTTGATAAAGCAGGACCTCCCTCCCGCCGCAGTGTTCCAATTATGAGTACGTTATAACTATATATTTCAACCATTGAAAGGCGCGATTCAGCAATTCAAAATGTAGAAATTGCAAACTTTTTTGATATTCCAAAAAAAATCAAAGCTTTTTCAACCACAATATTAGAAAAACATGCCCATTCTGAAGTAATGTATCGCTTCCTTCTTTTAGAAGTTTAAAAACTTTTGAATAGACTAAAAAATAAGACAGTGTATAAGAATTAATGCATCGCAGTGCGCGTGCGCATAACTTAGGCTTGAAGCACAAATTCAAACAAAATTTATTACGTCTAATATGTTCAGATCCTTGTAAAAACGAATGAAAAAACAGTTATGTATCCCTTTTTCTTCCAGCTTGCTATAGTAACGGCGTTTAAAGTTAGTAAATCAAAGTGATTCTGAAAGGTTATTAAAGCCTCGTCGAATAAAGCGCTCAGTACTCTTGAAAAACTGCGGTGGGGGAAGGTTAAAGTAGGCAGTTCCCTCTTGTTTTCGCTCCAGTCCCCCTTCGCTTAGTATTCTTTTGTTTTGGAGCTGGATTTTTCGGGCGCATTGTTTGTTTCGAGGCTCGTTATCGATATTAGCGTGGCTTGCGTCAACGTCCGTGGGACGACGCTGATGGACTCGTTTAAAACCGTGACGTAATCTCGTTAAGATAATTAAAATTTCTAAGTAGTACGCCGAAGCTTAGCGTGTATCTGACCGGTGCCGTCTTTTACTACTGCAAACACCTGTCTGTCTATGTAAAGGATTGCCGCGATTCGATTGAGGTCCGTAAAATAATTGAGCAACTATTTACGGATTTTAGCACACCTGCATAACGTATGTTGTACCGTCTGGACTAAATAAATAAGTAATAAAACCTATAATTATCACGTCGAAGATATTTAGCTTTGTTTTATGCTCTAATGAAGAAACAGCAAAAAGAGTACTAGAACAAAACAAAACTCATCTGTAACCGTACCTTTACTCTTTTCTCTGTAAAAAAAACACTATTGTGTCTATGCAGATTCGAAAGGAAACGTTCGAGCGTTCAAACCGCGTTCGAAAGCTAGTAAAGGTCGCTGCAACGGCAAGTAGAAAAAGTGCGGAAGCGCGCGCTTTTCCGGAGTCCCTCTCGCGCGCATGCTTCGCGCCTCGGCGGCTATACACAAGGCTCGTTTCCCGTCGTGTGTACACCGCTCTCTCGCTTAGAGACACTGACAGACGGGAGAGAGAGAAAGAGAGAGAGAGAGGGAGCGCGCGAAAAAAAGGGGAGCGAGATAGTTTCTAGGTGGACGCGATCGAGAGCTGGAAGCAGACAAGCAGCATAGTCCCCAGGTGCGCCTCCGTACTGTTTACATCGTCCGCTATCGAACAGGCATCTCTCGCTCGTTCAGTTTTTCGAGGAAAAAGAGCCGAGATGCCCGCCAACAAGTCGAACCACAGCACGCCCAGCAAGGAGAAGCCCTGCATGAACGGACGCAAGAAGCGCTCCTCCCTCAAGCACAAGAAGCATCATCACTCGAGAACGCACCTGGTGAGCAGCCTTTTATTCCCCCCTCGGGCCCTATTTTTTTTTGTCCCCCGCGGGAGGTTAGGTCGTCGCGCTCAAGGCGCTTTTAGCCTATATAAGAGAGGCGCGCTGCTCCGGGTTCGTCGACCGCGATGTGCGCGCGCTGACCAACATTGCGTTTTTCCCCATATCTCGTTACACGCTTTTCCATCCTCCGTGCGTGCGTAATACTCGCCGAGGAGGGTGGAGGCCCGAGGAATATCGGCCTGATCGATTGCGGCTTATACTAAAAATAGAGAGCCCCTTTTTCGAGGCGTCGCCGCGCGGTCAGCTCTCTCTCTCGCTCTCTCTCTTCTTCTTTTACAAAAGGTGGAATACCGCCCCGATTTATTGATCGAGGTAAGGTGAGGCTGTCGAGGAGACGCGAGAGAGAGGGTGTCCGCTGATTCGGCAGAATGAATAACGGCCAAGAGCTGACACTTATTGTGTAAGGCCATTGTGTAAGCGGCGAGCGCGCGGACCGGGAGAAGAACCGCGACCTACTCACAGGTGCCGCCAGTCCGCGGCTCAAGCAGCGAGACTTCTCGACCTTGCCAGCGATCCACCCTTCGATCTTTTTCGGCTCGGGGCAAAGGATTGCTGCGCTGAATTTATTGGTTTATCGAACGATCGGCTGCTCGCCTTGTATTTATAATGTTATGTACTTTTGATTTAAAAATAAATCGCTCTAGATCTTTAATTAGAAAATTGCGGGGGTTCGAGCGAGGGATTCTTCTATTTTTAAAGGCAAACTGACCGGTAGGGTTTTGTATTGCCCTTTGCAGAAATCTATTTATCCGCTATCTGATAAGACGCAATTTATGCACTACTTGCACGTGCATAAGAACGCCAACTCGCGGCGTGCAGTAGCGTGTTCTAAATTTAAGCTTGAAATAGCTTTAATACTTTGCCAGGTTTGTAAATCTTTGAAATGTTGGAGTTTCTAACAATAAATTGTTAGGTCTTTTGTTTCAGAAATTTGTTTTTATAATTTTTCCATTTGAAAAGTGAGGGAAGCTGTCGGAGGAATAACTATAAAGAAAGAGAAAACAATTTGAAATGTTTATCTCTGAAACTTGCTAAAGTGAGAGAAATGTATGAAATTAATGAATTTTCTCTTGCAGGATTAAATGCGATGAAAAAAAAAGATGTTTTTTGTATATACATATTTATCTATAGATCCTTAAACCGTCTGATTAAACACGTCGCCCATCTACTTGCACGTAGCAGAAGGATGGATTTACGAGCAGAGTAAATCTCCGAATTTCGAGTGCTTTTGACGTTTTTCATTCGCTTGAGAGGTTGCACTGTTTTATTTACGACGTCTTATCTTTCAAACCGAAATTTTAAGCATTCTCACCGTGAAAAGCTTTCGTTAAATAAACATTTTACTTTATAGAATTACCCGACTTCGATAAAGCCAAGGCAAATTAACGAGCAATTACAAACCAAACGCAGACAATTACCAATTACACGAGCGTGAGCAATAAGTTTCTCTCCCTTTGTCTCGCATTTTTACTACTTCGCCTTTCAAGGAACCTAATAATTGCATAAAGCCAGCCGGCAAAAGTATCTCGTAATAATTTTATTAAAATTCCGTCCCGCGTCGGTAAATGCGCGCCGACACTTGTCCCGCGGGAAAATAATTTTATTACCCGAGTTCTGGCGTTTTACGGCGCTAACCTAATATCTAAAAATAGATAAAAAAAAAAGAAGAAAAACAACAAAAAGCGCTGATACTTTATGCATGTTAGCCGGCCGTTCCGTCAAACGCCGTTCGTCTTTATGAGATCGGACGGAAGCGGCAAACGCCGCGCTCCTAATACTTCAAGCTTGACGTGTCTGCCAAAGGTTAGCACGTGCTAAACTGTGTGTATATACGTTCGGCTCTCTGGGATTCACTCGCTGGAACGTCTGAAGAGCACACTGATGCCGGTTGACGTTCGACTGCGAGTCCGCGAGTGCCGCGGAGGCATGAATAAAAAAATTGTAAAGCTACTCCTGTCGTTTGAAATTATCAGGATGAGCTGGTGGATATGTGCGGTGGATGCTATTACAAGGTATAACTGTTTTTTTTTTCATTTTTAGGCTATTAAAAGATATTGTTGCCGGCGCTTGAGAGCATATTATGATTGGCCAATTGGAATTTTATATTCTTCGTACCGATAGTTTAGACTTTCATCGTATGGAGGAACGAGCGTGATTAGTAACGCGGATCGTTCTTTTATCTACAGAGAGATATTATTTAGTAAAAGTTGTTGTATAATACGCTTCGACAAAGCCATTGTAGGCCGTTTTGTTTAACAAATTATTATAGCGATCCCAGATTTTAAGCAAAATTTTTATAAAATTTATGTCGACACTCTTAGCTGGTTTGACTTTACGACATAGTAATTCTTTTCCCGACAATACTACTTTTCTCCAAGTAGTCCACCGAATATTTTAGATAAAAGCTCACACGGAAAAAGCCCAAGACACTATTTTCCGTTTCTTTTTTTCATAGCTCGTAAAAATCGCGCGTTTATCCTCCTCCGCCAATGACAAATTGTTTACCTCCTCGATCGCCCGACAAAAACCTACCGATCATTAAATCCCGCCGAATCAATATTAGCAGAAGAGCATTAACGGGCGAAGCGAAATTCTCCTCTTCTCCTCCGTTTTCCGGACTCTGGTTCTCTCTCGTCCGACGATGTAGGAAAAGCGATGACGCAATAGATTCGGCTTTATTATCGGCGCGCATCTCGGAGATTGTGACTCAACGCGATATTGCTCGGCGCGTCTGCGTGTGTGTGTGTGTGTACATAGGAAGCAGCACGTGTTATTTTCGTGATCCCGCCGCGGCGTCGGGGCGGAAGCGCCGTCAATTTTTTTCGCTCGGCCTCCGCCGCAAATGGGAAACGTCTCCTTTCGCGCGTTTCTTTTTTCGGGGGTAACGTGGCCGCGAGAGGATTGAATCGCGTAACCCATCAGGGTTTTCTTCCGTGATGGATGCGGGGGAATTTTTTTCTTTTTTTTTTTTTCTGCTTCGGTTATCTTTTTACGTAGATTTTTTTGATAAGTGGATTTTTCGACGAAATTTATGTGCCTCGTAAGTTTGGAGGAAAAGTCAAATATCGGCTTGTTTGGCGTCTTAATTACGACTGCACTCGACGTGCAGGTGCAAAGCAAATATTAAAAAGTGCGATTAAGCTCGCAAAGTGTCCTAATTTCTTTGGCAAATATTCCTTATCTTTTAGAGTTTTTAAAATCTTATCTGCATGTATGCTTTTTATTTCAAATGCGGAAAATAAACGCGAATTACATTCAGTGTGTATGTGTGTGTGCCCATTTTTTTGAAATTTAAGATTGTACCGTTATAAAATTTTCCTCTTTTTCATCTTAAAGTGGAATGAAACTCTATAGATGTTATCTTTTAAAGATTTATTTCTTATGTAATACCTGCAATAGCTTCGACATCGATCCTCGTTACAAAAAGCATTTTCGTAACTTGTTAAAATTTTATAGCAGAGGCCCTGCGCAACTTGTAAACAAGTCTGAGAAAAAGATGAGGAAATTCGGATAACGCAGACTCTCCCAAATTGATAAAATCGCAATCAAACTTTTCTTCCCCTCCCCCCTTCGATCATTGAATTTTTTACGCAAATCATCGAAATTAAGAGCACGCGAAATACCGAGAGCTACGGCAATTTTTACTTTCCTCATTGAATTTCCAATGAAGCGAGCGAGGCAACAAAAAAAGATAAAAAAAAACAAGAGCTATTGTCTGCAAGCATGAACTAGTTATACAGTACGCCGGAATTCCCTCAAGGAAAGCTAGCAGCGGAGAATCCCCCGCTCGGGCCATCGATTCCATCGGAAAACCGTTCAAAAAATCCAGCTCCCCCGCAGCAGCCCGTGCCAAATCGCGAGCTGCTAAAAATCGCGAGCTCGCCGCTGCCGATCGAAATGCAAGAACCCCCCTCCCCCCTCCCCCGGCCTCGGATCATTAGCAGGTATATACCGGGAGCCGATCGGCACCGCGCCCCCCCTTTGCGAATGACTAAAAATGAAATAGTCATCGACGCTTCGTATACATATGGCTGACTCGTTCCGTCTCGGTCGCGGTCGCGTGTGCCGCCTGGCTCGAGTGCGGACTATCGACCGGCGCCGCGTCTGACTCGGGGGTGTGCGCGCGTGCGCCCTTCGCCGGCGGCGAGGAGGGAGGTTTTATATCGGCCGGAGCGCTCTCGGCGATTTTGGCGACGGGCAGACGTCGACGATACACGTCTTGCCGGCGACGCGTCGCGACGGACCTCCTCTATATACCCTCCTCTCACTCTCTCTCTCTCACTCTCTCACTCTCTCTCGCTCGCTCTCTCGCTCCGTCTCTCCTGCGGCTGCGATTCCTGGCGGCGGTCGTCTCTCGCGTGCCGCAGTGTGTGCGAGTGTGGCAGCAGCGGCAGCAGCAGCACCAGCAGCTCTTCCTCTCTCCCAGCCATGCAGCCCTGCTAGGAGGAAGTCGCGTGCCAGTGGTGCTTTCCGGGAACGGAAAGAAATAAAGAAACGGCCCAGGAAATCGATAGCCCGCACAGAGCGAGAGAATCCTCGTACGCTCGCCGCCGCTCAGAGGAGAGATCGATTCGCCCCCCGTGGAGGAGGTGCCCCCGCAGCAGCGAGGAGAGCGAAGGCAGCAGCGGCAACAGCAGGAGCCACGGAGCCCCGCCGATCGACCCGAGCCGACGACCTCTTCCTGAAGAACCGTCATGATCGGCTCTTTTTGGAACCTGTGCCGCGCGTGCCCCTCCATGCCCATAGACAAGGTGAGATCGCAGCCCCCGCCGAGACGCGCCGCCCGCGTACGAGTCTCTCCTTTTTCCAAAGAGAGTCTCGGCTCTCGGACCCAACCGAGAGCCCCAGCGGCTATTGATTTTTCAATTAAACCGCGCGGCCCGAAGCCACCACCACCGCCGCACGGCGAGAGCCAGCGGATAGCGGCTCTTTGAGGTTAGGTCGTGTCGGCGAGGTGTCTCGTGTACGCCGGGAAAGAGAACCTCCCTCCGGCATGGGACACCGCACCCTCTTCTCTCTCTCTTTCTCCCTCGAGAGCCGCCGAGGGAGGCGTAGGTGTCGCTGGGAGCCGGGGAGAGCTGCCCGCGACGCACCGACGACTCTTTTGGCAAGGACGGGGCAAGGTCAAGTTTACACCTTTACTTCCCCAGCGACTTGAATGGGGATTTTGCCTAATGTAAGAGCGTCTCCCGAGGGAGAAACGCCGCGAGCTTGCAAGCGAGTTGTGGCGATATTCCCACGCCTAGCCGGGCTTCCTCCTCGGAAAATTTCGCTCACCCTTCGCGCTCGCTCTCTTTCTCTCTCGCTCGCTCGCTCTCGAGCCTTGAACTTTTCGAGCGTATGTAAGAACGATCGGCCGAGAATTGGCGATTCCTTCCGCTCTCGTCTCCTTCTTTTTTTGCGTTCCAACGAGGCGCGCAAAGGTGGTCTGGGCGCCGCACGGGAGGACGTCGCATTGGCGCAAGACCGCCGAGAGACCGTCGCGTGATGTAAGAACGAATGTAATAGGGAGCCGTAAGGATGTAGGTGCAGTTTGTACTCACTGCGGCGAATACGTTATATAGGCACAGTCCAAAGTCGCAGCTTACCATGTTGCAATTACGTCGAAAGTTGTGTGCGCGTCTCGGCGAGGAGAAGCTCTCTCTCTCTCTCTCGGATTCCGATAATGCGGGAAGCTCGGGCTGTATAAACTTTTACGCGCGCACACCGCCGCTGATGCCCGAGTGAATGCAACGAGCTAAATTTTTTATCGCCGTCCGTCGCCGCCGCCGCCGCCGCCGCCGCCGCGGGTGAAATCGATAATTTCGCAAAGGCGACTTAATCGCTCGCGATCGATGTAATCGTAAGGGAATTTCTCGCTCGCTCGTTCCACAGCCTCATCTTTTAATTAAATCTTTTTAACAGCCTTGTAGAGGGTGGATTATTGCGCGCGGACGGGGAGATTTTCGCGTTAAGTACGTTGTCGCGCAAAGCGGGGACAGAGGTTGGATCGTTTGCTCTCCGAGGATTAAATTATCCGAGCGACGTGTCTCCCTTTTGTGCCAAGACTCGTTACGCATTAGCGAGAAATTAGACTAACCGGGAAAACTACTCGATTCTCCTCCCCTGAAAGAGAGAGAGAGAAAGAGAGTAATCCCAGTAGTCGAGGTGCAAATAAGCGAAAGTGAAGAAGGCAGCAGCAGGCGTCGAGCTTGCGCGCATATAATTTCAACGCAGCGGCATATATTTCAGCGGCCCTTCCCGGTATTATCCCTTCACCTTCTGTCGCCGTAATAGCCGAGGGGTGTGCGCCTGCAAAGCGGGGCTGCGGCATTGCGCCACTCGCCTCTCTCTCTCTCTCTCTCTTTCTCTCTGCCCGGTACGTTGACTCATACTACTCGCGCGCCTCGGGATTTATGCGGCGCAATCAAACGCCGTAAAATGCTAAGCCGAGGCGCGGCCGGCTCTCTCTCTCTCTCTCTCTCTCTCTCTCGGATTCGCCGCGGGCATTAGCATACTTGGCGAAAATCGAGGGAGGGAGCATATAAACGGAGGAAAAATTTCCTATTTCCGCCAAATAGCGCCGCGCGGCCGTTACGTATAACTCGCGAGGTCGCGACGAAAACGCTCTCTCGGCTCTGGCCGAGCGCTATAAATCCTCGCGCGCGCAACCCGAAATTTTCGTCGGCGCGATAAAAACGCGAGATATTAACTGCACGCCTGAAAAATGTGTATATCGATGTGCCGCGGTCCGCTGTCGCGTATTATTTGCTTATATCACCGGCGGGGGCGGCTTTCAAGAAAAAGTTTTTAGCCTCTTGGCAGAGAAAGAGAGAGATTCGAATAGACCCGTTCGATTGAATCAGCCGATAAGACGTCGGGCAAAGTTCGACGCGGAGCGACAAAGTAGAGGAGGGCCAATAAATTTTTCATCCGCTCGGCCGGAATTTGCCTTTCGGCTGCCTCCTCGCGTTCTTATAGGCGAGGTACTCCCCGCGGCCTCCCCCGCGTCGGTCGATATTCAACTATTTCCGAGTAAGGAGGCTTTTATATCTCCTTTATAATCGTTTAAGGAAATTCCGGGCACGTGCTTATAGCCGCCGCGCCCCGACATCAAGCCACTCAAGTGCTCGGACAGAGTTCCCGATAATGAAGGTGTTTGCGCGACGAGGGAGAAAAATATTTCGCTAACTTTTCGACGAGCGGGCCAAGGGGGAGGGGGGGGGGGAGGGAATTAGTCTTCATAAGCCCGAGGGAATTATTCATTAGCCGAAAGGGAGATGTGAATGAAAGTCGGAAGCGCGAGGCGGCGGGTTTAATGGAATTACGGGCGACGGGTTCGGGAGAGGAGGAGGAGGAGGAGCTGCGCGGACTCGCGAGCTTTCTGCATCCGCAGAGGTATATGAACTTGAAGCTTTTGCAAATGGATTATGGAAGCCCCCGATGTGAGTTCGGCTTGGCCTTCCTTCCTTCCTTTCTTCCTTCCTCTCGATCTATCTCTCTCTCTCTCGGTATCGAAACCTCGTAGCTTCGCTAATTTTTTGTCGTTTATTAAGGCGCAAAGTTAGTTTCAGGGGCGAAACGGATGCCGGGCAGGTTGACTTCTTTTTGGTTGATTTAATTTGCGTGAAATCTTAATGATTTAATTATTATTTAATTTAATTTTAAAATTATGTCGTATTTTACAATTTCTGTATTTTGCAGTTTAAAGAAAACATCATCTGTTGCTGATGGTTTAAATCCCATTAGAAAAGTTGAAGTAACAACGTTCTCTTTCAACAAAGTTACTTTTGCAACTTTAGAAAATTAATTTTTCGACATAATCCCAAAGTTTTTATGCAATTACAAAGGACGATTCTGATTTTTGATCCGTAACGTTGCACTGATAATCCAATTACGATAAACCGCCTATATATCCGATAATTTTACCGTAATCGTAAAATTTTAAGTAAGTACTTCTCGATTCTTAATGAGGCGTTAAATCGCAAATATCGACAGAAAAATAAAAAAAAAACGTTCTCAAGATGTCCTACTTTCAAAAATCCAAAACAATCAATATCTATTTTTACACTTTTTATTCAAACTAGGTTAAAAGACATATAAAACGACATTTTATACTATCACGACATATATTAAAAGCAAATGCCAAGACCTTCATTCGTATGGTTTCTCGAGGTAGAAAATGGCCCAGATATAAACAACAATTAGAGAGAATATCAGAGGCGCCTCTTTTCTAAATAATATTTGACAAACAGCTTTAGCTTCAGGTATAACAAAAATTTACGAGCGAATATTATGCCACACCGCTTTATCACTTTATCGCATTATTTTCGGACGTTTCAAAAAACTCTACCCAGCCGCGACTGATGAATATTCATCATTTGGCAGGAAGTTTTTTTTTTTTTTTATTCGCGACCGATAACTGATGGAATTGTTCACGCGAATGTTCCCTGATGTGCGGCACTTGAGTATCGTATAAATAAAAATAATTCACGCACGCGAATAAAGTCAGATAGGCGTGTTTTACTGTAAATCTGAAAAACCTCTGTATAAATAAACGCTACGTGCTATTAAAATTGAAACTAAACCATATAAACGCGCGAGGAACAACATTTTTCAAGCCGGCACGTAAAGCCGCAGGCACGATCAGTCCGCAGCGAATAATTTATTAGCCTCGATTAGAAAAGCTCTCGTCCTTGGCGGTTATTAGGAAGTTTAAAAATAAAAGCTCCAGCCGTTAAAACGGTCCATCCCATTAAAGCCGCTAATTACGCCTGTATAGACTCCGCATCGATAAACATATTATACAGTCGCAGCTCCGGGGGGAATATCGGGCCCGAGGCGCAGTTTATAAGAGAAATAAAAGAAAACTGTTATTGCGGCATTAACCGCGCGGGGCAGATCCATACTAACGCTTCGATCGAAATGCTCTGTTGCAGCTCCACTCCGAGTACAGGAGCACGTACACATGGCACGAGTACACGGGCCCGAATCAGGAGCACACCGTCGTTCGACGGGCACCACAGGCACCGTCGAGTAAGTTAACTCTTGAGCCAATCGGACGAAAAAGCCCTCTTTTGGCTACTATACTTATATTATCTTCTACTGTCTTGGACATATATACCTCCATCTTAACTATTCTCTCGACTCACTTTTTTTTCTTTTTTTTTTTTTAACTCTCCTCATCGACCATCGATCGCGTCATCTCTCTCTCACTGTCTCCATCATCTCTCTCTCTCTTTCTCTCTGTCTCTCGCTCTTTACTTTATATATCTATAGTCTTAATGTAGCAAGAATGTTTTTACCTATTACTATAGAGCACATTGACATTACGACGAAAGTAGCGTCAGTCGACAAGCGATGACTCCTCACAGTCATTTTGACTTTATTTTTTTTTTCTACAAATCGAACGCGTCAAGTTTCTTTGGACCTAACTGCCTCGTACACATCTCGAGATGACGCGTTTTTTTTTTCAACTATGTGATATATATACATATCCTTCAAATATAAATGTTGTCTTTTGTGTCTCACTCACGCTCTCTACCACACGGACACGCGTTCACACTTGACATTCTCTTGCGTTGTCTTTTTTTATATATATATATATACTTTCGTTTCGTTATTTTCTTTGCTCTCCCTTTACTTTTTTACACGGCCCTAATACCGTCCAATCATTTAGGCACATGACCGACATGATTTCAGCGCGAAGCTTATCATTTACATTCGCTGATTTATAATATATTCTCTAATTTTTTTATCAAAATTAATCTATGATTCACTAGAAAAAGTGAGCCCAGCCAAAAAGATATACCAAAACCTCCAAGAATCAGGCCTTTCTCTCTTGATTTAACTCTGTATTTAACTTATTCTTTCATTTCGATTAACCGACTAACCGAGCCTCTTTGATTTACCTTATGATTTAAGAACCTTCTGTTTTGTTTGTTTCGTTTCTCCCTTTGAGTTTGGTGATTTTTGTTGCGATCAAGAGAACATTTTGAATAAATTGGTAGCAAGCTGATGCAAGGACACGCGAGGAAGCTCTTAGGTTTAGGTTTCCGATTAGAGCAGCTCACTTAGATGTGACTTATTATCTTTGACGAGTTATATGCCTTGAGTTTTGAGGGCACGAGCCAGCTGCGAAACTTTTTTTTGCAGCGAAAGATACGAGCGCGAAGCTACAGTCGGCCAAGTCCATCGAGGATGAGAACAACGAAGGTAAGAAAGAGCGATGCGGCTAAGCAACGAAAAAATAAAATTCGGTCTATTAACCAAAACAGTATTTATTTCTATCTTTCCATTCTGTATCTTTTTTCCTATTATTATAATACTTCTCTTACTTATTTTCGAGCTTTCTTTAACTCTCACCGCGAACGGCGCGGCTAAGAAACAGTCTGACCGTTCTTCTCTCTCTCTCTTTCTCGCGACATGCTTTGCTAATTTTCTCGCCGCCTTTCGAATCGAGAGTTTACGAGCTTTTCTTGTTTTTTTTTCTTTTATTAAACGTATATCTATACAGTTCAACGAGAACAGGCGACTGGCACTTTTATCGGTCGCAGCGCGCGGTGCAGTAATATTGAGATAGTAGGATGACTCTTCCGTTTTTTTTATCGTTCTTTAAACGTTACTTTATGCTTGTCTCGCCTCTGCGTTTAATACAGTTGGGTAATTCGCAGCTTGTTATGACTTTTTTGAATTATCTTACACAAACAGACATTCGTCCTGATCGCGCTAATTCTTCTTTTTCGTTTGTATATATTAGCCAGGCTCGCGACTGCAATTCTCGCATGACGCTTTGTTTTTTCATTGCAGAGTATAATTACAATATACTTGTTATTTCTTTTTCTGCGCACGAATAGAAGAAACGTATGTACACGAGAATGACTTGATGCTTTTTTTTAAATGTTTTTGCATGAGAAATCGTTGACGTTGGTTGACAATTGACCCCCTCCAAGAAAAAAATCTAAACGAGAAAAATTGTAGGAAGGAATCTTATATAGCGTTGCGTAATTCCAATTGTACGTACAATAGATGTTTATTGATTCTTTAAAATTAGAAGTGTTTAGATAAGCATTCGTTAAAAGTAACTTTAGAGACGGAAGTTTCTAATTTTATTTGACCAGCAAACTTGACGATCCGTCCATTTCTGCCGAGGCCTTAATTTCGCAAAGAAATTAGAGCGAATTTCTCCTAATCAATGAAAAAGCACTCGCGCATTAAAAAAAAAAAAAAGGCTGGCAAACGAGCGTAAATATCGTTAAAGCTTTAATACCGCATTAATGGCCCAAGTTTAGCCGCCCGCTGTCACATTTCCTAAGCCGAGGTCACTTTGCCAAGGTAAAATGCGAAAAGTCCACGAACGCTCCTTCAAAAAAAAAAAAAAAAAACTCTCGTATAGCTTCAATTGCCTCGTTTAGAAATTAGCTTTGCGGCCTACTTTGTATAAAATAAAGCGTTCTGCACCCGAAACTCCATAGGTAAGTTTTTTATAAAAACGAAAACCGAGACGTATATTATATACATACGCTTGTTATTGCCGTGTGCTTTCTACCGTTTCACGTTTCGCACGACGCAGCAAGCAGCAGGCAGGCAGGCAGGCAGTGTAAACGAGTGAACCGTGCATGGCTTTGGGCAATATAATTATTTATCGAAAGCGTGTGTTGCTCGACGAGCGATTGAGTGGAGATGACGAGACGCGAGCCGCGCGCGCACACATACGTACAACGTGCATGCATCATCGGTGTACACAGCGAGGAGCGCGACACATAATCTGTACATATGACGATTACACGCGCCGCGGTTTATCTACATAGTCGAGGAGTGATCGGACGTTCTCTTTTAACCGACTCGCCTCTTCTTTTTTCCTCAAAAAAAAAAACGAAAAACTGCATGTCTGAATTGGCCGTAAGTCTGTGTAAAGACTCGGAAGTAGCTTGACTGGTGTTAAAAGCGAACGTATTCGGTCGTCGATCGAGCTTGACGAGCTTATCGAGTTAGACACCTGCTATGATGCGTAGCTGTTAGCTTATTTGGCGAGGACCATCGATATATCTATATTCTGTGATAAAGTCAATTTCTACTTGAATTTAAAAGAAAAAAAAAAAAAACGAGAAGGAAATATAAATATATATATACAATATGAAGCTCCTCGCGGAGAGTGTCGAGAGCGGCGAGGAACTGCTTGAACGTTCGCTGCCGTTTCAGGGACGAGTTTGGAGCCGCCGTTGCCAAGGCGGAAGAAGTGCCCGGAGCTCGCCTACAGAACGCACGAATTTATTGCCGCGGCCAATGCGGTCGACGGAGGCGGAATCGATGCCCTCGACTCCAACGTCGTAGCTGACAAAGTCAGAGTGAGTGGGCCCTCTCGGCCGCCTTTCTTTATATACGTCCTGTCCCTGCGATCGACGCTTCCGCCTCATCATTCTCAATCAATCACCCGAGCCTTCCTCCCGAATCCTTTTTCTT
The DNA here is from genome assembly GCA_035582975.1 of Ormyrus labotus. Lineage (NCBI taxonomy): Eukaryota > Metazoa > Arthropoda > Insecta > Hymenoptera > Ormyridae > Ormyrus > Ormyrus labotus. The sequence continues at coordinate 3,565,888 of JAWWEO010000001.1, read as the reverse complement.
CTTTTCGCGAGATGAGCCGCGAGAGCGGAGAGTACGCCTTTCTCGACTTTTCAGCGAGATAAACGTTTCGCGAGAAGGGTAGTCAATTTTTTTTTTAAATGCTAAATCGTGTTTTTCGCGTTGCTAGGCGCGTAAAGCAGTTTCAAAGCTCGCGGAGAATACATTTGTGTAAAACGAGTAGATTTTTTAAATTTTAATAAGCTCGTGCTTTTGAAAGCGGAGACTTGCGTAATTAAACATTTTTCTCGGTCTGTAATTGCATTAATTAAATCCTATTAATTTTTCATGTTATTCAAATTTTAATAAGCGCAACTTGAATATTCTACACTGATTGGGGAACACTGCTAAAGCGTTTGAAAGAACTTTAATAATGCCCTCTAAATCAAAGAGAAAACAAATTTACACGGGAACGTCGTCCAATTTCACAAACAAATCAAAATCAAGATCCTTATCCGCCTGTACCATCCAATTTCCTCCCCCGAAAACCCACTTGACTAATCGCCAAAAATCCTCTCGTCCACGCCGTTCACCGGTTTATCGACTGTCCCGCAGGAGGCGACGAAGGCACTGCCGGCCTCGCAGCTCAGCAAGGCCATCACGCGGATAAGCACCGAGTACCGGCTGCAGTTCGCCTGGCCGCGGCGGCAGCAGCACGCCCTGACGAACGGCGAGCTCGCCGCGGCGGGCAAGGAGGCCGACCCCGAGCAGCATCAGGCCCCTAGGAAGTCGCTCAGCATGGGCGCCCTCAAGCAGGGCTCGATCATGGCCGCCCCGGCGCCGGTGCACAAGAAGCGCCAGGTCCCCTCGATCGATCACAGACGACTGGGGTGAGTTTTTTTTTTTTTTCGATGTGGCGCTGATTATATATTTCTTAGCTTTCGGGGAAAACCGAGACGCAGCACTTTTGAATGAGTAACTTTTTCAGAGTTTTTTTTCGTTGACGCGGAAATTTTTTCCAACGTATATTTATTGATAAATCATCGGGGAAAATGTCGCGCGTGAAAAGTTTTGTTAAAGCAGTACTGTCGCTATAATTTAAAAGTATGATAAACTTTTTGCTGCATTTGCCATTAATTACCTTTTATAACTTCCATTAATCTTTTTATGCTGAAAATTTTGTGCGATAAATTACTTTGAAAAATATTTAGTGCAATTTCCTTATTAATTTTTGGATTGAGCCACATTCACTTGCGTAAAATAAATCAAGGCACTAACGCTTCAGCAATTCGGAAGACTGACGTACGAACGCACAGATAAACAATTAATACAAAAACGCGAACGAAAACCGCGTAACTACTGAAATAACAAACTAAACCCACCAGCGATAGCTCGCGCCTAATCCGCAACGGTCCCGAAATATCATCTCCCTCCTTACTTTGCCGAGCTTATAAAAAAACGCGGTTAATTGCATCAACGATCGGCTCTCCCCGCGCGTCTTTCCCGCGCATTGCGCAATACCCGCAAGCTCACCTTTGTTCACGGCTTGAAAAAAAAAAAAAAATCACTAGCAGGCGCGACGCCGCCCAGGCCTCGGAACTGGAGCCGCTGGTGACGATCGACGGCGCGGTGCCGGAGGCCGACGAGCACGACGAGCTCGACGCCGGCGCCGGCGACCTCAAGGCCGTCCTCAAGAAGGCCGGGGCCCGCTCGGTGAGGATAGCCGAGCAGCCGGCCGTCCAGCAGGAGAACAAGTACAGGAAGACGCAGGAGAGGCCCTTCTCAGCCGCCGAAGTTATCGAGCTGAGACGCGAGCTCAAGCGCCTCGCCGACGAGTACAAGGTGCGTTGCCGATATGTCATATAGTGCGGCCCGCGCAAAATCAATACCCTTCACTTCATTTTGCAGAGCGAGCCCGAGCTCGCTTCACTCTTCCTTTCTTTCGAATATCCGCTCTTCGCCGCCGGGAGGGAGGTTTTTCTTTTTTTGCAAACAGAGAAAATACTGATTGGAGGGGCTTGATGAAAGCTCCGAGTTGAAGCGGGGGTTTAATTAATTTAGTTGGGTTTGTTTAGTAATTGCTTTTAGTTTTGATGATTTGCCGGGTTCTGATGTCATTTTTATTGGACTAATCCGCGAAATGCTGCTTGAATGCTCGAAGCTTAAAATGGAACTTGAAAAAGCAAATAGCCGGACTATTTTTCTCGAATAGAAATAGATTGAAAGAGACGACTGACGTAATTTTTTTTTTTTTTTTTCAAGTACACGAAAAATGTTTTAGAACTTCGTTTCCTATGCACGCTCTTTGTCTATAAATATTTTCACTTCGTTGAAATTCGTCGCAATGACAGTTTAAGTGGCGGAGGCGGAATTTCAAGCAGATTTATACAGTCATAACCAAATATAAATCTGTCCTGTAAATGGATTTTGTTTAACTTTATCCCCTCTCACCTCTGTTTCTCTTCAGCACCGCGACTGGGGCGGTGGAATGGCAGCGGAGGACGAGGCGACGCTGTGGAAGCGCGTCTCGAACAATCACGCGCTGAATGCCCTCTCGCTGGCCAGGTCGGCGACGAAGGAGGAAAAGGAGAAGGAGAACACGAGAAAGGTCGGCCCGGCCACCATCCTCGCGACGACGACTGTCGCGCCGGCCGGCAGGCCCTCCTCCGTTCAAGCCCGTCCGATTCACGGAATGATCTACGAAGATTTCAAACCGGTAAGCATCCCTTCATTTGACTCTCCGCTGACTCGGCTCGATTGGTTGTATATCGATCGCTTACCTCCTTGCAGGATAACGATAGAGCCCTCGCTCGCGCAAGGAAAGACTTCCTGATTCGCCATCATCTCGATCGCACTACTGGCGCTGGTATGGAATTTGTGCTTTTTATTACTGCAAAATTCGAAGCTACAGCAGGTTTTTAACGAGCTTTTTTTTTGTTCGCGTATTATTCAGGTGACGGGGCACTGCTTCCCTCTCCGACGAGAGAGAAGCTGGAGCCCGCGATGCCGCGTCGTCGGGAGGAACAGAACGAGATCCAGCCGCGCTCCAAGTCCAGCCCGAAGAATAGCCCGCGCAGTGCGCGTTCGCAAAGCGTTGGACCCGCCGTTGTTGAGCGCCGCTCGCCGAAGCGTCATCCTCAGCGTCCGCCTTCCGTTGCCAAGGATGCCAAGGTTCGCCTTACTTCATTTTTTTGTTGTTGTTAACTAAAGGACGTAACGAACTTTGGTAGATAATTTCGATGATGGTAAATTTTGCTTGCAGGAAAAGGAAAAGGAGAAGGACAAGGACAAGGAGATGAGGGAAAAGAGCTCGGAGCGCGAAAGGCATCCCCGACCGAGTAAGTAATGACCGGCGAGTTTCTATGTCCTCTCATGACTATTACTTCAGTGGGACTAACATTCGATATGTTTACAATCGAATGCAGCGATCTTACATATATTTTATTCTGAACTTTTTTTTGCATTTTCGTGCATAAGCTGAGTTGATTTAGAGAGTAACTCGTCTGTTACGTGCGTCATTAGGACTTGGATTGCTCTATGTCATTACATCATTTCACTAAGGTTCTTGAAATCTCTTTAAGTTCCATTTCCAAGTCATCAGAATTAACCTGCGAGAGTACAAGCATTCAGCGGAAAAAGATTCTTTTTGCCAAACAGATAAAGCTTAATTCTTTCTAACGTAAAAACCCTCGGGGTCTCGAGTAAGTGCTTTTTTTTTTTATTGAATTGTACTCTCGACAAGTCGTTGACAGTGTTATGCTGTCTCATTTAGGGACGTGCATGAGAGACCCAATGATTTTGTTTGTATTATACATATTATATAGATATTTTCTATGCCTCTGCCTTCTCGGTACCCTGACTTTTCTATTATTTTACTTTACAATATTTTGCGACAGTAGACTAAGCAATAGAGCAGAGAATGTGCGAAATCCAGTATTTATTGATACCCTAAATTTATAATTTCGTTGTAGCGTACTTTATTATACTTCTGTCACAAGCTTTTTGCGCGCCTTTAGATATATGAAACCGTTACCCCTTTTCTCTCGCGACCGATACATTGATCTTGTCGCTCGCATTCGTGACTTCTCATCAGACTTTCCCAAAACAAAAAAAAGAAAACTTGCCAGAATCCGGTGCCGGGAATCTAAATTGTCAATCGCGGACGTTGAAAACGGCGCGCCATAATTCTCACACATTCGGATCATGAAAAGTCAATCCAGAGATGGAATCGGAAATAAAGTAGAAGAATTCACAGGCGCCGTTTCGCGCTGGAAGACGAGAGAAGCAAGTCCCAAGTCGAGATCGAGAAGCGTGTCGACGACTCGACCCCGAAGAAGGCCACAATCGGCAGCTCCATCGAAACGTATGTCTTCTGGTGTCCGGCTTTTTTGTTTTTTTTTAGTCCAGTGAATACTGCTGGATTCACAGCGATTCATGCAGTTCAATTTCTGTGTTTACACTTTTTTATTTTCTTGACGGTTTTAATATTGAGTGATATCATTAAAAAATCTGTAAATACAATTATTCGAATTAAGCTTCAATTAACGTTTTTCAAAAAACTAGCTCTTTCAACACTTTCATTTGCCTTTTGAGAATATAAGCATTTAATTTTTCGATTTCGAGCATTTAAATTTTAAAGAGAAAAACGAATGACACCAATTAAAGAAACGTTTAATTCGAATGGAATCAGATTGAATCATCCCCGAAGAAATCAATGCACGGTAGCAACCTTTGGCATTGCACCGCTCTATTCATCGAATTCGGTGCCTCAATCATGCAACATTAACGACTAAATTGTTTTCAAGTTGTTCGTTGAACTCGGGTGATTTTGAAGTAAATGACAATTAGAGTAAATGAAATGTTTATTAATGTAGCCGTAGAGTCTCTCTAGTAAAAGATCCACATGATTCTTCTATTAATGATAGTGCCGTAGTAATAATTACAGCTTATTCATCGTAGGTTTTGTTTCCTTTATTTTTTTCACAAGCATCTTTAATTACGTTGAGATCATTATTTTTCACCAGTAGAACAAGTTGAACAATTTCATTTACGAAATTGTTCAGTAGATTTTGAATTAGAATCTTGTTAATTTGATGAGTTTATTTAGCAAAAGAAAAAGTTCATAGAATAAAAGTAAAAAAGTAACAGTGTTCTTCATTCTTTTCTCCGACAATAGATTTTCTTGATTTTATATGAAAACATTTTATTTTTCTCGATAGATCAATGATAGAAGACGTTCATTTCATTAAATTGCTAAGTTTCCTACCTCTCCGAATGTCCATGTAGAAAACGAGAAAAAAAAAAGTCGCGCAAAGGGCCATGTGGATCTTTTATTCGCAAAACTAAACGAAAATGAGCTCGGGCAAAGAAGTATTTAGTCTCGTGAGTTAAATATTTCTTTATACTCGAGCACTCGAGAGCCTTCTCTGGAGGAAGAAAAGAAGGAAGAAAGGAAGAAGACCGAAGCTCAATGGAAGAGGGGAGAAAAGAAAGGGCGTGTGACTAAGTCTAAGGAAAGAAAGCAAATCGAGTGGCTCGCTTACAATGCTGTCTGTACCTCGTATGTTTTAGCCTTCCTCGCAACCAATGCTCCTCCCCATCGCCCTGCTCATCATGCTAAGCCCATCAGCGCATTAGCGTACGCGAATACGAACAATACGAACTTAACTAGCGCGTCCGCGAAGGCACAGTCACAGTCGTCACAGTCACGCTCAGATAACGCACAACAAAGCGCCGCGAGTTCTCAGAGCACGCGACAGCCGAGTCGAGCTTCGTTACTTCATCATGCCAAGCAGGAGCAACGAGTTGCTCGCGGCGACCATCACCCATCCAAAACGCCCACGCCCGCGCCCTTAAGGCCTAGCCAAGCCGGCCAAGCTAGTAAGTAGCATGCAACCACTGCACAAGACCAAAAAAGAAAACAACACTCACACCAACACCGAAGCATCAATCTTTTATTTTTTTGTGTGTCTTTCGTTATATATGTATGCTCATTCTTACACGAGGCTTCTTATATCGATTGTTTCTCCTTTTTTTTATCTTCTTTCTTTCTCAGCCTACTTTTTGCACTTGTTTGTATTTATTGTCTATTTCATGCAAGGAACAGTCACTCTATCGACTGCCGGCTCAGAGATTTACATTTCATATAAATTTCGCTGAAAGAAGATGGGGTAACTTTTTAGTATTTTCTTAAACTTTTGCATGTCTTAAAATACTTTTTAGTCTTTGTGAATTCTAAAAGGTCAACTTGCAATAGCAGTCCCCGTTTTCGAGCGCACTTGAGTGTATAAAGCTTTCAGTGGAAAGAATAAAAACTTTACAACCCTTTTACATTACTCACTTGAATATATTCCCCGTAGAAATGGTACCCCATCTTTCTGCAAAAAAAAAAATAAAAAATAAAAAATAAAGAAAACAACCCAGCCTGCTCGAGTGAAAGCCTGCAGGCGAGGCTCTGAGCGCAGTAAACCTCCTCACTTATCTGTGTCGTCTCGTGTCTATCTCTCTTTCTTTCTCTCATTGAATATATACCGCCTTAAATATGTAAACTAAATATAAATCACTGCATAAATATCAGGTCCGATGTGCCTCTCTCTCCTCTCTCTCTTTCTATCTCTCTCTGTATATGTATATCACCTGTTTGTCATGTGGTCGAATTGCGGCGAGGGCTCGCTCGAGGGAGAGACAGCTCGGGGAGAGCTCGAGCTTGGCCTCGCCGGCGATTGAAGGGACCGAAAGTGACGTGGCGCACCTCGCGAGTAAGCTTTGGCCGCTCGTTCCAGTGACGGCAGAGCCGCAGGTAAACGGCCAACTTCCGCACCAGCCAGAGTCCGCTCAGCAGCAGCAGCCCCCAGCTTCGCAGCCGCAGCCACAGCAGCGTGGCTGGATCGACGACGAGCCCGTAGTGAAAAGCCCGCCGGAGCCGACGCGCGTAAAGTCACCGGAGCAGATGATCATGCGCTCTCCGGAGCCCGTCAACTGGACCGTACCCCTAGACACCGGCAAGACGTTCACTGTCACTCAAAACGTCCGGGAGGGTGAGTGCAGACACTCGGCTTAATTGCCAACCCTTTTTTCTTTTTGCGAAGCTCTTTGTTTTATGGAGCTCTGCGAATGCGCCGGAGAGCGGTTTTATCGAATTGCTTTTTGCATTTTAAATTCTCATTAGGTGGAAAAATGTTCGCTACTTTGGGGATTCAAAGTGTCCCTGATATTTATTTTATGATACGTTTAATTTTCTTTTGATGAGTCAATTTTTCATATTTTTTGGTATTCTCTCTCTTATTTTTTGATTTACGGACACAGAATTTTAAATAGTGCTTTGTTTCAGTCATTCTACTATTTCAAAGAGTGTTGAGAAATGTGGTTAAAATTATTTTAAGAGAAAAAAAATGGCTAAGAAAGCACTTCAAGTTGTAATAGGTTGGAAGTGGGTCAAGAAATATCTGTTAAAATCACATATTTTAATTTTAAGAGAAATATTTTTTTTTTAATTAGGAATAAAGCAATTAAATTTTCGAGGAGAGAAACCAAGAACTTAGAATGAAAAAAATTATTGCTTTTGTTTCGAATGAAATTTTACTGAAGCATCGTTAACTTGTACTGCTTTAACTCTTTTCCAAGTCTTGTTCAAACTTCTGGACTTATTCAAAGTCTTTTAATAAAGTCGTACTTGTGTGATATTAAGTCATTCAAACGTTACGTAAAAAATTTTATAAAATTCTATAATATAATTTTTTGTAAGAAAAAACAGGATTTCAAAACCGCGAATGCTGATTCCTGTTCTATTGATTTTGTTAATAGCTCTCAGTTCCATTAAAGCTCTTTGGCTTTAAAAATGCAAAAATATTTAAAAAATACATAAAAATGTTTTAATTTATACCAACTGAAAAAAGCAATGATTTGTAAAATTAATTAAACGATTTATTCCAGGGGAACTGCCGACACGAGCGCACAGCGAGGCAAGGAGCTGGGGCGGGGTAGGAGCAGCGTCGGGGCCACAGTCCGCGCCCCCGGAATTGACCGGCGCCAACCGGCAGAAGCTGACAGAGCACAAACACCTGCACCACCAGCAGCTGCAGCAGCAACAACAGCAACAACAGCAGCAGCAGCAGCAGCAGCAACAACAACAACAACAACAGCCACAGCAGCACTCGGGTTACAAGTCACCGGAGAGCGAGAGCGTCTCGCTGGGCAGCTTCAGCGGGACGAACGGCCACAAGGACCAGGAGGACTCGCTGGGCGAGCGGGACAGCCCGATGGCAACGATAGCCAAGGATGAGGTGCGTTGCCGCATTACAACCGGCGCTGCTCCACTTTCGAGAAATCGATAAAAATTTGCATAGCTCCTGGCTTAAGCGGCACTTTCCTCGGTGTACCCAACGACTCTAAGTCATTATCGTGATTTACGCCTTTGTTTTGGCTGGCTATTCTTTCGGTGATCGATGTTAGTTTACTTATTCGGGGTGACAGTAGCTTTGCTGGCGATCAATTGTATAAATATAAAGTGGATATGAGATTTTACATCAGAGTAGATGGAGGAATGCTTGAATAAAAGATGAAACTATCGTAAAAATGTTCCATTATGAAACTTTCTACGTAAAGTTAAATTTTTATTTTAAAGATAATGTTTACTTTAATTACTTTTATTTCTCGCCAACTGCTTATGATTCTTAATAAAACTGAATCATGAATTTTAAGTTTTGGTATATTTACTGAAATTAAGACGTACATTAATTTATTGCAGTTAATTACAATAAATACGTTTTTGATATTATACAAAAAAAATTGAGTAAGATTAACGTCTGTTTTGTAGCTGACCCAGGAGGCACGTTGCCTGGAAGATCCGGTTTTTGAATTCGACTCGAAAAGCAAGAAGGACACAGTCGCAGCACCTGCCACGGGTGCACCAGCAACATCAGCAGCAGCAACAACGGCACCGCCATCGGTCGCGCCGCCGCAGCAGCAGCCGCAGTCGCAGCAGCCGGCTCAGGAGTCGCACGCAAGTGATTTACTGGAGAAAGCGCGCAATCGCTTTGACAAATTCTGGGGCTCTGGCAGTAAAGGCTCCGAGCAATAAGAATCGACCTCCATCGACAAGCTCCCTCTCTCTCTAACTCTAAACTCTATAAGCTCTCAACTCTCTCTCTCCGTCACTTTTGCTTTCCACTGAACGTATGGTTCCTCTATATTGCCGAGCAGACAACAACACCACCTCCACCACCAAATGCCACAAGCACGCTCCATCCAGTTATCCACGTCCAAAAGTCCAATAAAAAGCAAAACAACAGCCAAACGTAGATGAGCCAGCGACAAAACAAGACACAACAAGAGACAAGACTCCGATTATTATTATTCTTATTATTATTGTTACATTATTATTAATGATATTATTACCTTTATTATAAACAACACTCCGACGGACTTTAATATCCGGCTCTCGCTCGAAAGTCGTGCGTGATGTGAATAATCAAATCGACAGCAAATAGACTAAATGCTGACAAAATCAAAGCGAAAATCAACGGTAGACTTTCGAGCTAAGCGCCTGGAGCCCCGAGCTTTCGGCGCTCTTACTCTCTTCTTTATTTTAGACTGCTCTTTGCACGAGGATTTTTTAATCCCGTTAACTTTCCTTCCTCCGGCTTCATTATTTTCAATGAGGGTGGTTTTCAAATCTGTCCAGGAAAACTTTTTCATTCAAAGCGAACTTTTATTCCAACCTCATTTATCAAAAATTCAACGGTTTTAATAATTAAAACTTTCTTTTGAAAGTTTAAGCACTTCATGAATGTTGATTCTAATAAGAATCAACGGCTAATGCATTGCCACCCTTTTTCGAATCATTATTCACGCCTGCATCACTACATCTTAGAATTTTCTCGCGTACGTTTTTCGCGAGTTTACACTGCCCGTCCAATCTTATAGGCCGCGATTTTTAAAATCTAAATTTTCCTCTCGCTGTTTTGTGTTTTAAAGCTCCTGCAACGGGAATCTTAGTTTTTTTATGCGGTATATTTGAACAGTTGAAAGCTCCAGCCATTAGAATTGAACGACAATCTTGAAGCCCTTGATGGGTGACTTGTTTTGTGAAAAGTTTAGTTTATTATCTTCAAGAGCATTTTTAGCAAACAAATTAGTGAAATTTCAAAATTTTAAATTACATTGATACTTGTGCAACAAATTATTTTGTTACGTTAAAGATTTTGAATATAATAGTCTTCCAATACTGTATATTTAAAATGTTATTTGAAAAGGATTCTCGATGAAGATTTAATTTCAACTTGTTGTTTAAACTATTAATGAAAACGCTCTTGAAAGTATTATAATTTATCCTTTTCATACTAAGATAACGTAAAAAGTGGATTAATATAAGGCTGAGTCTGCGTCTGAAATGACTGACAACTGCGAACCGTCTAACGTAATATTATTTCAAAGGATAAGTCAAGTAAATAATTGAAAGAAGAGATTAAGAGCGCAATTCTAGAGAGGTAGATGGCCAAGACTTGGCTGTAGAAATGCCCGGGTAAAATCTAAAAAGTAATATCTGATGTAATTAATCATTAAGTGAGTGCCAGATGTTTGCTACATTTTCTCTGTCTATATATTATTTATTATATATAATTTAGTCTTACCTATGATGCTACCGTTATGTAAGCTTTAAAGCAGATTCCATTTATATTTTATATATTGTGTTACAGATTTTTTAAAGAATGAATTTTAGAACTATAATGATTATGTTTTATGTAACAGATAATCTGGTATTTTCTTAATACAAAACACGTAAAATAATTGCAGTAACGGCAATGCTGCTTAAAAGTGGAGAGAGACAAAAGAAAAATGCAAGCAGGATGAGACGGCGTGTGTAAAAGAGAAGAATTCAGAAAGAAGAAGTAAGACTCGGTTTTATACGACGAGGATTTAGTGCTAATTCATTTATTAATAGGGCCAAAGAAGAAATAGGGAAGGATTTCGACAAAGTGTATGCGAAGAAAAGAACAAACAAACAAAAAAAAATAAAAAAAAAAAGAGTCTGAGGCTACCCGGGATTTCGTTTGCATTCCCGCCTTAGTCTCTACGCCTAATATAAATAGATAGACCGCATTATATTACCGTATTATAAATATGTCGATTATACGCGAGATATAAATATATATATTATATAATATATTAGGAGCGAAAAGCGAAAGATTACGAGGGGGTACGAAAAAGGCTGAAGGGGATGGTGGGGTTGGAGGGATTGGAAGACAGAAGGAGCGAGGGATCAGGGATAAATGTGTACTGCGTGCGAGCGGAAGCGTTTTGTCGTGCGTCGCGTTGCGCGCGGGGGCGTCAAGGCATCGCGACACGGCTAAAACCTGTTTCAGTTCATTTTCCGACGCGATCATACATATAGATTTTTCGATGCGACTCATATAGAAAAAAAGAACAGAGGTAAGCTGGTGGCACAACGAACGGTTCGTTATTAAAAGCCTTTGTACATACATAATAATTGTGTGATAAACTCGTAGACGAGGAAAAGTGAGAACGGGCGTACATTTGCAACAGCGTATCATCCTATGTGGATTGCACAGAACTGGTACAGTGGGATTTGGCTCTCATTTTCTTAGTCGAGGCCTCTTCCCCGAAACGTAGCTATCGTACATGTAACTTTTTTCACATCGAGCGACCTTAAAAAACTCCTTGGGTGACGTTTTAGCCACGACGGAACATCAAAATTTTTACGAGGATTATACATTTTGTTTTTCTTTGTAATTTGTGGAGAGGAACGTTCTTTAAAAGCTTTACATTTATTGCTTTTTCAAATGTTATCGTAATTTATATTGTATATAAATTTAAAGTAAATATTATAAACGTTATAGCAGTTTCTGTAAACTGATTTATTTGAAATTTATTATATGTCAGTGGTTAAATATTTTCTGTAATTTATAAATTGTTGTGTCATAATGCTATTTTTCTTACTATACGCGTGATAAATAAGAATAAAAAGCATATTTTTTAAAAAAATCTTGATTGTAAAAATTTATACAAATATGTTAATCTATCAATCTATAATTTAGATACGTAATACTATTTTTTACAAACTATGAAAACGTAATTTTATAAATAACAAAACGTGATAAAGTTCAATGACTTAAATAATCAAAGAAATTACTTCAGTGCTTTTTTCCTCTCTTTTACAAAGGAAATCATTATTTTATAATTGTTTTTATAAAAACCTTTAAGATTACTTACAAAAATATAAACGACTTTTCAAAACAAGTCGATATAAATGAATTGAAGTAATAATTATATAAAAATGTTAAATTTGTTCCTTTAAATTTATTAAAAATTGTATAATTATATAACTCCAGCTAGTATTGATCGAAGTTGAATAATGAAGACTAGTAAAACGTCACCCTTTTAGACTCGTTTTTGGACTTAATTTATTTGTAGTGAGTTCGCGAGAGAGGGAGAGAATGCAATCGTGAATGAATGCATGTAAACAATTATAGCGAGAACGACGAGACGAGACGTTTTTACATACAGGGTACTGCATCGACGCCTTGGGTAATTTACATTCCGATTTTTCTAGATAAACGCGGTACGTAAGTGTGTGTATTTTTTGTATATCGAAATGTCGAGATACTCGTTATTGTGATATACCGTATCGTGGTTCGGCGATATGCATATAAGTAATCGCGATTATCGCTATATTTTGACGCTCGATTTGAAACCGCGCGGGGAAAACGCTTCCGCCATGATATTCCGAGAGGCGCGAGAGATTAAAAAAAGCAGACCTGCGTGTGAGCACTATATTGCGGAGAGTTTCGAATTTCGATTATTGAATTATAACTTAATTGTTGCGATTATAAAAAAATGAAAATGTGCTTCAGCATACGTCAAATCATGGCTTCAAACGGAGGAGGAGAATTATTATGCGTCGGATATAATTATTCACTTTGTTGCCCGTTTTATGAAAGCGAATGAAAACGATGGCCAAGCCATCTTTTCGCTTGTTCGTCGCAATGACTTTATTTAGCGCTTAAGCAAGTGTTTTAGAAGAAAATTTTGGAAGATCATCGACGACGTGAAGATTAAAGGATAATTAATTGAGCAAAATATGGATTGAAAGAATACATTGGTCAGAACTAATTAAGCTGCGACCCATTGACTATTCGTCGATCTTCGTTTGTACTCTCTATGCATTATGACAGACGATCATTTATTACATTATTGAAGATTATTATGGCTACATATATTATATAAATATATATTATATATTAATAGAAATTGAAATACTCGTATTAAAGAAATGCCGATGCTTTCTGTGAATCGGCCTTGCGATCAAGAGACTTGGCTTTTTATTATCCCTTCATATTTTCATTCCTTGTAGTAAATAAAATTAATTTTTATTTTTATTTTAAATAAATTTTTTATTTATTTACAACTTAATATATAGAAATATACAAATAGTTAAAAAATAGCTCCATCATCAAGATTTTCCTCATCATCCTCATAATTCTCACCATTATCAAAGTAATTATTCACATAATCTGTTCCTTCATCCATTTCTTCATCAGCATCTTCTTCTTCTTCCTCAATCTTATTTTCAACATCTTTTTCTTCTGCATCTTCCTCATCCTTGTCATCTTCACCATCACTTTGCTGAGTAGTTTCCTTCTTTTCAAGTTCTTGTAATTTTGATTCTACATCTACTTCCTTTCGTTTCTTCTTTGCACTTCCTTTATTTTTGTCAGCTTTTCTTTTCTTTACTTGTGGTTTGAGTTCAGCTGGCATTCTAGTCCAATCATACCTCGTTTCATAACGTTGCTTAGTTGACAGTAAATCTTGGTAACGATCTGAATACCTTTCTATATCTTTTTTAACCACAGTTGGTAACACATTATTTGGAGATTCATGCATGCTCTCTGCAAAGTCCTTTTTCAGTTGCAACAAATACCTCAATTCATTAGAAATAGTTGTAGGTAGTGGTTTATATTCTAATGGTGGGTAATTTGGTGGTGGTTGTAAAATTGGTGGTAAGATTTCTGTTTTTCCAAAAACTCCTTGATCCCCACCAAGTGGGACCAAAGGTTTTCCTCTTCCTCTGCCTCGGCCTGCCATTTTACTGTAATATTTGTAAAATAGCTTTTTATAAGTTACAATATTTTATTGCGCCTATTTTTATTTTTAATTATTTAAAAAATTTTATTTTGACAAATTATATTGATCACAATTTTACAAAATATCATTTATTTTATATCTTTATTTATTCTTTTGATGTAGCAATATCAACAAGTAGCAAAATCAAGAACAGATTATCGAACACAAACATTTACATTTATAAAACAGTTTCTCTATGATTAAACGAGCTGTTAATGTAAAGACCATTGTTAATCTCAATTCAAAGAATAACATTAAATAAATGTAAATGAATATAAAAAGTGTATAGTACAATATAGGTTAGAAATGGAAATTAAGAGAATGAAACCTACTTTACGAAGTTTGTTTCACCAGTTCTTTATCCTCAATCTTTAAAACTTCTTCAAATTTAGCAATAAAGTCGTCCTTATCGTAAATAACTTTAATAACTAAAGAACAAGACGGACAAGTAGCCTCTTCTTCTCCAGCCAACAAATCGGCTTTTGAGATTTGAAATTGATCTCCGCAAGGACAGGGATAATAGTAAATCTCGTCGTCTTCGTCGAATTCAAAATCTTCGATTTCTACCTCGTCGTGATAAGCCGTCATAATTTATAATTACTTGCACAGCACATAAGGATTCCTTTTTGAAATTTAAGGTTATATTTTGCTACACGCCAGACCCACGTGGTCTCACTTCTATGATGCTTTCATCACGAATGCTTTCATCTCGTCACGACCAACACCATCGTAATAAAAATTATCTTAGCAATAATGCTTCTATGCTACTACGCATTTACTACAGAAATTTGAATAGTTAATTTAAAATTCAATGAATGACTAGCAGACTTTGATTTTGAATCACGATCAAGAGAACTAATTCTACTTTACCAATAGAGTTTTATCGACTGAGTACTCTTTATGCCGGAAGATACCAAAATGTTCCGCTAGAATGACTTTGCTGGATGCTATGTAGCTATGTTGAAATTTATTTCAACTTTATTGATCTTTCAGAAATTTCGATTAAGTCTATTTAAAATAAATTTTAAAAGCGTACTTTGGAAAAGGAGAATGGAGAATAGGTAAATAATGAAACATAATCCGCAATTTACCAATATTTTAATAATATTTTTATTCACGGATCAAATATATTACAAAAAAATACAATAAACTTCGATCCTTAATATAAATTATATATAAATATAAAATCAACGTTCTCAGCAGTATAAAAATATAACAGAACCAATTTGATAGAAGACAAACAATCATATTATACAATAACAATGCAACATTAATTTAAAAAGGAACTATAAAAAATTTTGCTTTGTGCGCGCCAAGCTTACTACCATACAAGATTTATTCCTTGTCAACTTGATTTATTTTCTTCTCCTTGATTTTTATCTTAAAAATCAAATGTATTATTTAAAAGGAATAGTGCTGCTGCTTTACTTAAAATTTCAAGTGATACTATCTTAGAATTTTTATTATGGCAGTTTAAACCCTTTTCTCATTAAAATTATAGTTCTAAATTAGAATTCATTAAAAATGAAATTTTAATTTGATCCTTTGGCTTATATTATTTTATTGAAAAATTATTTAAGGTACGGATAAAAATTTCCGAATTTTTTAAAATTTTCTCTTTGGTGTTCTCAAAAATTAAGTCTAGCTGTCACATTACAATTTTTCGATCGAAATTTTCGTAAATCTAGCAAAGTTTTCTAGGGAAAAAATATGCTTAATGAAACACTTTACGACGAGTATTTTCTGCTTTGATCCAAGTTATTGCTTTGTTTCAACAAGGAGACTCTGTTTGAACATTACACATCTGAAAAGTAACACAGCACTGTATAAGCTACTGAAAAATTTACATTTTCAACATTAAAACTGCAGATCTATTTTCCTATTTATAAAATCTCATAACTCGATAATAATTACCTAACGCTATGCGAAGCTTATTAATAAATTATGGAACTCTTTCAACACATTTGAATTGAAATGTTAATTCCTAATTACTTGTCGACTATAATTCGATATAAAATATAACAAAAATTGTTAATAAATTTGTCCTTTTGAAAACATCCTCTAATATGCCTCGTGTATTGTGTTATTTTGATTTATGTTATTGTAAATGTCGATCAAAGTTAAAAAGGAAGAGAAGAGGAGATAAAAATGAATGAATCTTCTCTCCCTTTGTATTCCATTCAAGTTCTGCAGTGTAAGGTGATAATCTTTCTCACAAAATATACGATTCATGTGTTTGCGTGTGTATATTCGAGAAATCGAGAAATGCAAATGTATAGTAAAGGGCGGCGAGACACGTATTAATGTATGAATTTTGATTACATTCATTAATATTAGTATTATTATATTAGACAAATAGATTGGTCGAATCTTATCCACGTTATTAGACACAACATTTACTTAGTTCCTTCTATAGTAAAATTTTCATTTTAAGCTCAGCATTTTTTTGTTATTTTTCTCTTATTTGCGCGTTTACTTTAGCGTATTAAAGACTTTTTAAAAAATGCTATGAAAGTATAGCATATCGATACTATTTTATAAAACACCGTCTTGAAAGAATGAGTGTATTGGTTCTGCAGTGTACAATGTTTGTATTTAAGGTTTGTATTTCATCGATCGTTTTGTTTCTTTTGAACTGTTCCATATTACCTCTTAATTATCGAAAATCATAGGATCAGGATTTGAAAGGCTTGGCTTTTCGACAAATTAAAAGCGCAAGCAATGCACGTTCGACGTTAACCGCTATTTAGATATCGCGCAGACAAAGGTACATCGTACGGACAATAGATTCTGCATATTTCGAGAAAACTATAAAGGCTCTCGATAAAAGTTCTATGTACGCCCCGCGCTTTCTCTCCATTCACAGACAACAATCTTTATGCGGACATAGAAATCGGGGTGAACATATGTGGAGCATTGTATAAATGTACTTTTAATTTTATCACTCTCCCCGATCCATATATATGCCTTTATTTCGCAGCTTTTCCTCTAGTTTAGTTGTGTATTTTTTTTTTATTCTCTTTTAATATAAACTTTCAAATCTATTTGGCACTCTCCTAGTTTTCATTGAAAAGGCGAGCACACTGGCTATTTTTTCAATTCAAGGTCATTGCATCAAGTAATTTGCCATTACAGTTAGGTCTTTTATATAATTATATATAGCTATAT
The DNA here is from genome assembly GCA_035582975.1 of Ormyrus labotus. Lineage (NCBI taxonomy): Eukaryota > Metazoa > Arthropoda > Insecta > Hymenoptera > Ormyridae > Ormyrus > Ormyrus labotus. Next base: position 3,548,641 of record JAWWEO010000001.1, on the reverse strand, counting down.
GTATACGTAATACTTATGCTCTTGCGCTTTGATATACATATAATATTAATCATTACAATATACTTATTAAACTTCACATTTACCGAGGCTTCTCACAAAACAATTCAATCACTTACAAAGTCGAAAGGATGGGGTAACAGTTACAACTTTCGACGAGGTGTTAATTGAATTTTCTTTAATAACTATAAATCTAACACTGATCGATTCACCGGCAATGGAAGTCGATAGGTGGAACGAAGGAATCGAGAAATATTCTATGCCCATCATCTTTTCCCGCTTTCCCGGTATAAATTGGTCATGTTCAAAGTTTTCAATCTATACTTTTGTTTCGCGCAGTAATTTTGATGGCTTTCGTAATTTCATTTAAAAGCTATTTTTTTCCCTTTCGACACAGACTCGGCTTTTCGTATATAGCAATATATATTCAACGCATTTATAAATTCCATAAAAATAAATGGTACAAAATAATTCGCTTTTACAACGTACTTTTTTTTTTTTTTATAAGACGCTCGCAAATCCATTCGAAATCTTTGGTATACAGTATTTTATTAGTGCAAATATTTCTAACATTTAAATGCAGTCGTTTAAAAGGCTTTGCGCAAGAATCAAAGTCTCATTGTTGTGCTCTGAAAAATAGTTCTTTCTTTAGAGAAAAGTTACCTGACACGACCAAGAGAAAAAGTTTTGAAAGGGCTTTGAAATTTAGCAAGTGTTCTCATAGAATACCAGAACAGTCGGAAAAAGGAAAAGAAGGTGCGAAGGCTTACGAATCTTCATATCTTATTCTCAATTATTGCTCGTTTGATTAATGTGCACTTTGCGTATAACTTAAGTTGCGCTCAGGTTCAAAATTCTTAATACACTTGTGAATTGCTGCTTGGGACTTGTCATTAATTGTTTCTCTTTTAATTCTCCTGAACCACCGTCTTAATATTTTTTTTTTTTTTTTCGTATATTTTATAGCGATCTGTGTATATAAACTTTGCGATATGCACTCAGATATATATGAAAAGTATTAAACGACGCTCAACATCGATATGGTTTTGCTGCTTTACGATTAAATGGCACATTTTAGTCACCTTTAGCGTGACCATAAATTATGCGCTTGTTCGTTACAAGCTATTCATCTTTAAAATTTGGTACGACTAATAATGCTGGGATAATTATGCGTATTATAGCCCATGGAAAATGTATTACTCTAAACACATTTTAGATTGAAGAAAACGGTACTGATGCACTAATTTACTATAGAGTGGAATGTGACTTTGAAATCTAGCTATCCATTCTCTAAAGATCACGTTAATTAAATTCTACACACTTAATTTTTTACGAAGGAACTTTGAAGCACCTTAAATTACGTATATCTAAAACAAATTTTCCTCCACGTTATTTGACGTTAAGTCTCATTTCGCATAGTGACTCACATTTTTTCAATTAGATCGACAAATAAGATACTTCCAAGTTCCTTTCATAAATTGATAATATGGCGTTACAGTAGGAACTTGCGTAGGTATATATGATGTCATAAAGTTAAAAAAAGCAAAGCAAAATAATTCGTTTTCGTGATAAATATACCCTGATAAAAACTTGACAAGTTTTTACGACAAAAGAGTCATATTATTGTATTGTTACGTGAAAATTACCTTGAAAAAAGAAGTCGTCGCTTTCAATCAAAGCATAAACGTCTTTTTAATTCATGTTGTAAAAGGTAATAAAACACGATATTTTTTTTTTTTTTTTCAAAAAATGCAGCTAAAACTCGATAAAATTTTTACCAGGGTTTTACGTGCGAACGAAATTCAAATCGAAATATTGTTGAATATTTAAAAAAAAAAAAAAAAAAAGGCTCGAGAAAATATTAAAAAAAAGTGTAGAGATGTTTTAGTGTGTTTTCGTTTAGTGTATATAAATACAGCACTTTGGAAAAAACGGCACGTTCTCACGATGACTTTTCGCTCACCAGTTTTATCGTAAAAATTGCAACCATGTTTACTCTCCTCTCTTGCGAATATCGAACAACAATCATTAGATTATGTATATATATATATATATAATTTTTGCACACATCAATATTTTTAATAAATCGATTGCTTTTTCTACGATATACTTTACCTTCTCTATGATAACCGCCCTGATATGTAATCAAACGAATGAGATATTTGTTAAAATCGCTATGTTACTATACGATACCGAACGATATTCTGCTTTTACGAAGAGCTAAATTTAATCCGATAAAATGTTAGACACGCACGACTAGAATATTTTTTATTGAAAAAGGTGAAGTACCCGACTAATTGCCATCGTTCCTGGCGACTACGTTAATGCTTAAGTTTCGATTACGTCTACGTCCTCTAAAAATCTGAATGCGACTTCTGTTAAAGAAACGTTAGTGACATCGAATCGTTTGACAGCTAATGTATATCAACGTTTAAGTTAATATCTATACTCTTGTTGTCTAAACCTCGATAACTCGAATACGTTTTGTGTCTCGACGTGAAAGCGGCTATTCCGATCGAAATCAGAAGTTTTTTTTTTTTCTTCGTAACGTTAAACTTATATCTTAATTTTTTTTATTGCGAAGATCACTTTGCGAATACTTATAATTCAACGCTCGTCGTCTCTCTGTGCTCCTACACGCGGTTCGGGACTCAAAATTCCGCAAAAAACCTCGAATAGAAAACTGAAGGACGAGAAGAGAGAAAAAAAAATTGGATCACAAAAAGAAATTTATCCTAGTAAAACGCGAGTGCAAGGAGGTAGAATTTCGGTCCCCAAGCGGAAGCTCCTCGGCCGGGGTGGGGAGAAGGCTAAAAACCTATAAGGGGGTCGCGAGTGCGGGGAGGATAATTGGGCAGGGCGAGAGGGTGGCTGCGAATCTATACCCCTGCACCGTGAAAGGGTGTCCGCTAGTGAGAGGAGGCAGCGGCGCGCGGCGAACGGTGGAGGGGCTCGATCCGTTATACGTCGACCTCGTGGCAGACCTCCATGTAGTCCGGGTTGTGCATTATGTCCTTTATCATGTCCTTGAGCATCGTGTAGCGCGGCACTATCGGGTAGACCTTCGAGCTGTTGTACTCCGCCTGTTGGGAGAGCGAGTGATCTCGTAAGCTATAACGATGACGACTTGAACGTCGCCGAGAAAAACGCGGCGCGGCCTTACCTTGAGATCGCGAATGAGGTTTCTCAGCCCGGTGTATTTCTTCAGCAGCCGGTATAGATCGTTGGTCATCTGCGTGTTCTCCGCCTCGATCTGGGCCGTTGTCATATCTATAAAGCAGCGAATGTTTGTTGGCTGCCTTGCTTGCGAGTCGTTTCGTTTCGAGGCTTTCAAAACAAACGCGCCTTTTAAACGACGAGGGGAGTTAAGGCTTGTTTGTTGCTAAAGCTCGGAGCTTAGAAATAAATTTAACTACTAGGGGGGGAGGGGGGGATGAAAATACCAGCTGATCTAGTTTTCTTGAGGCGACGGAGGGGGGACTGAAAAATGCTGCTTTATCGATTTTTTTTATCTTCGAGCCTGCGGAAAATATTGCCCGGCACTGGGGAACAGTATTCGGAAGAGCTTAAAATATCTGAACAAATTTTTCGAAATGTATATTACGATAAATTGCAGGCTTTTAAACATTCGTTTTTATGTACTTTTTGAAAGCTGTCTTTCTGCATTTTTTTTAATTGGCTTTGAGTCGTTAAAGATTTTAATAAACGTGAAAGAAACTTTTTACATTAAAGAAATTCTATTTTAGCGTAAACGCAATGAAATCAAATTGTATGCAAAGTTGCTTGAATTATGATCTTTAAATTATTCTATTACACAGTTACGCCGGCAAGAGAATTTGCTTGGGAAAATCTCTTCACATTTAATATCTCAGCCTTTCACCGTCAACGAGCATGAAACGCCTGGCAAATACATATTTCTAACTCTTATTCCGCTTCGCAAAAGGTAGGGGGGTAAAAATAAAAAGTTTGAAATTTTTATTACACCGTATTCGAAGGATCCATCTTTTCGAAACGACTCCGGGAGATGTAAGATACACTTTCTAAAATCGACGAGCGAGGCTATTAAAAGAGTTGAAAAAGAACTGCATTTCGCGTGAAAATCGAAACATCGTCGGAGCAAATCTTCAATTTTTCCCCGGCAAATCCCGCCGTCGCAAAAAATCCGAGAGAGAGAGAGAAAGATCGGAGATCAGCCGCGTCTCGTTCGAATGAAAAATGCAGCCTCTCGCCGCTCTCGGCGTGCACCGGAAGCGCCGGGCGAAGCGCGGAGGTGGAAGTAATCGGAAACTTAGCTCGGCGCTGGGAAAATAAAAAAAATCCTCAACTTTTCGCACATCTCGACTATACATGTATATAGATACCTCTCGCGAAACTCGGCCGTTCGCTCTCTCGGCCGTTTTATATCCCCGCGCCGCGCCGGGATCGAATCGATATCGCTGATATTGCTGATATTATATTCGGGGACTGTCCAGGCGCGTTTTTCGTAACGAAGCTGATTGTATATACTTACTCTCGAGGCGCTCGATGCGCTCGCGCTTGCTCTCGGCGTCCTCGGCGAGCCTCGCCGAGGTCTTGACGCTCTCGCCGCTCTTGTGGCTCTTCTCCATGATCGTGCAGGCGCGCAGCACGAAGACGGGCACCGTCTCCTGCTTCTCCTGCCGCGGTATGTCCACCAGCGTCCAGTACTGCGTCTCCAGCTTTATCACGTCCTGCCGATCAGAATCGTTATGGCGGCGTGTGTCGATAATCTGTGCCTGAGCCCTGGGCTCGAGGCGGAAGTCGTTTGCATCGATAAGTAACCCGGCGCGTTTATAATAAATTTTCAGCGGGGTTAGTTGGGATTCAGAGCTGCTGCTGCTGCTGCTGGTGAAAGGTTAAATTGCGGTGTATTGCGAATTTTTCGTTTTCGCCGAGGTTAATTTTGCGCGCTTGAATAAGTTCATTTGTAATATCGTTTATTCGAGGAGAATGAGTGCGCGGTTGCGCGCTGGGAGCGTGACTGCGCGCGTTTAAATCCAGTAAGTACATAATGGACATTACGCGCATTTCGTTCGGAGAAACGTTTTTTTTTTTAACTTTGACGGTAATTGAAATTGCCGTTGGCAGACCTCTGAATGACAATTTCGACGATACAATTTTCTCTGCGCGAGATTTATAAATGGAATATTGTGTTTTAATTAATTCTTCGCAAAATTATATTTTGATCTTTCGCTGCGCAGATCAAAGAGACATTTAGTAATTTGAAAATTACAACTTAATTTTGCAGCCGCGTATCTCTTGTGCGCATTATGAACTTGTATACGCGAAATTATAATGCAGCTGCAGCGGCCGCTTCATCACAATAATAATTTAATTTATTATTCAAGTTGTCATTAGTCTTATTACAAATTTTAACCGCGAGTACCTTCAATTAAATGAAACGTTTTCAGGGATAAAATGTTGTGACAATAATCGCGCTGCAGTGACATTTTCTTCTTTTAAAATTTCAACTCCCGTTTGAATAATGTTTATTTAATTAAAACTGAAAAACGTCATGTAAACAATAGAGGTATACGCATAAAAATAGAATGCAAGAGAAGAATATTTCTTCCGCGACTGGAAATTATTGTGCAAACTAGAATACCGGATAACAATAGATGGAAATTTAATGGAAAAAAGAAATTGACTCAAAAAATGTTAATAATAAAATACGCGAAGCGAGACTCGTCGGCTAATACTGCTCCGGGAACAAAAGTACAGTTGTTGAACGAATGCCTAAAAATGCAGCATTAAAACCCGGCCGCTTTTCCGGAGCATGAATTTTAGTATTCCGCGGGATAAAAGCTAAAAATCCGCGCTTTTACAGCTGAACTCGCGCAGCGACACTCGCCGCTGATTTAATCGATGTAACGCTTAAATTTTCCGGTATCATTAAAAACGAAAAGGGTTCCACTTTGCGCGACCGGGAAGAGTATATCGTATCGCTGCGAAAGCGAGCCGAAGGCACGTCTCGCCCTGCGCAGTCCGACAAAGTGCTCTCGAAGTAAAAGACTTGCCGTTACTCGTCCGATCATTAAGAAGGCCAGCTCCGGTAAAACTCCCCGGCGGAGCAAATAAATAAAGCGGCGCCGCTCTCGCTCGGGCGAGCTCGATTATTTGAGAGAGAAGAGAGAGAGAGAGTTGAATTACCTTAATCATAACTTTGAGGAGGGTGTATCGCTCGAAGACGTTGCGCACTTGCTTGCTGTCGGTGTACTTGCGCATGAGCTCGACGAGGGCGCGCTTCGCCGTCTCGTAGCTGCCGTCCAGCCGGATCCTCACGGCGCGCAGCCGCTCGTTCGTCTCGATCACCTCCTCCTTCGTCTGGCCGCCTGAGACAGGGAGGGTAGACGCGGGCGTCGAGTCCGAGCCCATTAATTCACGTGTTGCGCCAGAGTCCCGATCCCCATTCATGGGCTTTTTTCCCACCCCCTCCGATCCCGGACGAACCGATAATCTACCAAGTATTGTTCCGGAATTCGGCCCCCCCTAATCGTCTATGCATCGCCGAGCAAAAAGCGGAGGGAGCTCCGCGTGTAATGCGTCGCGAGGAGCGAGCCGTTAATTAATCCATTAGCCGCTATTAAGATTACTCGGGAAAGTTGAATCAGTGATCGGGAGGGAAAATTTATCGATGCACTTTAACGCCTTGGAGCGTGTTATTTTTGCGTAGCTCGCTATAATCGGCTCTTAAATATATGCAGCCGCGCGCGATTAGCGGCAAAAAACATGATTGTGCAATTCGAAGCTGGAGTGAATCAATCTCGCGCACAATAACTTTATCAAGAGGCGACGTATCAATTAGCATTGACGCAAGGACTATGTACCTTAGAAAGCGACGGCCGCTTCCTCCGAAAGGATGAGCAACGATTTCGTTCGCGGCCGATCTCGTGTTAGCCGCGTTTTTTCCTACAGTCGATTCCCGCCTTAAAAGGCCGAGCATCATCATCATCATTGATCGCAATAAATCCGGATTTTTTCTTTTTTCTCGTTTTAGCCTAGAACGGCTTGGCGGCTCCGACGCTTCGTTCTGAGATCACTTGCGCGCGCCGGAGCAGCTTGCCGCGGGGAAATCCATCAGCGGACGCTATGCAATTTCTATTTTAAAAGCCGCGCATTGCCATGGAAATTCGAATGACTCAGGGGTGGCCGCGAGGAGAGCGACGTTGCTCCTGTTTTGTTTTTTGTATTTCGTCGCGCGATTGTTTTTCGAATTTCGCGTTCGCCGCGCAGATGTATATAGTAGTTGGCCTTTGTGTCTTTCGGGGGGCGAGTCGCGCGAGTTTTCGGGGGACGAAGCTATTCGCCGAATAAACTCGGCGCTAATTGGGTCGCGGCGTTATTAAATACCTCCAGCCGCTCGGAAAGGCCAACTTGCTTTCCTTACTCCGTTGTCACCGCGCGGCTTGTATATATATATATATATATATATATATATATATATATATATATATGTGTGGGAGAGTCGAGCGGTTTATTTTCGATAGTTGGGCGA